>OU343160.1:313240445-314455445 GCA_910595825.1 Philhelius pedissequus | reverse complement strand
GTAGAGAGGGAAAAGAACAGATCGATAACGTTCTTGGACATTAAGGTTTATCGCGAAAATGACCGACTTTCTTTCGACTGGTACCAGAAAGATATGGCATCTCGGAAACTTGTCAATTTCTGATCTAATCAAGCCAAACACATTCGTATGAACACTGCATCGAACTTAATAAACAAAGTCTTTGCGTTGATTGACCGAAAATTCCACTCCGCTAACGAAGAAAAAGTTAAGCAAATACTCCTAGACAACAGCTTTCCGACAGAAGTTATAACGAACTTGATACTTCGTCAAAAACACCAAGTTCGTTCAGAAAATAAGTTGGAAGAGAAGAGATGTGTTTAAAAAAGTGTCGTTTATGTGCCCAAACTTTCCGAAAATTTCAAAGAAATGGTCGCGAAAAACAACCCGGAAGTCAACTTGGCATATAAGCCAAACTAGACTGTTGCATCTCTATTCACCAACCTGAAGACGAAAACCGACAAAGATCGCCGTTCAAATGTAGTTTACAAAATAAATTGACAAAGGAAATCGGATGAATCTTGCAATCTTTGCTACATCGGCACCACCAAACAACTCCTTCGGCAAAGAATGGCGAACCACAAGTCAGATATTCGCCTTAAAAGTTCTGCGAGGACGGCACTGGCTTCTCACAGCGTTGATACCGGTCACACATCAAACTTCGAGGGAGTGGAGATCCTTGCAACAAAAAAACATACATCTAAACGTTACACACTAGAGACACTGCATATAATTAACAACAAAAATAGGATTTTTGTTTTCTTCAATACATGTGCCGCTCATGCATTAGGGCTTGGGGTGTTTATCTTTTTATGCTCAGAGCAGAGATCTAAGCTGTCAAAAAAATTACTATTTTTTATATTTAGCTTATGTGGTGTTCCATTGGTAAATCCAGATTTCAATCTAGATTTTGATTTTTCGAGCCCAATGGTACATGACTTAGATGGAATTTTTGTTCTTACTGTATTTGTGCAATCTCGTGTCTGTGAATATGTAGCTGTCTAAATTTGTTTATTTTGTAAGTAAGAAAAAGATTTTAAAATATTTAATTTTTCAAGAAATGAAACATTATAAATGAATGAAATTAATAATGGATGATTATAATAACATCGTGGTTTTCTTGGATATGATACTTCGTTTTAATAAGTCTAGGGCAAAACATAAATTGTTCAAGCTGTCAGCAGAAAATTGTAATGATATAAGTACAAAGAGGGATAAATCTGTCGAAAAATCTAGATTTGCAATTATGACCTAGATTAAAAAATAAATCAATTTATTATGTCCACTGGTACACAAAGAGTGGAAAATGGGTGTTTTGACAGATCTATATGTAAAATAAATTAATTTATTTTCCCAATGGAAAACCACATTAGACACATAACAGCGCTCAAGTTGTGTTTTTGTTCAATCAGATCTAGCTGCGAGCTATAAGCTCAGAATTAAATGTACGTAAAATAAAATAATATGTAACTTTCTCTTAATTCATTGTTTCCTTTTGTCAACAAATTAATGACTGTTTCTCTATTTTAAAAATGTCGTTGGTATGTAAATCATGCCGAAATTCATTTTGTAAAATTTGTAACGTTTAATGAATAAAATATTTGACAAGCGTTTCGTAAAAAAATATATGTATTTCCTGCCTTTTATTTATTTAAATGTTATTTTAACAAAAAACGTTTTGTAATCAATAAAGAATTTAACATTTAACAAAAAAACATACAAAAAGGATGGAGTAAACTCTTTTTGTGTAATATGCCAGAGAGAGGCGGGAACAGCGTTGCCGGAGAAAAAAAATTGTAAGTGCCAATGCTGACAAGAGAAAGTGCAACTTTTGGCCACTGGGTGCCACCAACAAAAAAGTGAACAAAAATTCCGAAAACTTCATATGTAATTTTTAATTTTATTTAAAGAATAAATGAACATAAAATTAATAAATTATAAATTAATAGATAAAATACAAGAACTTCAGTAAACGAAACATAAAAAATAAATAAAAGAATCAATTAACAATATAAGTCTTTAGGTGGTATGAAGTGCTGGCTAGTTTCAGCCTTTATTATTTCATTAAACGACAAAAGTGATCATATTACTTTATAATGCCGGTCGTCCACTACGTACTTTTCATTCGAATCAATCTTTGGATTCAAAAATGTACAACCTCTTAAACTAGTGCACAAACTTGCGTTCATCACAACAAAACGTGATGGGAGCTCCGTACGCATAGTTGGCAAACTTAGTGAAATGTTGAATACCGTCGAATAGCTAGTTGATCAACTCGTCCAATTGTTGGAGAACTCCGTACATCTAATTGATCAACGTATTCAATTGTTGGAGCTTCATATATATTTTAGTTGACAAACTTACCCAAAAGTTGAATAACCTCGTACACTATTTTGACAAAAAAAAAAGGTTTTTCAAGATTATCAACTGCGTTATTGATATGCTTGTTCAACAAGTTGATACACGCACTCATCCAACGCAACGCATAACAAATATTTTCACCTCAACGGCAACCAATACCAAACAAAATTAGAAAAGTTGATCAACGAGTTGAACAAATAATGTGCAACACATTGTCTTGAAAACATTGCTCAACGCGTTAAATCAAAATTTTCAACGATCAACACGAGCTCGTACACTATCCGTACACTTGTTCAACAATTCGTTGAGGAACGATCTCCAACCAGATTAAACTCGTTGGTTGATCAGACCATTCAGACTGACGTGACTATATGAATAGTATAAATATTTATATGTGTGCCTAATAATTCTTAGTTTTTTTTTTTTTTATTTCTGACGAGTATTGTCCCTCACTTTTGGAAATGGCCGCCTGAAAGGCCCTGAAAATTTCTTTTTTTTTTTTGTGGCAACGCTGGTGGTGGGATCTGCTTAAACGACAGAAGACAGCACTGAGTTTTTGAAGAATACAATTTTAAGTGCTTATTCCCGAATAGGCAATGTTGTCGAGATAAGAATTTAATGAACTTTCATACGCTGCCGTTGCAGTTTCACATCCGAAGAACAAGAAGTTGAATCTGAAAACGAATATCTATAGATGTTCGAGATAACAAATCATTTATGAATAATGAGGAAAAGAGTCGGCGGCAGAACGGGGCCCTAAGGCAAATCAACATTTATTTCATGAATACCATACTTACAACCATACAATACAACTTATATTGAGCGAATAATCCGAGAGGTAATTTCTAAACCAACGAAAAGAGATTCATCGATATCAAATACACGCATTTTCGATAAGAGAGTTGTTACTTTCTTCAAAACGATGTAAAGAGTTGTGCCACTGTTCAATCTTATAATTATTGATCAGCATTTCCAGGAACTTGAAAAGTGGGGACAGCATCGGACGAAATCCCCAAAAGAATTATATCCAACAACATGAAGCCCTATTTTCAAAATCCCCAATATATATTTTGCCAAAATATCCAAAATCTGAAATAATCCCCTTATTTGGTCTAGACGATTCAGTTAGTAAATTTGTTGTTATTTTTGATACATTTTAATTCAGTAAGTAAAATAAATTTTTTGACGTAGATATCATACACCCTGTGCTTATAGTCTATTCCCTGATTAATATATAAAATATAAATACAAAATTTTGTTTTTTCTAGAGTTGCCGGTTTTTATATTTTGTTTTATTTTATGATATACTGTTTTTTTTTTTAATTTCGAAATCAGGTTTTTTGTTCAAAGCAAAATCGGATTAGAAAGCACTATGTGTTTTTATTTTATCAAAAAGAAGGATGAAGACAATTATTGTGGGAATTATATTGGGAATTTTTTCTTGTGAGATTTTCTCTTGGGGATTTTGTCTTTGATCCATTTTCACTTGGGGATGGGTATTTTTCATTTGGGGATATTGTTTTGGGATTACGTTTTTGGAGCAAGCATCACCAGCTCGAGTTCAGATTAACTAAATATTGTTTATACTGAAACTTGGTTATTTTTGAAGTCACAAATTCAATTTTAGACGTGGGAATACTCAGAACCCTAACAGCTAGTTTTAATAGTTATTAATTAGCTTTGCTTGTGATTTCAACTTAAAAATCAATTTCTTGCAACGCAGTCATGCACATTATTTCATGCTGTTTTTTCTGTATGTGATGTTTGCACCAAAAACATAATCCCTAAAAAGAAAATCTCACAAAAAAATCCCCAACATAAAATCGCCATACAAGCAGTGCAAGTACTGAATCAAGCAATAAAATTGCGCTATTTTATTGCTTGATTCACTACTTGCACTGCTTATTTGGGGTCAAGTTTAACAACATTTATTCCTTTATGCAATAATAATATAATAATTCTATTGATACTTCTTTTTTAATAAAATAAAAATTTAAGCAAACAAAGAACCTGATTTCGAAATTAAAAAAAAAATAAATGCACGACTGGATCGCACGAACTTGCTCCTATGTTTGATAACATCGTATGCAAAAAATTTCTATTACAAATCTAAATTTAAAGTCGTTTTTTATTTAATTTTTTATGTATACAAAATTTCCCTAATTTTTTCCCTAAAAAATATTGGTATGACAATCTTAAATATTTTATTATATAAACTTAAAAACAAAAGATTAAATCGCCTTATTCAAAGAAAAATAATTCAGAATTCTGAAATAAATACTTAAGCTAATTTGAGCTCAAGAAAAAGTACGCAATTTTATGTCTTGGATAAATTTGAATTTATGACACAAAAGCTTTTTTAAAAGTTTTTGAAAAAATATTTTTCCAAAAATTTAAAAACGCCAATTCATAGGTATTCAGCATATACATATAACTATAATTTAAAAAAATATTAATTAGCAGTTTTGAAAATTTAATTTTTTTTTAAAATACAAAAAAAAATATTAATTAAAAATATAGTTATGCAGTATCAATTGGGCAGCCTAAACCTACATATCTGTGAAATTTCGAAATGATCGGTTACGCCATTTACGAGATAGGCGAAAGCGAGGGAAATGGTACTATGGAATGTACCATTTTTAGACATTTAAAACAAAAAATTTCAACCACATGATCGATCGTAGCTGCACTGATTTTTTTAAATCAAAATAGTTAAAGCCGCTTCCGAGAAAAATATGCTTTAGAGTGACAGTTATATGGCAAGTTCCGTTATTTTTTTGAGCTAAGAAAAATATTTCAATTTCCCCTCTGTACAATACCATAAAACTGTATACAGCTGCGAAGCATTTCGACCCACCCGTTTGGGCTATAGGTGTCCATAAAAAAAAACAACATTTGTTTGACATTAATCAAGGAATATACGATAAAAACATGATGTATAATATTTATTTCAAAACATTTATTTTACCTACCCAATTAAAATGTTTCGATTAATAACTAATGTATTAACTGAATTGCTCTAAGCGAAAAAAAATATATTGGGATTTTGGGAAAAAAATTATAATTAGGATTTTGACTAAAGGATTCTTTTCCCCATGGAAATTTTGGATATTTTTTTTTCTTGGGGATCGTCTGATGGAGATTTTGTTTTTTTTTTTGGGGATTTTAGGTGGCTTCCCTGATTTTCTTGTCTCAGATTTTTTTTAATTCTTGATATAAATTGGAAGCATTAATATATTCTTCATTGTGAAACAATGCATACTACACTCTGGCGTATTCGTACTTAAATTTATTTGAAATTTAGGTGAATAAATGCCAAGCCGTTGTAAATTGCTTAAGTGGTGCATACAAAAGCCATTACAAAGTACTATTTACCACTCAACTAATATATAAAACTCAAACCCGAAACATTTCTGATGCCCAATCAAAGCACATTTTATTTTATAATTAGTCAACCTCAACAGCATTTTCAAAAACCAGAATAATACCGCCTAAATTCCTATTTTAAAATTGTTTTTTTTTTTTTGTTACAACAAGTGCATGCAATTTTGAGCAGGTTAAAAATGTTTGTTCCTGTATGGGTTGTTTCAGGATCAAAAGCCAACAGAAAACAAAAAAAGCTACTTCCCAGTGACTTAATAAGAAGGTAGTTAGTTAGAATGCAAACAAATTAGAGCGCATACCCTTAAGATTGTAATCACTTGCGGTTTGAATATCATTCCCTTATTTACTATGCCCATAATTTTTGTCTCTTTTTTTCTTTAGGAAGAATTTTGATGTGTGACAAATAATTTTTAACAATAAGAATTAATGGTTATGTTATTGAAAGGGTGTTGCAGGCTTGTTTAGTGAAAATATTTAACATGCTCGTTGAAAGTCATACAAGCAGTTTAAACTTTTTTCCAGGAACAACATCTTAAATTTTTATAGAAGCACTTTAACAGGTATGCTGAAAAGCATATTTAGATTTAAACGAAAATACATTTTGAACCATATTTTGACTGAAATTGAAACAGAATAGCCCTTGCCGGTCTGCACATGTACTTATTCAACTAACTTGTTGATATGCAGAATTTTCAAAAAAAAAATTAACTAATTTCTTTCTTTGTTGTCCTTTTTGTGTTGAAAGTCCTACGCATTTATACCTATGCCTATGCCTATGCCTATGCCTATGCCTATGCCTATGCCTATGCCTATGCCTATGCCTATGCCTATGCCTATGCCTATGCCTATGCCTATGCCTATGCCTATGCCTATGCCTATGCCTATGCCTATGCCTATGCCTATGCTTATGCCTATGCCTATGCCTATGCCTATGCCTATGCCTATGCCTATGCCTATGCCTATGCCTATGCCTATGCCTATGCCTATGCCTATGCCTATGCCTATGCCTATGCCTATGCCTATGCCTATGCCTTTGCCTATGCCTATGCCTATGCCTATGCCTATGCCTATGCCTATGCCTATTCCTATGCCTATGCCTATGCCTATGCCTATGCCTATGCCTATGCCTATGCCTATGCCTATGCCTATGCCTATGCCTATGCCTATGCCTATGCCTATGCCTATGCCTATGCCTATGCCTATGCCTATGCCTATGCCTATGCCTATGCCTATGCCTATGCCTATGCCTATGCCTATGCCTATGCCTATGCCTATGCCTATGCCTATGCCTATGCATATGCCTATGCCTATGCCTATGCCTATGCCTATGCCTATGCCTATGTCTATGCCTATGCCTATGCCTATGCATATGCCTATGCCTATGCCTATGCCTATGCCTATGCCTATGCCTATGCCTATGCCTATGCCTATGCCTATGCCTATGCTTATGCCTATGCCTATGCCTATGCCTATGCCTATGCCTATGCCTATGCCTATGCCTATGCCTATGCCTATGTCTATGCCTATGCCTATGCCTATGCCTATGCCTATGCCTATGCCTATGCCTATGCCTATGCCTATGCCTATGCCTATGCCTATGCCTATGCTTATGCCTATGCCTATGCCTATGCCTATGCCTATGCCTATGCCTATGCCTATGCCTATGCCTATGCCTATGTCTGTGCCTATGCCTATGCCTATGTCTGTGCCTATGTGCCTATATGATTATGTCTATGGTTATGCCCAGTCAATGAACACACCTAATCTAAAATTTAAAAAAAGACAGAAAATTTAAATCATAGCTAAAGTTTTATCAAGCAATAATTTTTGGTGGGAAGATGAACTCGATTGAGTGCAAGTTTTCGCCGTTTAAATAATTCAAGGGTCTTGTGGTATGCACGTATGTTGTATGTACACATTCATGCATACATTTTATTTATATATGATGTAAAGATTACAATTTTGTAAAAATCGTCGTGTATATCCGCATTTCATAAGAATTACCCAGTGTCACTCATTACTCATGTCAACTCGAAAGTCGCAAAATAAAAACAGAAATTTCCACCGAAGGATTTATTGTCCTCCAATCAATTTATGTATAAGTACGTTTTTTTGCAGCATCAAAAAGCTTGCAAAAAAAAGAAAAAAGTAAAAACTTCCTCCTGAATTTAAAAAAAAAAAAAACATACACATACCACTCATCCGTGGTTAACCGCGAAACCGAGTGCTTTTTGTGGCTACGATGTTCTGTCAAAAGTGGCATCATTTCCTTTTTCAATGGTCAGGAATATATGTGTTTCCCTGAAGCCGCCAGGAACCATATCGAGGATTAAAAATGTCACGCCAAGTGTGTCCGAATGCATTATTATTTCACAACAAAAACCAATGTTTACACAAGCCGACAAGTGCAAGTTTTTTGTGGTGAGCTGCTATGGGGATGCTATACGGATTCGAGCTCAGGCCTGGGCTTGAGATAGCCTCTTTTTATTCATACATAATTAAATTTATATGAAAAAACTTCTTCTTTTGGCATTGATCGGACCCAGGAGTACCATTTGTCTTCGTTAAAGTGGCTGTTTTCACGCCTGAAAGCGCTGCTCAATGGAAATGCAAATTAAATGTTAAACGAAGCATCATCAACATTTTTGTGGCATCAGATAAAAATGCTGGCATTCGGAATCAGAGTGCGCGCTGCAGAAGCGGAAAGAATGCGAGAAATCTCAGTAATTTTACCATTTATCGTTTCAACATACATATACCTTTCTCGTATTATAGCTGTCTGGGGTTTCTTTCGCACTTCCGTTTTGCTATCCTTGGTGATGGTCTCTTGCCTTGGTATGGCAAGCAGCTTTCTTGGTTACAAATTATCGCTGAGGTTAAACGAACCCATTTCTAATGCATGTTGTCGAAGAGATCTCGGCATTTCTGCCACTCACTATGGCGTGTAATGTGCTTTTCATTAAGTTTCTGATGTCGACGTCGCGTCGCGTCGTCCCTGCGACACGAGCATGACACGCAAATTGGAGTATTATTCTCCTGTGAGCAAAAAGAAATCCTCGCTCGCATTACTTTGGTTTTAGCGAATTAATCACAAATGATGCGATGGCTGGATGGAAAACGCAAAGAAGGTGATGAAGTAATTTCGGAAGAATACATGCTAGATATACACTTTTACATACTTATGTGTATATCTGTTTATGTAATAACTTACAACAACTCTTATAGGATATCCTGATTAACGGCAATGGTGTAGCTATGATTATTCTCAAGAATATTCCTTTGCCGACTTTTCTCGGTATAAAATCTTTGACAAGTGACATTTTTCTTCCATTAATCACGCAAACATTGCTAATTTTTTTTTTGTGGCAAGATTTTGAAATTCTAAAAAAGCAGGATTATATCCTGTCAAAACGTCACCACTTAGGGCTTTTCATTTCGCAAATTTTGTATTCGCATGTGTCTGTCTACCAAAAAAATTTAGGTAATTGTCGTAAACAAATGCTACCAACTTTCCTAATGAACCACTTTCACCTCTTGGTACATAAAATATTATAATAAATATATGTGTCCTTTTCAAGGAATGAATGTATTTGAGAGGTTAGCACTGCCACTTTTTCATCTATTATCTCTTCATTAGGAAATGGAAGCCACTGAGCTCTTCCACCAAAATTGTTCCTTTGAGAAACTAAAGTATTGAGTAAATATTCAGAGAGGGTTATTCCATCTACTCTATGTGGTGCTGCACCAGATGAGTTGGGGTCAGAATTCCCAAATCCAAAATCACCAAAACCCAAAATATCAGACATGACCATAATGTTTATTTGAGAGGAGAGCAGCATATGTAATGGGTTATCCATTTTGCGGTATCAAAAGTAAACTTAAATAAAATACATATAAAATATTTTTGTTCATGATATTTCTTTTTTATTATAAAGCTTGAAAGTTGACATTATGTGTGAAATACTACATCATTTAAATGACCACCACGCGAATTGTTGCAAGCATCGATTCTTTTGAGGTAATTTTCGACCACTTTTTGACACATATTGGGCGGTATCTCAGCCATAACTTGCCGAATGTTGGTTTTCAAGTGCTCAAGAGATAAAGGTTTATCTACGTAAGCACGGTCTTTTGCGTAGCCCCACAAAAAAAAGTAGCGGTGTCAAATCGCATGATACTGGTGGCCAGTTGATATCGCCAGGACGAGAAATTAGGCGGCGAGGAAATGTCTCTTGCACTAAAGCCATATTCTCTCGAGTTGTGTGGCATGTGGCCCCGTCTTGTTGAAACCACATATTCTCCAAGTCAATTCTTCAATGACTATAATCGACGGAAATATGACCAGTATCTAAATTTCTTCACAATTTTGCCATATTCTTGCGTAGTTGGACGATTATGTAAACCATAATCTCCTCTTAAAGCACGATATATGGCTGTGGCAGAATCACCATTTTTGTAGTAAGTTTTAAAAATTTGTATGCGTTGTGCGATAGTTAAGCGATCCATTTTCGTTAATGTCAGACTTTCAGCTGAAAAAAAATTGTTTTAACAACTAAGCTTGACAGATGTCGAATTCCAGCCCCATACTTTTGAAACCGCAAAATGGATAACCCTTTACTTTGGGTTTTCTGGATTTTGTGTTTTAAGGAATGTGGGTGTTGGTGATTTGAGGATTATACTCGACCTCTTCATTTCAGGACAACTGTTTTATTTCACCTTAATTTCTTTGTCAAGTTTTTATCAGGTGATCTTGGTATTTCACAATGATAAGCTGTTATGTATATTGAGCATAATTTGTATATCTATAGGACCAACGTGTTTGCTGACATATAAGGGAATAGAAAGATAAGAATAACTTTTTCTGTCGAAATTAAGATTTTTGAGGTATCTATCCTGCATACCTGTATTAATATTTAATCCCGCACATTTCTGTAGATATTGGCGGCCAAACTATAAGTCCAGAATATCAAAGCAAATTAACAGACAAGGGATAAGAAAATTAATTATTATCAACCCCGTTTTACATTTGCAAGAGATTTTGATCTAATTCTTCTTTTAAATTCATAAGCCCATATATTATTCTACAGGGTGGGTCAACTTTTAGTGACTTATTTGAAAGACTTATAATGTTTTTTGTTCTTCATGTTTTTACTTGCGAACTCTTTTGCGGAAAAAATAAAATGCACGATTGGGTCGCAGGTACTTGCTCCTATGTTCGATCACATTATATGCAAAAGATTCTTAATAGAAACGGCTAAATATATTTTTAAAGTCTGTTTTTACTTAATTTTTTATATATAAAAATTCTTAATTTTTTTCTAAAAAAAAAATTGGTATGGACATTTTAAATATTTAATAATATAAATTCAAAAACAAAATTTCATAAAAAATCGTAGACCAGTTTTCGAAATATTGAATTTTCAAACAATTATTTTTCAAAAATTTTGAAGTGCAGTATTATTTAGAATTTGAAGGAGATTCTGTGTAAAAATTTTAATCAAATTCCGTTGACCTGTTTATGAGAAAGTCGAAAATCAATAAAATGGTTGTATGGCAGGTACCGTTAATAACAAAATATGTAAACAAATTTTAGTCAAAATATATGTATTTATTAAAATCGTTAGAGCGGTTTTCAAAATAATTAAGATAGTAGAAAAATTTGTATGGCAAGTGCCGTTATTTTTGTTGGCTAAAACAACGATTCAAAAATCTATAGATCGGTCTACAGACAGACAGACAAACAGACGGAATTGCGGGACCCACTTTTTTGGTGTTCTCTATCATTGTAATGTCAATTTTGATTATAATCTCGAGTTCGATTTTTTTTTTTCAAGTGCAAAACTTGCAAAAATCGAACTCCGGATTTTGATCAAGCTAGAACGAGTACAAATTGTTGAATTTTATTATGTTTACGAACGATTAATTAATGAAACGCCAAGAAAATAACATCAGCATTTTAATACTGCCACGGCTCCGAATGCAAACATTATAAGAACCTTATTTACTAGTTTTAAGGTGCGAGATGCAGTATTCGGTGAACCACGAAGAAATGTGTCGCGACTTGTTCACACTGAAGAAGCTATGGATGTTGTACGAGTATTCATCTAGATCCTTCGGTGTCTACCCGTGGATGTGCTATAATTGGGCAACTCCAGAATATCAATACGACGCATTCTTAAAGTATAGGTATCAGAGGATGATTCCGTTTAAAATTCAATTGCCCCAAGAATTATTGTTATTAATGCCAATAGGTTTATTTTATGTGCGACAGAAAATGCCAATATTTTGAACAATCTCATTATGAGCGATGAAGCATATTTTCATTTGAATGGTCTATAAACAGAACTGCCGAATTTGGGATACTAAAAATCCGAGAGCATTTTATCAGCTAAAATTACACCCAGTCAAATGCAGTATTTGGTGTGGAATAACAGTTGATTATAGATATCAGGCTATCTTTTATTTTCGAGAACGAAACTGGTGATCCAGTAATCGTCTCTGGGGTGAGGTATACCTACCACACAATGTTGGCAAATTTTGAATATCCCCTAGTTCTTAAGATGGAGCTATAACTCATACCGAGATAGACACAATGTCGATTCTGCGAGAAATTTTCGATTACCGCATAATTACACTAATATCACAGCAAGTGCAAGACGCATAGGTATGTTAATAATAATAACAATAGTCTTAACTATATGCCCATAAGACCTAAGGTCTACTAAATGAATGTAGGCACTAGTTAGAAGACACAGAAATATGGGAAAGAATTTTTTTGGCACTATTTCATAAGCCCACGGGCGGCATCCAATTAAAAATAGAGATATAGAATAGAAAGCTACGTAGCGTGGGTCTCGAAGGTGATACGTAGTGATACATGTGACCTAGTTATTTTCAACACAATTACAAATACTAACCAGTCTCTACCGAATTTCAACGTAACTAGAGGGTGTCTGGTTAAAATTACGATACTGTATAACCTTCCTGAAAAAGAACTTAAGACCATTTTGATTTTGACTAAGATCAGTTTCTACTTCCTCCTCATCTAAACAGCTTCTGCAGAAGTCGTTTGCGAGTACGCCGAGTCTTGCAGCATGTCTACCTATGAGGCAGTGTCCTGTGATGACACCTATAGTGGAGCTAATATGCTCCACTTAAACATTACACGCTATAAAACAACACAATATACACTAATGTATGAGCATGAACAAAACAAATAAAAAATCGTCGTTAAATACACATAATACGCACTAATCTAATCTTATCAATAAAAAAAACCAACAAAAAAAATTCCTCGTCGAATACTTACAAATGCTTACACCTACTACATTAGTCTATGCGAATCCACAACGAACCTACAAAAAAATGTAATAAAAAAAAAAACAAAGCAAAAAACCAAAAAAAGAATTTCTCGTTGAATACACACAAACACAATTCACATAGGTGCTTATAGAATGTGAATCCACAACACGTAAGACCAAAAAATTTCTCAGGGAATACAGAAAATGAAGATTAATACATATTTGCACTCATCTATGAAATCCACAAAACTAACAAACATGGCTTATGTCGGGTGACGTCAGATGTCTGTCGTTTCCAGACAAACACCACCCCCCCCCCCCTAACGCCACAAAAGAAGTTTTACTTCAAAAATTGCAGTAAGGTTTACAAAATCTTTCTATAGGATAGTTTCGTGTTTTTTTTACTTCATTACAACCCTGGTTAACCGGAGACCAAAACCTTGGCTGGAAAGCAAAAAACTCATTACAAAATTTCAATTTATTCATAAAACTCCATTTTAGACAGAATTCCCTTGATTGGTAAATCGGAAATGGGGCCTAATTCCGCAAGCGTGATTTTTCCCTGTGTATACAAAAGTTGGGTACACCATACCTACATATTTCCGATTCCGCAAGGGTGCGGTGCAATTTGTTTAAAAGATAACGTGTATACAGATATGCAAATTTATTTACCCATATTTTGAGCGTGAATGTATTTTCCACCGAAAATCCTTCACGCTTACGGAATTGGGCTTCTGATAGCTTATCCTTCATCAATTCCAAACCGAGATTTCAGCTCACTTGGAACCTATAAGCTTCCACCAACTCTCGGACATTTCTCACTTCAATTTGTTTTAATTTCTGCTCTAACGTAGTGTGAACTATAAGCATGACGAATATAACCCAACTAACATACTCTCGAGAGTTAAGCTCCCAAAATCTGAAAAAACAATCTTATAAGCCTCTTTTAGGTCCCATTACTATCCTTAGAGTTAATTTCTTGTTATGAAACTTAAATTATTCGTATAACGTTTTTTTTATAAGAACTTAGCTCTCTACAATTTTCAAATAATTCAAATCTTATACTGAAAACAAGATTCCAAGAATTTAGAGTCTTATACAAATCTTATTATGAAATTTAAACGCATATATATCTTCAATCCCATAACAACTTACTTATCGGAGTCTAAGCTTTTTTTAAATTCTATAACGAACTTTATAGAATTTAAGATTAACAACATTTTATTACAGGATTCTAATAGGAGTTGCATTTTCGAATTGGCATATGGAATCACATACTTACTCGTCAGGGATGTAGTCGAGATTACTCGTATTAAATGGATGTGAATTGTCTGTTTTAATTTTCCGAAAAGTGTTTATTGTTCTAAAGGATTTTTTTTAATATTTGAAAATACAAGTGTTTCGTGACCAAAAAATAACATATAACAAAATTTGTTGCTAAAGGACTGTAGATTTTATTAGAACATTAATCGTCGCCGTCGACTAAAACGTGTCATCAAAAAAAAAAACATTTTTATAATTTTGTAAATCAAATCAAAATCAATATATATGTAACTTGTTATCTCGCTCGCTTTTTTTAAATAATCCCATAATATAATGAATATTCCCATAAGAAGTCTTTATAAATATGAGCTTAGTAAATGAGAGTGAGTAAAAGTAGAGGAAACCAAACTCTTATAATGGTCTTATTTTAATTATTAAAGGATTCTCTCATCTCAACATCAGCCATATTTAAGCACGCAGAAAATAATCTCTGAGTATTTGGAGGTTTACCACACATACAAAATGTGAATGTGTTGACATTTATTCTAAAAATTATTTATTTTAAAAACCCTTTTATTTAAATAAATGTATGTGCATTAAAAATTTCACAAACATAAATGGCAAAATAATAGCATGTAAAAGATTACTTCTTATCTCGATACAAAATATTTAACAATCGAAATGGGTATTACTTTAACTTTTCGACGTTTCTCTATTGAAACCTTTTGTGAAATGAAAAATGTTACTTGGGTAATTCTGTTTTGTGACATAAAAATATCTACATTTTGTCATTTGTGTTAATGCAGCATTAAAACTCTTAGTGTGTCATATTTATTGCTTTTCAGGTTTAATTTGTTGACTCACAAGTTAATTTTTATGCAGTTAGGTTTGCACATCATCCACTATAATTTCAAAAATTAATTGATACCCAAAATTATCCAAGGTAATCCTATCCTTGATAAAAAGTGTAAATTAAATAATTTAAATATGCGTTATTTTGAAGGCGCTTTGTTTTTTTTAAGTAGTAAAATCTATAAATTAGTAGATACAATTTTAACCGCATTAATTTTTAGCTCCCATATACGAACAAACAATAAAATGAAATAATGTATCGCCATTATAAAATAATGAATAATTGACTTACAAAATAAATACTATCACAAATCCATATCAAGCCCATCAGTTTTTAGCCATGACATATACACGCAAAAACTTTAAAACAGTTTGCGTCTTTCCAAAAAACTTTAATGAGAAAGATATAATTTTGTTAAGATTTATTCTCTTTTCGACTCTCATTTTCTCTATTCTCTTTTAGCAACTCCCATTGCAAGAAACGCTTTCTCACAACAAGGTTTAGCCGAACTTTATTAGAGTCATATAAGAGGCCTTTTTTCAATATTCTGCATCTGTCCCATAAGAAGAATACAACTCTGGTAGGGAGTATAGAGAATCTCTCATAACTAGGCCATTTAACGCTTTTAGCAGTATTATATTAATCTAGAAAAATTCGTCAGGTTTACTTTTGGCTCACTCAAATTAGTCTCATTAAGTTATTGGAGAATGTTATGAGAGGAAAAATGTTACTTGCGAAAAATTACCTACTCTCGCAGTGCCGACGTTGAGTGAGTATCTAATTCTGTTTTCTGTAATTGATGTCGACCAAGGATGGGATTCTTTTATTATTTTTTTTGTAGAACATTGTGATATCCATTAGAGTCGATGTGTTTTGTTTCTTTGGACTGCATCCACATTTTGGAACAAACTAGGAAAGTCCATTCCCCATTTATTCGTGTATAAAAAAGGCTTTATTAGTTGAATAAGGGATGAACATAATTGAAAGCATTGATTATATCCCCATCGTTTCAGACGATCTTATCTCATATATTCTATGTACCATATTCTAAGTCCTGAACAAATTCCTGCTTAAAGAGCAAATAAACGCAAACTAATCGTGACTTTTATCTTCACGAAATCGACTCTCAAGCTCATTATTTCTTGGAATTACCAACTTAGCCCACACAAAATCAAAATCTGGCTTATCTGTCTAACATACAACACCACAAGAACACCATTAGAGCAATGAGGAAAAGTAGTTAGTTCTTGCAATGGGGATTCAAAATAAGCCCACACACAAGCGAGTTAAGTCCTTTGCAAAATTTAATTAAAACTCTAACAAAGAACTGTCATCTTTCGTCTTCCGTCTCGTTATATATGTATGATGTTGTGTATTCTGAAGAAAAATTATGTAACCACTCAAAATACAAGATATTACAATTAAGCACGATTATGTTTAAATAACATACCCCCTTCCTGGGGGTTTTTACCACGTCGCGTCGGTCGCGTCGCACCCACTTGACTCTCTCATAATCGTTAAGCGGAAGCCTTTTTTTAAGAACGTTTGTACTATCTTCTTGACTTTTGTAATACAAAAAAAAAAAACCCCAACCCATTCTGCAGATGAATGAACAGTGAACACATCCAGATTTAAGTGTGCGGTGCAGTGTGTTGTACAGGAGTGTAAAAGTGTTTTTAACACTCAGATGCCACTTTGTGCGCTTTGCTCAGATTGAATTTAACATTTTACATACCTACGAACTACCATTCCATTAGAATGTCATCCAACAACAAAACATCATACGCGAATAGATATAGTTAGAAAGCTAAACTGAATGCCTGAAAGCAATGGGTTAAACGGAAATTCTTCATCTGATATAGCATGGATTCCAGGATTTAACGAATATAAGGAAGTAACTTTATAGGGCGATTATGTTTCTCAAGCTGTGCTGACTGCCACCTTAAGACACTTAGACTTTTATTTCCACTTTGATGGCTTGGATTTGGATTTGATGTTAATCCTTGCGTTCACAATGGAGTCGAATTAATTCATACCCACCTCCCCACTGAAAAAATGGTATGAAAGTCAGTGAGTCAAAATGACGTCTTCAATATAGATTATTCTCTTGAGTGCAAACCAGTGTTGCCACTGTGTATTACAACAAAAGTTAAAAAAAAATGGAATTACGAGCACACAGAAATCTGTGGGCTGATTAGGGAATACGAAGCGAATCGTTTTTAATTCGATATCTCATTTTCGACTCGCTTCGTTTTGATCAATTAACGAATTCGAAGCGAATCGTAAATGCTCCTTCAAAGATTTTCACATAATTGACAGCTGATTGCCAGTGATTATTTATTATTTCAATCAAAATCATTTGTGTTTTGTCCGAGGTGCATTAACTTTGAAATAAAATATTTATTTAAATAAAAAAATGGACCCAAATGTTATTTATATTAATGCTTAAGGTGAGGAAGAAAAAGAATCTTAAAATTCAAACTTGAGAAGAAAATTATTAAGAAGTGCTTCTTCACCTTTTGATCTTCCTTGCTTCGAGTCAATGTTTTTGCTTAACGTGTTTATTTTTTGTTAAATTAGCTTTATTTTATAAAAACTTGGTTCGATAAGTTGTTTCGCCTTTCAAAAGAAACATTTAAAATTGTCTTGGACGAAATAAAAGACAAATATAGACCACAGAACAACAATGGGACACCACCACCAATTATAAAATTAGCTGCAAGATGAGATTCCTTGTAGACGGATCATACCAGAAAGGGATTGCGCAGGATACAAACATTGGAATGGCGCAACCCACAGTATGCAATTCAATGTCCGAAGCGCTAGACATATTGCAGAGAACGTTGTATGTTGGGTCCTTTGGCTATCTCTTCGTTTTCCCTCATAAATTAGATGAGCGGAGAAATTGTTGCTGGTTGGTGTCTTGCTGTCTTGGGCGCCTACATGTTTATTATAAAACAATGATTGTTTATTTCCTTAGTTTGTTTTTATAAAAAAAAATAATAGTTAAACTCACATTTTTATTTATTTAAATGAAAAAATTCCACCAAAATATCACTTTCGACCGTGTCGATAAACTAATCGGCCAAAGAAACCCTATCGGAAATGCACGCGCTAAAAATTGAAATGTCAAATCAAATTCGCTTTCGATTTCGAAAATAGGGCGAATGTAAAACGAAGGAGACGAAAGTTAAAAAAGTAATATCAAACTCATTTTCGCCAACAAAAACGATTCGCTTCGTATTCCCTAATGGGGCCACTGGAAAACCATTAATTGAAGAACTTTGAAAAAAGTTATAATAGTGTATATCTCATTCAAGCCTAAGGGCCTGCTCCCTTATGTATAAATAAGATTCCGGTCAGTAAATAATTTCCCAATTGATTTTGTATCCAAATTATAAGGAAAGTAAAATTTTCCAGTCTCTCTTAAGACTAATTGAATGCAGCCAAAAGTAATCTTGAAGAACTCTACTAGATTATTAAAACACTCCTAAAAACGTGAAATGACCTAGCTATGGAATCCTCTTAATAGCCCCTAACCGAGCTGTATTCCTCTTGTTCTTATAGGATGACAGATGTAGAATAATGAAAACCTGAATCTAATAAAGCTTGGCAAATGCCGGACTTACACCAATGGCAGATTTTAATGTTGGCATTATTTTGCATTTATTGGCAAGAATAGAAATGTATTTAAGCCAATGGTTTAGTTGCCAGTGCTTCAGTGTCTCTACTTCCTAGATTTATTTGCGGAGTAGTATAATATGAAATGTAGTGTAATGTACTTACACGAATGCCATAAGCATCCCAAAATAACTGGATTTTTCTAAATTATAAGGAATAATTAGCACTTGTGTTCGATCTCATCGTATTCAAAAGATTTCTATTAAAAATTTCAATATATTTTTAAAGTAGTTTGTTACTTAAAATGTTTTATACAAAATTTCTTGAATTTATTTCCAAAAAAAATGGGTGCGTCAAGGGGGGTAATTGTAAACGATTTTACAATTTCTTTTTTTTTTTATCTTATAGTGTTCAGAACAGGTAAGCTATGCAATATTGAATATTTTTGCTGATGTACCTTACGTTTGCATTCTCTAATCTATTAAAAAGTAATAATTTTAAACGTGTTCGCTTATTAGTTTTTATAAAATTTGATAATTACATTCACCCCTGTCTTTTTTTTTGAAAAAAACGAGAAAAACAGGGTAAAGAAGGCAGAATAAAAACTTTTGGTAAGTGCTCTGGTTTTTTTAATGAAGGCTTTTGATGCCGTGACATGAAACTTCAATACCAGTCGTCTCTTGGCCTCCATTGTTGAAAGAAATAACCAGGAATAACTAAATCAACGAAGTTCTTCTTATCGGACGGGTAACCCTCACGAGCTCTTGAAATAAGACATCTTATCTTGCTGTAGTGCCTTCCACGTTTGATGACAGTGCAAGTTTTCTGCCTCGAGATAGATTAGCATTAAGATTTTTCCTGCCACCGATTCACTAATAAATAACCGATATCGGAAAACCGTATACCTATTAACGCTTGGCATTTTTTGTTACGGGACAAATGGGATGTATCTGTTTCCAATGCTTGCAAAATTGGCGTGAGAAACTGTAGTTTATGAATCTGTAATTTATGAATGCCGTTAGGTAAAGCGAAGTTTCTGGGGAAACGGGATTATGGTCTCAGGTGGAGTCTCGGACGTAATTATATAAACAGCTTTTAAAGTGTAAACTCTGTTTACAATTACACCACTTGACCCTATGACTATCTTAAATATTTAATAATATAAACCTACAAACTAAAGATTAAATCGGCTTAATCAAAGAAAAAATAATTCAAAATTCCGAAATAAATACTTAAACTAATTTCAGCTAAAATAGAAAGTATACGCCATTTTATTTCTTGGATAAATTTGAATTTATGAGAAAAAAATTTAAAAATCTGTAGAGTGGTTTTTGAGATGAAAAGTTTTTTTAACACTTTTTGAAAATATTTTTCAAAGAAAATTCAAAAACGCAAATTCATAGGTTCAGCCAAATATAACAATAATTTTTGAAAAAAAATTTAATGAGCGTTTTCAAAATATAATTCTTTAATTTTATTTTAAATGCTTTTAAAAATACAAAAAAATATTGATTAAAAATATTGGTATGCGGTATATATGTATGTATGTGTGAAATTTTGAAAGAAGCGGTTAAGTAATTTTTGAGATACTCGGAAACAAAAAAAAACCTTCCTATGGAAAGTACCATTTTTAAACCTTAAAAATTTTTTTTTCAACCTATGATTGGTCGTACCAATAAAGCTGAACTGATTTTTTTTAATCAAAATCGTTTGAGCCGTTTTCAAGAGAAATAGAAAAGAAAGAAAATTAGAGAAATTTTTTCGTCTTCGCTATCATCGTAATGTCATATTTGATTGTTATGTCAAAACTTTTTTTTTCGACGAATGCATAACTTGCCTTATAGTACCTACATATAATCACAAGTAAAATAAAAAAAACCTTTCATCACAAAGGACAAGGAATAAAATAATAAAAATGTTTTTCAGGAAATTCTGTTGTATGGCTGTCCCGTTTGGAATAATGGGGCTAAATGTCACATGCAAAAGTTGCAAGTTTCCCAAAATAGAATCCTTAAAATGATGCCAGATCTTCCTTGGCATCACTCGACTTCTGATCTCCACGCGAGAGCGATTGTTGAATTGATTTCGGAAAGAATTCAAAAATTAAATATTTCATTTTTAAATCGCCTTGATTTTGCTGAGAATATTCTCGTAAGCCAACTAGCTAATCGATCTTAATATGATCATAAAAATTATTTTATATTGATTCATGGTGAATTTTTTTTTTTTTTTTTTATTTACTGTTAATTACATTTGTTCATATACTATCTAATTTTGTGCTTATTTATTTATTAAATTCTGTATTCATGTTTTGTATTTATTTATTTATTAATTAATTTATTTCTTTGTTTTTTTATTTATTTATTTATTTATTTATTTATTGTTATTATTGTTTCATTATTTAATTAATTAATTTATTTATTTTTTATTCATTTATTTATTTATCTATTTATTTATTTATTTATGTATTTATTTATTATTTAATTAATTTACTTATTTATTTCTTCCGTTTTGTTAATTTATTTATTTCTTTATTTATTCATGTTCTTGTATGTTAATTTAAATTTGTACTGTTAATTTATTTAAACTTATTATATTGTATTTTTTTGTATATATTTATTTATTTAATATTGAACGCATGTTTTATGCATTTCTTCTAGTCATTAGTATTAAGTTATCTTTAGTAATATACATTATGTATATCTTACAATAATTTTTTTTTTCTTTTCTAATGGAGGTTTTATCGTGTTTCCTCCAAATATAATGTTTAAATTCAAAATTACTTATAGAACCCATAAAAAATAATGTTTTAGTTGAAAGATATGAATATGGTATCGAATCTCTATAATGTAAAATGTGCGGTAACAAACCATTGTAAAAGTTAAAACGAAATAAAAATCTATCTATCTAAAATAATAAAAAATAAATGAAATAATAATGGAATCAAGAACTAAAACTATTGCTTTGTTATACTGCTTTTAAATCATTCATTTTGAACTTGCAATGATGGTGAGGAACGTATGTATGTATTGGCCGGGGTAGACAAAATTGCTCGGGCTGAAAAATTGCACAGTTTTCGCCCTTTCTTTTTTGTAAATTTTTGTTATGGTGTAATATGGTGTAATAATTTTTAATATAAAAGAAAAAGACTTGTGTATTGTCGGAGAGATGATTTAATAATAATGAATTTTATTTGTTATAATGTGTTCATACTTAAAACTATGCTGACTCCATATTCACACATTTGTGGAGTCAGCAAAAGAATAATATCAAATGCGAAAAAAGAATAATATAAACACGATATGCAATGCACGTTGTTCATTGCATATCGTGGGAAGATTATGGTGTGCTGATGTGCACAATGTCGCTTCGCGACGTATCAAGTGACGAGTGGTATTCGTCACTTGACCCGTGCATACACTATGTGCACATAAACACACTACAATGGTACGATTGAACTTTTCTAAATTAAGTGGAAAATTATGTTTGAAGAAAGTTAACATCTATAAAGTATCTCAGTGCTTAAATGTATATTTGCAACCGAATAGAGTCCAAAAGAGAAACATGGATTAAAAATCGCACTGATGTAAGCGCAGTATTAGCAACATTCTTAATTTTAGAAGATCTTAAAGCTTAACTACATTCAACGCACTTTTGTACAAAAGTAAAAGAAAATGTCTTGGCTTTTTCCAAAATACTGCTCAAACCTAGTAAAAGTTAAAAGTAGTCTAACTTTTACTTTTGTAGAATTTGAAATATGAAATGGGATTGAGCAGTATGTTGGAAAAAGACAAAATATTTTTTTTACTTTTTTACAAGTGTGTTGAATGTAATTAAGGCTTTATAAGATTTGACATTTAAAATGGCAATTTGCCCATAAAGAAAGAGCAAATTATTTTTTTTTTCTAGAATGCCATGATGGCGTCAGTACAGTGTTTATCCATAGCCGTTTATGTTAAATTCTATGCCAATTTTTGTTTTGGTAAACATATTGCCAGTACTTAGAGTCGTGTAAACGCTCTAAGGGCGAGACTAAGTCTCGTCTCGGTCACGTCAAAATCGAAAAATTTCAGTCTCGTCTCGGTCTCTGTCTCGCCTAACCAAGTCTCGTCTCGATCTTGGTCTTGGTCTTGGCTTTTTCCCTAGAAAATTTCAATGTGCAGTCTCGTCTCATTCTCGGTCTCGGTCTCATCCCTAGTTGTCTCTAAGCACTATTTTATTTTATTTTATTTTATTTTTTAGTTGTACGGCAGTACTATTTTTTCGTTGGTTTTAATTGTTCTTTTTTTCATTTTATTTAATTCCCCTCAAATACGTGGTCTTATTAATTTTTTTTGTTAGGGATCATGGTTCATACCCTTGTGATTTATCACAACTACCTTTATTTTTAATTTAATTTTATAACATAATATCGATCGTCTATTCTTTATTTATTTAATTTTGATTATTTTTACGTGTTACCGAATTTGCGGGCTGTGTAGCCCTCTTTTAGTGAGAGACGATCGACCGCCAGTCTTGGCGTTTTTTGGTAGTAAAAAAGTATAAGATAATTTGGTAACAAAATACGGGTTGTGGATCCATTAATCCATTTAAATGGGAGCCTTCGCGCAATTGATTTTGACAGTTCATGGCTTGACAGGTAGGCAACAAACTATATTTTGATGTTTGGATAACATTTTTTTTTTAAATTTCACCTAAGAGGCTTATATCGAATGCCAAGCAACCAAACATTCGATTTTCTTGTGAATACAATCGAATTATTTCTAAACAAAATCTGTCAAAACAGATCTTGCGTTTATAACGAAGCGTTACATGACATACCTTTTTACCATATACATACTAAAAAAAATATTAATTCCACTCCGCCGATGACCGCTATGGTATATGAAGCATTAATTGCATTTCGTGAAAATACAATTCACACCTAGTGAAACATGTGACGTCAGCACAAAAGGTAATATTATTGTTTTCGTTCGTCACCCTTTCAGTTCACACTCGCTGTTAACTGAATATTCTACATGAGGACCTGAAATAACGAGCGAAAAGCACTCCTTCGACCACAATTTAAGTCGTGCGTTAAATATAAATTCGATTTAACCAATCAGTTAAGTTTTGACCACCGACGAAGTAGGTCGATCTGGTCCATTATAGCTTTGTTGCTCGAGGCTTCCCCCCACCAGCGGTAAGGGGTTTCATTGCAAGTTAGGTAATTGCCACCAGGGGCTTCGGTTCCTGCTGACCTACCACAGCTTTTGCCTGCTGTTTGTTGCCACCAGGGGCCTTAAACCTCCTGATCAACCAGAGCTTTTGCCTGCCGTTTAGTGCAACCAGGGACCTTGAACCTGCTGATCAACCAGAGCTTTAGCCAGCCGTTTAGTGCCACCAGGGGCCTTGAACCTGCCGTTAAACCAGAGCTTTTGCCTGCCGTCTAGTGACACTAGAAGCCTTGAACCTGCTGATCAACCAGAGCTTTTGCCTGTCGTTTAGTGCCACCAGACCGAAGATCCGCCGTAACCATGCATACCAGTATCTGACCGAAGATTCGCCTTAGCCAGAATAGCAGTAACAGACTAAAGAACCGCCGTAAGAAAGATACCAGTATCAGAGAGAGGACATACCATTACCAGAATTAACTTGAATATTATTTGTTGTGAATTAAAGAGATGTTTTAATAAAAATTTTGTAATAAGGTTTTAAAGATCTGTTCCTTTGAAGTTTCGTGTTTTCTTCATTACGACCCTGGCAGACCGGCGAGAAAAACCACGGCTGGAAACCACAAAGCACATCACACGTTTTTAGAAAGATTTCATAGACTTTAGACGCATACTGTTTTTTGCAAGTTCCTTACAACATACAATAAGATCGATCTATGATCGATTTGAAATGGTTGTTTGGAATTCGAAAATAAAATCAGTCTTTTCCGTAGTTAAAAATAAAATTGGAAAAATTTCGAATTTTCTGAGGTATAATTTGAATTTTGTAGAGGTTTTTTAATCCATTTAAGTCTGAGCCATTCATCAATCGATTTTGATAGTTCATGGCTTGACAGGTAGGCAACAAACTATGTTTTGGGGTTTGGATATTATTTTTTTCCAAATGTCACCTAAAAGCCTTAAAGTCACCTTTTTCTGCAGTCCGCCTATCCGGAGTGTAACTATACATCATACAAATATTTCTTCATCACCGAAACCGGCGAGACTCTCGGCGAATTTCGGTACCAAGAAATACGGTCTCGTCTCGGTCTCATCTTGGTCTCGTCTCGGGTGTTTTAACGAAGTCTCGTCGAGACAATCACCTAAGACTCTTAAATAAAAAAATCGAAGAAAATCGCTTCAGCCATTTAGGCTGCAGATCGATCTACAGACAAGCAGACGGAATTGCGGGACCCACTTTTGGGTGTGGTCTAGCATCGTAAAGTCAAGTTTGATTAAAATATCGAGTTGGATTTTTTTTTTCCAAATGCAAAAGTTGACATATTGCAAGTAAAAATAAATCTGACAGTTGTGTTTTTGATAATTGATTAGACAGATGCCAAATAAAATGACAAAATACGTTTGAATTTTGAATCATTTCTTTGTCAAATAACCTACCTGTCCAATATTTAGTCACTATTGTACTCACTCAGTTTTAATAATAAATTCCCAATCAAGAGCGCCAATGTTATGCAAAATAATTTTTTACTCAACCCTGCTGCCATTGAAAACATCAGTAAATTTAAAAACAAAAAAAATATATTATTTAAAAGTGAAATTTTAAAAACAAATCACATTTTTTTCAATAGCTTCAGGCAACACTGGCACAGACTATGAAGAAGTCATTTATTCATTGGAAAATTTTCAAATGTCCGTGAGAATTTCAAGATGCTGAAGCTTTAAGCGTCGAGGGTTAAACAGACCTGTTGTAGGTGGAGGTGGTGGTGAAGGAAAACAATCAAATCAGTCTATGATCCCGTCCCCGATGACTGTCTATCGGTCGTAGGTCGTCCGTCGCGCCTGCTAGAATTATTATGGAAAGACAAAAAAAAAAATAAGAAAATCACATTGGTCCTCTCACAATGGAGCAAGGAACAAAAATATCCTTTTATAAATGCACTTAAATTTTGAAATCCATTATAGAAATCAATGGAAATGCGGTCGACCGGATGATTGGCCATGCACTTGCATCAAATTTGTGTGGTCGGTTATGGGGATTGTCGTCAGCCGACTCGATATTTATTTTAGTCCTGCTTCTAAGAAAAAAGAGGATATTTAATTTTATTTCTTTTTTTTTCTTCTTAACATTTTCATTTGAATACAAAATTTAGAGATTGGCTCAGTCATTTGGAATAAGTGCATGAAGCAAAAATTTCTTTTCGGCTTGGATATTATATTAAATTTGTGTAACAGCGGTTATAGAATGGAGAACGAGAGAGGAAGAAAACCAACACAACAGGGATAAAGTATAAAAACTGCATTATGAATAAAATGATGGCTGTTTAGTAAATAAATGGTTTTTCATCTCTTCTTTGGGGAAATAAAATACTTTGTGAGTACTTGGGTGCTTAAAGTTTTGTTAGACGGAATTTTTTTTCAGAGTGGATAAATTCTTGTAGGTAGGTATTTGAATTCTTGAAAAAATACAAGTAAACTGATTTTCTGTAGGTCTCTGACGTTTTGTGTGCAGTGTGCATACTAATGGAAAAATAAAATGCATGACTGGATTGAACGAATTTTCTCTAGGGATTTTGTATGATGACTGTGATATTGTAGGTTAAATCAAAATGAGGGAAATGTTTTAAAAAATTATTTGAATTTTTTGTTAAATGAACTCTTATAACTATAAAAAACAACTAAGAAACCCCACATGTTTGAAAAATTCTACAAAAATCAGACATAAACGCAAATTTTACAAAAGCAATTTTCTTCACATACGGTATGAAACATTGGGTTATATGCAAAAAGATGAGTTCAAGCTCTTTACTCACTTTTCTGAGAACGTTCTTAGAGTGGTATGCAAAAAAAAAAAAAAAAATACGGAGACCGAGATCGATCTCAAGCTGTGAGTTCGAACTCAAAGTGTTGAGATCGATCTCTCGACGAAAACTCTATGTAAGAAAGTTATAGTTTTGATATGTAAAAAGATGAGAAAACGCTCGATTGCATGAGATCGATCTCACGAATTAATTGTTAAGCATAGGTTTTCTCTTACTCAGTTGATAAACAATTATCAAAATAGCCGAGTTTCTGAATAATTTTGTTACGAATCGTGTTTATAAAAATAGAAAATGTCCAATTGGTGAAGATTTTAGAAAATTGTATAGATTAAGCGAAACGGGTGTGCAATTATTGACAGATGAGTTTTTGGGCCCAACCCTGAAACCACATCAAGACAAAATGAGGATTTGTCTGCGGTATGTAGGAGATCCTGGATTTCAAATCGATGTTGGTGACGACATTGGTGTCAATCAATCAACGATATCTAGGTTTGTACAGCAAGTCGCAACAAAAATTGCTAGCCGTGCAACTGATTGGATCATATTCCCACACATTTCTGAAGAAATAGAAGAAGCGTAAAGGTTATGGAGCAGCTCTGGATTGTACACATGTGCGTATATAAGATACCACTCTATCACCACGAGCAGGCGCGAGGTGGGAGCAAATTTGCTACCGGGATTTAAAATTAAAAACGCCCCTTCTCCTTTTTTTTGAAATAAAAAATCAATTTTAAAAACAATTATACCAAAAATAATTTTGAAAAAACTAATTTTATTAACAAATATAGGTTCATAATTATACATATATCTTAAAAGGAATCCATATTATATTACTGTAAAAGCCTTCTGTATTCGGAACTACTTTCACATAGTTTTTCTACAAAGGTACATTTCTTGATTTCTTGAAGGATATCATAAAAGAGAAATGCCGTCCGTGTGTGCACGCATAACTCGAGAACGGATGTTTCGATTTTCATGATTTTGGGCTTTATGAATTCGTATTGACCCAAGAAATGACATAGACCACTGTATAAAAATCCCGAAAAATTTCCAGAAAATTGGAAATCAGGGATCATCCTCTATTTTAAGTGCATATCTCGAGAAAATGGTTACTTCGATTTTCAATATTTAGGGCTTGATAAATTCGTATTGGCTGAAGAAAGGTCATAGGATAATAGAGGAAAATTTGTTCACGACTTAGGACTTTTGGCCCTAGGTAGGGCATATAGGATACTCTGGATGAAAATTAACGAACATTTTCAGGAAAATTGGTAACCCTGGAACATCGTTTGATTTTCAAAATTTTGGGATTGATGGATTCGTGTTGGCCTAAGGGAGGAATATAAGTTGTCCTTTTCGTTTCGTCATTCAAATTGAAATGTGTCAAATAAAATTAAAAAAAAAATTAAATCAAAAAAATTAACCATGATTGGCTGAGTTAGCGAGCGATTTTATCTGCGAAAAATGAGGATGTCGATCATTTGAATTTTGTCATTCAAAATCAAATCACCAGTGAGTTACATTTATTCAAATCGGTGGACTCCGTGATGGATGAAAACGAACCAAAGATCCCACGGAATTTTTGAATTCTTTGGATATTCTGGGCTTTTCGCCGCCACACAATTTAAAGTTGAAAATCGGCTCAGATATAATTTTGCTGCGCAACCTCAATGCACGAAAACTTTGTAACGGAAAGCGTTTGATTGTGAAGAACATCAAATAAAATCTAATTCAAGCCACGATTTTGCGGGGAAAATTCAAAGGCGAAGATTTGCCGTTCGTGTTTAAGCGTCTTCAATTTCCGGTGCGTCTCGCTTTTGCTATGACAATCACTGGATATTTGTGGTATCAATTTCGAATTCCCATGTTTCTCACATGGTCAGTTATATGTGGCTTGCTTACGCATCGGCAAACCTTAAAATGTTGTGCACCATAAAGCAATTCAGTTAAAAAGCGTAAGGCTGGCCGACAAGCCAATAATTTTGATTTGATTGAAAAACATAGACATTGTTAATTTAGTTATTTTTATTGTATTTAATAAAACTTTAGAATAAAGAATTTTAATCGACCGCATTACATGAAACAGCATTGTGCATGCTCGGAATTATTATTTTCTTGACATGAATGAACTTCGGCGTAACGAAGTCTTCCGGGTCTGCTAGTTTTAACATATATTAACATATACGCCTCCAAATTGTCATTGCCCATGGTTGATATTAATCTATTCTTTATAATTTTTAATTTAGATAAACTCCTTTCACATTTTACCTGTGTCATCGGTAGGGTAAGCAGAAATTTATAAATTTTGAATACATTTTTATAATCCAAAGAAAAAATTCTATAATCAACTATTAATTTATAAACACAGCCGACGCAAAAATTGCAAACTTCAATATGTTTGTTCTCAATAGGAGCTGATTCATCAACTTTGCCAAGTAAATCTTCTTCGTCGGACAATTGATCCAAATCCCAAATTCCAACAACATTATCGCCCACTTTCGTTCGTGATTTTAGAGCAATGGAAGGAAATAAACGGGCAAAGAACAAAAGTTCATCACGTCCGTCTTCTTCTTTTGTATTGGTGCAGTCACAGTATAAAGCGTTATTTGGCAAGCCATTTTCGGCAATTTTTTTAAACGTTCGTTTATAGAAACATTCAACGTTTCCTTAAAAATCTTTATGTTGTTCAAAACGCTTTTCAATAGCCATAATAATTTTTTTCAAAAATAATATTTAAGTTTTTAATCTCAAATTTTCTTAATCGACTCAACTTTGACCTTCGTTGTCCAGGCATTGCTTCTTTCAACATTTTCCTGAAAAAAATACCCCTAAAATCGAAACGCTCCGGGAAAGTTCCCGGTGTCCAATAGAGCCACCATGCGCCAGACCACGAGGAGTACGTCAACAAAGGATACTACTCAATGAATGTACAGGCTACGTGCAACGCGGATGAAAAATTTACAAGCATTGAAGATTGCTGGCCAGGATCAGTCCACGACTCCCGTAGTTTGAAAAATAGTTTCATATTTAATCATACGAATAATAATTCTTCAGCAATATTACTGGGCGATGAAGGGAATGGCTAACCCCTTGGTTAATGTCACCATTTAAACATTTCAACCAACAAGTAATGATGGCGAACGTAAATTTAATGCTGTTTTAACATAAAAGAAAGAGTTATAATAGAGAGATGTTTCGGACAAATACAGCAACGATTTCCGATTTTGCAATATAAAGATCGATTAAAGCAAAACACAATTAAATCCTTAATCAGTTCTTGTGTTGTCCTACATAACTTAGAGCCCATTTTTCAATCTCCAGATAAACATCCAGTTAGTTGCCAGACGAAAAACTTACTTGTCCGTTAAATAACCGGATAACAATATCGAATTTTTCAATCAAGAAAAATCAATCTATAGAATAATTTAATTTGAACGTCGCTTTTATTTCGAGTATCGAACTTTTCATAGAAATGAATTTTTATTTAACGTTTATTTCAAAGCAATAAGTTTTCAAATTGTTTTTGACATCGAAAATAGCTATTTATTTTATTCCTCAATTAGCTCCTTATTCCGTTCTAAAATGAGCATATAATTTTATTCCTAGATTAAGTTCTCCTGACATTTGGAAAACTGTTTTTGCTCTATCTGGAAAATATGTACTAACTGACTGCTTAACTCACTATTGAAAAATTGGTTCTTAATAAAATAAATAAGTATTTAAATTAAGATGACGATTCAATCAATCGCTCTATTCAAATTGACGATGCAAATGAAAATCAAGCTCTAACGACCTCAGCTCGTATTCGAAGTGCCGAAAACAACGTAGATTTCTCATTTATTGATGTCTCAGTAAAATAGTACCTAACTTACCTAATTACACTTTCATTTTCACTTTCAGAAGACATTTTTCATTTTTTTACTTCGACTGACCGTATAGAAACTACTGTTTTAACTAGTGCCAGTGCATACAAAGAGCTTTGAGATCGTTCTCATACCACTGAGTCAGAAATGTAGAGAGTGAACTCGTTTTTTCGCATATGAAACTGAGTCAGAGTCTGAGTCTGCTCGATTTATCTCACATGCGAGTTCAAGCTCGTCAGCTCTTACTCTAAGAACTTTCTCATCTTTTAGCATACGACCCATTGGCTTAACGTCAATGGCTTTTATTTCAGATTAAACTGAGGGTATCAAGATAGTATAGTACTTCCAAGGTCAGGCGTTCGGTATAGGAAGTTGCGCTACCATGTGACTTCTTTAATGAAGTTCTCGAACAGATGGTGCGAAGAGCAGATGCTTTTCCCCAACAAATAGCACATATACGAGTAGTTACTAAAGATAACAACAATTTTGAGGCAGTTACTTTAGTCAGTTATATTCTTAAGTAGATTTTATTCACTTGAATTTTAATACAATCAAACTTAGGTCGCGAAATAAAAAAACTTTATTGGTCGCAGGTCGATCACAGAATGGCTCTAATTTATTCTTTTTTCATTTTCTACAGAAATTATACATGTGGGGATAATATCTTAGATTGAGAAATTATATATAAAAAAAAATAGTACGGTAGTAAATATTGCACTGGTTGGCTGGCCAGTGTTGCCGCTGGGCTTACTTCATTATTACCTTAAGTAGTTTATCTACCAATAAAATCCTAGTAGGAATTCGATCAAAAGTTAACGCTGCTAAAAATATGCGTTTTCAAAAAAAGTGTTTTACTAAGCTGAAGACGGGACACAAGACTTTAAACGAAGAAAAATTCTTCAATCGACAAAAAAAATCTGTATCAGCCGCATTCAGATGCCGATCAAAATGTACTGCATAGATAAGGTAACAGCGAACAAATAAATAGTCTTCCAATCCCAGCCTCAAGGTTCAAGGCGATAAGATAGACCCAACAGTTGTAGCAAAATTTGCTAGTAAGCCTTTTTTGTAATTTGTGAAACGACATTATAAAACCTACTTCCTCTTCAATACTCACGCGGGCCTTCAGTAAGACTTATTTTGTGAAGATTGACTGACATTCTCTTCGAGCTAATTACTGGTTCAATTGACTTTCACTCACTAACATACGTAGCCTGGTCCCGTTTTTTCATCTTTCTAAGCATTATTGCACAAACTATGGCTGGCAACGAAAAAAACTGTTTAGATTTCAAGTATGCAAACAACATACAGGACACTTCTGAAGATTCAAGACTAAGACAAATCCTCTCGAAAAATCTCCCGATACCTGGCTAGAAAGAGCTAAGTACATGCACCAACTCATGCGAAGAGTCGCTATCATTCCTTGCAGATCACTTCTACTCCCTGGTAGCTCACAAAATATGTGTAGCACTGAATAATGACGTAATTAATTTAATTTTAATTTAATTTTAACTATATGCCTATAAGACCTAAGGCACTAGTTTGGCACAGGGGATTTGAGAACCAGGTATTGAATGTCTCATTTTAACCCATGGGCGTCATCCAATTAAAATTGGAGGTATAGAAAAGAATGTGCCTGCGAACCCACACGTCCTAGTTAGCAATCAAGCACTTTATCCACTGCGCCATTGCCATTTCCAAGTTTCATTTTTCCTCTCATAACATTCTCCAATAGCCTCATGAGACTAATTATAGGGAGCCAAAATAATCCTGAAGAATTCTTCTAGATTATTATAATACTGCTAAAAACATTAAATGGCCTAGTTATGAGAGCCTCTCTATACTCCCTACCAGAGTTGTATTCTTCTTATGGGATGACAGATATAGAATATTGAAAAAAGGCATCTTATATGACTCTAATAAAACTCGGCTAAATCTTGTTGTGTGAAAGCGTTAAGAAAATGAGAAGCGAAAAGAGAATAAACCTTAGGAAAATTATATCTTTCTCATAAAATTTTTTTTGAAAGACGCAAACTGTTTTAAAGTTTTTGCGTGTATATGTCATGGCTAAAAATTGATGGGCTTGATATGGATTTGTGATAGTATTTATTTTGTAAGTCAATTATTCATTATTTTATAATGGCAATACATTATTTTATTTTATTGTTTGTTCGTATATGGGAGCTAAAAATTAATGCGGTTAAAATTGTATCTACTAATTTATAGATTTTACTACTTAAAAAAACAAAGCGCCTTCAAAATAAAGCATATTTAAATTATTTAATTTACACTTTCAATCAAGGATAGGGTTACCTTGGATAAGTTTGGGAATCAATTAATTTTTGAAATTATAGTGGATGATGTGCAAACCTAAATGCATAAAAAGTAACTTGTGAGTCAAATTAAATCTGAAAAGCAATCCATATGACACACTGAGGGCCTTAATGCTGCATTTACACAAATGACAAAATGTAATTGTTGGTAGATATTTTAATGTCACAAGACAGAATTACCCAAGTAACATTTCTCATCTCACAAAAGGGTTCAATAGAGAAACGTCGAAAAGTTTAAGTAATACCCATTTCGATTGTTAAATATTTTGTATCGAGATTAGAAAGAATCTTTTACATGCAATTGTTTTGCCATTTAGCTTTGTGAAATTTTTAATAAGTTTATATTGAGTCTTTTTATGGGAATATTCATTATATTATGGGATTATTTAAAAAAAAAGCGAGCGCGGTAAAAAGTTATATATATATTGAACTATTAATCACGGACGTAGTAAGGGAAGGGGCCTCAGCTATCATAGCACGACACTAGAGAATGCCAATTTTTAACAGTTGTTTGCTATTGAAAATGTGAAATGTTCAATTGTTATTATAAAAATGTTTCTTTTTTGATGACACATTTTAGTCGACGGCGACGGTCAATCGTCTACTAAAATCCACAGCCCTTTAAAAAAAATGTTGGATGCTTAGCTATTTGATATGTGTTAATTTTTGGTCGCGAAACACTTGTTAAAGTTGGATTATTATGGAAGCTTGAAATAAAACGACCGATCTTTAACAATGTTGAAAACAGAAGAGAGCGTATTTATTAGGAACGTTTTATATACACATAAGTCTAATTGTTCGTTCACATTTTTAACAGCACTTGCATTTTCAAATATTTGCAAAAACCTTTAGAACAATAAACACTCTTCCGAAAATTAAAACAGACAATTCACATCCATTTAATAATCTCGACTACGTCCCTGACTTGGCGTGTGACGAGAAGGTATGTGATTCCATGTGCCAGTTCGAAATTGCAACTCCTATTAGATTCCTGTAATAAAATGTTGTATACTTTAAATACTATAAGGTTCGTTATAGAATTTTAAAACAGCTTAGGCTCCGATAAGTCATTTGTTATTATGGGATTGAAGATATATAGGAGTTTAAATATCATAACAAGATTTTTATAAAACTCTAAGTTGTTAGAGGCTTGTTAATGGAGGCAAATTTGTTTTAGGTATAAGATTTAAATTATTATAATTGTAGAGAGCTAAGTTCTTATAAAAAAAACGTTATGGGAATAATTTAAGTTTCGTAACAAGAAATTAACTCTAAGGATAGAAATGGGACATAAAAGAGGCTTATAAGATTGTTTTTCAGATTTTGGGAGCTTAACTCTCTAGAGTATGTTAGTTGGGTTGTACAGTCTATAAAACCACAAACAGCCTTGGTCTGATTACAAGGAAAAAACTATCTTGGGCAATCGAAGTTTGATACATAAAAATCAGCGGGACAAGACAGTACCTGCCGAACACCAAATAACCTCATATATAATTTTACCTATCCTGGAGGTCATTCTAAATGGGTCCCTTGACCATATGTACATTCCCTTGCTGTGGAGCGAAGTAAGTGTCATATCTTTATAAACAAAGTAGGCAAAAGAACCCATGTAAATCCGAAGGACCTCAGACCGATGAGTTACTTTTCATATGTGTTTTCAGATTCATCTTCTTGTTCATCGGAAGTGGATTAATACAGAAGTAGCGTATGAAATATTCATTGAATTCTAATCGAAGCAAAAATACTGCTAAGTGTGCACGTTTTTTTTCGAGATTTTGTTTTATAATTAAGATCGCACTAAATGGTTTTGACTATCCATTATAAGATGAACCACACTCCGAGTATTACGAAAAAAGTGAAGAATTTAAAAGGAGACACCGATTTATATTGGTTTTCAAGTTCAGTACTTACTATTTCACTAGAACATTATAGCGATAAAGTAGCGAAATACATATAAAACATTGGTACGGTGTTGGAGAGGTGCAAGTGCTTCCGTAATTGTTCTATCACCTATCATTATTACAGCTCTGTTTTGGATTCTGTGCAAGATATTCATGTGATTTATGGGAGCATATGTCCAGATATGGCAGTTGTAGGCAATCTTTGGACGAATGTAGAGTTTTACCAGCCAGATCAGATGGGGAAGAATATTTCTTCCATAGTCTGAGAAAACCCCGACACTTTGCAACGTTTTCGGCGTCATCGAATTGGTGTATGCCCATTCCACAAAAGGTGGTCTGTGATGCACATACGGAGAACTGAAAGTGGTTCGGCTTCATCGATGCAAGCGCTGGTTATAGTCAACAGCATTGGACGAGAGTATAGCTCTGACGAAAGAATTTAGTTTTTGAAGAATTAAATTCTACGCGGTTTTTTATTCACTATTGGACATTGCTGTAAAATCAAAACTTAATGAGCTTATCATACGCTTCTATTGCAGTTTCACATCTGAAGAACAAGAAGGTTAATCTGAAAATGAATATGTAAAGCTGAATGCAAAAAAAAATTGTTTTCTCTTCTGAGCTGGCTGTCTATAAAGCCTTCATTCAACCCAAGAATTGACTGTCGCATCTGAGCCGACTTTTCTATAACTCTTTTTTTTTCTCTTGCAAAGAATTTCAATTTCAAATAAAATAATGTGTAACAGCACTAAATAACAGGTACATTTACTTTAATACATTTTACCTAATCTTGCAAAAACATTCTATTGCAATAGCACAGTTTCATTGTTTCCTTTAAAATTTTCAAAAGTTATAACTAATAATCACCACGTACCTGAACTTCGGACATACTGCGGAATTTGGAGATTCTATGCTAGCCGTACAACACGAATGTGGTATGCCGTGTATGGCTCTATTCTCTGCCATTTTGAAAATTGATGCATTTCCCCTCAATTCCCACTAAAAATGCAAATTAAAACAAAAAATTCTCCTTAGGAAAACTAAACGTGTGTTAGAGATCACTGTTTGGGTCAAAGCCTTAACGTGGTAATAAAGCCAAGTCCGATAGGAAGTATACACTGCTCAAAAGCTCCCATTTACCATTGTGTGTATGTTGTTTGCGGATTGGATGCCCAATCTCTAACGTGTATGGGCATTCAATTGCTAATGCATCATTGTGTCGTTTGCTTAGTTTTGCGATCGTAATCACCTGGATATCTTCTGAAATCGTTTATCTCTGCGAAACATTAACACACTGCCAATTGCAGACATGAAATGCACATCGAACAAAATTACCATCACTAAACTAGCAAAGGGAATTAATTTGCGCAACTGATTGCCTTGAAATTGGTCTGTGGCGGTAATGTGAATATGACCTCTATCTATATAAATTCCCATATGTGAAGTTTTGATATCCGCCTTTATACATATATGCATACACAGAGCGTCAGAGACACACCTATATTATAGTCCATTTTGGATACTAGATTGCAATATTGTTTGCTCTGCATTAACAGTCCTGAGTTGTGTTGTTTATTGGTGTAAGTCTAGAGAGGTAAATATAGCTTTTGCAGAACATTACACAGCAAATAATCCATTCGGAAGTCTAAGCTCCTAATTCACTGGAAATGGTTGAATTTAATCGGTGGCTAGTGTAAGTTGGTAAATTTATGTGAGTTTGTGTATGTGGCAGAGGGCAGTTAAATGTTTATCGGTAACATACCCACACTGATTACTTTGTACCTAATTGAAATAAGCCCGTAAATGAACTGAGCAAAAAACAGGATTTTCTGAATATAAACTGAATTACAACCATAAACGTTCTGGGATTTAATTTTACAGAAGAGAAAAAGTTGAAGAATTTGTTTGGTTTTGCTTTTTAGAATCTCAATCTGAATTATTCGAAGCTGGATTAGTCTTGTACCAGCTTCTGTGGATCGCTTAAAAATTAACCCTTTTTAAGACACACATAAACTAATTAAGAGTGTACTAATGATAATTGTTAAAGAGGAGGCAATAGCTGTTTATTTTTATGACTGCATTATTGTTTTGATTTAAACAGGCATGAAGAAGTACAGACAGAACTTGGGCTGATAAACTTTGGCAAGTTTTGGATCCGAAAAAAAATTATAAAGGGTTATCCATTTTGCGGTTTCAAAATTATAGGGCTTGAATTCGACATCTGTCAAACTAAGTTGTTAAACCAATATTTTTTTTTCAGTTGAATGTCTGACATTTACAAAAATGGATCGCTTAACTATGGCACAACGCATAAATATTGTTGAAACCTACTACAACAATGGTGATTCTGCCACAGCCACATATCTTGCTTCAAGAGGAGATAATGGTTTACATAATCCTCCAACTACGCAAGCATTTGGCAAAATTGTTAAGAAATTTGAAGAGACTGGCCATATTTCCGACGATTATGGTCATATGATAACCGACTTTTTTTTTGCTTGATATTGAAGAATATGACTTGTGGAATATGTGATTTCAACAAGACGGTGCCACATGCCACACAACTCGAGCGAATATGGCTTTATTGCAAGAGACATTTCCTGGCCGCGTAGTTTCTCGTCGTGGCGATATCAACTGGCCACCAAGATCATGCGATTTGACACCTCTGGACATTTTTTCTGGGTGCTTCGCGAAAGACCGTGTTTATGCAGATAAACCTTTAACTCTTGAGCACTTGAAAAGAAACATTCGTCAAGTTGTGGCTGAGATACCACCCAATATGTGTCAAAAAGTGGTCGAAAATTACCTACAAAATCGATGCTTTCAACGATTCGCGTGGTGGTCATTTAAATGATGTAGTGTTTCACTCATAATGTCAACGGTCAAACTTTATAATAAAAAAGAAATGTCATGAAAAAAATATTTTATATGTGTTTTATTTACGTTTAATTTTGAAACCGGCGGTTGGATGTTGTAGGAACTGGGGTCCTCGAGCTGTATCTTTTCCTACACATCAAGTGCTTACATTACCTCCAAGTTGGAAGCCGCCGGATTCTGGTCTTTTCTTTATGTCATGACTTGCTAAGCTTGTAAGTGCGAATGTTGATCACGGAAAAATTGCAACATTAAACACATGGCCCTACAGATTAGAGGTTAGTGCGTTGGGCTAACGACCCGACCACAGTAAAAAACAATATTGTTATGAAAGGCACGCGAGAAGCCTCGGATAACGACCCCTCAAATGATAACCAGACCCGAAACGAAAATGGGTTACGACCTACGAGTATGCACCTGGAATGTAAGGACACTCTATACGCCAGGTGCAACTCAAAAACTTGAATCTGTCCTCAGACAGACATTACCGCGATCCAGGAGATACGATGGATATGATCAGGAATAACGAAAAGTAAAGATTGCGACATTTATTAAAGCTGTCATCAGAGAATGCACATCTTGGGATGCGGATTTGTCGTGGGAAATCGATTCAGGTCGAAAGTAATCGATTTTAAGCCGATTAGCGATCGCCTGGCTGTGATCGGCATCCAAAGCTACCTTCCAAACCATCAGCCTAATATGTGCACACGCCCCTACCGATGAAGCTGAGGAGTCTAACAAGGAGGAGTTTTACGACAACTTGGACGGAGACTATCCGGAGTACAATGTCAAAGTCGTGCTCGGAGACTTCAATGTTAAAGTCGGGAAAGAATCTCTTCGGGGGATTAGTTGGAAGCATGGCCTCCACGAAAGGACATCAGATAACGGCTTCCGACTAATCGACTTTGCTCCAACTCGTAATACGGTGATAAGTAGCACTAGGTGTCCCAGGCGAAGGATACACACAGCAACCTGACGATCTCCAGATGTTCTAACCGCCAACCAAATCAAGCACGTGCTAATTGGCGTAAGCCACGCATCAAACATGTTGGATGTGCGAACCTTCCGAGGCGCAAACGTGGATTCTGACCACTTTCTTGTTTTGAGAAAGTTCAGAGCCCGAATGTCAAACGAAAAGAAAACGAAGACCGCCCAAAGGAATAAATTCAACATCGCCTATCTTAGCACATCTGAGAAAGACAGAGACTACAGTGAGCAATTGACCGGGAAACTCTCTGCAGTACCCCCAGCCACAATCGTCAACGAAAAGTAGAACCAGTTTTGCGACATCATTAAGGAGACGGCCAAGGCCACCATAGGCTACCAACCACCCACGAAAAAGAACCCGTGATATGATGATGAATGCGCGGTATTGAAGCAGGAGAAGGAAAATGCAGCAAGGGAGGAGTACCGTGAAAAGGGAAGGAACGAGAAAAACACTCTGCGAAGAAAGAAAAGAGCATCCGCAGCCTCTCAGCTCAGATATCTCGAGGAATCTTGCACCGCCACCAATACCCGCCGGTTCTACAAAACAGCCAAGCAACTGGCATCTGGTTATATGCTGCACGCAAGCTCTTCCAAACAGCGAAGGCAACCTAGTCACCGAAGCACAGAGATTTGTAGACGTGTTTAAGAAGCACTTCCAGCAACTGCTCAATGGGCATTATGTGGAGGAAGCAACTAGAGAACAAAGAAGCATGAAACCAGTCAATGAAGATTCAGTCCCAGCGCCCAGTACTGAAGAGGTTAAGAAAGCCATCCACAAGCTTAAGAACAATAAATCCGCCGGCTCGGATGGTCTACCTGCGAAACTCTTCAAGTATGGAGGAGATTTCCTGGTAGGGCGCATGCACCAGCTCATCAACCAAGTGTGGGAGGAGCAAAGCATGCCCGACGACTGGTCAAATAGCTCCATACGCCCAATCTACAAAAATCATATGTCCTGCAAAAATTACAGAGACATATCCCTGCTTAATGTTGCCTACAAGATCATATCCAACCTACTATGTGAGCTTCTAAAACTTTTCTGCAACACTATCATCGGCACGTACCAGTGTGGTTTCAGGCCAGGCAGATCAACGATAGACCTGGAAAGGACCAACGAATTTCAAGTCGAGGCGCACCATCTTTTCATCGACTTCAAAGCCGCATATGATAACATAAGTCGCCTAGAGCTTCTATTGGCGATGTCGGAACTCGGTATCCCAAAAAAACTGACCATGCCGCATGACGTTACAAAATACGCGGTGCAAAGTGCAAATGGGAAAAAGCTCATCTGAGCTTTTGCAGACGGGTTCAAAACTCCTGTTTTTTTTTTTTTTTTTTTTTTTTTTTTTTTTAATTCATTTTTATTTCATTTTAACTTATAACTATCTTAAAGCTAGACAAAAATGTTTAAAACTAGCCTAATTATCAATAACTTACAACTAATTTACTGGCCCTTTATGGGCGCTCTAAACTAAACAATAACTCTTAGAACTAATGTCTTTCGACCTAAAAACTATTTTAATTAAATCTCATTATTTTATTTTTTAACCAAGGAAACTTAGTGACAAAAAACTTGGTATCTTATCTTTTCTTTTTTACTTATAAACTAAACCTAAATATAGATTAAAAATAATTAAAACTAAATTCAACTAACTTATACTAACTATAAATAACTTAAGCTACTTAAAATACCTAATAATACCCAAAACCACTTAAAACTACTTAAAAACTAGAACAGCCACAGTAGCATTTTTTTTTTCGTTTTTTAATTTTTTTTTTGTTTATTTTTTATACGCATGCAGACACACACCAACATGCAACCCACCCATACATGTACATACGCACATACATATACGTTCGCACATATATGTACAGACACGCAGATACATGCACGTATGCCCACGCATACATACATATTTTTAATTTTTTTTTGTGCCACCCTGACTGTTCCCTATACCTAATTGCCCTAAATCTATGTAAGTCGGCCAAGATATAATATCTTCATCGACTATAAATATCACGATGCTGTTCAGAGAGCCACCAGAACTGGTTCTCCTGTTTCCCCCTATCCCTCCGGTCCCGATCGGACATAGTCCTACTAAACCGAAGGCGCTCTTCTCCACCTTGAGCGATGACGTCTCGACCATACAGGAGTCGCCTATCCATAGTTTTCCGGCTGACGTGGTAGATGAGCGGAACCGCCCCTCCATCCTGTATCAGCCCTCGACTGTCTTAATAGAGGAATGCCTCGGGAGGGATGTAGCCACTTAACCGCGCACTCTCGAAATATTGGTTATTTGGGTAATACGCCCCAAAAATTAAGTTGTTAGTTGAGGACATCGCTCTTGCAACGTGACCCCGAATCAGCTTGAACAAATAATTATCTATTCTGTTTATGTTGGCTTCGTTGTATAGAACCTGGTTGGAATAATATCTTGTGTACTCCGACTCTGGGGTTCTGTGTAATCCAAGGCAACGTCTAAGACATTGCCTCTCAAACACCTGAATCTTGAACCACACCGGGCATCCGTAGGCAATCATCGGCCTGATGAGGGCCATGTAGCAAATCAACTTCACCCTGCTGTCAAGACGGCTGCTATAAAACAGTCGTTTTGTCAAGGCAAAGGCTCCCCTAGCCCTGGCCAAAGCAGCACCTATATGTCTGTCGAAATACAGGTACTGATCCAACCAGATGCCAAGGTACTTTACTACACTTTTACTCGCCAGTGGATGTCCATGTGGCCCTACGATCACCAGCTTGCGCCAGTTCTTTCTCGTATCCCTTGAGGCGCTAGACAACGGAGTCCTAAACAAAATAGTTTCTGATTTCTGGAAGTTGATTTTCAACTTCCAGTCATCACAATATCGCTGAATCTTGTCGAAGTCACTCTGCGAGAGACTTTTGATGACCTCAACTGTATTAGCTGTTCTGTACGCAATTAGATCGTTGGCGTACGCAATTGCCTAAGTTAGACTATATATCAGATCGCTGGTGTAAATGCTAAATAGAATCGGCGAGTTAACCGCTCCCTGCTGAAGACCATTATTAATATTAAAAATTGCGGTAGAAGTTACATTGCCACTCTTGACAACAAACTTTCTACCATTTAGCATGTCATAAAGCATATACAATAGAGGTTTACTTATACCTAGTCTGGTTAGCTTTAGATAGAGACCTTCTAACCATACGGTGTCAAAGGCCTTCTCCAAATCAACCAGACAGGCACCCGTACACCGCTTTTTAGTTTTGTTCCATTGGATATCAGAAACTAGTTTAGACGCGGCATGAATTGTGTCATGTCCCGCCTTAAAACCGAACTGATTATCCGGGATGATATTTTTGTCCTCCGCCCACTTGAACAGGGCTCTATTAATAACCTTTTCAAATACTTTGCTGATACTCGGAAGAAGACTTATCGATCGGAGATTCGCCGGATTGGAGTTGTCCTTTCCCTTTTTGGGAGAGGGTGCACCACAGCTGTCTTCCACCGCACTGGATAATATGCATTATTCTCGTTGTTAAACAGTGTGGTATAAATGTCAACTGCTTCTAGAGGCAAATGTCGTAGTACAACGTTGGATATACCATCGACTCCTGCAGACTTCTTTTTCTTTAATGAATCGAAGATGAGCTGGAGCTCATTCTTCGAAATTAACAGGGGACTGGTCCCATTTCGGTCGGCGATTATGGCGTTTGCCAAATCTTCATCATTAAACCCGGTAAAACCAAGGTTCTCAGATCGCCATTCGCTTATATCGTTCCGGAGCCATAAGTGATGAAGCAGAGCTCTGTTCTCCAGGTCATGATTCGGGCGAATGCTAGCATTCACCTTGTACACTTGCTGGAAAGCAGCCCCCACAGCCTCCACCTTCTCCTGCGGATCTTCGATTATGAAGATGTCATCGTCCAAGACGGCGTCATCTGGGTCTATGCTTGCTGTCAGAAGTACGTCTCTGTTTTGTGTCGTCATCTGGAGCTTAAGACACGGAAGGTCGTTTTGATCTTTTCTTCTGAATATCTTATTAATTTGTGGGAACATACTCGGGTCGGTAGCGTTCACGGTCCGAATTTTGTTGTCCCAAAACAAATTAATGGACAACCTATAATTTTCTTTGATCAATTGGTTGATGTTTTTTATGGACGACTTCAGTGTCCTTATCTCCAGATCTCGTGTGTCAGTAAACCGTCTGTACAAGCGTTTTAGTCTTGTCAGTAAGCCACTTTTTTGTCTGTGTAGTGCATCAATTGTCGCGTTACGGTACATGTCAGTTGCGTTACGTTCTTTGTATTTCGGTATTGTCCTGTTCATTGTTCGTTGAATTGTTTCGTCCATTTGTTCTAAGTATCTGTCAATTTCAGTATTTGTCAGGTTCCTGTCATTTGGTGGGGATATATCATTTGAACGTAATTCGCTCAATAAGAAGTTCGAGAAGCGTGGCCAGCGCACCTTACTGTAATTGTAAGTATGCACCGGTACATACTCCTCCAACTCCATAAGCGCGTTCGGAAGTTGTATTACGGCGGCGAGTCCGCAGTGGTCACTGTCGTACTCGATCGTTCGTAAGCAATTTCTTGGCCGTTGACCCACAGCGTCAGTAATTGTTAGTCTTGCGTCTTTCAACAATAGGTCCAGATAGGCACCGCTTCTTGGAAACGATGGCCTGTCTATAGCGAGAAGTTCAATGCGATACTCCAGTTGTATCGACCCATCCAATTATACAGATGGTTACCACGAGGATTTTGTATTTGATTTCCCCAATCTATATGTTTGGCATTCAAATCACCAGCCAATATGTAGTAGTTTTCTTCCGAGGTCAATCTTAAGCATTCAAAAAGCTTTTCAAGCTCTGTTATAAACTGTGTGGGCTGAGGTGTTTCCGGTGCATATGTAGCGATCACATACATTCGCTTCCCCTGTTGGAGATGAATGCATATGATGCATGCCTCTAACGTCCGAAATTTACGCACATCACTATTATATATTACCTTATGACTAATGCCTTTACGTATAAAGATTGCGACGCCCCCTCCTTGAGTGGAGTTGGGTCGGTCTCTCCTTACGATATCGTAATTGTTGTTAGTCAATTTATGTTTCTGGTTAAGCTTAGTTTCGCTAGCCATAAACACATCTGGGCTTATGTCTTAAAGCAATTGGAATAAATTCGCTCTACGTTCGGTCCTAATCAGTGAATTTACATTCACAGCTAGGATCTTAAAGGGCCTCTCCGGCAGCGCGCCAAAACAGAGTAGAGATAATCCACCCTAGTCGCCTGCTCCCTGATCTGGTTTTGGAGGCCGTTCAACTGGCCCTGGATGGCCAGTAGAACGCCCATAATATCCGCCTGTTGGGCGACCTTTGGTGTAGGCTGTACCGTGCTTCCCCTTCCTGACGCCATTTGGGCGTAAGAAATTTGGGGGTTGACGGACGTTGTTGTAGGAGGGCGCACTGTTGGACGCTTTTCTACCACTGTTTGCTTTGCTGCTTTATTGTTTTTTATAAGCTGAAACGTCGGGCATCCCCGATAATTAGCGGGGTGTCCGGCGCCTCGGCAGAGTACACATTTAAGCTGGGTCCTATCTTCGACCCGTTCCTTTCCTAACTTGCATTCATCTGCATTGTGGTTCTCTCCACACTTAACGCAGCGTGACTGCATTTCGCAGTTTGCTGCGGCGTGGCCGAACCTTTGACAGTGCATGCATTGAAGCATGTCGCCGCGCCTTTTTAATTTGTCCCAAGTTACAACCTGGTAGTTGAGGACGGATATACTCCTCAAACTATCCAGTTTGCTGCTGGGTGAGAGTTGAACAAGGAAGAAGGGAAGACTCCGCTTCTCCCGCCTAGCTCTAACTGTAGCGAACGGCTTGACCCCGAAAAGGTCGAGATCGTCATTCGCTTTTTGGCGGAGTTCATTTAAGAGCACCTGTGGTTCCGTGTAGGAATCTATGCCCTTCAAAAGGACCGTTTGAAATTTTTCGGTTTTAGGGGTGAAACTAAAGAATTCGGTAGTAGTTTCTTTTAGCAACTCTTTAATTTTTTTGTGCTGTTCCAGTGTGAAGCACTGGATAGCATGCCTATCGTTATTTAATCTTTTAATAGTAAAATTTTGACCTATGGTCAACTTACATAGATTTATGGTATCCTGTAACTCCATTTTATAAGTATTAATGGGTGGCACCTTTTCTTTTTTCATAATCGGCGGCTGTGGCTGCTGCTGCTGAGACTGACTTTTCTGCTGCTGTTGATTCTGCTGCTTTTGAATCTGCTGCTGCTGTTTTTCTTGCGGTTGTTTCTGGGCTTGTGTCTGCTGCTGTTGCTGTTGTTTTTGCCGTTGTTGTTTTGGCTGCTGCTGTGGCTGTTGTTTTTGCCGTTGTTGTTTTAGCTGCTGCTGTGGCTGTTGATTTTGTAATTGTTCGTTTTTCTGTTGTTGTTTTTGTTCCTCGATTTCTTTCAGTTGTTTGGCTCTGCGCGCTTCTAGCTTGGCCTTAAGTTGGCTTTTCAAACTTTGAATTTCTGCCTCCATTGTTTCAATTCGAGCGACAATTCTTTGTTCCTCGTCCTCCTCAGATGAAGCCTCTGATGTGGACAGGTTCACGAAGGCAGTACTATCGCCTGTCGTGAAGTGCCCTTCTCCTTCCTCAGACATATATTCAATACCCTCTTCGGGTGAAGTGTCTAGCTGGGTTTGTCTTGCTGCCTCTGACGTCTCGTCTATATCGGACGTATGCACCCCAGCTGGCAGCTTTGCTGAGGTGGCCGTGGATCTCCTCTTTACCAAATTTGGTGCGCACTTGATCCTCTTTCTGCGCTTTGGATTAGCATCGGATGATGTTGCTGTTGTTGTTATTGCTGTTGATGTTGTTGCTGTAGAATCACTGCTTGTAATTGGAACATTTTTCCATGTTCCCTCAGCTGATGCCATCGCTGGCCTCATTGGCCCTAGGACACCTTTCGATGCCCCGGTGCTTAAGCTCCTCCTCCTTTGCTCGTTTTCCCAACCAATAAAGTTTTCCACTTCACGGTTGTGAAAAAAAGCAGCTAACGTTTTGATGCCCGGCTGGGAATCGAACTGGCGACCCTCGGATTATCGGTCGGCCACTCTAACACTGTGCTACTGCAGCACTTATGGAATGCTGAATTAATGTAAAACTGAAGCTCACACACGAAATTTAATTTGGAACAACTGGGAAGCCGAAAACGTGTTAACACCTCCACAGTACGAGATCGACTATTCAAAACTCCTGTCTTGAAAGATAAAGTGCAAGCTGTACAAAACGCTACCAGTTCTACTCTACAGCGCCGAGTGCTGGACGATAAGTAAAAGGCGGAATTGATACTGGGCACTTTCTAGAGAAACTTCTTCGGAGGATATTTGGTCCTATATGCGAAGAGGGCGAATGGAGGAGAAGATTCAATCGAGAATTGTGCGAGCTGTACCAAGATGTGGATGTAGTCCAAAGAGCCAAAGCGTGTCGACTACACTGGCTCGGCCACATCGAGCGAATGGACAACAGCGCTCCAGCCAATAAAATCTTCGAATCCCAGCCCGCAGGTTCAAGACAACCAGGAAGACCGAAACTCTTCTACAGGGACCAAGGGACTCTTCTACAGGATGCAAGAGCGCTTGGTCTCGACGACCGGAGGGAGCGTGCGAGGGATCGCAATCGATGGAAGACCGCAGTATGTCAGGAAGCGACCCTACATGGATCGGGAGCCGGATAAGTAAGTTACTTTTGAAACCGCAAAATGGATAACCAGTCCCTTACGATGACTTTGAATCGCAAAAGTGCAAATGCTCGAATAGTTCGTTGGGCATTTGAGCTTGAGAATTATAAGTACACCATTCAGCATCGAAGTGATCTGTTAATGGGTCATGTTGATGCTCTAAGCAGATACCCAGTAACATGCGTTCAGAGCCACAAAGACGTTAAACAAATGATTACAGTTGTTAATGCATAAATTACGAGAAATGTTAGAGATAGAAGAAGTTCCAAATTTTGTCATTGATGATGGTTTAGTTTATAGAAAATTAGAAAATGGAAATCTGTTGTTGTATGTACCAGAAGAAAAGGAATTGCAAATTATAAGAGTGGCACATGAAAAAAATTGTCATATGGGTGTTATGAAATTTCTTGAATAAATTAAAATGCATTAATGGTTCCCAGGTATGAAAGAAAAAATTGAAAAGTATATTCAAAATTGTATTTAGTATTTAACGTATTCTGTGCCACAACATAGTTCAAATCGTACTCTCCACCAAATTCAAAAGAAACCTATTCTACTCGATACTCTTAATCTAGATCAATTTGGCCCTTTTCCGTCAATTATTTCTTATAAAAAACACATTTTGGTTATAGTAGGTGCTTTTACAAATATGTCAAACTTTAACCAGTAAATTCAACAAGTACTAAAGAAATGTGTGTTTGTCTAGATAAGTATTTTGAATATTATAGTCGAACTCGTCGAATCATAAGTGATCGTGGTTCTTGTTTTTCATCGCTTGATTTTGAATCAAATCTACTTGAAAATTATATTGAACATGTGAAAATAGCTACAGCATCAGCTCAGAGTAATGATCAAGTTGAGCGTGTCAATACTAACTAAAATTACGGAACCAGTTCAACATTCCAATTGGTCGAAACATTTAACAAGAGTCGAATATGCCCTCAACAACTCTGTTCATTCCACATCTGGTGCTACAACTTGTCAATTATTATTTGGTGTAGAACAACGTGGTCGTGATGTTGATACTTTGTCATTATATTTGGACAATAAACGAAATTTGTCTTCTTTTCATAATAAAACAACTTTACGACTAAAGGCTTCTGATGACATTGAATACCATCAGTCTACAACTTCACAATATCATGCTAGCACACACAAGCCACATATTCAATTTTCAGAAGGAGATTTTGTTATAATAAGAAATACAGATAGTACCGGCTACTAACAAAAAGTTTATTCCCAAATTCCGTGGTCCATACAAAGTGCATAATGTTCTCCCGAATGATCGATACGTAATAAGAGATATTGAAAATTGTCAATTAACTCAAATTCCTTTTGATGGCATAATTGAAGCCTCACGAATACGTTCCTGGGTTCATTGGCGGGATTCTCATACTTAAAAAAATCTTTTTCAAATGGTAATAGCTACCTGTATTCGACTTCATATAATTAATTATTTTATTATTAATATTGTTATTATTCATGAATTTGTTTTCCTTGTTAATATTGTTATTATTATTCTTTTTTTTTTAAATGAGTTTCTTGATCGAGCCGGTCAGGACAGCCGAGTTGTTACAGGAGGCTTTACATGTATCTTCATCTTCATCTGCATCGACATCTGCAAACAAAATAAACAGATCATACTTGTGCGATAAAAAGCAAATATCAAAAATGGTATATTGGATCATATTCATGTATGAAGATTATAGGAAGTATGAATGTGAAGATTTCAGATTATAGTAAAGATGAACATGTTCATCTGCATTATAGCATTTTCATCTGCACCATAATTTGATCCGTTCAGGTAACGAATTTTCAAGTTTTTTTTTACCATTTCACCTCAGTTTGCTTAAAACCAACGAAAATAGCGAACATATTCTTCTCAAAACTACATTACTGAAAGCTAAGAACATGTGATTGTGAGATGTGGCAAGAAAATTATAGCAGAGTTCGAGTAAGTTATTAGTGTGTACCCTGTCTTACTTTTATGTTTGTTTTATATTATGGTCCTGCTCTACTTTTCTTCAAATCTGCAGATGCAGATCCATGTAAAGCCTCCTTACTTATTACAATTTTTTTTATATTCTACACGCGCTCAATGGATTATACTACCCTTTAAATGTTTCAACACAGTGCGGGCGTTAGGTTAGGAAGAGACAAAAGGATATGAAAAATGTGTGGGGCGGTGTTCTGAGGTTGGAGGTGGTTGTTTTATTTTAGATTTTATCTCCCAGGGATGGCGGCTGAACTAATGCGGAGAAATTTCCGTATCTTGTTTATATATGTCCCTTATAACTCGCATTATTTTTTTTATTCGGCGTCATATTTAACGGTGTACTAATTTTACCTAATCACATGTTGTTAGTTCTATGCCTAAACAAGATGTAATGAATAATCTAATAACTCGTATGACATTTATTTTAGAATTGGTTTTTAATGGAAAAATAAGAGGACATAAACTACGGCACGGATCGAACCTCTGACCACGAGGTTGACAGGCGAACACTGATATTTACTTCTATACTTGATGTATATTTAATATTCTATATTTAAAACAATAGGAACCGTTAAGTATGGCCAATAATTTCTGATTTCTTGTTTCAAACATAATATAATTTATTTTTGTACATAATATTTTTGATTTTAATAAAATGAAAAGCGTTTTAAATAAAATAACATATTATTATTGTAATCTCCTTCTATATTAAAATAAAAAGCTTGGAAATTATAAATATTTGACACATTCGCATCCTAATTTTCGAGCTGCATCTGCATTTAATAGAACTTTCGATTAAAGAATTTAAATTGACAAAATTACATCAGACAGAATTCATATTCTCGTAATTTATTTTTATTACATTAACGAATTTGAGCGAAGCCAAGTTCGACGGGCAGTGTAAATGTATACCTATACAATATTTATCTCTGAATTACAATATTACAGATAAATTTGTCCTATGTTTAAAATGACAATGAAAACATTCATTCAGCTTCAACTGTACCTAGTGACATGCAGTCACAATATATAGAAGTCGCATTATTTACAACACACAAATTTAACAAATTTAATTTCTATTACGATTTCTATTATAAAGTAAATTACAGTATAGTGTAGTGTAGTGTAGTTTGTGTCGTAAATTTAATTGACAATGCAAAATATTATTTGATTCAATTATTATTTAAAGCACTGTTGTCCCAACTACTAAAAATGTAAATTTCCCCAAACAAATAATGAAGTACACTTTTAGTTTGTTGAAGTTTACACTTAAAACTTAAGAACAAATAAATTCACTTAATAGTCTAATAGTTCAGCTTTTATGTTCGTGATTTAAAACAAAACCGTATCAAATTCAGTGAAAACATTTTCCATCGAGGTCGAGTGAAAAATCTCGGAAGCTATAGTGCTACAGCCTGATCTGGAAACAACATACCTTTGGTAAGCTATAAGTTGAAAATTTAAGAGCAAATGACTTTTACACTTTCAATTTGCGAATTGTAAGATCCGAAGCTTAAAGTTCGTATTATGAAAAGCTAATTGTGAATCGAAAAGTTGTGAACTAATAATAGCGAATTATAAAATACACTCTGAAGCTAAGAACAGAACATACAAATTGTATTTTTACTTGCGATTATAGGTACTATAAGGCAAGTTTTGTACTTTTTTTTTTTAAATTTAAATATAAGTATGCCTGTAAGACCTAAAGTCTTTCAAATGCAACCTGAATTGCACGGCACTAGTGTGGCACAGTGGATTTGAGAACCAGGTATTGACTGTCTCATTTTAACCCATGGGCGGTATCCAATTAAAATTGGAGGTATAGAAAAAAATGCGACTAGCGTTGGGATCGAACAAACAAGTCGTAGTTAGCAATCAAGCACTTTATCCATTGCGCCATTCCCACCCAAATTCGAAAAAAAAAATTTTTTTCTAACAATCAAACATGACATTACGATCGTAGAGAACACCAAAAAAGTGGGTCCCCCAATTCCGTCTGTCTGTCATTCTGTCAGTCTGTCTATCCTCGAGTCTACAGCCTAAACGGTTGTTCATATTTGCTCCAAACTTGGTATATATTGTTTTTTTTTCGGTAATAATCGTATGCCCACATGTTTTTTTCATTTTTTTAAGACGACAAATAACAGTAGGTACCATACATTTTTTTTTTGGCCAAAAACAAAAATCTTATTTTTCTCAAAAACGGTTCCAACGATTTTTATAAAAAAAAAATCAGTTCATTAATGAAGGGAAAGGGTATATTTTGAAAATTCATTTTTTGGAAAAAAGTTGTTATTTTTGGTACCTCTAGTAGAACCATTTTTTTTGGTTTTCGATTTTCTCGTAAACAGTTAATTTGATTTTGTTGAAATTTCTTACGCAGAAGCTCCTAGAAAATTTAAACACTATTGTATACCAACATTTTTCAAACAATTTTTTTTTGAAAATTCAAAATTTCGAAAACGATTAAATAGATTTTTTCGGAACTTCGTATAAAGTGGTTTTTTGACATTATCTTGAATAGTTAAAAGAACTACTTTTTCTAAAATAAAAATCAACGGTTTCTCCCATACAAATGTTAAAAAACCATTATGAAAAAAATGTATTTTTCGAAAACGGCTCCAAAAATTATTTTAAAAAAATGTGTGTGTTCTTAAATTAGTACAGTTCACTTTAAAGTATGCAAATATTACTTTTTTCGTACTTATTAACGGTACTTCCCTTAGAACCACTTTTCATATTTTCGACTTTCTCAATATTGGATGAACTGATTAAAATAAATTTTTTTATACAAATGTCCCCTAAAATTGCTAATAAAACTGCATACTCAAATTTTCAAAAAAAAATTTTTTTTCGATTTTAAAAAAATAAACAAAAATCAGTCACAGATTTTTTTTTTAATTTGGGTTTTATATGTATATTAATAATATCATCAAAATATCATTTCAAATTTTTTTTCTAAAAATGTTTTCAAAATTTTATACATACAAAATTAATTTATTAAAAAACCGCTCCAACGATTTTTGATTTTTTTTTTATAAATTTTTATTTATCCATGAATTCAAGTTGCATTTTTGTTTTCCCTCAAACTACATTGACTAAGCAATATAAGAACATTTAATTATGTGTATTATCCATTTATTTCTACCTTACTATGTTCCCTTTTAACGGATTTTTGCGTACGTCACTGAATACTAAATACAATATGGGCCCTCATATATTTCTATATACATATGTTTCCCACCTACATCCTTCATTTTCATTATTATATGTACATGTTTAGGTCCCATCTATATGTACATGTATGTAGATACATTTTACCTTCATAGGCTTTAAACCTACATACGATAACTACACCTAACTAACTTAACCTCAATGGTTAGCTACATTAAAGTTGTTAGCTTCAAGAGCAAGTTCGCACGATCCAGTTTTGCATTTTATTTTGTAACTTTTGATATCCATACCTACCAATAGTCAGCGTTTTCCGCATCTGAAATTCCAACTTTAATTTATGAAAAAAAAGCTTAGGTGTGTTTTTGTTTTAAAAATGAAAGTCAATATTTATTAATACTTTTAATATATTTATGTAACAAAATTATTTTTTTTAGAAAATTTATTATACCTAATAACATATACAATAAAATAAATAAAACAAAATATAATATTAAATTTATTCTAATAACACACATATGTATGTAAGTATAAAACAAAATATAAAACAAGCAATACATAATACACTAATAAATCTTTATATAGAATAATGTTAAAAAAATATACTTAATAAAATACCTATGTATATAAAAAAAAGGCTCGCTAGATGTTCTATGACCAGGACCTTACTGCAGAATGCCAATTCATTTCAATAAACTGTTGAAATCGAAATATTTATAATGTTTAAAATAAAATGTTTAAACGAAATCAATTAAAATAAAATATTTTACCATTTTCTGCCACCAATAATAATACATATATGATATCCAATCCGAACATGTCCGAACATCAAGCAAGCCTAATATTTAATATAAAACCTAAACTATTTTGTCACCAGCAACATCATTACTCTCCATTCTGTGGTATGTTTTTTTCACCTCACCATATTTTGATCGCATATTTTCTAAAAAGATATACATTAGTATTGTGTGAGGAATAATTCTGAGAAATGCTGGAGAAAGTCCTTCGTTAGCCTGACAATCCGTAATTGCCTACAATTTGCCTAAAAACGTGTGCAGAGTTTCGAAACTCCCCTTGTGAGGCCCGCATAAATTTTAATTGCACAAAATCCAGCGGTTTTTTTTCTGAAAAATAAATTAGAATTTGCTTTAATTTGGTTAAATGCTTTTAGAAATCAGTAGCTTTACTTTCCTCATCATAGAGAACGAATTGTCCAATGGAATATAACATTCCACGGGTAGCACCTAATTCTGCACCAGCGAACATTTTCCAAAAACTTCCGCTCTGGCGAAGACTTCTTATTCCACTTTTATTTCGGGGGCGAACTTGCATCCTAACCAATGGAGCAACGAAAGCACCCACAACAGCTCCACTTAATCCGGCTATGGCTATCTTTCGACCTAAAGAGGTTAACATATTTTGACGTTTCGCCTCTTCATAGAGCTCGAATCTGAGGCTTGACTGTACCAAGGATCGGGCCGTAAAGCCTATTACTCCCTTGTACATATTTCTAAAGCCTGCAAATTAATTAAAAGTAAATAATTTGACTTAAAATAATAAAAATTTTAAGACAAAAATAAATTTTTATAAATTAAATATTACAAAACCTTTCGTTTTAAAAAGTTCTTTTATGACATGCATCGCCGTATACTGCAGCATTTGGGCCCTCTGCTTTACAAATATGAACGGATACACAATAGATGATGCAGCAGCACTTGAACATGCAGCAAAAAACACAACAGATATTCTTGAGTCATTTCTTTCTTGATCCATTTTCTTGCTTGAAATATGTGTATTATTTTTCAAAATAAAAAATTTAATATTTTTTGATTGATAGATTAATTTTTGATTTTTTCGCTCTAGGTCGTTGAAATCATGAGAATCAACAAGAACGATAGTATACGGAATACTTATCAAAAAAAAGTATTACTTTCGGAAGTGAATTTGTGAATTTGATAGCCAAAACTTTAATTGCTTACTATGTTGGGGTGAATTTCAGTGATCAGACAAGTTCCTTGACTGAGCGTTTTATTTACCATTCACAATTGGGGTTGCATTTACCATTTCGGTTGCATGCAATATTACGGTTGCATTTACCATTTCGGTTGAATTTACAGTTGCACTTTGCTTTTAGATTGCTGTTCAATTACCATTGAGGTTGCATTTACCATTTCGGTCGAATTTTCCATTATGGTTACATTTACCGTTGCAGTTACATTTTCCATCGCAGTTGCATTTACCACTGCTGTTGCATTTAACAGTTCCGTTAAATTTACCATTATGGTTGTATTTAACATTCTGTTGCATTTACCATTGCAGTTGCATTTACTATTGCAGTTGCATTTAATATTGCAGTTGTATTTTCCGTTGCAGTTGCATTTACCATTACAGTTGTATTTACCATTGCGGTTGCATGCACTATTGCAGTTGCATTTTACATTTCAGTTGAATTTACAATTGCACTTTGCTTTTAGATTGCTGTTCAATTACCATTGAGGTTGCATTTACCATTTCGGTCGAATTTACCATTATGGTTGCATTTACAGTTGCACTTATATTTTCCATTGCAGTTGCATTTACCATTGTGGTTGCATTTACCATTGCACTTGCATCTACTATTTCAGTTGCGTTTACCATTGCAGTTGCATTTAACATTTCAGTTGAATTATTGCAGGCTCATTTACCATTGCAGTTTAATTTTCCATTACGGTTACATTTACAATAGCAGTTGCATTTATTATTGAGGTTGCATTTAGCATTGCGGTTGCATTTACCATTGATGTTACATTTGCCATTTCTTTTGGATTTACCATTATGGTTGCATTTACCATTACAGTTTAATTTGCCATTATTGTTGCATTTAATATTGCGGTTGGATTTACTATTTCAGTTGCAATTATCATTGCAGTTGCATTTACCATAGGAGATGCATTTACCATTGCAGACGCATTTACCATTGCAGTTGCACTTACCATTACGGGTGCATTTACCATAGCTGTTGGATTTACCATTGCGGTTGCATTTACCATTGAGGTTACATTTACCATTTCGGTTGAATTTTCCATTATGGATTTGATAGCCAAAACTTTAATTGCTTACTATGTTGGCGTCAATTTCGAAAGATCAGACAAGTGCCTTAACTGAGCGTTGCATTTACCATTTATAATTGGGTGCATTTTGGATTTTGGTTGAATTTACGATGGCGGTTGCATTTACAATTTCGGTTGCATGTACAATTGCAGTCGCATTTACCATTGCAGTTGTATTTACCATTGATTTTACATTTACCATTTCAGTTGAATTTAGCATTATGGTTGCATTTACCATTGCGGTTGTATTTTCCATTTCTGTTGAATTTACCATTATGGTTGCATTTACCAGTGCGGTTGCATTTACCATTGAGGTTGTATTTACCATTGCGGTTGCATTTACCATAGCGGTTGCATTTACCATTGTGGTTGCATTAACCATTGCAGTTGTATTTACCATTGCGGTTGCATTTACCATAGCGGTTGCATTTACCATTGCGGCTGCATTTACCATTGCGGTTGCATTAACCATTGCGGTTGGATTTACTATTTCATTTGCATTTACCATTGCGGTTGCATTTACCATAGCGGTTGAATTTACCATAGCGGTTGCATTTACCATTTCGGTTGCATTTACCATTGCGGTTGCATTTACCATAGCGGTTGAATTTACCATTGCGGTTGCATTTACCATTGCGGTTGCTTTTACCATTTCGGTTAAATTTAGAGAATTTGACGAAAAAACTATCCTCATACAAATTTTAAAAGTAAATTGCAACAATAACATTAACGTTTTTCTGAGTTGTCAGATAGAAAGTTTGTTTCTTTTTTCACTCAGACCGTTCAGATCTCCGATTTCTCTCAGATCGTAGACACTCAATGAATTTGTACATAATCGACTACGCATTCTGAGTTAATTGCTGACCACCATTTGGCATGCAAAGAATAAATACACATAAAATTAAAATGGCGGAAGAAGCTATTTTTTTAAATAATATAGAATGAATCAAGTGAATTGCCAAAAATCAATTAATGACAACTAAGAGTTCAAGTGTGTTTGAAAAACAAATCAGTCTGTTTGGAGATCACTTTGTTCGGAACAAATCCATAGCATGCTCTATGTGCTCAAATTATGCGCATTCAAATAAAAAAAACATCGAAAGGCGTGACTCGTCGCTATAATTTCAGTTTAAACTTGTTGTTCTACTCTGTATTTCGTTCCGAGAGTAAATCCAATTCCTAAGCTCTTTTCATCTGATTTTAAATTTGTCCGATACTTTGTAAAACTGTCGAAATCAAAAAAGGAAATAGGTACCTACTAAATATTTTTTTCACTTACGGATTTTTTTTATGCCAATCGAATATGAAAAAATGGCGTATTTGTAAGAGTACTTGTTAAAATTATACTTTATATTTTACTTTTACATTGTTAAATACTTTAGTATTTATTATTTTTTTGTCATTAAATTAATAATAAGAAATTATTCAATAATAAAAAATACAAAAAATAAGATGGCAAAAATTGCGTATTGACAAAGGTCCTCACTAGTCAACTGATGAGTCCATGTGAGATCGCCGGGACGAAACGCCAATTTTTGTTGGACTAAAGGCCGTTAAAAGCTATTTTGAATCAGAAAATAAGATTGTCTTAAGCAATCAATATATTATAATAAGAAACCATCCTAACAAAATCGAGATGTTGATCAAACTTGAAATTACTATGTTAGCGAATACGAAAAAATTGTCAAACATGTCTGTTGACATTTGTCTGGTTGTCCATATTTTATTTTATTTTATTTTATTTTATTTTATTTTATTTTATTTTATTTTATTTTATTTTATTTTATTTTATTTTATTTTATTTTATTTTATTTTATTTTATTTTATTTTATTTTATTTTATTTTATTTTATTTTATTTTATTTTATTTTATTATATTTTATTTTATTTATTTATTATAATTACAATGTAAAATTGCAAAGATAATTACAAAGGAAAGCATTCAGAATAAAGCCATCGGCATGTTCTGCTCAAAATTTACGTTGTTTCCTTTTGAATCAATAATAGTTTTATTATTAGTTTATTAGTTTAATAGTTTGTTTATTTATTGTCAAGAAATTTTAAATAAGCTTTCCACATTAGGATATTTCAATATGTCTGTGCAGTTGATCCTCTGGTCAGCTGATTGGAATTGGTGCTCGATTGTCATTTATTGTGGGTTGTTGCAGAAAAGACAGAAATAGTTGATTGAGTTTTCGTTGATAATGTGGATACGCGCGTGAGACGGGTAAGGCTCACCGACTCTCAGTCTGATGCTTGACCTTTTTACCCTCTGGTACGGGGGGGAGGGAATTGAACTGGACTACATAAGGGGTTAATACTGTTTGTGTAGTAATTGTTTATATTTTTGAAATTATTTAGCGATTTTTTCAACTGCGAGTTTTTAATTTTCTTCAAGAAGTCATATGGGTTCAATAAATTTGAAATAAAATGCAAGAGTGGATCGCACGTACTTGCTGTATGTTCAATCACATTATATGCAAGAGATTCTTAATATAAACGGCTGAATGTATTTCTAAAGTCGTTTTTCACTTAATTTTTTTTATATAAAAATTCTTAAACTTTTTCTTTAGAAAAATTGGTATGAACATTTTAAATACTTAATAATTTAAATTCAAAAACGAAATTTCATAAAAAATCGTCCACAGTTTTCGAAATATTGCATTTTCAAAAAAAAAAAAAATTTAAATTTCTAACAGTTAAAAGTAATAGCTCCTGCTAATACTGGTAATGATAAAAGTAGTAATAATGCAGCAATTATTACTGATCAAAAGAATAATGGTTATTTTAAACTAGTTTGGTATCGTACTTATACCGATGGCCCGAAGGACCATGGTTTGGGTCCTGCTGGTGCAGAACTAAATTTTTTTTTTTTTTCAAAAATCCAAAAAACTATTTTTCGAAAATTTTGAAATGCAATATTATTTAGAATTCGAAGGAGCTCCTGCATAAAATTTTTTTTACATTTCCTTTGGGACGTTTATGAGAAAGTCAAAAATCAATAAAATGGTTGTATGGCAGGTACCGTTAAAACAAAATATTTAAAAAAAAATGTAGTCAAAATGTATGTATTTATTAAAATCGTTAGAGCGGTTTTCAAAATAATTAGGACAGTAGAAAAAATTGTATGGCAATTAACGTTATTTTTGGGGGCTAAAACAACGATTCAAAAATCTATTTTAGACAATCACCTAAAACGCCTAAGAACCAAGTTTTAAGATTATCGGTTCATCCATTTAGGCTGTAGATCGTTCTACAGACAGACAGACAGACGGAATTGGGGGGACCAATTGGGATAGGCTGCAATTAAGTACGGCATTGAAAGCTGAAAGACTATCAAAAAAGACTATCAAAAAATTGGCTTTTGTTTGTTCTATGCGTATTCGATAGCTCCTATAATAACTGCTAAAGACTGCAAGCTTATACAGTCTTAAATCTTAGTCAACTATCGCATAAGCAATTCTGTTATTAATTTCAGATCCATCCGTATATAGAAAATTGTAATTGAGTTTGGATAGGTTATCGAGCATTTCAATAAACCTTTTTTCTTATTTTTTGTTTATTTTTTTTTTCTAAATGATGAGAGTTTAAAGTCTATACGTTGTTTCTGTTCAATGCCCAAGGTGTGAAACGGCCTGGGTTTGTGTTGACAGTTTTGAGTGGCATATGAAGTTCGTTTGCAATTTGCGATACTTTGTAGATGGTATTTTCACATTTAGGCTTGGTTTTTCGTTTCAGCGTGAAAGGTCCTTTTGTAATTATAAATTGATCCATATGAGGTAAGTAACTCAGAAATCAGCTTTGCGGTAGGGAGGTATCTACGTTCTTCCAGGCTCAGGAAACCAGCTTCAGGAAGAAGATTAGGTATATGGATGTGGTCCGGAACGCTTCAAAAGTCATTCTAACTGCATCATTGAGTGGAGTTTTTAATTTGTTAAGCTCACTTTTTTGACATTTACCAGTGATTGGAATGCCTTAATTTATTATATTTTTGCCAAAATTATTGAACGAGTCACATTTAAAACAGAGTTGTTGTGTAGTCTACTCTTTTTTTTATTTTTTTTTTTGATTTTAACTATATGCCTGTAAGAACGAATGTCTTTTAAATGCAACCTGAATTGCACGAAACTAGTTTGGCACAGTGGATTTGAGAACCAGGTATTGACTGTCTCATTTTAACCCATGGGCGGCATCCAATTAAAATTAGAGGTATAGAAAAGAATGCGCCTAGCGTGGGGATCGAACCCACGTGTCTAAGTTTGCAATCAAGCACCTTATCCATGTATTTGTTGGCTTTTTTTGTCTTGATATTTTTGCGGCAGAGGATTGAATCCATGCACTTCTAGAGACTGATTAGTGTTGCAATGATGATAAGATCATTAGCATAGATTCCGTAATCTATTATTTTCTCGCTTTTGATAATCGTATTTACTGTGTTAAATGTAGATATGAACAGTATTACCGATAGCGGGGATCCCTACGGTATTCCGTTTTCGAGTTTCTATATAGTTGAGTATTTATTGTTGACTTTGGTTCGGAATTAACTTCCGAACCTAGTTCCCAGTTTTTCTGTTTTTGTAGTATTGTATGTGTGCCAAACCTTTCGAAGGCTCTTTCGAAGTTTTTTTTTCAATCTAGTTACATATTGTTTTTTTTTTGTAATTCGGTTTTTTTGATTTTTTTAAGACCAAAAAACTTTGTTTTTCTCAAGAAACTGTTCAAATGCTTTTTTTAATTAAAATGCATGACTGGATGGTATGAACTTGCTCTTGTAGGTAACAATCTTTATGCAGCTAAACCTTTAGTACGTACGTGTAGTTATTTTTTTTTTATTCAATATTTAAAAATACATTTCTTCGTTTTTAATAAGAAGCTTGTGCATATACTGTGTTGTACCTTGCGTTCCAGTCGGGCATTTAATTTTTTTTCACCTACATACTTACTTATTCATATTCGGCCAGGAATTAAAATGGCAGTTTTTATGTCCTTAAACTACACCTATTAGCTAAGAAATCTAATCAATTTTATTATATGTTCCATTATTTTATTTCGACCTTGGTACCTAATTATGTTTAATTTTTACACATGGTATAAATGGGCATATACCTACTTACGTTCTTACGTTGCAGTTGTTCACTTTATTTTTCGTAGGTAAGTACAGCTGTCTAGGATTGTGTAACTAAGCCTTAGTGTATTATTCTAAGCAGCTTAGTAGCCTTCAAATTTTTTAAATCATGTCGTGCAAAATAGTAATAGATTATTGCATATTTTCCCTAATATCTGTTGCCATTTTTTGCTTCCTACATATTGATACTCATCTATATCATGAGTATTATTGTATTTTGCGTATAAAATTTCTATACTAAAGCCATTTTTAAAAAGTATCTTTTTTTAAATAAAAATAAAGAAAAAATCGATTCCTTATAAGAGAAATTTTACTGTATGTATTTTCAAAATCCATTTTTCTTATAATAAAATTGCGTTTTCATCACACTTTCTACTCGATTAGATAGCTTGTCGCCAGCTACTCATTTCCATTGGAAATATTCCAACGTAGCCATCCTGTGATCAATCTACTCGTACCAAAAAAAAAATGTATCATATGCTTTAGTCAACAAACAACAAGCAGCTAAACTCCCCGTCCTCCATTACTCCCACTATCTATCAGAGTTATCTTTTGAGTGATAAAATCGATAAAAACAAAATAAAATCGTTAAACGAAAAATGAATAAAAAAAAGTCACACATCAGGGTAAAATTGGAAAATTTGTGCAACGTTTGCGATAACAAGGAATTTGTTTTTTCATTTTTTTATATTCCCACCATACACGATACAAAAACTCCCTCAAAATGTTGGAGCTTTTCCCTTTAAGGATTTTTATATGGGGACGCACACATATGGTGTGAGTGGAGTGTCCTATGTATTTCTCCACATTTAAGCACACCCGGAGGCATAATAAAATTCCTTATAGATTAGCACCAAGTACAATAAAAAGAGGATGATAACCACCACAAAGGCTTCTAATGAAAATAATAAAAAAAACATTTACGACGGGGTTGCACGTACTTGCTTTGTTGTAGCTCAGGAGTCGATTAGAATTTGTAAGTACTGTAAGCACTGCTGATGCGAAGCGAAAAATCTCATGCAAAAAAAGGACATATTAGGTATTTTAAAATCAAATGTCGCTTTGATTTACTCCTATTTTAAAGTATTTCAGTTAAAAATATGAAATCGATAATATTGTACAAGAACATATTTGGATAAACATCTGTTTTTTTGTCGGGCATTTTTCGTTGGTTTCGATTAATACAACGATAAAAAAAGTGTGAAGACTTCTTCAATTATTCTACTAAAGTTTCAATTTTACTAACCCCAGGGCTGGGAACAATGTACATTGCATGACAAATTTCACGTCATCTTGACAATCAAGTTGGTTTTAGTTTTTTTTGTTATTATTATTATTTTTACTTGAGATATAGGTACTAGGTATAGGACTAGTTTTGCATATGGAAAAAAATCGAACTGGGAATTTTGATCAAATTTGACATTACGATAATTGATAACACCAAAAAAGCGGTTCAAACAATTACGTCTGTCTGTCTGCAGAACGATCTTCAGCCTAATTGGCAGAACCGATTATTATCAACTAAGCCGTTTTAGGTGATTGTCTAAAATAGATTTTTGAATCGTTTTTTTAGACCCAAAAATAAAGGTATTTGCCAAACAATTTTTTCTACCATCTTAATTACCGTTACAACGGCTTTATCGGTTTTGATAAAAAAAAAAAAAAAAAAATGCACGACTGGATTGTACGTACTTGCTCTTGGAGCTAACAACTTTAATGTAGCTAACCAGTGAGGATTAGTTAGTTACGTGTAGTTAGCCTATGCAGGTTTAAAGCCTATGTAGAAAAGACTAACTTGATTCTTGATTTAAAAAAAAAATCTGTGACTGGTTTCTGAAAAATCGATTTTACAAAAAAAAAATTATTTGTTTATTTTTTAAAAATCGAAAAACTTTTATTTTTTTTTTTGAAAATTTGAGTATGCAGTTTTATTAACAATTTTAGGGAGCGTTTGTATCAGAAATTTATTTTAATCAGTTCATCCAATATTGAGAAAGTCGACAGTATGAAAGTGGTTCACTGAAAAGCGAACTGTACTAATTTAAGAACAAATACATTTTTTTATGAAACTTCTTCGATCCATTTTCGCGAAATACATTTTTTTCTTAACGGTTTCTAAACATTTGTAAGGGACGTACCGTTGTTTTTTATTTTAGAAAAATAGTTTTTTTTTTAACTATTCGAGATAATGTCAAAGAACCACTAAATACGAAGTTTCGAAAAAATCTATTGAGTCGTTTTCCAAATTTTGAATTTTCAAAAAAATGAATGTACAAAAAAAAATGTTGGCATTTAATAAAGTTTAAACTTTCTATGAGCTCCTGCGTAAAAAATTAAAAAAAAAATCAGATTAACCGTTTCCGAGAGAATCGAAAACCAATAAAATGGTTCTACTAGAGGTACCAAAAATAACAATTTTTTCCAAAAAAAAAAAATTATCAGAAGGTTCGTTGGAGCCGTTAATGAGATAAATAAGATTTGTTTTGGCCAAAAAAAATTTATGGGACCTTGTTTGTCGTCTTAAAAAAAATTAAAAAAACTATAAGGCAAGTTATGCATTCGTCGAAAAAAAAAGTTTTGACTAACAATCAAACATGACATTACAATGATAGCGAAGGATGAGAATAGATGGCCTAAAAATTCTGTCCATCTGTCTATATGTATGAATAGACACCTACAGCCCAAACGTGTGGGCCGAATTGCTTCAAACTTGGTATATAGAGATTTTTATGTATTATACAGAGGCGAAATTGAAATTTTTTTTTAACTTAAAAAAAACAGTACCTCCCATATAACCGTTACTTTGAAGCCTATTTTTCTCCGAAACGGATCTAACGATTTTGATTTTTAAAAAATCAGTGCAACTTTTTAGGTACGACCGATTCTATATGTATATGATTGAAAAAATATGTAAGAAAATGTCTAAAAACAGTACTTTCCATAGGACGTTTTTTTTTTATTTTGACTCATAAATGGCTTAACCGATTCTTTCGAAATTTCACACATATATAGATTTAGATTCCCCAATTTATACTGCATACCAATATTTTTAATGAGTATTTGTTTGTATTTTTAAAAGTATTTAAACAATTTTTTTTTGAATTTACATTGAATTTTATTTACAAATTGTAGTTATATGTATTCGCTAAATAACTATGAATTGGCGTTTTCGATTTTTTTAAAATTTTTTTCAAAAAGTTTAAATAAAAAACTTTTTTTTCCCAAAATAAAAAGTTTTTCTTATATATTCAAATATATATAAAAGAAATTAAATGGAGTACTGTTTTTAAGCTCAAATTTGATAAGTATTTATTTCAAAATTTTTAATTATTTTTCTTTGATAAAGCCGATTTAATTTTTTTTGTTTTTTATATTACTAAATATTTAAGATTGCCATACCATTTTTTTTTTTAGAAAAAAATTAAAGAAACTTTGTGTATATAAAAAATAAAGTAAAAAACGACTTTAAAAATATATTTACATTTTTAATAGAAATATTTTGCATACGATGTGATTGAACATATGAACAAGTACGTGCGATCCAGTCGTTCATTTTATTTTGTTTTAGATTTTAATTTAAATAAATCGAAACTTAATCCTATAAGAAACCTATCTTCTTTTGTCGAAAGCTCTTGTTTATTGTTGAGTTAAACCAAACATAAATATTAATGTTACCATTATCTTCTTTTTGATGTATAAATATCTAAGTTCTCGGCAGGAGTAAAATTAAAAATTACGTTACGGAAGCAACGCACGCGATTTTTTTTCCGCCTGCGATTTTTATGCACTTTTTGATATCGAAAAAATTGCATTTATCGTACGAGTATCTTCTTCATTAAGATTGTTTTTGTTGTTTAACGAACTCCCCTACTTTGAAGTGGAGTAAGAAAAGCGGAGATATTATTCCTCTCGCTTGGACAAATTTAACTTTGGCCAAAAATCTCTGTTTTGTAAAACCTGTCCTGGAACCAAAACTGGAACAATCGAGAATCAACGCTTAAACATCGCAGGCGTGTAAAAGCAGACTTAAACTTTTCATTTTCTTGTGGTTGTTTCTTCTTTTTCACAGATCGATTGAGTGCGTAAATATGTAAAGGGTAGGAGGTAACGAAAACACAAATACATATTTCAAGATTTTTTCTGGTTGAACTTTGACGTTTCTGATTAGCCAAATGCATATGCTTCTCGTTGTTATAAAAATGGATGTAAGTAAAATTTATTGAGTTATAAAAATTGTGTTTAATAATTAAATAACGTTATTAAAAAAGTAAAGTTCATAACTTTTATAATACACTTTTCTTTTAACCGTACCTTGAACAACAATGTGTGTAAACATCGCAGACTTAAGTCCAGGGTACTCAACACTTTTCTTAATTTGAGGCGCCAAAATAAAAACGTTTGCCTAGGGAGGCTAAATTTCCAGGTTCGGCACCGTATGCACATATTAAGATATTCAACAAATTTTTGGGAAGCATCTTTATTAAAAAAATAATTTTGATTAGCGCATACAATAGTAACACAAGTTATAAGAAAAAATATATTATTTTTTAAAAGTGGACTGAAATAATTTATATAAGAAGGTTTTTTTTAATAATATTTACAAATTCTATATACTACTGAAATACATCAGCCAAGTAGAAGACTATACACTTATGCACTATAATATTTGGATTTGTTGAATTATTGATTCAAAATAGCTTTTAACGGCCTTTAGTCCAACAAAAATTGGCGTTTCGTCCCGGCGATCTCACATGGACTCATCAGTTGACTAGTGAGGACCCTTGTCAATACGCAATTTTTGTTGGACTAAAGGCCGTTAAAAGCTATTTTGAATCAATAATTCAACAAGTCCAAATATTATAGTGCTAAGCCTTCTTCTTGGCTGATGTATTTCAGTAGTATATAGAATTTGTATTATTAAAAAAACCTTCTTATATAAATAATGCCAACCCAGGGGCAAAAAACAAAAATTTCCAATTTAATGATTAGGAATTCTAGTCTTGTTGGATATAGTTCACACTAGATGTTCTTCACGAAATCTATGTAAGATGAACTGAACTTGGCAAAAATTGCGTATTGACAAAGGTCCTTACTAGTCAACTGAAGAGTCCATGTGAAATCGCCGGGACGAAACGCCAATTTTTGTTGGACTAAAGGCCGTTAAAAGCTTTTTTGAATCAATGAAATAATTTAAGAACACACACATTTTCCTATAAAAATTCTTGGCGCCGTTCTTGAACAAAAACAATCCTTAAAGGTTTTTTAGCATTTGCTATTTGTATTATAAAAATGGTATGCAGGAAATATTCAAGATAAGATAATGTTAACAAATTACTAAATACAAAGATTAAAATAAATTATTGAGTCATTTTCTAAATATGGACTTCTCGATAATAATTTTTTTTTTGTATTTTAAAAAAAAAGTTTTTGAAAAATGTTGGCTTAGAATGTTCTTTAAGCTTCTTAGGAGCTTTTACATAAATAATTAAAAAAAAAAAGAAAACATCTAGACCGTTTTCGAGAATATCGAAAACCATATAAACCCATAAAAAAAAAAATTTTTTGAAAAATAAAATGCACGGTTCGATCGCCAGTCACTTATGCTCGATTTCATTGAAAAAATTATTGAAAAAAGGTTTTGATTTTTTAGTTCAAAAACAAAAAAAAATTGTAGAAAAGTGTATTTTAAATTAACCCGTCGTGTTCAGAATGAGGAAGTCAAAAATCAGAAAACCGTTCTATGGGAGCTACATTTAATAATAAAGGGTTATCCATTTTGCGGTTTCAAAAGTAAACGTAAATAAAATACATATAAAGTTTTTCTGCATAAACACGGTCTTTCTCTTAGCCCCACAAAAAAAACCCAGCGGTGTCAAATCGCATGATCTTGGTGGTCAGTTGATATCGCCACGACGAGAAATTACGCGGCCAGGAAATGTCTCTTGCAATAAAGCAATATTCTATTCAGTTTTTAAATGATTATATACTTGCTTTTTAAAGCCATTTTTTCGTATCATTTGATGACTTTGAATGCCCAACAAATACTTGAGTGTGCTACCACCAAGTTTCTTCTCAGTTATTTTTGGCTGGAATTATAGCTATTTCACGACTTGTCAAGGTCGATCATCAGATTCCTTTGCTCTAGTGGAGCTGGTCTACACGATGAAGGCATAAGAAGTTTTTCAATTAAAATGAAAAAGTAGACCAGCACCACTAGAGCAAAGGAATCTGATGATCGACCCTGGACCCAAATAAGGTCCAATCACACCTACGGACCAAAGAGCGCCCCAAACAGTGACTTTTTGTGGATGTAATGGCCCCTCTTCAATTACTTGAGGATTATCAGAACCCCAAATACGACAATTTTGTTTATTAACATACCCACCGAGTGAGAAATGTGCTTCGTCGCTGAAGAAAATTTTGTTCGAAAAATCGCCGTCCACCGCATGTTGTTCAAGCACCCATTCGACGTATCTACGACGTTGTGAATAGTCAGCTGGCTTCAGTTGTTGTGTGAGCTGGACTTTATATGGATGTAGGTTTAGATCTAAATGCAAAATACGTCATAATGCGCCGTAAGACAGTCCTAAGTCCTGAGAACGACGAGGAATCGACACATTCGGGTCTTCCGCAACACTTTCACTTCCAGCAGCGATATTTTCAGTGGTACGAGCGAAACTATGATGTACAGGCCTTACAATATCTATAACCAATGCAGTCTCTTCAAATTTCCTCACAATTTTGCCAATTGCTTGCGTAGTTGGACGATTATGTAAACCATAATCTCCTCTTAAATTACGATATGTGGCTGTGGCAGTATCACCATTTTTGTAGTATGTTTTAACAATTTGTATGCGTTGTGCGATAGTTAAGCGATCCATTTTAGTAAATGTCAGACTTTCAACTGAAAAACAGATTGACAGATGTCGAATTCCAGCCCTATACTTTTGAAACCGCAAAATGGATAACCCTTTATTTTATCAGTCTTAGATCAAAATGTATAGATAATACATACATGTGTTGTTATAGTGTATCTACTGAATTTAGTTTTATTAAAAACGTCGGAGCCGTTATTGAGAAAATTAAGATTTACATTTTTGGCTAAAATAAAATGTATTGCTGGTACCAATTTTTCTAAGCTTAAAAACGAAAAAACCGCTTTGTCATATTATCAAAAAAAAAAGAAACATCAAATGCCAAAATTTGCAGAAAATTCATCCACCTGTAAGCTTGCGTACAGATCTGACAGGCAGAATTTTCAGAACCACTTTCTTCGTGTTCGCTGTCATTGTAATGTCAAGTTAGATCAAAATTTTGAGATTTTTCAGCGAATCATTCAATCATACAAAAATGACACGATGATATTATATATGAAAAAATTCGATCTACTTCTCCTTTTCCAGTAAGCTGCTGAACAATGAAATGTGTGATTTTGTATGCAATTTTACTTAATTTTTTTATATATACAAAATTTCTTTAATTTTTTTTTTCAAAAAAAAAATTGGTATGACAATCTAAAATATTAATAATATAAACTTAAAAACAAAATATTAAATCAGCTTAATCCAAAAAATTTAAATTTAATTTAAGCTAAAAAGAAAGTACGCCATTTTTTCTTGAATAAATTTGAATTTATGAGAAAAAAATTATAAAAATCTGTGTAGCGGTTTTTGAAAAAAAATTTTTTTCTAAAAATGTTTGAAAATATTTTTCAAAAAAAATTCAAAAACACTAATTCATAGGTGTATTCAGAAAATACATATAACTATAATAATTAAGAAAAAAATATGGGCAGTTTTCAAAATATAAATTTAAATTTTTTTGTAAAGCTTTTAAAAATACAAAAAAATATTGGTATGCAGTATAAATTGGGCTACCTACACCCATATTTGTGTGAAATTTCGAAAGACTCGGTTAAGCCATTTATGAGATAGTTGAAAGCAAAAAAAAAAAAACAGTCCTTTGGAAAGTACCGTTTTTAGACATTTTTTAAATTTTTTTTCCAACCATATGATTGATCGTACCGAAAAAGCTGCACTGATTTTTTTAAATCAAAATCGTTGGACCCGTTTTCGAGAAAAATAGGCTTTAACTTAACGGTTATATAGCAGGTAACGTTATTTTTTTTAAGCTAAAACAATTATTTCAATTTCACCTCTGTACAATACCTAAAGACCAAGTTTGAAGCAATTTAGCCCACCCGTTTGAGCTGTATGTGTCCATACAAACATACTGGCATACAACATTTAGACCATCTTTTTTCGCCTTCGCTTTCATCGTAATTTCATGTTTGATTGTTATCTCAAAACTTTTTTTCGACGAATGGAAAACTACATACGATAATAAATTCAGTTTCTTATTTTGTTTGTGTTAATCGTTTTACAGTAACGAAAAGTTACTTCTTGCTGGATGTGCTTAATTGGACTCCTATCACCAATCGATTTCTGAACAATCGCATAAATTCGAAATTTAAGAGGAATTAAAACTAGCAGTTTGGTCCATGGCTAGCCACAACTTTACAATTGTGTTTTTGACAGTTGACAGAATTGACCTCAAATTGTGTCCTTCGGTGTGTTTTTCATTTGCAGCTGCTAATTACTCGTAGGTTTTAGTACGAAATTTAAAATTTAATTAAACTAGAACAAAAGCAAAAAACTGCACATGATATATCCTTCCTTGACAACTTAAGTGCCCTTCCGACGATCATAGTTCCATTTTATTTTCTTGTATAATATTCCATCCGATTAACTCTGTGATGAATGTAAACTTTATAGAGATAGATATGAAGCATAATAATTGCAGTTTCGAATACTTCTACCATATTATCCTTAATATCTGGTATTTATTTAAGTAATTTTCGCCGCCCCCTCCCTTGTATCTGAAATTTTGTAGTTCATAGTTAATTTTAATAATAAATCAATATTCGAACTTCACTTGTTGGGATATGAATTTTATTCAATTAAAGAAAGTTTTCAATTATATTTCAGACACGTAAGTCTTAATTGGGTTTGAGTATACCATTGCTAAAAAGTAATTCGAAAGTAGGTATGGAGAGGTATGATGTTGTAAGCCCAAAAATTCAGCATTTACTTACATTTTGCCTTTAGATATGTATATGTACTGATTCTTGCAGTTAAATCCTTTCTTTTATAAGTACATTTCAACTTTTATGAGGGCATAGGTTAGTTTCCTTTCCATAACCATTGCTAAAGGACTTAACTGAACTGTAAACACATGTTCCTTAGAAAAAACTATTATTTATTTCTATCATATGAATGTGAACAGATTAAAATAAATGTAACCTTTGCAAGGATAAAGTGTGTGTTTATATGAAAATTCACATGGATGGTCAACAAATGAAAGCAATGAATAATAAATTGTTGGTACAACGAACGAATGTGTTTTGTGGACCTGCTTTTGAATTTTCTAACTTGCTCCATTGGGATAAAGGATTGGTTTTGTCTAAAATTAAATAAAAAGCACGACTGAATAGCACGTACTTGCTCTTGTAGTTAACAATTTTTTTCCAGGAAAAAAAAAATACCCTTCCATTTTGAACTGATTTTTTTGCGATTATTGGTACTTTTTTTTAAAGAAGAAATGTAAAAACAATACAAACGCATGTACGTAGTTATTGCTTTTGTTCTGATGAGCCCAACTATAGTACCTGGGCAAAACGCATAATTTGGACTAAAGGTCATAAAAAACAAAAATTACGATTACAGGTACGATTACGATTATAGTCTGCAGCCTAAACGGTTGGATGGATTTGCTTCAAACTTGGAACATATATTGTTTTTTGGCTGGTGTGCCCACACGTTTTTTTCCATTTTTTTAGACGACAAATGACAGTAGCTCCCATACATTTTTTACTTGGAATTATAGGTACTATAAGGCAAGTTATGCATTCGTTAAAAAAAAAAGTTTTGAGATAACAATAACAATAACAATAACAATCAAACATGACATTACATTACATTAAAAAGATGGTCTAAAAATTCTGTCCGTCTGTATGTCATTCTGTCAGTCTGTCTGCATGTATGTATAGACACAAACATGCCAAATGGGTCGGCCTAAAACTTCAAACTTGGCATATAGTTTTTTAGGTTTTGCACAGAGGGGAAATTGAATTTTTTTTTGTCTAGCTCAAAAAATAACGGTACCTGACATACAACCTATACGTTAAATCCTATATTTCTCGAAAACGGCTCTAACGATTTTGACTAAGAAAAGTTAGTGCAGCTTTTTAAGTACGACCGATGATATGATTGGAAAAAAATTAAAAATGCGTAAAAACTGTACTTTCCATAGGACCTTTTTTTTTTGCTTTCGACTATCTCATGAATGGATTAACCGATTTTTTAGAAATTTTGCACATATATAGGTGCATGTTTTTTCTTTGATTAAGCCGAGTTAATCTTTTGTTTTTAATTTTATATTATTGAATATTTAAGATTGTCATACCATTTTTTTAGATGCCAGCGATCAATGAAAATTTTATAAAAAAGTATGTCGAAAATTGAAGGATCGATTTAGATGAAATACGGTTTTTTATTTTTAGTTTTTTGAAAACAAATATTTTTTGAAATTTTACTATGCAATTCTTTAGAGTTTATTAATATACACGTGACCATAAAATTTAAAATTATTTTTTTTGATTAGTTTTAAAATTATTGATTTTGCAAAAATGAATTTTAATTATAAAAAAAAAAGTTATTTAAAATTTAATATGCCGAAGTAGTTCGGCTACCTAGATGTTCTCGGATATAAAATTCGACGGAAATCCAATGTACAGCTACCGAGAAGGCCAAAAATTATAAAAAACCTTATATGAAAGGTACCGTTAATAGACTCTTTCCAAATGATAAAAACAAAAAAATTCTCGCAAATTTTTATCAAAATCGTAGAAGCCGTTTTCGAGAAAAATAAGATGTTCCTTCAAGGTCATATGGCAGGTACCGTTATGTTTAGGCCTAAAAATAAAATGTCAATTTCCGCTCTAAGGAATGCCAAAATAATCACACATACCAAATTTGAAGATAATCGCTTGTGCCGTTTAGGCTGCAGCTCGGTATACATACAGACGGACAGACTAACAGACTGACAGACAGACGGATAGACATTTCTTGTCGATCACTTTTTAAGGCTTCTCTATGATCGTAATATCATGTTTGATCGTTAGAATTTTTTTATTTACGAATGCATAACTTGCCTTAAAGTACCTATAATCGCAAGGAAAAATTAAGTAAAAAACGACTTTCAAAATATATTTATATTTTTAATAGAAATCTTTTGCTTACGATGTGATCGAGCATGTGAGCAAGTACGTGCGATCCCTCGTGCATTTTGTTTTTTTTTTTTTGTTGCCAACAATAAAAATCTTATTTTCCTCAAAAACGGCTCCAACGATTTAAAAAAAAAATCTGATGATTAATAAAGGGAAAATTTTGGAAAAAACAGTTATTTTTGGTAATTTTAGTAGAACCATTTATTTGGTTTTCAATTTTCTGGGAAGCGGTTAATTAGATTGTTTTTGATTTTTTTAGCCCGAAGCTCCTAGAAATTTCAAACACTATTATAAGCCAAACATTTTCAGTAGAAAATAAAATCTTTTTTATTTTTGAAACCTCAAAATTTCGGAAACGGCCGAACAGATTTTTTCGAAACTTGAATAGTTAAAAAATCTATTTTCATAAAATAAAAAACCACGGTACCTACCATACAAATGTTAAAAAACCGTTAGGAAAAAAATGTATTTCTCGAAAACAGCTCCAAGTATTTAAAAAAAAAAAAATTGTATGTTATTAAATTATTGCAATCCATTCATCGACTTTCTCAGCATTGGATGAAACGATTAAAATAATTTTTTTTATATCCAAGTGCTCCCTAAAATTGTTAAGAAAACTAAATACTTAAATTTTCATAAAAAAATAATTTTTGTAAAAAACCGCTTCATCGATTTTGTTTGCTTTTCAATGATTTTTGTTTACTTTTTTTAATATTTTTTCTTTGTTTGATATATTTTTATTTATCCGGTGGTTGGGTGTGTGTGAATAGGGAAGGAACTGATCGGCGTCAACCAGGCCATGCCCAGTATTGTAACTATCTCGTACACATCAATTGTGCTTATTTTACCTCCTTGCGGTAACCACCGGGTACTGGCTTGCCCATCCGGAAATTCTTGCTAAACTTATAAGCGCGAGTGTTGAACACATAAAAGAAAGCAACACTATAATGCTCTGCTATAATGACTGTTCTGATCGACTCGCAGAAGTCTTGCATGAGCTCCTCAGAAAGAGGAAGTACAGGCCCAAACAAATGGAACAACGGCGGCTTCAACAGTCAACAAAGCAGATGCCCTAATGAGCTACTTCGACGTATTTGGAGATAAGGTCATTGGGACAATTCAATGCAAGTCAGGGCATTGAAATAGAGATGGTAGCGGATGAGCCCTTAATTGGCCAACGGCAGCGCTCATATCCCTGAAGCGGGTTACTGACTCCGGACTTTCCGGCTCCTTTCGTCCAAGGAGTCCCACAAAGGACCTGGCCCTCCAGGTTGGGGGTTGTGCATGTGGTTAACAACCCCGCCATGTAAAAAAATATATGTTGCGAAGCGACCAATATCCTAGGAAAAGGACGGATTAACTGTTGACGACCCGGCAAAATGCATTAAGGACAACGACCTTTAGACCTGCACGTGGAATGTTATAACTCTTAACAGGCCACGTGCGGACGAACAACTAGCGGAGGCCCTTGACTGCTACAGAGCAGGAATTACTGCCATCCAGGAAGTGCGATGGGATGGGCCGGGCAAAAGGAAGATGAAAAACTGTGCCGTATACTACGGTGATTGTGAAAGAAGACCCCAGCGTCTATTTGGGTGCAGATTCGTCATAAGCGGCAGACTAAGGCAAGAAGTCGTAGGCTTTCGACACGTGAGTGAGCGACTTGTGATAATCCTTATCAAGGCTAAATTCGCCAACATTAGTCTTATATGCGCTCCGTATCCACAGAAAACAAGGATGACGCCACCAAGGATGACTTCTACGAGCTCCTCGACAAAACCTATGACCAGTGCCCTAAATATCACGTTAAGATCGTACTAGGCGATTTTAACGAAAAAACAGGTAAAGAGGAAATCTTTGGTAGGTACTGTCGGAAAACATAGCCTACACGACACAACGTCTGAAAACGGACTTAGGTTAATTGACATTGCGGCGGCACGTAACGTCACTATTGCAAGCACACGGTTTCCTCATCTCGAGATACACAAAGGGACTTGGCGGCATAGAGATCAAATAACCGTCAATCAGATTAATCACGTTGCGATCGATACAAGGCACGCCTCCAGTATTCTCAATATTCGCACCTTCCGAGGAGCTGACATCGACTCGGATCACTACCTTGTTGCAGCCAAGGTAAGAATGCGAATAATCCGAACGTCCCAACAACGGTGTTATACTGTGAGGAAGTATGACGTCGGAAAACTGCAATCGCAATAGACCTCCAGAAATCCATTGCCGCCAGCATTCAGTGCCGAAGACCAGTAGCAACGCTGCCAACAAGCCATCAGACGTGCCGCAACTGATGTGCTAGGTTTCACCAGACCTCCACCACGAAACCTCTGGTTCGATGAAGAATGCAGACAGGCACATGCAGCTAAACAAATGGCATATAAAGCGGCGCTGCAAAGAAGGACGAGATCTGCTTGCGAGCTCTACGAGCAGAAAATACGGGAAAAATACAGGTTTCTCCAGAAGAAAAAGAGAGGCATGAGAAGCGCGCGATCGAAGATATTGAGAGATGCTACTCCAGGAACAACGTGCGGAAGTTTTACCAGCCGGTAAAAAGAACGTGTCAAGGCAAAAAAATGCACAGAAGCCTATAGAGATAGGAATGGAAACCTCGTAGTAGAGTCACAGTCGGTGCTGAGTATATGGAAGGACCATTTCTGTAGACTGTTAAATGGCGATGAAGACCAAAATCCCGCGTCAGGCAGAATGAACTATTCCACATTGAGGATGATACACAAAACTTCCGTCCACCTGAACAAAATGAAGTGAGAATAGCAATATACAAACTAAAGAACAACAAAGCTGCTGGCCCCGACGGACTACCCTCCGAGCTCTTTAAAGCAGCCAGAGATGACCTGGCACAGTGCATACACCAACTCATCTCTAACGTCTGGTCAGAAGAAAGTATGCCTGATGAATGGAATCTCAGCATGGTTTGCCCGATCCACAAAAAAGGAGACCCTCTAACCTGCGCCAACTACAGAGGCATTAGCCTGCTGAATATCGCGGACAAGATCCATTGTGCTGTATTATGTGAACGTGTGAAACCATTTGTCAGCGACCTGATTGTACCCTATCAGTGCGGTTTCAGGCCAGGAAAGTCCACAATCGATCAAATGTACACGCTCCGACAGATCCTGGAAACTACCCAAGAACTCTAAACCGAAACCCACCATATCTTTATCGATTTTAAGGCCACGTACGATAGCATTTATAGAGACGAGCTATACGGAGCCATGTCTGGTTTTAGCATCCCCACAAAACTCATCCGCCTGTGTAGGATGACGATTGAGAACTCTCGCTGCTCCGTCAAGGTGGATACTTACCTCACAGGAGCGTTTGATGTCAAGAAAGGATTCCGACAAGGTGATGCGCTATAGTGCGATTTCTTCAACTTAATACTTGAAGAAATTGCAAGAAATTCCCAGGTTAACTCTACTGGCACAATTTTTTTCAAGTCTGTCCAATTGGTAGCATACGCTGATGACATAGACATCATTGACAGAATCCAGCGATCTGTCACTGGAGCTTTTGCTAACATTGAAGCTGAAGCGGCTAAGATGGGACCAGCAGTCAATGGGGCCAAAACGAAGTACCTGCTGTCCACGAAAACAGACACACAACACCGGCCTATTGGACAAAACGTCACAATAGACAGGTACAACTTTGAGGTAGTTAGGGACCTTGTCTACCTCGGATCCGCTATAACATCTAACAACAACATCTCGTTAGAAATAAAGCGAAGAATAACTCTTGCCAATCGCTGTTCCTATGGACTAGGACAATTGGGTAGTAAAGCCCTCTCTCGAAAAGCAAAGCAGACTATAATATTCTGATCATCCCAGTCCTACTCTATGGCGCGGAGAAATTGACTCTATCGAAAGCGGATGAAGATATCCTTAGTCGTTTCGAGCGTAAGGTTCTTCGCAAGATTTTCGGGTCTATCTGCGTTAACGGGCTTTGGAGGAGAAGGTTCAACCACGAACTATACGAGCTGTACAGCGAATTTGACATGGTACAAAAAATACGTATATCAGGTTTAAGATGGATAGGTCATGTAGAGCGTATGGACAACAATGCTCCGGCTCGCAGGATCATCGATTCCAACCCAGAGGGAAGACGCAGTCAAGGAAGACCTCGCCTATGGTGGTACGCTCAAGTGGAAGATGACCTCAACCAACTTAGAGCGCGTAACTGGAGGCAGCTAGCCAAAGACCGAGGTAGCTGGGGAGGCATGTTGGTTGAGGCCCAGGGTCGTCCCAAACTGTAGCGCCACCTAAGTAAGTAAGTAAGTATTCTTATTTATCCAGGAATTTAAATGGCATCTTTGTTTCCCTCAAACTATAGCTACTAAGCAATATAAAAATATTTAATTGTGTATTATCAATTTATTTCTACCTTATTATTATGCTTACCCATTTTACGTATTTTTGAGTACGTCACTGAATACCATATACAATATTGGCCCTCATAGATTTATGTATACATATGTGTCCTTAAAATTACATGAATCTAATGCAAATTTCGTACATACCAACTCACGTCTTTCATTTTCATTCTCATAAGAATATATTTAGATACATAGGTTCCATCCGTATGTATTTTTTTTAATTATTTTTTTAAATTTTATTTAACTATATGCCTGTAAGACCCAAGGTCTTTTAAATGCAACCTGAATTGCACGGCACTAGTGTGGCACAGTGAATTTGAGAACCAGTTATTGACTGTCTCATTTTAACCCATGGGCGGCATCCAATTAAAATTGGAGGTATAGAAAAAATGCGCCTAGCGTGGGGATCGAACCCACACGTCTAAGTTAGCAATCAAGCACTTTATCCACTGCGCCATTGCCAACCACATGTAGGTTGATTTAAATATACATTTGTAGGAACCTATGTAACTATTCCTTGAATCATCCGTTCGACAATTCATAATACTAAGAATCAAGTTTATCTTATTACATCGGTTTTAAACCTTCATAGGATAACTAGATTACTTACCTACTAAACAGCGTCAATGTTAAGCTTCATTAAAGTTGTTAGCTACAAGAGCAAGTTCGTACGATCCAGTCGCGCATTTTATTTTTTTTTTAAATCAGATTATTTGGAGGCATTGTTTGCTTTCCCTTTTTGATAGAACTTGTATTGCAAGTTGGTACTGATAGTTTTGAGGCAAAATAAATTCTAAGAAGCCTAAGTGACATGTTAGTATAACATTTTTTCCGTGGTTCATAGTTTGAGTCATGAACATGCAGACTTCGTCATACAGATAGACATAATGAATTGCAGGACTTTGTTCGTGTATTTATATAATCGTAATGTCAAGTTTGATCAAAATTTCAAGTTCATTTATTTTTTCAAAAGCAAAACTTTCTCTATTATATCGAATGTATAAACAATCCAAAGGATTTATCTTGAAACAATGCATTGATCCAAGGACTTTCTCTTAAACAATTTCGATTTAGAAATAGTTTGTGCAAAATTTTCCAATTATATTGTCTTTGATTAAGCCCGAAAAATTAGATAAGATTATGAAATACAAATACTATTTAATCGCCTTTAGACAAGCTTTACCTCTCACCTCGTGCCTAAAAAGGAAAAGCTTAAGCCAATTACATGAACATTCATTCATCATCACTTCAAAAGTAATCAATATTAAATTTTATTTACAAAACACTTTTCACAAACAAAAACTTCACATATACAACATTTCGAACAAAGCAGTCTCCTTACCGCAAATATAGACAGCAAAACTACAAAACAAGTCCTCCAGACATTGTATTGGGTCAGAGATCGAGATCCCTTTTTCAATGAATATAAGCATTGAACATTGAACAATAAACATTGAACAAGAATTGGCAGTTTGAAAGCTGACATCAAATTTTCAAATTACGAAGTTTCCTCTTAAACTTTAGAGAATGTTATTTATCTACACTACACACCCATATATGTATGTATAGTCTAAATGAGGACCCCTTTGAGATTTTAATGTATTATATTAACATCCTTTGGGGAGAATAACATCCTTGTCAGTTTGATGATATTAAAATACCAAATTTCTTCATATACATACTCGCAGAGGGACTAAAGTTTTTGCCCCCCCCCCCCCCTTAACAAGACTTTTCCGCCCACTATACATCCTTCGACATCAATCAATGCATAGTAAACATACTTTAATATTTGGCAATCAAATAAAATATCAAACAAAAGGCAGATTTTGAAGAAGGACCAAGTCGATGAGATGAATCCTTTTGTTGATTTATTTATCCACAAGCACGCAGCTCTGTCTCTAGACTATCTATATAGTATTGATAAATTTAACAAGATTTCTATTAATTGGGGATTTGACTTACACTTGAAAGTCCTTCGGTAAGATGCACTAAATTTTACTATTATGATGACTTTATAAATTTCCATACACACACACACTCACGTCTGCTTACATATGCAATTATATTGTAGAACTCTAATCCGTCTAGACAAAATGAATGTGTAGTAACATCGTATTTATTCGATATCAGGATATAATCAATGTATCCTTGTGCCTTATAGTCAACATTCTCTTCCGTGCACATTCTAGGTTGTTTATATATTCGAAGTCTTTGGCTCTTAGGCAATCTTTAAGTTAATATGCTTATGCCATGCAAATTAAGCTATTAGAATATTTTGTAAGCACATTTTCAAATACAAGGATATTAAGTTTTTTTTTTGAGGAATTTATTGGAAATATTCAAAAAGCTCAAAGCAACAAAAACACAAATTACAAGATTAACATCGCTATGGCAATATCTATGGTGAATATTTTGGAAAGGTCTGCTTGAGAATATTACATTGAGGATTTTACCAATACCAATAAAGATGTGCTGCTCCTCAGCGCAGAAAACTTTTCAAGTCAATTTTAAAACCTTAATCCGAAAAGTTTTTGACGAGAGATAGGCCGTTTGAAAAATATTTGCTATAGCAACTTCAACGACTATTCTCCTGTTCTAACAGAGTACACTGATGTTCTTACTGGTGTGTGTATCTTATAAAAAAAAGCTCACGCACTTGTTTCAATAATTTAAAATGAGATCAAAATTAACCTTTTTCTGTTGCTCTATTACACGTCTTTGTATTTTATTCAAACATTTGCTTTAACTTCTCGCCTCTCGGGTTAATGGTTACTTTATAACCCATCTTATACAAAAATGTGTTTAACCCTTAAGGTAATCCATTCTGTTGGTTTTTATATTAACATTTTGCTTAGAAAACTATTAACCCATACAACAACATTATAGTAGGTAATAATAAGATAACATCTGATATGTGACAATTGTCAACCTTAGAAGTGAAATGACGAAACTGACTTGGCGTATTTAAATTTTAAAGAAGACAATCTATTTGAACCGAAAAATGTTCACTAGGAAGATTTTTCCTTATTTGAATCACCCTTTTCATCCCGTTTCAGTTATGAGAATAAAATAAAATAAAATACAGGGTGATTCGCAGAGATTTCGAAGAAAAAAACTATCGACCTGCTGCATTTTTTGTCAAAATTGAAATCCTGAAAAATATTATATAGGTACATTGGCTAAGTAGAAAATATTTCATTATTTTCGTAATTTTGTTTGCCCCAACGTATTTTGAAACTATTTTTACTATGGTGTAGGTACTATATGGCAAAAAAATCAAACTCGAGATTTTAATCAAACTTGACATTACGGCGCGCTGGGAAACACCACAAAGAGTGGGTCCCGCAATTCCGTCTGCCTGTCTGTAGAACTATTTCTGAAATATATTTTTGAATCGTTTATTTCGCCCCAAAAATAATGGTACTTGCCATACAATTTTGTCCACCATCTTAATTATCTCGAAAACGGCTCTAACGATTGTGATATAAAAAAATGGGAGTGCACTTCTTTAGGTAGGTATAGTCTAGATTTTAGTCATTTTTTTTTTAATAATTCATTATTATTTCGACTTTCTCATAAACGGTTTTATGGATTTTGATAAAAAAAATTTTATACTGCAACCAAAAAATTTGGAAAAATATTTGTTTTCGATTAAAAAAAAAAAGTGTTGATGATTTTTATTATTATTTTTATTACAATTTATTAAACTTTACATAAATGCACAGTATAATATTAATAAACAGCACTATAGCTACCAGGGCTTAAGGCTCTAAATAAAATAAAATTTAGGAATAACGTAGTAGATATATAAATAAAATCGTTTAAGGGGCGGTCGGGAGGGGGGCAGAAGGACCTATTCTCTCGACCGCCCCCTAAATCAGAAATAAGGCTAAATCTTTTATAAACTATTCTCGAGATTTAATTCTTGTATTACTATTTAATATTTTTTATGTTTTGTTATGAGGGAACTGTTAGAAGGGTAAAAACGTCGTTGTTAAATAATTCGTTTGATGTTTTTTTTAACATAATTACAATCGACACGGTTAGATGTTTTATAAATATATTAAGGTTGAGATTGAAGAATTGGCATGTCGGTAAAGGTTCCCTATTAAACAGGTAACAATGTGTCAGCTTGGTAAGTCCGATTCGTAGTCTTAAAAATTTTGTGATGGTTGTTGTTGTTGTGTTTAAAGGGTAAAGAGCAGAGCACTGAACAGAGTTCGAACACATAGATTATGCACTGAACTTGTTCCAAACAAAGCGAACACTGAACACTGATATAATTTTTAAACACACTTGAACCACACAAATCAGAATACATTTCCATTTTTAAGCATAAAAAGCAATACCTACCCTTTCTTGTACACTGAAACACACCAGATACAGAAAATCAAATTCTTTCGCCAACTTATGTATCTAATTATTTTTTTCTTCACATTTTCCTTCTTGGCACACATGGCATTTGGTGCGTTTAGCAATTTATTCACATGGTCAGCCAATTATATTCGATAGTGCCGAGTGCGATCTACACATGTTCGGAACGAAAAAAGAAACACACATTTGCATGCTCTGAGTTAAAAAGAAACACAAATTAATTTCTTGACAACTCAGACTCTGCTCTGAACTAAAAAAGAAAAACGCCTATAATCGTCCAACTACGCAAGCAATTGGCAAAATTGTGAAGAAATTTGAAGACACTGGATTGGTTACAGATATTGTTAGGCCTGTGCATCATCGTTTCGCTCGTACCACTGAAAATATCGCTGCTGTAAGTGAAAGTGTTGCCGAAGACCCGAATGTGTCGATTCCTCGTCGTTTTCAGGAATTAGGACTGTCTTACGGCACATTAAGACGTATTTTGCATTTGGATTTACACCTACATCCATATAAAGTCCAGCTCACACAACAACTGAAGCCAGCTGACTATTCACAACGTAGTAGATACGTCGAATGGGTGCTTGAACTACAGGCGGTGGACGTCGGTTTTTCGAACAAACTTTTCTTCAGCGACGAAGCACATTTCTCATTCGGTGGGTATGTTAGTAAACAAAATTGTCGTATTTGGGGTTCTGAGAATCCTCAAGTAATTGAAGAGAGGCCATTACATCCACAAAAATTCACTCTTTGGGGCGCTCTTTCGTCCGGAGGTGTGATTGGACCTTACTTCTTCGAAAACGACGATGGAACGACTGTCACCGACAATTCAGAGCAACAATTCGCATTTTGGTCATTTAAATGATGTAGTATTTCACACATAATGTCAACGTTCAAGTTTTATAATATAAAAGAGATATCATAAAAAAAAATATTTTATATGTGTTTTATTTACGTTTACTTTTGAAACCGCAAAATGAATATCTTTTTTTAATAGGAATTATTTGCATAATAGCAAGTACGTGCGATCCAGTCGGGCATTTTATTTTATTTCATAATTCTAGCGAACGAGCGCCCACAAAAGATTATCCCGTAAAAAGATGAGTCCAGGGAAATTTTTGTTCGCAAAAGATTTATCGGCGTACGCGCTTTGTGGGTTGTGGCAGGATGGCTCCTGTTAAAACCGGACATAATTTCTTCAAGTTTTAGTAAAAAAAACTCCTCAATCATGTCTGCATAACGAACAGAATTGACCGTAACTGTCAACAAATTTCTTTAAAAAAAACATGGTCGCTTGTATTTTCAATTGCGATTAGATACTACATATAAAAAAATTATGCAGTTATGTTATTCGTCGAAAAAAATGTTTGAGGTAACAATCAAGCATGACATTACGATGATAGCGAAAACGAAAAAAGATGGTCTAAAAATTCTGTCCGTCTGTATGTCTGTCTGTCAGTCTGTCTATATGTATGTATAGATACCTACAGCCCAAAGGGGTAGGCCAATATGCTCCAAACTTGGTATATAGAGTTTTTTAGGTATTGCAAATATTTTTTCAATATATATGGGAAATTGAAAAATTTTTTAGCTAAAAAAATAACAGTATCTACCTGCCATATCACTGTTACTAAAAGCCTATTTAGCTCGAAAACGGCCCTAACGATTTTGATTTTAAAAAATCAGTGCAGATTTTATGGTTGAAAAAAAAATTAAATGACTATGAACGGTACTATTTCCATAGGGCCGTTTTTTTTTTTACTTTCGAATATCTCATAAACGGCTTTACCTATTCTTTCGAAATTTCACACATATATAGGAGTAGGTAGCCCTATTTATACTGTATACCAGTATTTTAAATTAATAATTTTTTGTATTCTTCAGAGCATTTAAAAAAAATATATTTTGAAAACTGATCATTGATTTTTTTTTTTCAAAAATTATAGTTACATGTATTTGCTGAATACCTATGTATTGGTGTTTTGGAATTTTTTTTGGAAAAATGTATTCAAAAAGTTTAAAAAAAAACTTTTTTTTCAAAAACCTCTCCACAGATTAAAATTTTTTTTCTCATAAATTCAAATTTATCCAAGAAATAAAATGGCTGAAATTAGTTTAAGTATTTATTTCAGAATTTTGAATTATTTTCCCATAAAAAATCTTTTGTTTTTTTAAGTTTATATTATTAAATATTTAAGATTTTCATCCCAATTTTTTTTTTTTAGAAAAAAACTAAATAAATTTTTTATATATAAAAAATTAAATAAAACACGACTTTAAAAATATATTTAGATTTTTTAATAGAAACATAATTATGCATCCAATTAAAATTGGAGGTATAGAAATGAATGCTGCCTAGCGTGGGGATCGAACCCCGCGTCTAAGTTAGCAGTCAAGCACTATAGCACTAAAGCACAAGGTTAATTTTTTCAGTGAGAGAACATACAAATCCTTGTTTGGTTACAAATACTTATGTAAGTATGTATATACATTTTTTGTTAGGTAATAATGTAGGACAAATTACTGTCAGTTTCATTGAATATTTGAAATGCTTTCAGTCACATTGAAAAATATATTAAAAGCTAGCGAAGCAAAGCGAGCACGGGTCGGCTAGTACATAATAAAAACAAATGTTCGTTAATATTTAGTTAATATATTTTTTGAAACACCCGAATTTTTTTCAGCGTTCGCCCTTGGACCTGGTAGAAGGCCATGGGCTCCAGCTGATTTGTAGTCTCAAGCATATACATTGCTAGTCTAACTTGTTGTTGTTCAGGACTTATACCCTGTCTTGGACATCATCAATTAAGTCAATCAGTGTTCTTTCCAGAAAAAAATACAAGCGCACTTTCATTGAGCGAATGAAACCTTCATTACAGTTCAATGAATTTTTCACTGAGTCAACGAAAACTCTGTTAATACTTACAAATAAGGAATTTCATAAGATTATGAAGAATAGGCACCCGGTGAAAATATGCACACACAACACAGATTTTTGGTATTCCTCAACAGTCAGTTTATTTGAAAATGCACAAAAAAAAAGCCTCAGCTTTTCTTGCCATAAAACGGTTGACCCTTTTCGCAACAATGATTAAAATCTCATTTTTTATGAGATGATGTTGGTTTATTTTTTGCAACCGATATTAAACCTAACAAACAACGAATTTCCCTCTCAATCCTATAATCATACATACATATAGCTCTACTTTTATCGCAAAAGTGATTATCCTCAAAAAATAAAACAACCCTTATTGTGCTTATCATAATTTTTGTAATGGCCCAAACAAAAAAAAAAAATAAAAACAACATTATGCAAAACATAGAAGACTTTCGGAAAGTTCCATAAAAAAAAAAAACAACGTGTCCGACTTGTCAAAACAACTGTCACTAAACACTAGGTAGAAGAATAATTACCTTGAGCCATTTTAATTACAGCATTTACTTTGCAACTTATTTGAATTTAAAACGAACGATTATGGCCCAATAGCTTTGAGCCAATATTCATCCACATTCCATATTCACTGACAAAGCCATAACCAAGCCAAGCCAAGTCAACCAAACAAATGACAATTAAAATTGTTTTTTTTTTATTTAATCACCGATTCAACCCTATGGAATTAGCCGTAAGGCAAACTGCTTCGTGTACACACGCAAACAGCAAACCAATCCTCTATTTGATTTCAGTTTATTAAAATTCTTTTTCATTTGTAGGTACTCGTATATGTATAGATACATTGCATAGATACATTTTCTATTGTGTTGTTTTTATTTTATTTTAGGTGTTGCGCACCCTTTTTAGTTGGGTTAGGTGTACTGGCGTTAAGGTGTAAAATACCCCTTGTGGAAAAGTTTTCATGCGGCTAGATAATTACAACTTTAAAAAAATAAATCTACTCCAAGCTCCAAGGCAGGGATAGGATACGACATAATAGGTAAGGATTGGATCAACAAAAAAAAAGAAAACATACGGTTAACTCGAGCAAACAACAAAATTAACAGGTTTTTTTGTGTAAACAACTGTATATATGTTAGTTAAAGGACAAAGCGAAGCAAAAAATATGAAGACGATATTTAGAAAAAAAAATAAAAGGAGAGAAATCACAACCCCATGCGGTGAGGTTATTCGCTTTTGCAAGAGGATAAGTGGTATCCTGGGTGAGCTTATAATAAATTAATTTATCCATCAACTGCTGCTGAATCATATTGTGTAATCTGCACAATTCGTCTTATAAATGCACAAGTTTTAAACTCTAAAGATACGAGGGACATCGAATGCGCCAATACATCAACTCATTCTCTCAGTACAGTGGTGCAAACATAACCGAAAATGCTCCTAAATTAAAAAAAAATGTGGATTTTGAGTTTTTCCATAACAGTATTGGTCAGCAGTTCGAAAAACACCATCCCGGTTGGACTCTAGCACATAGTTTCTTCAAATTTCATCAAAGCGCTTTCTCGAGTGTAAAAGCGTTAAAGTAGCTATCAGCGTTGCATCTGACACATTTAGACCAGAGTTGGCCTCCTATGATCTCGAATATAAAAGAACTCTTACAAAGTACTAGTAGAAGACTGGTACCATGAGTTCGTTGCTCATAGCGGATAAATAACGTATCCGTTATTTTTGCCAGTGTAAGAAGTATTATTCTGGGCAGTTGTGCTTTGAAAGTTATTCAGTGAAGTTTTAAGTGCTTTTAAAAATGGAACAATTTGTGGATCTCGAGTCTTTGCGAAATTCATTGGCGTAAGTTACCAATATTTTTATCTTTTGGAACTATTTTCATTGTTTTACCATACCGAACAACAAATACCAAGTTTCCTAAATTTTGGACTATTGGGATAAGTGTAAATATGAGTGATGCCATACGGCATCGGTGGGCAGTTATAGTGATGTCTTTTATTGCTGTTCATGTATTGCATAAACTTCATATGACGCGAATATTTTTTTTTCAGACCAGGATTTTCCCTGCAGGACGCACTCGATATTCTTTTTTCCGATACACCTGAAGGTAATGCTCCTGTTGACATCTTTATCGAGCCTCCTGAGCCTTGTATTCTTACTGACGAGGAGTCTGGCAACGAGGAAGATGAGGTTCAAGATATTCTTCATTTGCCCGGTAAACAATTATTAGCCCCAGCGGATATAATTATTGGGAATCAAAGAGTTGGTGACACGGATGAAAAACATCAATTTGAATTGGAAGCTAACCCATCAACATCAGCTCAGTCCGATCCCTCTGACCCGATTGCTTTGTGGTTGCAAACGCGATTGAAGAAAAAGGAAATGGGACTGACTTTTTCTTGGAATGCAGGTGATTTTTAAAATACAAAAGACGTAGAATTTCCGCAGCCAAATTATTCAAGTTCCAAGGATAGAACACCAACTGAACTTTTTGAGGAGTTTTTCTATGAAGAAGTATGGGAGTATTTACGAAAAGAAACTCAGATATACATGGGCCAAAAAAATATAACTGATGTTACTCCAAACACGGATGTTTTCAAATGTTTTGTGGGGATTCTTGTCCTAAGCGGGTATAATGTTCCACCTTCCTCTCGTCATTATTGGGATCAGAAGGCCGACATGTACAATGAAATGGCCAGTAATGCTATGCGCAGAAATAGATTTTTGTGTATCCTAAAATTCATACACTGTGCTGACAATGATGTTGATTTTGATACTACCGAAAAGGTTTGGAAACTGCGGAAATTGATCAACATTATGAAAAAGAGGTGCATGGAACATTTTGTGCCAAGCGCAGATATTGACTATGATGAAAGCATGATAAAATATTTTGGCAGGCATCCCATGAAGCAATTCATTAGAGGGAAGCCGATCAGATTTGGCTTCAAAGCCTGGTGCATAAATTCTCCCGATGGATACCTGATAAATTTTGATATATATCAAGGAAAACTGCAAAAAGTAGACCCCGTGCATGCGACCTTATTTGGAAAGGCATCAGCACCTCTTACTATGATGCTAACAGAACTACCTTACAATGTTCGGGATCTTCCATTCAATATTTTTCTGGACAACTTGTTTTGTGGACCAAGTTTTTTCTGTTTTTTACGAGAAAATAATTACTCTGCGACAGGAACTTTCCGCGAAAATAGGATTTACAAAGTGACGCATGTATCATCATCTAAAAAAAGCGTTGTAGAGAAAAAACCCAAGACCATCCGTTCGAAGGTCATCAACAAAAAATTAAAGCAAACCTCTAAAGGAAAACAAAACAAACAACTTATTTTGCACAGCAAAACTTCCAAAATCATCTTCACCAGTAAATCAGATTTCGAAAAACAGCCAAGAGGTACTATTGCCAGTGCCATGGAACAAAATGATGGGATTTTGTATGTCCGTTGGAGGGATAATGGTGTTGTGACTGCCGGATCTACAAAATTTGGAGTGAATCCAACTATTCCAGTAAAGCGCTACTCCCACGATAGCAAAAAAAACGTTATAGTTCAAATGCCCTCAATGATCCGCCGTTATAACAAAGGAATGGGTGGAACAGATCGCATGGATCAAAATATAAACGTTTACCGGATCAGCATACGTAACAAAAAATGGTGGTATGGGATTTTTTCTTGGATGATCGATGCAATGATTCAAAACTCATGGTTACTTTCAAAGAAAAACAACAAAATAACGCAATTAAATTTCAGGCGCGCAATCGTAGAGACGTACCTAACAAAATATGCCATCTCTAGGAAAAACCCCGGGCCTTATGGAAAGTATATTTCTTCGGCCAGAGTGCTGGACGACATAAGGTTTGATCGCAATGATCATTGGATTGTGTGACAAAAAAAAGGAAGAGATGTGCTGGTCCAAACTGCAAATCACAAACAAGAACGATGTGCTATAAATGCAAAGTCGGCTTATGCGTTGATTGTTTCATGGGTTTTCACTCAAAAATGTAAAAAATTCTTTTGAAAATTAAACTTTATTTTGATTGAAAGTTCTTCAGGCTTATCTATTTTATTCTTCTATTTTATTTGTTAGATAAAACCCATAGAGGGTATTTAGGTCAAATGCCAGCGATGACATATGGCATCGGGTATATGTATGAAATTGGGGGTACTAATTTTTGTTTTTTTATTTTTCCTAGGTCCTTGAAAGTGTATGGAACAATCTGATCAATTATCATTAAAATTTGTAAGCAAAAAAAGATGCTATTATTTACTATAATAGCATGATAGTCAGATTTCTCTTCAAACTGTATCTTCACAAAAAAAACCACAATACATAAATTTAAAATTTATGTCAACATTTTTAAAAAGTACATATGTACTTCTACCGAATGAAAGAAAAAATGTGAGTATTTTTTTGTTCAAACAAATGGAATTGTGAAATGATGATCTTCAAAGGGAATTTTCCTTCATAAACAACAATGAAAAAGCCAATACCGTAACCTGTTTAACATACGTTTCTACGTTTTCTATACAAACAGTGATAGAATATATAATATGATAGGAGTTGGAGTACAATGAAGTACAAAAAGGCAAAACGTTTTTACTGCATTGCTTGAGCCACATCAATCCAAAGGACAAATCTGTTCCAGCCAAGACAGTCTTCGAATCCGAGATCCTTTAAGTTCGTTCAGAAAAGACCGAACATCCCATTTAAAAACCAAGGGAAAGAGGGGCATACAGGACTACTATGCATCATGCCTCTTGCCTCAAAAATTTTTCCAATATTAAAGTTAAAATGCATCACTGTTAACCGCTCTGTTTTATCCCATCTATACTCTAACAAAAAGTACATTATACTGAATTTACCAAAGTCGAGAATATCTCTTGTACGCCAAATATAATCCATTTTATGTGCTTTTGTCCTTTGTGCCAGACCATGGCATGCCCCAATGCCAACCAACGCTATTGGATAGAGAAGATTTTTTGTTTTGCGCTAGATACCTTCACGCGAAGGTCCTTTTCATCTGAATGGGTTAGCTATGGCGTTGGCTTCGTTGTCCTCGGCGTTGTCATCGTCGTCAGTTGGTGTTATAATAATTAACTTATAGATTACAAATTCTATTTAGATTAAGTCCTTTTCGTGAGATCTCTGACTGGGTCTTCGTTCATTTTTGCCCCGAACACAATATGAAGGTGTGTTTTGTATAATGAATTACTTTGGCCAGCGGCCGGCGACGCGATGGCGAGGCCAAGACACAAATCCTTTGTTCCTCGCAGGAGTACAGGTAAAGCTCTTCTGATTGACTGGCGAAATGTGTACAAGCGTCGTGTCGTCGTGTAGGGGATTAAAGGCTATTAGTAAATTGATATTGAATGCAAGATTAACATGCTAAACCTGAGTATGGAAAGTACAGAGTGAGAGGGCGCGGCTTGTTCGGTTCATTCCTTTGGTTTCAAGTCATTTGAAGATTTATAATTAAACCGTGATAAGTTTCGTGCAAGCAGGTGGGGTCTGGGATTATAATCTTTTCCAAAGGGTATATAGATTTTGCATATAGAAATCAGGTTAATTTAATTATGGGTGAAGAAGAAGATAGAATATTGGCTCAAGGCTCACAAGTAAATTGATTAAGTTTAAGTTTTGAATGCTGATCCGTACTTTAACGTTGTTCTTTCAATTGTTATCATTTTCGTGCTCGAAAAATCACTTGATTAAATATTGGAACGGCAGCTTCATGTTGTTTGTTTGTGCGTGTGTGTGCTGTTTGGTTCTTGTGGAATAAAAGCTATGAAACCTGTTTGTAGAATAAGGAGATATGTTATATATGAACAAATATATCCCACGGGTACAATACAATTCACCCGAACAAAAAGTAGCCTCTGTACTATTCCATACTATAATATATCTCGGTGCCAAATTTCAGCCACCTCCGTTCAGCCGTTCTGGCGTGATTGAGCAACAAACATCCATCCATCCAATCCATTCATTCATCCATCCAAACTTTCATATTTATAATATTATTTCGATAACATTTTTCACTGTTTGTGTAATATTACATTCAATCTAACTACTTACAAATAACAAATAAATTTTACTAAAATAAAACAAAAACAAAATAAACTAAACTGTCTTGTTGAAAAACCTAGAACATATTTCATATTTCAGGAATCCTATATATCCTGTCTCGTAGTTCTTGTTAAATTAGTGTCAAACTGTGACGAGGATACACGTAATAAAGCTTTCCCCCTAAATTAATAATTTAAGTAATTTAAAATGAGTTAGTTTCAATACTATCTTATTAAATCTCGTCGTGAAAAGTTTCGTCGCATTGAAATGCGGAGTGATGGTTTTAAAATTACGAAATGCTTAGAGTGTATCATGTCATGCTCTCTTCTTATTTTGTTGTGCATTGTGATTGCGAGCCATTCTTTTCTTAAATTTCATCCTGATTTGGAAGATTTTACGGAGGTAAATCGGTGAGATTAACTCGTTGAACTCAACGATCGGTGAGTTGAAAATTAAGCCACGTATCTAAATTTGAGCAAACTGTGACGTTTGTTTTTATTATTGGAAGTTGCCAACTTCGTTGTTCTTTGACCGATTATCAAGATATTATTATTATAAAGGGTTATCCATTTTGCGGTTTTAAAATTATAGGGCTGGCTTTCAACATCTGTCAAACTAAGTTGCTAAACCAATTTTTTTCAGTTTAAAGTCTGACATTTACCAAAATGGATCGCTTAACTATCGCACAATGCATTAAAATTGTTAAAACCTACTACAAAAATGGTGATTCTGCCACAGCCACATATCGTGTTTTAAGAGGAGATTATGGTTTATATAATCGTCCAACTACTCAAGCAATTGGCAAAATTGTGAAGAAATTTGAAGAGACTGGATTGGCTTCAGATATTATAAGGCCTGTGCATCATCGTTTCGCTCGTACTACTGAAAATATCGCTGCTGTAAGTGAAAGTATTGCCGAAGACCCGAATGTGTCTATTCCTCGTTGTTCTCAGGAATTAGGACTGTCTTACGGCACATAATGGCGTATTTTGCATTTTGATATACACCTACATCCATATAAAGTCCAGCTCATACAACAGCTGAAGCCAGCTGACAATTTACAACGTCGTAGATACGTTGAATGGGTGCTTGAACAACAGGCGGTGGACGGCGATTTTTCGAACAAAATTTTTTTCAGCGACGAAGCACATTTCTCACTCGGTGGGTATGTTAATAAACAAAATTGTCGTATTTGGGTTTCTGAGAATCCTCAAGTAATTAAAGAGAGGCCACTACATCCACAAAAAGTCACTGTTTGGGGCGCTCTTTGGTCCGGAGGTGTGATTGGACCTTACTTCTTCGTCAATTCGGAGCGTTATGGTCATATGATAACCGACTTTTTTTGCCTGCTATTGAAGAATACGACTTGGGGGATATGTGGTTTCAACAAGACGGTGCCACATGCTACACAACTCGAGCGAATATGACTTTATTGGAAGAGACATTTCCTGGCCGCGTAATTTCTCATCGTGGCGATATCAACTGGCCACCAAGATCATGCGATTTGACACCGCTGGGCTTTTTTTGTGGGGCTACGCGAAAGACCGTGTTTATGCAGATAAACCTTGAACTCTTGAGCACTTGAAAACCACCATTCGTCAAGTTATGGCCGAGATACCGCCCAATATGTGTCAAAAAGTGGTAGAAAATTACCTCAAAAGAGTCGATGCTAGCAACAATTCGCGTGGTGGTCATTTAAATGATGTAGTGTTTCACACATGATGTCAACGTTCAAACTTTATAACAAAAAAAAAATATCATGCAAAAAAAATATTTTATATGTGCTTTATTTAAGTTTACTTTTGAAACCGCAAAATGGATAACCCATTATTATAATATTCTAGTTGATGTCCTCATAATATAATAAATGTGAAAGCTTGGATGGATAGATGGATGGATTGATGTTTGTTGTTTAATACATAATAATAGCGCCAGAACGGCTAAACGGATCTGGATGAAATTTGACACAGATAGAGACTATCTGGAGTAGTACACAGGATACTTTTTATCCCGTTCCAGTTTATATTTCACGGGGATAGATTGGCTTTAATTTTGCATAGAGCTCATACAACATACTTGGTCGTCCTATAAAATAGCCAACAAAGCTTTGGTTCACAAGAAGCCAACACCCACACACACATAACAGGCAGCTACTGTTCCAGTATCCAATCCAGTGTTCCCGTAACACACAGTAACACGAAAGCTCTACTTAATAATATTATCAATGTAAGTGAATGTTTGGATGTTTGACCCGCAATAGCACGTCAGCGACTTAATGAATTTGGATGAAATTTGATAAGTAAATGGATGGGGCAAAGGAACGGGATTGTCCCGTAGGTCATTTTTATCCCGAAAAAATTAACGGTTCCTATGGGAGAGGCTTAAGTATGAAAAAAATATATGCATATGATGTGTCTTTAAAAATCACATGAATCTAATGTATGCATATTGCACCTTACCACCCACCCACATCCTTCATTTTCATTATTATATGTACAAGCTTACATACTTAGGTTCCATTGTATGTATATGCATGTACATACATTTATCTCTCCCAACTAACATAATTAAAATCCATTAATAGATTTAAATATACATTTGTAGGTAGGTACTCTTCCTTTAATCATCCATTCGACAATTGATTATAATAAGAATCAAGGTAATCTTACCTACATCTGCTTTGAACTTGCATAGGATAACTAAACCTATCTAACTAAGCTTCAATGGTTAGCTATATTAAAGTTGTTAGCTACAAGAGCAAGTTCGTACGATCCAGTCGTGCATTTTATTTTTATAAAAATCGTTGGAGCCATTTTTGAGAAAAATAAGATTTATTGTTTTTTTTTTCAAAAAAAAAATGTATTGCAGGTACCGTTATGTTTCGTCTTAAAAAATGCAAAAAATACGTGTGGGCATATTGCCAAAAAAAAAACAATATATTTAAGCAAATTCATCCAACCGTTTAGGCTGTAAGCTCGAGGCCAGACAGAGAGACAGGCAGACGGAATTGCAGGACTCTTTTTTGGCGTTCTCTATGACAGTAATGTCATAATTGATTGTTAGAATTTTTTTTTTTGAGAATGCGTAACTTGCACTATAAACGCAAGTAAAATTTCAAAAGAAAATCATACGACTTCTTGTAAGTGTTATATGCAAAACGCCATCATTTTAAAACTATTTAGGTACTTGATTTAGAAACAGTTCTGAGTTTGAAAATAAGTATCTTAAATGGTAGGGCCAAAAGTTTTACTTCTAACGCGTGTGTACATATGTAAGTACACACGCGTACTTCTTACGCGTAAGTTTTTACTTGCGATTATGGGTACTATAAGGCAGGTTATGCATTCGTAAAGAAACTAAAAAATTCTAACAATCAAGCAAAAAATGTCTGTCTGTCCGTCTGTATGTATAACGAGCTACAGCCTTAGAGGCTTAAGCGATTACCTTCAAATTTGTTAGGTGTGATTCTTTTGACATTCCTCAGAGGGGAAATTGAAATTTTATTTTTAGGACTAAAAATAACGGTACCGATGCCATATAGCCGTTTAGGAAAATCTTATTTTTCTCGAAAAAGGCTCCAACGATCTTGATGAAAATTTTTGAGAATTTTTTGTGTTGGCAATAGCTATCATTTAATCTAAACTAAGTTTACGGGAAAAGTCTATTAACGGTACTTTTCATATAACGGTTTTTTTTAATTTTTTGGATTTCTCGGTAACGGTACATTGTATTTCGTTTAAATTTTATATCTGAGGAAATCTAAGTAGCCAAACTACTTCTACATATCAAAATTTTAAATAAGTTTTTTTTTTCTAATAAAATTAATTCTTAAAACTTTTTTTTTTTAAATCAATATTTTTAAAATAATCACAAAAAATAATTTTAAATTTCATAATAGGCTGTATATTAATAAACTCTAAAAATTGCATAACAAAATTTCACAAAAAATTTGTTTTCAAGGAACTAAACATAAAAAATAGGATTTCATCAAAATCCGTTCTACAATTTTGAAGATACTTTTTTATAAAATTTTAATTGATCCATGGCATCTAAGGGCGTTCTTGGTATAAAAAAAAAACAAGCGATAATTTTGTCCGTTTTAAATAAGTTTAAAAAATGATTTTTCACACCTACACCATTTGCTTTCATTATTACATTATTACATACATTTGTAATTTACATAATTTAAATTCATTTAAATGTACATAAATATTGTAGTCTTACTACCTGAACCTTAATAAAAGACCAACCGTTCGCTTTGATATCTTAACATCTATGGATATTGGTTATACAAATATAAATATGTGTGTGTAAGAGTGCATGTGCGTATTTAGCCCAGTAGGAAATTTCGACATTAATGAATTTTTTTGGTGAATTCATGAATGGATTCATCGACTATTTCCATCGATGAGTAGTATGTTATGGGGGTGGCCGTGGCGCGATAGTTGTGTGCTCGCCTGTTAACCTCGTGGTCGCAGGTTCGATTCCTGCCGTTGACTATGTCTTCTTATATTCCATTAAAAACCAATATTAATAAATCGTCATAAAATGAGTTACTGGTTTACTAATCATATGCTCCTCAGGCATAACACTAACAACATGTAATTGAGTAAACTAATATACCCACAAATATGACAATGAAATAAATAAAATAATGCTAATTATAAGAGATATAAATAAATAGAACACGGCAATTTTCTCCAAATTAGTTCAGCCGCCACCTCGTGTTGCTCGTGATGTGTTGAAAACATTTAAAGGATATTCATAATCTCTTGAGCGCGAGCGAAATTATATAAACAAAATACGGTTGCGCATTTTTTCATCAGTTAACTAAATTCAAATGAATTTAATACTCACAGTTCACTAGATTTGTCAGTTACAAAATCATAAACCATGATTTCACTGATGAAGAGTAATGCATAGGTTCATGAGTTCGAAAATGATGTTTGGTTCTCTGCGGTGCGGTAGTTGATTTGTTTTCTTCCCAAGAACACCAAAAAATGCAAACAAAAAAGGTTTAAAAAAAATAAGTTTTATCTGCCATGAGGAGAGCGATGAACATTACCTTTTTTCTACCTGGCCTGAGAAATGCGCTCAGTAGTCAGTTCTCACTGGTCATGACATGAGTTTGGGTTTTTTTTTTTTTTTGAGAAAGTGAAAAAACATATAAAACGGAAATTTCAGTTTTGTTCGCGATCATTATCATCATTTAACACAGCAACAAAAGTTTATTTTTTTTATCAAAATGTTATTTTTGTTCAGAAATTGTATTGAGCTAGCTGAAAGGTTTCAATTATCAACCTTATGATATTTGGCGACTGGTGGGTATTTCTTCGACTTTATTTCAATACATAATGCTGTCGACTGAAAGTGCAAAACCTACGGAACAGAATTAACAAAATAAATTGCTAAGACCGACATCAGATCAAATTCAAAAGAATCAATTATTGATAAGGTTTACTTTCGCATCAACACTATATCAAGACTACATTTTAATTATTATTAACTAAACGTATTTTTTTCTTAATTGAATGTTTATCGTATTGAATAATCGTCGAATTAAACTAATAAAATGTTGTAAAATGAGTTACATTACCAGACTGAATTAATGGATGAGCATTCATGTCATTTTTCACCTGCTGAATAAGCAATTCTAAGTTAACCAGTGTTTTCACAGCTTACCGTTCATGCCATTTATCATCACATATAATTTGCTTATGAATAAACTAGTTATCCCTACTTCGTGATTTCACTATTAAATGTTCAGAACGAAAATCACTTGGCGAACGCCTATGACAGCCCCATGTGATATTTATCCATGTTTTCATACCAAATTCATGGGGTGTAGCTTCCACTCATTGATGAAAAAGTTGGTGATTCATGCATGAATTATTTTGAAATTTCGTACTGGGAGGTTAGTATTTACAATTGGATTGAGTAAGTATAAGTATGAAGAACTGTATATAATGAATATATAATAGTGTTTTCCCGTGCAAGGGTTACCATTTGTGTCAATAATTATTGCTACAGTAGGTAGGTAGCTATGTAACCATTCCTTGAATCCTGCATTCGACAATTTATTATATTAAGAATCAAGGTAAAATTACGAATACCTACATCGGCTTTAAATCTTCATAGGATAACAATAGGCTAGCTGCCTACCAACAGCGTCAGTGAGTAACACTAAAGTTGTTAGCTACAAGAGAAAGTTTGTTACGATCCAGTTATGCATTTTATTTTTTATATTTTTGAAGTTGACTTTAGTCAGGTATGTACCAATATCAGCACCACTAAGAGCCTTCCTATATTTAATATATAGACTGATTTCCGTAAAGAATATATAGTTTCAATTAAATTTCTTAACTAAACCACACTTTCCCCTAACACTTTGAAACGCAGACAATTTATTGCAACTGGTATTTTAAAATTAAGAATACCTTGCATCTAAATTGCGATATGCATCATAAAACTGATTATAAGCATCAACTTAATACATACTCGTATCTTATAATTTAGATTTTATCGTCGCCTGCAATAAACCCCAAGGAGTGAGATATTTGCCCTTGTACCACAAAACCAACGCGTTTCCTTCTGTAAAAGATGTTATATTACATTCATCTTATAAAATGACGGTATGAGCATACCGAAGCCAACCCATATGATGGGTGTTTATAACCTTCTAATGGGCTGCAGTTCATATCTTTCCATAAAACTCAGTTAAAAGTTACTACCGCACTTCAGTTGAAGGTCTTTGTGAAAGTCGATTTACTGTAGGTATACACTGATCCTTGAAATCCCTTAAGAAAGTGACACTTCTAGTAGTAATTTGTTTGCTTCTAGCTTAGAAGTTAACCGCATACAGCGGCAACAAGACACATGAGGATGGATCTGGTCGAATATGTTGAAAGGTTATAGAGCTTCTGTTAAATACACCATCATAGCAATATGACTCGTAGTACATATGTAAACTAAGGTAAGTCAATTGTCTGTCATCATCAGAAATACAAGGACTCACATGTATACCATGTTTACAATTATTTGTGTGTTATACCTGCAATAAAATGGTGCAGTAGGTTATGGTGTGGTTTTCACGTGAGTGCTTGGAAGAGGTGCATAAGCTTGGATGATTTGTTCTTGTTCAAAGAATAGTCTAGTCATCTTTCAGAATTCCCAGGTAAAATATATTTTCCCACCAAAATATTATCATTTCAAAACCTTAGTGCAAACAAATTTCTTCAAACAACATTACTCTCTTTCAAAAAAAAAAAAACTAATTCTTTCACTTATTTAATGCAAACTCTTAAACCTACTTTCTTTCTTAATCTAGCTCACATTGAATCTCGCCGAGATAAAAAAAATAAACCACAAGGAAGTCTCCAATAAAAACTTTTTCAACAAGACCACCACAAGTACTATAGCAAACTTAAGGAAAGAAACTCCCGCTAACTAAACCAGTTAACCAAATAGTTCTTAACCCTTTGTTTTTTTTCTTCGAGATATTTTTTTTTCCAAGTTTTTCTATGACAAAAGATTTCACTGAGATAGAAATCACACAAAGAGGATATTTCCCATAAAGCAAGAGTGAGTGAGGACTTAAAAAAAAAAAACAGAAAAATAGCTTCCGTGACCATTTGTTTAAAAACTTCAGTTCTTTTATTTAAATTCACTGATTGCAATGCTGCCAATGGCAATCCTAGTTATGTGTACCTTGAACGGACATAACGTCTTGCCGCAAATTTATTTTTTTCCCTCTACTTAAATTTTCTTTTCGATTTTTTTCTTCTCGACATCCAACACGCCGGCCGGTCGACTCCGGCGACGATGTTCGCTTCCAGTTTTTGTGAATTTTTGGTTAAACCAAAGAAACCCCAACCAACCATCCAAACTAACCAACATTTTATCCAAACTCAAATTGTGCAAGCTGTTCTATCCATTGAGAATTATGTTCTGTTTAACCCAGAGGCCTTCGTAAAATATCTCGGGACACTCCGTGACAAAATTCGTTTTTGACGTTATAAGTTTTTTTTTTTGTTTTTGGTGTTGGAATAGATTCTTTCCCTTTAGGCTAAAAGGTACGGTTACCATACGTTTTATATTAACAAAATTTTCAAATCATAAAAGCGGCTTCTTAAAATCCAATTAAAACCAAAAAGCGGCTTTCGAACAGTTTGTGATTATATTTATATTGGGTTCGTACGAACCAGACAATCGGAATTTATATCAAACGTATCATAATGTTTCAATGAAGGAACAGTCCAATAATGTTACTTTCACCATATTATCCATATCCATCGCCCTTTTCCCTTCCGTGGTTCAAAACTCGTTTTCGTGGTGCAAAAGTCGTTTTTGTAGCTCAAATGTCATTTTCGTTCTTCAAAAGTCGTTTTCGTCGTTCAAAAGTCGATGTTCAATTTTGCAGTTCAAACGTTGGTTGTGTTCTTCAAAAGGCGTTTTCAAGAAAATTAAACAAAAATTGTTTTACGACACATGTTCTTAATGAGCTGAAACAAAATTCGATTTTGTTCTTAAATCGCATAAAAATGCCAAATTTTAAGAAAATAAGGCTTCTAATTTCAACTCCAGCTCCGCCTTTTGAGTAGAAGTAGTTGCTTACAATTATTATGTGCTTTAAGAATAAAAGCGGATTTTGCTTTTAGAACAGCTATCATATAACGACTTTTGAACTACAAAGCGACTTTCGAACGAAGAAAATGGCTTTTAAACGATGGAAAACGTAGAAGACGTCTTAACATTTTCGTTTAGTTCAGTTTGATTACTTCCCTAAAATATTTTTGCTTACGTTTAAACAAACTTGGATGAAAAAATGAAATAATTTATATATTCGCTAAACAATTGCATATTGAACGCAATAACTACAAATTTCCTTCAGGCATATTCAAGCGGATACAATTTTTGAGACTAAGTTCGTTTTCCGGATGTGGTGGTTGGTTGTATTATCGATAGTTTCTATGCCAATGTTAATTTTGTTCTGTATGGTTTTTGTTTTTTTACCCAATTCGCAATGCGCTTGCCAAAAAAACCTCTATAGATTCAATAAAATGTTCAAAAACAGAAACAATTTAATGGTACTTCATAATAAAACCTTAACATATTGACTGACTACCACTAATTACTTTTCAAAACAATACAGTTTTTTTTTTTCAAATTCATACTTTTTTAATAATTTCAGTTCAGAAAAAGAATCTTTTTAATATGAAAAAATTCTCGACTGAAAAGGTAAAGTATCTTAAGTCGACTTAAGATATTTCGCGTGTTTTTGTTGAACCTTAGTGCGACTCTAAAGAAGCACAGTTCTGCCTGATCGATATCGTTCTATCTCACTCATATGCTTTTTTATAGACAAAAACTATTTCATCTTATGTTCAAAAGACACAACTCTACACGAGGTAAGTTATCTTAGGTTCACATAAGATTGTGTGTTCTTATTAATCTTAAAACCTTAAACAGACTTAAGATTATATTGGCTTAAGACATTTTTATTATTGTGAAATCGTAAATCATATTAAGTTGACTTAAGATATTTTTGCGCGTGCAAGCAGAAACGAAACTCTTCCTTAAGTCGATATTAGATAAAGTAATCCGAAAAAGTGTGAAAAGGCAAATCATCTTATGTCAACATAATATGATTTTTTCGAATTTGAAACTGAATTTTTCGCTCCCTAAGTAGTCATAGGATATTTTAACTTTTGCAAACCTTAAAAAATTCCTGCAATAACTAGAATTTAAGATATTTTTTTTAGCGTAGGTTGGTTATGGATTTCGTTTTGTGCGAACCTTTTTCTTTTTGTGAATGAATTAATTATTCAGTTCTTTTCGATATGATACTTATAAGGTCGTTACTTTTGACTTACAAAAATATTTGCACACTCCGAACTTGGAAATATCTGCATCTTTTTATAAAAGGCTTCTTTGGACTTTTAATTTAACAGTCCAGGACTGTGTGTCAGGATAACCAGTTTGCATGGTGTGGCACGAGGGGATTGTTAAACGTGAATGAAATGAAATAGCATCGTGTATTTTACAATATTTAAAGTCCATACGAAGTAGCTGCAAACATTTGATTTTATATATAGACCGAGAGCTTACAAACATTTTTTGGTGTGATTGATCACAAAAAACAATTAGTACAATTAGATGGTACTTAGGTAGTTATTTACAAATGTGGGCGTTGCTCCCACTTGTATTCTCAAGTGGGAGCAATAGTGAGTAATACTGCATCAAATATGCAGTTTTTTCCAAAGTCTAGAGATAATTGTGATAACGACTTTAGCATAACTTCAACATGTATAGGTGAACTTCCTGATTGCAAATTTCCTGGTGGAAGACGTTTTGCTGGCAGCTTTCTGGCTAAATAATCGCTTACTTTTAGTTCGTCTTGCACGATCAACACCATTGACCACAAGTTTTTAGTACCGTGACAAATACACATGAAGAGCGATCCCGATCACTCATTAATAGAACGTCAAAAAAGAAAAGAACCAATGCACAAATTCATCATCTAAAAGACTGGTACTTAGTTATTTCATCTTTGGGATCTAGCTAGACTAAAAACATCTTTAAGGTCCATGAGATGAAACAATCGATGTTCTTAAACTTTCCAACGGCCTTAAAAGAGAAATTAATGTGGCGCCGCAGGACAAGCACTAACGGAGAAGCTTTAAAATGGAGCCACATTAGATGGCATATACAAAAACGTTTGGCCAGATAAAGCAAAGGACCAGCTTAAATGAATACGAAGATTTTAAAATCTTGAACACAAAAAACGAGGAAATAACAAAGTAACGAAAGTAACGACAAGTGACGTAAACATTGCATACAATGAACCCATTAAAATAAGTGCTGCAAAAAAAAGGATCTCGTTGACATGCTCGACTTAATTAATTCAAATTTTCATAATTTTTAAAGGTTTTTCCAATATTTGCTTGTTATTGGTAATTTGACTATTAAAACAATTTAAAATGATATTGATTTAAGTTTGAATGAATTTATAATTTATGATTTATCAATTTTAAGTTTGTATTGACTTTAAAAACAAAGTAAAATAATAAAAATTGTTTCATTATTTTTATTTCTGCATTTAATTATTTTCTGAAAACCAAATGTGATTTTATAGTTTTCTTAAGAAATGCAAGTCTTTTTCTTTTAAGTTTTTTTTTTCATTTTAAGATTTATTTCTTTATTTTTTTTTAATTTTGAGGACTTAAAAATAAAAACCAGAAAATATCATCTTAAATCTCTTTCTTTCCAACTTTTACACATGCAACTCATCTTAAATGGACATAAGAATTGAAAACGTCCTCCGAAAACACAAGGCAAAATATCTTATCTCAACTTAAGATTTTGGAAATTCACATGAAATACAATTAAAAGAAAGGCTAAACTATCTTAAGCCATATTTTTCCTTATAACGGGTGAAATATTAAAAATATCTTTTTTAAATAAATTTAAAAAAAAGATCATAAAATTTTACATATAAATGCATTGTTCAATAAAGTCTACGCTTGAAAGATTTTCTGGGATGCAGCTTTGAAGTGTTTTTTGCTCTCCTGAAAAATCATCAAAATTGACTTAAGATACTTTACCTTTTCAGTCGAGAATTATTCAACAATGTTTTCAGTTTTGCTGTTAAATACTGAGGAAAAATTGGTTAAGCACTGACTCAATCTTAAATAGTGGATATACGCATTAAATCAGCGTGTTCCTCAATAATGTACCCACTAGCAGACCAGTGCTGCCATTGCTTCGCATTTTAAAAACTTTTTTATCATCCTTATAATGTCTACAAAAGTGAAATAACTGTTCAATGTTCATATATATAACTTCTATAAGATCTAGCCAATTTAATAATTTTGCATTACCAAACCAATTTTCAAAATAGTTTGCCCTAAATAAAGGTCTAAATGGAATTTACTTAAGGAAAGTTGGAAGTATCTTAAGCTGCTTTATTGAAATTTAATTTTTTTATTAGACCCATTATTCTATTTGCCAGAATTATGTAAATCAGTAATGTACCATTTGGGTTCAAATATTTCTTAATATAAACTAGTTGTTAACAGTACATGCCATACAACGATTTTTTTTATTTTGGACTTTCTAATGTCTAAAATTTAAATTCAAAATAATACTGCATACTAAAATTATCGAAACATTTCTTTTTATTTGTGAAACTAAAAAACCTTTTTTTTGGCAATTCAATATCTTGAAGACGGATTGACGAATTTTTTTAAATTATGTGTAATACTTAAATTTGGTATACCAAATATTTTTCTAGAAAAAAATAAATAAATTTTGTATACACAAAATATAAGTAAAAAATAAATAAAATATAAGTAAAAAATAATTTCTGAAATATACCTACTTTTACTTAGAATATTGGCACAAAATTTTAGTTGATTTAGTAATATGTTAAATCATTTTTAGTATGATACTGGGCTAAAAAGAGGATTTTGCTAATTTTAAACCAGTTTAGTATGGTACTATTTTTTTAACATTTTATTAAAGTTAAAATCACAAATTGCTACTAAATCCATATGCCACTTTGACATTTACAAACGTCAAAAAGTCATGTTCACTCACTTTTTTGCACTATTTTAGGCGTGTTTAGTTGTAGATTATTAAGAAAATTGATTTAGTATGATGCTAGTTAAGAAGTTTTTTTTTTATTTTAAATCTACACGCGCTCAAGGGATTATGAATACCCTTTAAATGTTTCAACACAGTGAGGGCGTGAGGGTGCGGTTAAGGAAGAGAAAGAATGATAGGAAAGATGTGTGGCGCGATATTCGGAGACTGTAGGTGGTTGTTGTCTCAGATTTTATCCCTAGAGATGGCGGCTGAACTAATGCGCAGAAATTTCCGTGTCTTATTTATCGATGTCCTTTAGCAAACTGTTAAGTAGCATCATGATATGCCCTTTACATCAGGCTGTTTAAAATGTTGCACCATTGTTTTTACGATGTGGGAGCCCATGGGAAGAAATACGTGTATTTTGTTTTTATTTGTAAATTTGTGAACAAGTCTTTATTTCAAATTTCAAAATTCTTTGGGCTTTTGTTCGATCAGATCTTAACCATACAATTCTAAGTTTAAAGTCGTTATTAACTTTATATTATTATATACATAAACAATTTCTTCAACCATGTTATTGTTATCTATGTGCTTTTGGGCGTCTAGTGCCCAACCAACAAATAATACTCCCTTTTCTTTAATTATTGGCTCCAAGGACAGATAAAATATCCCAAATAGCTGGTCACGTCGAGGTGTGTCTCTGGGAATTAATTCGATCCAAAGTGCGTCATCCACAAAATGAGAAGATGATATGTATGGCATCAATAATACTACCACTGCTGCCGGTTGTTGCCGGTTAGACAAATGACCAAAGGTACCTTTTATTTTATTGTTTAATATGGGTACAATTTATACGAAAAAATAAAGAACTTAATTTTAATACAATTAGAACGTAATTTGAAATGTAATTATTTTATTCAATTCGAGCAATGTGTGATGGCGGCCGCAGTCGAAAAAAGAATGCCAGCCTTTTTCACCCGCCAGACAGCTAACACAAAAATCGAAGATTTGTTACGTGGCTTTACTTTAGTCAGAAGAGTCGCGTTGCATGACTCTCTGGTTATTTCGTTCTCTCCGAACAATGTGTCAAAACTGGAATGCGTTCCGAAATTAAACCATTTACTTTTATTGATGGTGTGTTAGCATGTGGAGGTCCGTCCGCCACATCACTCCCCCGCCAGTTGAACGATGGAAGCTAAATTCAACGATACCTACTCGGGCGAAGAATGGAGCGCCCGGTTCGCGTTTTTTGGTCGGGTTCCGCGGACGTATGGTTCTCAGTAAACGAAACTCTTTTGATTATTGTTGCTTTCGGCCTGGGTTGCTCAATTATGTCTTCAGTTTCCGTGAAACAAGGTTTTAAACGGTCGATCCCGATAATTGATTCTTTGCCATTTATAAGTAATTTGAATGTTTTTCCGTTACGTTTAAGAACAATGAAATATTGGAATGCGTTCCGAAATTAAACCATTTACTTTTATTGATGGTGTGTTAGCATGTGGAGGTCCGTCCGCCACATGCTTAACAATATACAATTTAAAAAAAGCTACCCATTTTCGATAAATGCTATAATTTAAAAAAAAAAAATGTTTCTTTCTTAAAAAATTCCCAACAAAAATTTTTCGAAAATCTTGCAGTATGCTTAGAAATTGAAGGATATTCTGTATAATCGATCGTAATCAGTTGAGCGGTTAACGAGATATTCGAAAATCGAACTGTTAAATGGCAGGTACCATAAGTAACATTTTAATTAACATTTTTATTTACCAGAATATTGACTATACCTAAAGTAGGGCACTAATTAAGATTAAGCTCATTTGAGATGCAAAAAAATTGTTTGGATGTACCCTTCTGTTTGGGGCTAAAAAACAGATTAGAAAAAATTACTCAAATGATTTTTTCTAACATTTGTATTTAGTAGTTTTTTTTATATTTTCTTTAATACTCAGAAAATCATTTAAGAAAAACAATAAAGGACGATACAAATATTAAAAACCCACAACAAACAAATTTTTCGCTAAATCAGTTCCAACAATTCTGATTAACTTTTTTTTTAAAGTAAAATTTTATAATACGGTTGGATGGATTTGCATCTAATGCGTTAAATATGGCCACCCACGTTTTTCATTTTATTTTAAGACGAAAAATAACGGTACATGTCGGAATTTTCTCAAAAACGACTCCAACGATTTTTATATAAAAAATAATCCCCGTTCATTAATGAAAGGAAAATGTACTTGTTGGTATTTTTTTTTGTGAAAAAAATGTTTATTTTTGATACCTCTACCAGAACCACTTTTTTTTGGTTTTCGATTTATTGGAAAACGGTTCACTTAATTTTTAAAAAAATTTTTAATGCTGAATCTCCTAAAAAATTTGAACAAAAATTTTTTCACAAAAAAACATTTCTTTCTTGAAAACTAAATCGATTTTTTTTCTAAAATTATAGCAGTGCCTTAATATTAGGCTTGTTTTGTTGATAAAAAGAAACTCAGTTAGTAGGAATGTAAAAAGAGATAAAAAAACGAAAATCCACTGGCATCTACATTACCTTTCTGTTCCAGTCAAATGTTACTTGACATTATTCATTTTTGCTACTAAAATTCAGAGGGCGCTGATGTAATTTTTTGTATTTGCTATGTTGGTAATGTTAGTAAACCTTAAAATAGATTATAATAGATGTGTTCGATTTTTGATCTTAAAGCTTGTACACCAGAATTTTTTAGGCGGAATTTATAAAATAGTTGTTTTGAATAAAATCATTCTCCATTCACATATAATATCACGTTGTACAACATTAGTCGTTTTGTATTAGCAGAATTGAAACATATAATGGATTATCTAAAACAAGCATTACAAAAGATCTTGCACTCTATCGAGATAACGTTTCATGGTCGGAAAATGTAGTTCTGGGGATGGTAGTTTAGTGTCAAGAAAAGAAACGAAATTTACATGAAAAATGACAAGGAAAAAGAGGTGGAAGTAAAGCGCTGTTGTCACTCTGCTCTGTATTGTTTTATTTTCATGACATGGAGCCCAATTACACCATTCGTTTTTTCGGTTGTTTCGTCTTTTTGACAGATTGGATGAGGTGTGTACGCACAAATGTAGAGCGAAGGAAGAAACGAAAGCGCGAAAGAATATTCTAACACTTTTTTTTTTGTTGAACTTTGATGTTTCTGATGACAACTACAATGGTCCTCGGTGTAAATACAAATTATTGAGTTGAATTGAGTGTTAAATGGTATATATTTGTGAAAAAGTAGTTCGAATACATTTTTAATGATTACTATGGTTTCTTTTTCTACAAAACAACTACAAATCTTATGAACGTTAAGATGAAATGAAACGAAATAACATACATTTTTTCACGAACGGTGTAATCACGAAACGAACGAATCGTTTAATCAGGCTCATGATCTACATATATAGATCATCAGCGGTAGTGACGGCAATTTACTAACGAAACGGACGGATGGTTAATGGTGAAATTAGTTTTCATTATATCATATAACGGGTGATTTTTTTGCTACTTGGTTTTTGACGTTTAAATTTTTGACAGATCACACATGACAAATTCCACGAACATTTGACATTTCGATTCAGTATTTAATCATGAATAGACTTACGCCTGAACAACGTTTGCAAATTATTGAAATTTATTATCAAAATTCGTGCTCTGTGAAAAATGTGTTTCGCAAGCTACGTCGGTTTCAGCGACGAGGCTCATTTTTGGCTAAATGGATACGTGAATAAGCAGAATTGCCGTATTTGGAGTGAAGAGCAGCCAGAGGCAATTCAGCAGCTACCAATGCATCCCGAAAAATGCACTGTTTGGTGCGGTTTATGGGCAGGCATCATCATTGGGCCGTACTTTTTCAAGCGCGATGAAGGCCGCAGGGTTACGGTCAATGGAGAAAGGTACCGTTCGATGCTAACAGATTTTTTTTTGCCGAAAATGCAAGAATTGAACTCGGTCGACATGTGGTTCCAACAGGACGGTGCCACATGCCACACTGCACGCGAAACCATGCATCAATTGAGAGGCGAATTTGGTGAGCAGTTGATCTCACGTTTTGGCGCAGTCAATTGGCCACCAAGATCATGTGATTTGACCCCGTTAGACTATTTGTTGTGGGGCTATGTTAAGTCTATTGTCTATGGGGACAAGCCAAACGCGATTGCTGCCTTGGAAGCCAACATTGAACGCGTCATTGGTGAGATTCCGGCCGAAATGTGTGAAAAAGTTTGCCAAAATTGGACCTTCAGAATGGACCACCTGAAGCGTAGCCGCGGGCAACATTTAAGTGAAATTATTTTTAAAAAGTAAATGGCAGAAATTGATTTATCGATCCAAATAAAAATTTCATTCACTTTTTACAAGTTTCTGTGCTTTTTTGAATTTTCAAAACCAAGCTCTTAAAAAATCACCGTTTATTTATAAATTTTATTTTCAAACTTCAATACCTATACCTTGGAAGTATTGTAAAAGGCACTACAATTTACTGCACAAGATAAGAAAAATAAAAAAGATGTGGCCAACATCTGTTCACATAAGTTGTATGTCTTGAAAAGCCTCAAATTTCAAAAAGTTTTGAAAATCAAACAACATGTTTGTCAAGCGGTTGTTTTTACGTTCGAATCATCAAACAAGGTAGTTCCAAGGTTAATATTTTTAAACCCTTTGTACTTGTCCACACTAGGGTTTAAGTATGACGAATTTGTACGATCTACGCATTAAAAAGAAACAGGCATTCTACCCTTCTCCTTCTACGCATGTAAAAATCCTCAAAGTTTAACGCCAATGTGGGGTCAGTCACTTTAAGACTACCTTTGTAGTAGTGTGAGGTTAGCCTTAGACCAAAATTGATATGTTAGAAATGCTCAAGAATCAAACAAATCTTTGTGTCAAACCAATACCAAGCAGAGGCGCCAACCTTTAAATACCTAAGCAAAAAGAAATCCATTTGCTGTGGATCGTTTTCTTGAATTTGTTTTACTTCACTGTGCTATATTCTCAACAAAACACACGTCCTATTGTTTTCCTAAAACAAAAATCAACGGTATCACCTCCCACACAAATGTTAAAAAAGCGACTTAAGAAAAAAATGTTTTTCTCTAAGACGGCTCCAAGAATTTTGATAAAAAAATGTGTGTGTTCTTGAATTAGTATAGTCCACTTTTAAGTAAAAAAAAATTTATTTGGTGTACTTCTTAACCGTACTTCTCAAGGAACCACTTTTCCACATTTTCGACTTTCTCACTATTGTATATAATTCAAATATTTTTTTTTTCATGCAAATGCTTCCTAGAAATGTATATTGTATATGTTTAATAAGACTGCATATACTCAAAATTTCAAAAAAAAAAAAATTTTAATTTGAAAAAAATAAATAAAATAAAAGTTTACTTCAAGAAAACTTAAATTTTCGTTAAGTACAAGAAAGTGTTAAAGTTTTTTTTCTAATAATGTTTTTAAAATTTTATAAAAAAAAAATATTTGTTTAAAAACGCTCTACCATTTCTGATTTTTTTTTTGTTTTGATATATTGATTTTTGTGCAAGAACTCAAATGGCATTTTTCTTTTTCTAAAATTTTTACAATCTTTTTAATTCAATTTACGAATTGAAACAATTTTATTATGTGTTTCATCCTTAAGTTTTAATATTTACATGACACATTTAAAAACCATTTTAAAGTACAGAATTCTGGCTTTACAGATTTTAAGATACTGACCAAATCTCCACTTTTTTCTTGCGATTATAGGTAGTATATTACTTGGGATTACAGGTACGAGTACTATAAGGCAAGTTATGTATTCGTAAAAAATTTTTTTTTCTAACAATCAAACATGACATTACGATCATAGAGAACACCAAAAAAGTGGGTCCCGCAATTCCGTCTGTCTGTCCGTTTGTCTGTCCTCCAGTCTGCAGCCTAAACGGTTCGGTGGATTTGCTTCAAACTTGGTACATATTATTTTTTCGGTAATATGCCCACACGTTTTTTTTCATATTTTTAAGACGACAAACAACAGAAACAAAAAATCTTATTTTTCTCAAAAACGGCTACAACGATTTTAATTTAAAAAACTCAGTTCATTAATGAAGGGAAAGGGTACCTTTCGATAATTTTTTTTTTTTGGAAAAAAAAATGCTATTTTTGGTACCTCTAGTAATACCATTTTTTTGGGTTTCGATTTTCTCGGAAATGGTTAATTTGATTTTTTTTAAATTGTTTATGCAGAAGCTCCTAGAAAGTATAAACAATATTGTATACCAAAATTTTTCAAAAAAAAAATTGTTTGGAAATTAATTTTTTATTTTTGAAAACTCAATAATTCGAAAACGACTGAATAGATTTTTTCAAAACTTCGTATTTGGTGGTTTCTTGATATTATCTTGAATAGTTAAAAAAAAATTTTTTTTTTAAATAAAAAACAACGGTACCTCCCATACAAACGTTAAAAAACCGTTAAGAAAAAAATGTATTTCTCGAAAACGGCTCCAAGAATTTTTATAAAAAAAATGGTGTGTTCTTAAATTAGTACAGTTCATTTTCAAGTATATAAATATTGTTTTTGCGTACTTATGAAATTGTATGTACAGGGTGCGCCAGAGAAACTTACTTATTTGAAAAAATTCCCACGCGGTGATTTGGGTGGTTAGAGGGGCGAGAGAGCGCGCATCTGGAGGAGGGAGTTCCCAAGTTTGTTTCTCCCTCCAGTCAGTTGCCATCATGCTCTGGTCTAGAGAGCAGCGGGTCTTCGCAGTCGAGAGCTTCTTTTCTAACGGTCGCTCACTTGTTGCTACACAACGTGCCTTCCGCGCTCGCTTTGAAATTCCTCCTCACAGACTCGTTCCTGGCCGTAATTCGATTCTGTCGTGGGTTAACTCATTTCGGGAGTGTGGAAGTGTCGCTAAACCCAGAAATGGACTTCAACGGACCATCAGAACTCCGGAAAATATCGAAAGAGTGAGGCAGTCAATTGTGCGTTCTCCCCGGCGTTCGGCTCGCAAACACGCAGCTGCTATGGGAATTTCTGACACCACTGTTCGACGAATTCTCCATGAAGACCTTCAATTTCATCCCTATAAATTGGCTGTTGTGCAAGAATTAACTGAACGCGATTTTGTTGCCCGCGACGCCATTGCCAACATACCGATTGATATGCTGCAAAGAGTGGAGACGAATTTCAAAAATCGACTTCATCAGTGCATGCGCAATGGGGGTCGCCATTTATCCGATGTCATTTTCAAGACTAGATGAAAAAAAAAATTGGGATATTGTATTCTCAAATAAAAAAAATTAAAACAATAATTGAAGTACTTTTGTTTTTATTGACCTTTCAAATAAGAAAGTTTCTCTGGCGCACCCTGTATATAGCACCCACCTACGTCCTTAATTTTCATTATTATATGTACATGTTTACATACTTAGGTTATATCTATATGTATATGCATGTAAATACATTTAAATCTCCCAACTAACATAATTACAATCCATTAATAGATTTAAATATACATTTGTAGGTAGGTACCTATTAGCTCTTCCTTGAATCATCCATTCGACAATTCATTATAATAAAAATCAAGGTAATCTTACCTACATAGGCTTTAAACCTGCATAGGATAACTACACCTAACTAACTAAACTAACTAAAAAGCTACAAGAGCAAGTTCGTGCGATCCTGTCGTGCATTTTATTTATATATAAATTGTACTTAGTTTTCTTTTTAAATTAATGTTTTTACGTACATCACTATTTATGTAAAAAGATTTACTAACAAATAATCAGTTAATGTACTCATTTTCAATATTATAAGTTAAGTTTTGATAAAAAAAAACTATATTAAAAATAAATGTTGATAAATTAAAAAATAAATGATTTTATCGTAACAAAAGCTCCTGCATAAGAATATGTATTAAATCATAAGTCATTAGTACGAAATTCAAAAATAAAAAAGATTTCATAAAAAATATAAATTTTTTAATGGTTCCTGTTGCATAGTTAAGGCTTTACCTACAGGTATTTATTTCGGAAAAGAAAATTGTATCAAAATCGTTAGAGCCGTTATTAAGAAAATACATAAACTCATTTTAGGCTATAGATCCATTCATAGGTAAAGACGAATTTTTTTTTTAATTTTTTGATTGAATAAAAATTCCCAAACAACAATATGGAACAGATGGCAACCGTAGCGTTGTGTAGAAGAAACTGAAAAGTGTTCTCTATGAAAAATACTTAGGAGCAATAAAGTATACATTATTCCAAGGTCTGTCAACATAATTTTAATTTTTGCCGAATTTTCTTCATTATGGATTATTTATTTCCCAATTAACATGTGCTATGCTGAAGTATATATATCTATACAAAGTTGAACTTTAACCTTCGGGTAAAACTTCGAAATCCCCCGGAGAAGTGTGGAAACTGGAAAGCCAAAGCGGGGAATAGAATAATACAAGATTGCTGAAATTTAGGTTTAGATGTATAAAACGACACTACGGGCGTTACGCGCGTACCCCGATACAATTACGGAAGAGAAAATTCTACTGTTGTTTTTTTTTCTCATCTGTGACGAAGACGTCGACTTTAGACACATTCCCCAATCACTCTATGCCTTATATACCGCAGTCTTCAAGGTCAATTGGAAAAGTTTTTCCTACGAGTATATTGTTGAGTAAAACAAAAAAAAAAGTTGAATGAAAAAATCAACCGAAAGCAACAACTCTAAATTTATTGTCCAATTTATACCCGCCTTAGGTTTTTTTCTTTTTTATTTTTTGATTTTGTGTAACAATGCTGCACGTAGAAAACAATTCAACAAGAAATACTAAGTAATCTTATTCCGAGTCGGAGCCGGATCCGGATCTGAAGCCATAACATCCAATGCCGGGATCTTTATATACCACCAAGAATTTGCACCGTTGCCTTTTTTATTTTTATTTATTTATATATTTTTTTCTTCTTCTTTCTTTGTTCTTTCTTATTGTGTTAGGGTATAACTTTTTGGTTGTTGTTATTTTAAAAAAACCGGAAGTAAGCCAAACAATTCGTCTCCTTTCTGGTTTGAAGAGATTTAATAATAATTTATCCCTCAATTGAAATTGAAACTTTTTGTTGGTTGGTTTTTTGGCGAAAGTTGATTTTATATTTTCTTTGATTGTCTTTTTTTCGCTTTGAGAGAATGGGCCGGGGTTGACGGGGGAGTTGATTTAAAATGGTGTGTGTTCTTTTATTTAAAATTAAGTATTTTTATTTGTAGGTTATTTAATCATATTATGATTACAAGTTGGGGAAGGGGGAGGAGGGGTGCGTGATGAATTATTGAGTTATTTTGGGAATTTCTTGAAATTGAGGTAAATTTGTTAAAGGGTATTGCGGGGCATCTTAAGATAGATGAAGGGAAATTACCTTTCTTTTAACTTTAACTTGCGTAGTTTTATTCGATTTTTAAGGACAATAAGAATTTGCCTGATGATTGTTGAGTCAAATGGTGAACCATGCATCGAGTAGATCTTCTTCTTCAACTAGCTGCTTTATCGTATGATGATGAGCAACGGTTCAGCTAGTGGAAGTAAAAATGGTAATCACAGAGGGAAAAGCTTCCACACCTCCACACCTGCTGCATGAGAGGGTCCTTCAATTCGCAAAATTACCTTAATTAATTGTGTTATACCTAAAATAAAATATATACACCCAACCAATCGAGAATATTTTTCTAAAGTGTAATGAGATGAGTGGGTGGCAATGGCGCAGTGTATAAGGTGCTTGATTGCTAACTTAGACGTGTGGGTTCAATCCCCACGCTAGGCGCATTCTTTTCTATAAATCCAATTTTAATTGGATACCGCCCATGGGTTAAAAATGAGACAGTCAATAGCTGGTTCTCAAATCCACTGTGCCAAGCTAGTGCCGTGCAATTCAGGTTGCATTTAAAAGACTTTAGGTCTTACAGGCATATAGTTAAATATAAATAGAATATTTATAAATACACCCTCGATTGAAAACCGGAAAAAAGATTTATATTTTCAAATACCCAACTATACTCTGCAGCAGGTTCATCGTAGGCATCATCCTCAGTATCACTCTATAAAAAAGGACCAACAAATAAAAAAAAAATACCTTCAACTGTGACCCGTGTTTTCCGTTACCTCTTTTGTCTTGCATACCTATACAGAGTGGCGCAATAAGAAATTTAAATTACTTTTATTTTAATCGATGGCGATGTATTCATTAATTTTTTTTTATTGGATTAAAAATTAAATTTTATTTTAAATAACTAATGGTTTTAAAAATGATAAACCACAAATGACCTCTACGCTCATCCACGCATATGCGTCACCTGATCATGAATTTTTTCATTGCGGCCTGAAGGGTTGAAATTGGGATCGCCTCAATTATTGTCTTAATGGACTGCTACGATTCCTAGGTTTCGTTTTGTGCACTTCCTGCTTGATATAACCCCATACAAAAAGTCTGGTGCAGTCACGTCAGGTGACCTTGAGGGCCAGCGGAAAGTGCAGTTTCTGTATATCAATTTGTTTCGGATTTTTCGTTGGAGCTCCGCCATAACTTGTGTGGCTACGTGTGTACTTGCTCCATGTTGTTGAAACCAAATTCTGCTGAAAGGGATACGTCTTGGGAGAAGTTCTGTGTAAAAAAAACTCCTTCAACATCTTTAAATAACGGTCAATGGGGACAGTTTGTTTTACATCGTTTTCTTCAAAGAAGTATGGCCCGACAATACACCTTGATGAAACTGCGCACCACACAGTGACTCGTTCTGGGTGCAGTTCCATCTCATGGAGCATTTCTGGATTAGATTCACTCCATATATGGCAATTTTGCTTGTTAAAACTGCCGTTTAAGCCAAAATGGGCCTCATCAGACATGAACAAACAATTTGTCAATGTGTTGTCTTCTTCGGCCATTGCAATCATTTTCCGGCAAAATTCCAGGCGAACAGGCAAATCTTGAGGGTTTAACTTGCTTGTAATTTGGACCATGTACGGAAACAAGTTTAAGTAATCATGAAGTAGGTATCCGTTGTAATGACCGTCTGCTAACTCCAATTTGGCCCGATAAGTTTCGAGTCGAAACACTTGGATTTGCCTGTATTGCCGATGCAACAGCCACGATTGGATCCTGAACCCGAACATTGGGATCTCGATGATACGGTCTTCGTTTGATGCTTCCACATTCGGCAAACATGTCAGCCTCATAATGGTCCATCTACTCGGGGGAGTACCGCCAAACTCCAGCCTAAATTCCCTTTCGACGGAAATGACGGACTGCAAAGAATGGTATCGCTGCACTATCCAAATCTTTTTTTCAGTATCCCAAGCATTCATTTTGATAAATCTAAATACTAGCCTGTAAAACAAAACAAAAAAAAATAAGCCGATTACTCACACTGAAAAAAAGTTATTACGTTTTATTTTTGTAGCGCGATTCGTGTGCCACCATCGCTAGTGTTCCCATCACGCGTCAATTTTGTAATTTTTTCAGTTTATCATCTTCTATGGATCCCCAGCTTGGGGGAATTGTTCTAAAAGTCATATGCGAAAGTTACAAATATCCCAGAATAAACTTTTAAAAATGATGTTGAACCTTTCTTGGTGTTTTTCAACCACTGAATTGCATATCTACTTTAGTAAATGTTGAATGAGTTAACAGAATTTTTAAATTAAAAGAACGATATAATGTTTTTTGTATTACTTCTGAAAATGATTTGATTTCAAATTTATCTTCATAAAAATTTAGAACTACTAATTATTATCTTTTAATTAAGACTGAACTCGTATTCGTTAAATTTTAGTTTTTAAAACTCTAGGAAGGCACATTTGCTTATTTATTTGTATTTGTTTAATTATTTCTTAATAAATTTAATATTTATAAAGGGTTATCCATTTTGCTGTTTCAAAAGTATAAGGCTGGAATTCGACATCTGTTATACTAAGTTCTTAAACCAATTTGTTTTTTCAGTTGAAAGTCTGACATTTACGAAAATGGATCGCTTAACTATCGCACAACGCATTAAAATTGTTAAAATCTACTACAAAAATGGTAATTCTGCCACAGCCACATATCGTACTTAAAGAGGAGATTATGGTTTACATAATCGTCCAACTACGAAAGCAATTGGCAAAATTGTGAAGAAATTTGAAGAGTCTGGATTGGTTACAGATATTGTAAGGCCTGCGCATCATCGTTTCGCTCATACCACTGAAAATATCGCTGCTGTAAGTGAAAGTGTTGCCGAAGACCCGAATGTGTGGATTTCTCGTCGTTCTTAGGAATTAGGACTGTCTTACGGCACATTATGGCGTATTTTGCATTTGGATCTACATCCATATAAAGTCCAGCTCACACAGCAACTGAAGCCAGCTGACCCCTGACAACGTCGCAGATACGTTGAATGGGTGCTTGAACAACGGTGGACGACGGTTTTTCAAACAAAGTTTTTTTCAGCCACGAAGCACATTTCTTACTCGGTGGGTATGTTAATAAACAAAATTGTCGTATTTGGGGTTCTGAGAATCCTCAAATAATTGAAGAGAGGCCATTACATCCACAAAAAGTCAATGTTTGGGGCGCTCTTTGATCCGGAGGTGTGATTGGACCTTACTTCTTCGAAAACGACGATGCAACGACTGTCACCGTCAATTCGGAGCATTATGGTCATATGATAACCGACTTTTTTTGCCTGCTATTGAAGAATACGACTTGGAGAATATGTGGTTTCAACAAGACGGTGCCACATGCCACACACCTCGAGCGAATATGGCTCTATTGCAAGAGACATTTCATGGCCGCGTAATTTCTCGTCGTTGCGATATCAACTGGCCACCAAGATCATGCGATTTGACACCGCTACTTTTTTTTGTGGGGCTACGCAAAATACCGTGCTTATGCAGATAAACCTTTAACTCTTGAGCACTTGATAACCAACATTCGTCAAGTTATGGCTCAGATACCACCCAATATGTGTCAAAAAGTGGTCGAAAATTACCTCAAAAGAATCGATGCTTGCAACAATTCGCGTGGTGGTCTTTTAAATGATGTAGTGTTTCACACATAATGTCAACGTCCAAACTTTATAATAAAAAAGAAATACAATGAAAAGAAAATATTGTCTATGTGTTTTATTTACGTTTACTTTTGAAAACGCAAAATAGATAACCCTTTATATGTTCTACTTAAAACGCTTAAGGGCTACTTTTAGCTCTGCGTAAACTGTCACATAAGTTCTTAACTAGAACTTAAATGCTTAAGTTGTGTATCAGCAAACGGGCTTCAAGTCCATATCTATCTCACTACGATAAAGCTTGTAACGTCTACAATCGATCGGGAAAAAATTAAAAAAATAGATTTAGTTAACTCCACCCAATGCCACGTTCACTTTTTTACATTTTTGAAAACATTCCTAAGAAGAAAAAAAACTTTGATTACAATTATTAATATTCGTTTAAAATTGGTATTTGAAAAATCGTTTTTCCAAAAAAGAAAAATTATTTTGTTGGTTGTCAAAAAGAGAGCTGTCAAAAAAAGGACTGAAATGGAAAAAATTAATTCGCACAATGTTCGTTTATAGTTCGCTGGGAGGTTCATTATTACTCTAAATTTCGGTGTTCGAGTTTTCAGCCGCCATTTTGAATGTAATGAAAATTTTATTTTGGCCAATAACTTTGCCATTTTTGATTTCTCACAAAAATAATAAAGGTCAAACATGTAGGCAATTTAATTGGCTACAACATTGTACGAATTAATATCTTTTTGATCCCAGAAGGGGTCACAAGCCTCAAAACAGGTTTTCATAAATATCTCGCGCTCGATAATATTTTTGAAAAAAAAAATATTATGACTAAAATTGGTCTTGTGAGAAATCAAAAATGGCGAACCTAACGGCAATAATAATATTTTCATCAGATTCGAAATGGCGACTGAAGTACAGGCTGGCACACGAATATTGCTGCAAAAATAAAACGTAATAACTTTTTTTCAGTGTGAGTGATCGGCTTATTTTTGTTCGTTTTACAGGCTACTCTTTAGATTTATCAAAATGAATGCTTGGGATACTGAAAAAAGGATTTGGATAGTGCAGAGATATCATTCTTTGCAGTCCGTCATTTCAGTCCAAAGAGAATTTAGGCTGGAGTTTGGCGGTACTCCCCCGAGTAGATGGACCATTATGAGGCTGGTGAAGATGTTTGTCGAATCTGGAAGTATCGAACGAAGACCGTATCATCGAGATCCCAATCATCGAGTTCAGATAGATATCGAAACGTATCGGGCCAAATTGGAGTTAGCAGACGGTCATTACAACGGATAGTTCATGACGACTTAAACTTGTTTCCGTACAAAGTCCAAATTACAAGCAAGTTAAACCCTCAGGATTTACCTGTTCGCCTGGAATTTTGCCGAAAAATGATTGCAATGGCCGAAGAAGACAACACATTGATAAATTGTTTGTTTATGTCTGATGAGGCCCATTTTGGCTTAAACGGCAATGTTAACAAGCAGAATTGAGATATATGGAGTGAATCTAATCCAGAAATGCTCCATGAGACGGAACTGCACCCAGAACGAGTCACTGTTTGGTGCGCAGTTTCATCAAAGTGTATTGTCGGGCCATACTTCTTTGAAGAAAACGGTGTAACACAAACTATCAATGGGGACCGTTATTTAAAGATCTTGAAGGAGTTTTCTTACCCAAAACTTCGCCGAAGACGTATCCTTTCAGCAGGATTTGGCTTCAACAAGATGGAGCAAGTGCACACGTTGCCACACAAGTTCTGGCGGAGCTCCAACGAAAATTCCCAAACAAATTGATATACAGAAACTGCACTTTCCACTGACGCCCAAGGTCACCTGACCTGACTGCACGAGACTTTTTTTTATGGGGTTATATCAAGCAGGAAGTGTACAAAATGAAACCTAGGAATTTGACTGAATTGAAGCAGTCCATTAAGACAATAATTGAGGCGGTCTCAATTTCAACCCTTCAGGCCGCAATGAACAATTTTCTGATCAGGTGCCGAATATGCGTGGATGAGCGTGGAGGTCATTTGCGGTCTATCATCTTTAAAAACCATTGGTTATTTAAAATAAAATTTAATTTTTAATCCAATAAAAAAAAATTAATGAAATACATCGACTAAAATAAAAGTTTTTTAAATTTCTTATTGTAGCCGAGGTTTATAGTAGCCCCATCAGCGAACTGTGAAAGAAATATGTATGAATTAATTTTTTTTCCATTTCAAATGTCTAACCCGACTGGACTATATTGATTTTTTTTAAATAATATTAGGTATCAAAAAAAAGAAAATTTTTGGAAAGTTTGAAAATCAAATATTATTTATATTCTTAGGGACATAAATAAAAATTAAATAATCGGTTCATGCAATAATGAGAAAGTCGAAAATATGAAAAGTGGTTCTATGCGAAGTACCCTTAAAAAGAACGCATAGTAAAATATGTATTGTTCTTATATAAAAGTGGAGCCGTTAATGAGAAAATGTTTGCCTAATATTTGTACCATTAGGAAAATATTTTTTTCAAATATTCAAGATAATATCGAAAAACTACAAAGAAAAAAGTTTCGAAAAAATCGATTCAATGGTTTTCGAAATATATTGAGTTAAACAAAATATTTGTTTTAATTAAAAAAAAAATTGCAAAGTTTTTGCTTCAGAACTCTGTGTAAAATTTAATAAAAGTTGATAAAAAAAATCAACTGAGAGAAATTTTTCCTGACTGGATCTCGGTACATATTTTTTTACTTTCTTAAATTATTAGCTAGTTTTTGTATTACACATTTTTGTGACGGCTGTGGCACTTGCACCTCTATGAACCAAATACGTTGACTTGGATTTTCTTGGTATTTCAATATCTTACATAATAGGTGCGTTTTTTTTGCAATCCCCGGGGGAATTGGTTGAAAAAAACGGCCAAGGAGCTTAGTGAAATACTTGGTAGCACTATTTATTAATTTGCAAAATGACATTTGAAGAACAGCTGTAATGCAAGAAAAAAATAAACATTACTGTTGGCCTCATCCTCATTCTTATAAAAATCATCGGGTTGATTTGTTTTGTGTAATTTCGATAAATTTATTGAATTTAAACTACTTTTCTATTAAAATAACATAAAAAGAACCAAGTTAATTATTATTTATACAAAAAAATGTAAATCAAGTAATTTGAAAATTGAAATCAAGTATTTTGGAAATTGTTTTTAGCCGATGTTTTTTTTTTTTTTTTTTTATAACTTTGCACGCGCTCAAGGGATTATGAATACCCTTTATATGTTTTTTCTTAACACAGCGCGGCATCCGGTGGAAGAAGAGAAAGAAGGATAGGAAAGATGTGTGGCGCCATGTTCTTAGACAAGTATTGGTTGATGTCTCAGATTTATCTCCAGTGATTTTTTCATTTTCATTTCATTTATTTCGAAGAAACATTAAATTTACAATGACACATTAAGATCAAAATCTTTTTGAGTATCGATAGTTTTACAAGTAACATAGTTTTTTTTAAATATTCAAAAATATGATACATACTTCTTAAAGCTAGGATAAACAACTGAATTCAAAAATATAATTGTATATAACTTGAAATTATTTGCAAAAAACTGAAAGAAGAAATAAGATAAGTTTAAGAGATAGGACAAAGCAAAGTATGTATTTAAAAAGAGAGAGAGACAAAAAAATAGAAAAAGATAAGAAAAAGGATATGTGCCAGATAATTCTATGTTCCTAAGTTTGATTTTTATAGTGCAAAAATAATTTCCTTCTAAATGCTGTGGGCGCGGCAGTACCTTGCAACTCATTTGGAAGAGCATTCCATAAACGAATTGCAGAAACGTAAAATGAGCGTTCCGCTATACTGTATGCGAAACGTGGTAAAATTAGTTTCAAACCTCTTTGGGAATGGGCATAATTAATTATTTCGCTCAGATAGTTAGGACACCTGTTGTGAATGATATTGTGGAGATTCAAAACTAGCCTGATCTTGAGGTGCTCATCAAGGTTAAAACCAAAGAGCGTATGACGCAGATGGGCAACACTGGAATATCTAGGTACATTATAAATAAACCGAATACAATCATTGAATGCAACATTCAATCTGCGCCTACATTCACTGTCCAAAATTGGATACACAGAAGAATTAAAAACGAAATATGGCATAATTAATGATTTAATGAGGCGGATTTTCATATTGGGAAGTAATAAGTTTGAAGAAGATCTCAGAGAATGTAATCCAGAGTAAATTTTCCTAATGGTATCTGAGATTGCACTACAGCAAGTTAGATTGTTATTAATTCTATATCCTAAGTACTTTACATCCTTCACATAGATAATAACTTCATTGTCAAGTACAACTGTGGGAAAATCAAAAAAGTTGAGCTTATCTCTAGAACATAACATAGCAACAGACTTAGCAGGATTAAGCTTCATGTTGTTAGCATTAGACCAGTCGAATGCCTTAGAGAAATCTAAGAGCACAATGACACCAAATTTGCCAGAATCAAGTGCAAAGCGGATATCTGAAGTAACTTTTATTGCTGTAGATTCACAACTGTGCTTATTTCGGAATCCAGATTGCCACTTTGAAAGCAATCCGTGTTCATTAAGGTAGTTTTGGATTTGATCATGCATTATTTTTTCAAATAACTTGCATGGATAGGATAGGATGCTAATGGGCCTGTACTCAGAAGGGATAGAAGGGTTTGATTTTTTGGGAACTGGTATAATACTGGCACTTTTCCACGCATCAGGAAATTCACCGCTATAAATGCAAACGTTAAAAATATGCATTAAATATTTACTTACAATGGGAAGTATGAGCTTCAAGAACTTTGGCGATATTTCATCAGGACCTATCGCATTCGATTTTACCGATCTGACAGAGTGGTACAACTCGTTAGCATTGATGCAATCAAATGAAAAAGAGTTATCACTCTCAGGCATAATACAAAATTCTGGGGGAATATATGAACTTGACAAGGTCGGAATCAGAATATTAGACATAACTTCCGGACTAAAAAGGCATTTACTTTTGTTTTTGTCTTCTTTTACTCCAAGTTCTTTCAAGTTACTCCAAAGTTCTTTAGAGCTAAGAGACGGGTGAAGTTTCCGTTGAAGGTATGCACGCTTAGAGTTGCGGATACTAGAATTTACTCTGTTTCGAGAAAATAAAAACTGTCTTTTATTGAACTCAGAAGGATTACACTTATATCTCCGGAAGAAACGCTCCCTTTCCCTTATCAGGTACTTGATGTTGTTGTTAAACCAGGGACATCTATTTACCTTTAATTCCAAAGTGACTAACGGGACATAGTTATCATATAGCCGAGTTAGTAGGTCGTTAAATAATGTAACTTTAACATTCACATCCGGAGAAAAATTAATTTCAATTAACTCCAAGCTAGTAAAATTCGCCCTTAAATTTTCAAAATTAAATTCACGGTACGACCTAAAGCTCAAAGTTCGAGTGGTATTTCTCATATCAACATCAAACTGAAAAGAGCAAAAAATTAAATCATGTATGAAGTCGGAAGTTGGTCTTATTTGATCATTTGAGTGATGGCGGCTGAACTAATGCAGAGAGAATTACCGTGTCTTATTTATTTATGTCCCTTATAATTCGCATTATTTTATTTATTTCGTTGTCATATTTTATGGGTATGCTAGTTTACTCAATCACATGTTGTTAGTGTTATGCCTAAACAGCATGTAATGAGCAAAGCATCAACTTATTTTATGACAATTTTTAGAATTGGTTTTTAATGGAATATAAAAAGACATAGACAACGGCAGGAATCGAACCTGCAACTACGAGGTTGACAGGAGAGCACACAACTATCGCGCCACGGCCACCCGGGTACTTGAAAACTACCCCATTCGTCGGTCACTGTTGACATGATATTAGTGGATGAGTTGCTTATTCGGGCGGGACGCTCAGTCCCTATGTCATTAGGAATATAGGTCTGAGCAAGAGCAGACGACGATCCAGAAGATTGAAGTATACCAAGGATGTAACAGAGAATCTGTATTGGGTTGCTCCCATGTACAACAAAACGCAGCCGAAAACAATCTTCTCAGAGAAACCTTTGTTTTGTTGTTCATTCAATTCTTGTTAATTGAACGAATATCAACTTCAGGAAATGTTTTTTTATTTAATAATAATTTTACAGTCAAGTTTTAGAAGACCTATAATAAAAATATACGCAAAAATGAAAATCGCTGTAGAAGGTTGTGCTCATGGCGAGGTGGAAAAAACCATAGAGGCAATACAAAAGCGAAAAATGTTAAAATTGATTTGTTTTTGTGTTGCGGAATTTATATTAAAAGGTAGATTAGGTTAGGTTGACATGGCCGTCAGGAAAACAACTGACACACTTAGACCAAATGCTCAACCAAACCAAACAAAATTGATAATTATCTGAAAAATCAAAATGTCCGTTTTATTGATAACTTTGTGAAAAAGTTTTTGGTAGCACAGTTTTATCCTCTCCAATAGCTAAGCCCCGAGAATTCTCTGGGTTTAAGCTAAGCACCCCCGGGGATTAGTTGTTGTTGGATTTAGTATGCAAATTGTTAATCCTACTCATCGTTTTTTTCGTCCAATTTCCCCGGGGCTTAGAAAAAAACACGCCTAATGTTTATTAATTTTAGAAACCAGTCCATAAACACATGTAATTTATTATACAACGACTTAAGTTTCGTCCCCTTTTTGAATTTGGGGTAGGCATTTTAAACGAAAATTATTTCCATTATGAAGTGGCATGTTGTGTAGTTATTGGCTGAGATCCTATATGCGTTGCCAGTGAAACCTCCTAGGAGTAAATATTGTTTTACCTCCCAGTGGTTTAATCTGGTGTTACCAATAGATTATTTCGTTTGACGGTTTACCAACTGTGCTAGCTGCGAAACATGAATAATGTTTTGTCAAAAGAAAATATTTACCATGGAAAATTTAGATGACTAATCTTTTATCTCTATAGATAGGATAGATTGCCAATTTCAGTGGTTTCAAAAGTCCTTTCAGTCTAATAGTCACTTCCAATCATCCCAATGTAAACACACAATTTTTTTTACAATTTCTAAACTACCTCATCAGCATCACAATCGACTGAAGTATGTGTAGCTACTCGTATATTGGTTGCATGCAGATACATAACACACATACGACATACCTACGCATATAAAACAAAAATTCGCGTATAGAATTTGTTGGGATTCCTTGCATGGAACACGATTACTAACGTTCATCCAACAATAGCTGATTCAACAATGGCAACTACACATCCGAGCGAGCGCAGGGAGTATTCCAGGATATACGAATAGTTTCTATAGTAAAAGGACTATTATTGTTAAACTAACAATGGTGCAACTGTTTTTGCTAAAAACCACAATGGGTTATCGCCCAAACAAAACATATTGTATAGCGTTATACGGTATAGTACCTCGTTCGTCGTCATCAGCGTGCGTCATACGAGTATATGGGTATGTACGTAATGTATATATGGCGGACAGGACACGCGACGGCATGGAAAATTAATTTTCATTTCTGGGCTTCATTCTCTGACCGACAAACGCGACCCAAAATCCAACAACACTCTTTCTCCTATACCTACCGAATGCGAATCCTTTATAGAGAAAGTAACAACCATTATCCTCATGGAATAATGTATAAGGATTCATTGATTGGATTTAACTGAAAATTCAGGACTTTGGGCTGAATTCATTATCTTGGTTACAAGTACCGCTTAAGTTCTGAAGCATTTAGTAGCTGGTGCGGTGAAGGTGCTACTATACCGACACTGACACCACAGCTAAAGGACATTGTTTTAATGACCCATCGAAACACTGTTTTTCGTTCGTTTCATGTGATTTATGACTGCGCGTGAATTTTCCCTCAGCCCCCCCGGGCACTCATTATAAATGTCATGGGTCAAGCAATGTGTCGTGTATCGCTATCATTTGCAACAAATTAAATTCGAATAAATTTCTGGGCCACTGAGTTCGACGAACTGAAGAAGGACAGAAAAAAAACAAAATTATAAAGGATATATCAGCATCGTCTCCCGATTTAACAATTATTTTGTGCATGTATGCATGTGTTGCGAGGACTTATAGTTACAATTACACCACACCATTGAGTAATCCATTATTTTGTGCACTGACATCAGCTGCCATTACGGAAAGTTAAATTAAAACTTAATTAATTTATTAACATTCATTTAATTGTCAGAATCAGTCCAGGAGCCAGGATTCATTTGCTTACTTTGTTTATATCTCTACAACACGTTACTTACTCCCGTGGCTCGTCGTGCTGTGCTAGCTGACTGCTTGTGGATGTTCGGCTCGTATCACCAACGGGAGAAATGATTTTTTTTTGAATTATGTTCCCGTCTGTTTGTTGCGCAAGAAAAAATAAATAGCAATTTTTAATGACAAAGTAGTATAAACAGAATTCCACTTAATTGCCAATTGGACGTATAACGCTTTTGTTTGAATATCAATTATGGTTAGCAGCTATCAATTTATTCGGCGGAATGCGGATGGATTTATTTATTTAATTTGAAATATTTGTCTGAATTGTTTTCAATCTATGAAATTTAAGAAATATGTGGTTTTATTGAGAGAATTGAGTTATTGAAATTTAATACGAGCCGTGCCGGACATCCAAAAGCGAATATTTCAAATTATGCAGACGATTCATGTATGAATGCATAAAATATGCCCTTTCGTCGATGACACCTATTAAGTGTCAAACTGAGAGATATTAATTCCACTAGTAATATGTGAATTGAAATATATTTTTTTTGCAAACGAATTTAATTTATAAGCTTATTTGTCATTATTTAAATTAATTTATTAAATTTAATTAAATAAATTCGGTAGATTATCTCCTCCAATACTCTATGATAATACTTTTCGTTTCGCTTTGATAATATTTCGAAAAGTTCTTATTGAATCTAAAATTACTTAACTTACCGAAGCCTTATCGAAGCTCAAATGATTGTTGGGATAGTAGTCGATGACCATTAAGTGTTATAACTTTTCTCAGTTAATCAGAAACTTTGAATAATAATGGGCAATTGCAGGCTTCTTGCAAGACTACCAGATTTGAAATCCCAAGACATATATGTACACTTCTACAGGGATCAGTAGCTTGCAGTGTTCTAGATTCAAGTCAAACTAAGCCAAAAATATAGGTCATACTTACACTCTAAAAATAAATTGTGTAATTTTACTTTCGTAAAGCGAGGAGACTTGTTGCCTACCATAATTGCAGTATTTTTACACACGTATTATTTCTACATATTTAATGTGTAAGCGTTAAATCTTTGATGTGTAATTTCAAATAAAGATTTAAAGTAAAAATGTGTACTTTTACACCAAAGATATTTAAGCTTAATATATATATACATAATTTATGTTTAAAATTCAACAGAATTTAAGCAAATGTTTCTTACGAATAAACATAAAATGTGTAAGTATAAACTTTTTATTTGGAAATTCAGAGCGAAATTCGACAAACAGTGCTTAAGCTCCAAACAAAATTTTGTATTAAAATTACACATTTATTATGTGATTTCGCTCTAAAAAGAGCGTACATTTTTTACATATCAGCATAAAATGTGTAAATTTAAACTTTTTATGTTCAAATTTATAGCCAAATTCGACAAGAAATGTGTAAACTTCCAAAAAAATTAGGTATGAAAACATTTAGATTTAGAACTTATGTATTTAAAGATCTTAAACTTTTTGCAGAGATTCATTATTAAATATGAAAACTTAAAAAAAATGTTACGCTTGTTTGCCTTTGAATGTTCCTTAAAAATGTGTCCAAATTAACACAGATAAATACGTTTTTATGTTGTAGACCACCTCTGCCAAAATTACAACGTTGCGAGAAACATGCGGCGATGGCCAATTGCGATATTTTTTGACCTGTTGAATATCACTGAAATAAATACTATTATTTGTGCTTACAAAGTAAATAATGCAGACAAAAAAGCAAAACAATAAAACAATATTTTTTGCTAAAAATTTAATAAAGTTTTTTTATTATTAAAATTCAATTTGAGTAAAAACACATAACAAATCGAGTCATTTTAGTTTTTTTTTTACTTAAGAGAAAAAAAAATAAGTTCAAATTATTAAATACAAAATATTATAAGACATTATTTATTAATTAATAAAGAACTAGGACGTTCTGTGTTCGCCATCGGTCTGATTACGAATGAAATGAATAATAAACGTGCAAACGTATCATCATCGTCAAAAACGAATTGCCAATTTACACATAAAATATGTAAATTACATCAAATGGTTGTAAATGGTTATAATCATTGATTGTTTAATTACAAACACTTTATGTGTAGTTTTCATAAGGTGTTTGAATTTAAGCAATAATTGTTTAATTATAAACATTATGATGGGCGTAATGTTTAAGCATTATTATTTTAATACTGAACAATGCTGATTGAAAAGTACACAGAGGGTGAAAATTTGTAACAATTGCTTGTAATATCCAACATAATGTGTTAACATTTTTTTTTTTACCAATTTTCATGTGTATAAATACGCAACTTGCCCACTTTTACACTAAAAATTACATACAATTTCGTGGTAAATTTACACGCAGTCTTAAGAGTGTGGATTAAGGGGAAATACTATAAGCACGTGCTATAACAGACCTCTTTTTTCCAATTCGGTAAACTTTTACGGTCTCCCTTCTCTAGCAAAGAAAAAACGGAAAAGTAACCAACCATATACCTACCTGACATTTTTGTTTTAAAACATTTTAATTTTCAGTAAAATTTCAGGAATCCATAGTGAAAAAAAATCGAACTCGTGATCTTGATCAAACTTGACATTACGGTGTTGGAGAACACCGAAAAAGTGGGTCTAGAGCCTAAACGGTTGGGTGGATTTGCTTCAAACACGGTACATATTGTTTTTTTTGTAAATATGTAAAGAGGTTTTTTTCAGACGAAAAAAAAAACGGTAAATTTTATTTTTCTTAAAAACGGTTCCAACGATTTTTATAAAAAGATCAGTTCATTAATGAAGGGAAAATGTACATTTTGGATATTTTTCTTGGCAAAAAATGGTTATTTTTGGTACCTCTAGTAGAACCAATTTTTTGGTTTTCGATTTTCTGGAAAACGTTCCATTTGTTTTTTTTCTTCACTCTTTTGTATACAGGTGGAGCAGTTTTAAACAAGATTAATATAAGCCGACATTTTTCAAAAAAAAAAAAACAAAACAAAAAAATGCACGAAAAATTGAATTGTTCATATAAACAATTTCTTGATTTTTTTTCTAAAAAAAATCAATATGTTATGACAATTTTAAATATTTTGTCCCCTAGTATTGAAGTGCCGTATACGCCAAATTGCATTTTTTGAACTGGGTATGCAGTCTTATGTTTTCGTGGGCGCTCTATTCAAATCTGTTATCCGATTTATTCTATCTCTTTTTGTTGCTGAGATATTCAGAATGGTTTTGACGTATATCCATCAAAATCATCAAGTTTACGTATTGTTTTGACGTAAACACCATTTTTTTGCATTTACGTCAAATAGTTTGAGAATTGTTTTGACGTACGTCTTATTGTCTTGCAACGCAAGTCACAAAAATCAAATGGTCGTTTACTATTGACTTGACGTATGTGCTTAGAAATCGTACGCTATAAGCACGAAAAATATTATATATTTCATTTTCCGTATGTGAATACAAGTCTAGCTGTGTCGATAAAAAAGTATAAATATCACAGCCGATCACAGTCTGCTAAACTTTGTGATGGAAGTGCTAAAACTGAATTCTCCAGTGCCCGATATGAATCCGGAACTTCTTTCGTAAGGATTTATAATTCAAATTGAATAAAGCTTTATAATGTTTCACATGTTAAAGATTAATCGACGGGGTGGTCCCAAATGAGAGGATTTTCGGAATTGTAAATTATGCTTCGAGTTCAAGCGGCTCAGACTTTTTTATAAGAAAAATAAAAATAACACCAATTTTCTTGGAAACTTCTTGTTTTCAGAATAATATTTTAATTCGAAGCGATGATACTATTAAAGATCATGACTTTGTTATAAAATCTAGCTTGCCACGGACTTTACTGAACATTTTGAGAAGTATTCCGTCTGAATATGACACATCTGGTAAAAAGTTTGTTAAAATAATTTTAGTTCTTAATATATTTATCGAATATTCTTCTAAACAGAAAGTAATGTACCTTCAAAAATTATGCAGCTTACATTTTAACTAAAACAAACTACGGAAACCTAGATTTGCTCCATTATTTTAAGAACAAATTTTTGAACGCCGAAAAATGTATGTAACCATGAGTTACAAGTTATTCAGAAACTTACTTTACTTTAGATGACAATCCAGGATGGATCACGGCCTCAACCAGCAAACCTCTCTAGCTAGCCCGGTCCCTAGCTAGCTGCCACCAGTTACGCACACCAAGTTGGTTGAGGTCGTTCACCACTTGATCGCGCCACCTAAGATAAGGCCTTCCACTGTCGCGATGTCCACCGGGGTTGGATACGAAGACTCGTCGGCTGGTGCGTCGATGTGCATGCGCTCCACGTGACCTAGCCATCTCAGTCGCTGTATTTTCAGCTTTTTGACCAGGTTGGTATCGCTGTAGAGCCCATTCTTCAGAAACGAAAGAAAAATATATCTAAAGAAAAAATTGAAGATATAAAAAAGTCTATCCTCTTTTATGTCTTCGGAAGATAATACAGAGAACTATGTAAACATATTGGGGCATATTCTTAGTCGGTGATAAGCCCAGGTTTTACTAAACTACACCTTAGGACAATTTTGTTGGTTTTATATTATTATAACTTTATTCACTTATTTTATTACATAAATACTTTCAAATATTTTGGAATGATAAACTGAAAAAAATAGAATCAACGTCCGAAAATTCAACTAAACCTAGGTTTAACTTAGACACAGTTTAAAAAACACTATTAATACGCCCCATTATAACTAATTATTTATTAATTGAAAATATTAAGTTTTTGTTAATTTTGAATAACAAAAGTGCTATTTTTCCTCGTCCCTTTAAGAAAACAAAGTACAAAAATGTAGGAAATCACTAAGTTTAAGTTTATTTTTCATTTCTTCTATGTAGGTATCATATTTTGAAGTGTTATATACTTTTTGAAACACTGTATGATAGTTTTATATTAAAAAATGGACTAAGGAAACTCTAAGAATTTTGAAATAATTTTTATTGTATTTTATTTTTCGTTTTAAACTGTGTCTTTTATTAAGAAGAAGCATTTAAAAAGTGAAAATACAGAATCTTAATTTAGTTTATTACTGTAATGTCGTATACGTTTTTTTGACGTACGTGTGTGAAGAAAAGAAACTTCTGATTCTTATGTATACGCCATATACGCAAACTCATTTTGGACACAAATTTAGATATTTTGAAAACTAAAAGAGTTTCAGATGTCCAATAACATGAGTATATAAAGAAAGAATTCTTAACTATTTCATACTAAAAAATTAAAAAATGCCAGCGGTTAATTTTTTCGCAATAGACTTCCAAACATTTAAACGCGATTTCCCAAAAATGTAAAAATGGCGCATACGGCACTTCAATACTAGGGCGACGATTTAATAATATAAACTTAAGAACAAAATTTCAATAAAAATCGTCTACAAGTTTTCAAAATATTGAATTTCCAAAAAAAAAGTATTTTTTATCAAAAATTTCAAAAAAAAAACTATTTTTCGAAAATTTTGAAATGCAGTATTATTTATAATCCGAAGATCAACCTGAATAAAGATTTTACTCGAAATCCTAAGAAAGTCGAACATCAAAAAAATGACTGTATGGCAGGTACCGTTAATAACAAAATATGTAGAATCAAAAATTATTGCCAAAATGTAAACCTAGTTAGTATACATGCTTTTGTGTATTAAAATCGTTTGAGTCGTTTTCGACATAGTTAATATGGTAGAAAAATTTGCATGGCAAGTACCGTTATTTTTTGGGCTACAACAACAATCAAAAATTTTTATGAGACATTCACCTAAAACGCCTAGGTACCAAGTTTGAAGAAAATCGAAAATCTCTATCATCCTGTAATATAAGGTTTGATTAAAATTTCGATTTCGATTTTTTGTCCAAATGCAAAACTTGCCCTATTGTACCTATATCGCAAGTTAAAACAACGGTACCTCCAATATGTAAAAAACAAACCATTAAAAAAATATTTATTTCGCGAAAACGGAAATTTTTTTGTTAAAAATCGATTTTTCAAAAACCAGTTACTGAATTTTTTTGAAATTCAAATTTTATATACTTAAATTATTAATTCAAAATGGCGTTTCATTTTTTTTTTCTAAAAATGTGTGTAAAATTTTATACATTAAAAATTAATTTTTTGAAAAAACCGTTGCAACGATTTTTGAATTTTTTTTTTGATATATTGATATTTGTCCAACAAATCAAATGCCATCTTTTTTTTCCTCAAACTCAACTAAGAAATCTAAAATGATGTGTATCATCCATTTATTTCTACTTAATTATATTTCATTTTTACGAATTTTTGCGTACGTCACTGAATTTGAAAGGTGTTGATTAGGGGTAGGTTAATTAAACGCAAATTAAATTATTTATTAATTAAATTAAAGTTGCTCTTCACCGCCGCTTTGCTTGATTCTCTGCCGCTTTCTGGGCTGTCCGAAAACTACCGCAGACGCTGAACAGGCAATTAAGCAAATGAGTAATTCACCCAAAGAGAAAGGAGAAGAAAAAAAACACCTTGTTTATAGTTGTAAATTAACAAAACAAAATATAATTTTATTCAAAGAGCAAAAAGTGTACTTTAAGTAAAAGGTAAATAAAGGTGTAATAATTTAATAAATCTTTAGTGTAGCTTAAAGGCAACATGAGCAACCGGCTTAATACAACAAAATAAATCGTTTAAGTGTGCAAAATATAAAGACGATGAATGACCCGTTCGTCGTAGGTAGCCCTCAAATATAAGATACACGGCAAAATCTAATAATTTATCTCTGGCTTCTAGTGTGATACTTTTCTTTGGACTGTGGAGGAACCCGACAATCGCTAGCAAAGTATCAAACAAGAATAAATTCTACCGATTGAGTTGCTCCTTTTATACGAATTGCATTGAGCTGTTCGGTTCATGCAACGTGTATAAACTTTTCATTTTAAATTATTCAACGGTACAAGCTTTTAGGGCCGTGGTTGCCACCATAGTTCAGATTCGAGTTAAATAATTTTTTTCAGTTTTTGATAGTAAAAGTGAACATAATTAGAATAATTAAGTAATAATAATAATGATGTTAAATCGATAATTAAATGATTAAATAAATAATTAAACACAAAATAATGATGTTATAATAATAATGTTGAATGTTACAACCTCTAGATGAAATAATAATTATTAAATATTACGGAGTATAAATAATTTTATTAAGGTAGAAATTTGCAAAAAAAATTAGTTTTATCTGAATAGGTGCTTTTTTTAGACGAGTGTTATTCAAGAAATAAAACGTATATAATTTAATGTCATGACCAAGAATTTAGCTTTATTATAATGATAAGAATTTTGCAAAATGTTTTAAAAATGATTTCGGGTAAGTGGGTCCCGCGGCTGGCTGAAATGAATTCCAGCCGAGAGGCCCAATTTTTGACCACTTTTTGCAGCAATTGGGGCCATATATTAGCAATGCCCCCGCCGAATATTCTCTTCTATCAACAATGGATTGTGGATTATGATCACTCCAAATACGACAAGTTTGCTTAATAACGTTCCCATCTATCCAAAACTGAGCTTCATCGCTGAACAAAATTTTCTTGTGAAAATCGGGATCGGTGGCCATTTCATTTAGTAATAAATTTGCACGATTTGCAAACGTTGTTCAGGAGTAAGTCTATTCATTATGATATGAAATGGCAAACCAAATTGAGCATAAATCAAATGACAGCTGTCAAAAAAAACAACTCCGAAAAAGTATTGCCAGATTAAAAACCACACGTCTAAAATAACACTGCTATCTGATCTGATCTGCTTATCTTCCCGTTATTGTTATCAATTTTTAACTCAGAGATCAGAGAACTTTCTTTATGAAAAGGTATACAATAATATCAAAGTACTGATCGAAAACGTTTGTTTCAAATGTGTGACACAAGCCAAGAATCCGGTACTATAAATCCCTTCAACCAAAAATCAGAAAAAAATCACATCGTCCGAAAAACTTTATTCTAAGAAATATTATAAATTGCCTCTAAACTACAGCAAAACCATCCAAAAAACCTTGGTAACTAGAAAAATTAAATTCCTGTTCTTTCCTACTCTCAATCTTAATTAAATAAATAGCTTCCCCAGCACTACAACTCTTTCCCCTGGCCTAAACTAAACTTCAAACCAAACATAAAAATAAATTTATTCATAAACAATTTCACAAAAAAAGTTGTAAGCTAACTTCAATACCCATGTTTTAAAATATAGAAATTTGCTCCCTCATTCTGTGGTCCATACAATTATTTGCTCGAAAGCTATTCAATTAGGAGCCACGATTCCGTAAAAAAGTTGACAACTCCACCGTACAAAAGTCATTATTCAGCCTTTTAAATAATCGTTCTGTTTTCAATTTCCTGAAACGTAAAGGACATTCCAGGTCAAGTTACAAAATGAAAAGAATTCAAAATATACAACTACAAAGCAAAAAAAAAAAACAGAAATTAAAAAAAAAACTGCAACCTAGGGTAGAAGACATTTGCTCAACTCAATGCCAAAGAGCAAAAAACGCCGGTAGCATTGCAACAATTTTTTTCCCTTAGCAGTTTTATTTGCAGTACAACTTCGTCTACCCCACAACCATCGTCGTCGTGTCATTCTTTCATGTAGAAATAATAGTTCAGCTGCATCTACTACATCCCGCCCGGTGGCAATATACTCTATATCTCTCTCTCTTTCCCTTAAACATATATTCGCCTTTGTTTTTTCACAGTCAATAAAACTAAAGGACATTGTAAACGTGAAACGATTTAAGAACACGAACAACTACACTGCCAGACGGTAGGGCAACAACAACAAAAAAAAAATGACGGAAAAAACTATCGTAGATAGAGAACAGGACAGAAACCACGAAACTGAGTGCAACTTGTATCATCAGCTATACACAGCCGTAGGACCTTATGAGATTTTTTTATTTTTTTTACAAGCTCCAGCTATTGGATCTTTTAGTTGGACCATATGTTTCTGCTGCAGGTAGCTATACCGAAATGAAACTAGAACCCTCTAACCAAAAACCTGTCGAATAACTCGAATGTAATATCCTGCCATTTTGTGTCTGCCAGTCCAAGTTATCCTTGTATCGAGATCTGTATATGAACATATACACACCTTCATGCCTTCAAGGAACTTCCAACAAGCATATCTGCGTCCTTGCGTTCAATATTATACACAATATCTATGTATGTACCAAATTCACAAATGGAGTGGCCTGGAGTGTAAGGATATGTGTTGTTGTCCTCCTGATCCTGGATTCCTATATGAAACCTGGACCGTGTGTGTATGCTGGCTGCGTTTGTTGAGTGCACATGGTCCGAGTGCGACACAATGGTTCCATTAAGCCAAGTGGAAAATCTCGTTTGTCATCCATCGATATATCGGTGTCGCATTGTCAAATCCAGGACACGGCTGTCTCTGATGACTTGACATTGTTGTAAAATATTCATTCCCCTTCATAACTTTTCTGCTGTGCAATACGCTATAAGCAAAGCCACTGTGATGTGCTATAGTGTCTATTGGATGCATCGGCTTTCTATCATCCAGATTGACTGCAGGACTTCTCGAGAGCACACTCACACTCATCGTTATCATCGTCAATATCGCCCAATAGATTGACAATTTCGAAGAGCAAAGGCAAATAGGATATTGGGTGGCTTGAGTGATTAAGGTGGCAGAATCGATGCCCAATAATGGTGTTGTCTTGTAAAGTGTCAGCCCATAAGCTATGTGGACAATCTGAATGCAATGCTCGGTCACCCATCAACAACATTCTTTTGTTCTTTCCATTTGACTTTGCATTTGCCTTTGCTTTTGCCTTACACCTACAAACATACCCGAATAATACGATTTAAAAAGGCTTTTCCATTATGTCGTCGTGTCTGACATCATCATTGGTTCATCACTGTCGGAGTGGTTAATTTTTCAAAGTGTCACAATGGCCAGTGACCAGCATAAATCAAACACCAAAATTAGTCGCTTTTTTTCGGCGTGACTTGACTACCCGTGCAGTATTTTATCGCCACTAACTTTTTATGGGCGATTATCATTTCTCCAAAGATACGCCGAGAGTATCAAAGACTTAAAGCCCTGTTTACACATAAACAGACAAAAATCAAACCCGACTCTAGGCAGATAATCATTAAAGGGGATTTTCAAATTATGTGAATTTCACCAAAACACCAAATTAAAGTGTTCAACTTTTTAACACGAAAGTGATTATTTTTTGCAGGACGTCGGTTGTCGTGTGACGTACAACAAAAAATTGAATTCATTAATTTGGTGTTTGTGTGACTTGTTTCTGATAATATTGGACCTTCTTCAAGGCACAAAAAGACACGCACTATTCTTTAAAGTATGTACGCACTTTTTGTATGACCATGGTGCCATGCAGTGCAAAGAAAATGTTAAATGAAAACAGTCAACAATGCGTGAAATAGCGGTATTAAATGGTCGACTATTTCAGCACAGCACATACCCATAATTGTACCCATAATGTCTCTACACCATGGGAACGATGTTAAGATGGGTTTTGACACTGACAGTTTATAATTTTACAAGTGGTATTTAAGGACTTACGAGCATTGCCATAATTATGATATTAAAATAAAAGTCCTAAGGGATCTTAATGTTAGAGTTAAAGACGAGAAGAAACTTTTGGTGTTATAATCGGAAAGCGCAGCATATTCGACACAACATCCGATAATGGATTCAGGGTATGCGACTTAGCTCCAAAGCGAAAACATTATTGCATCGGAATCCCTGTTTTTAAAATCCCGTTTTTCAAAACCGCAGGTCTCGCATTCCTAGATTCACAAAGAGACATGAAGATCCCCCGATCAATATATCATCAACCATACTGATCATATTGTGATAGCCGCTATATACACTCATACAGTATCATAGATATCCGAACGGCCCGAGGGGCCAAAATTGACTCGGACCACTTCCTGGTTGTAGCTAAGGTTCGACTAGTCATATGCCGAACAAGACCAAGAGGATAAAATACTGGAAGAAAGTTTGACGTCGGACGGTTACAATCGGGAGATATCGCGTTTCTGATCGAGTCTCTAATAACTTCTTAAGTAGTCCTATACCCACACCATCAATTATAGCAATTCAGTGTCAACACTGACAAAATTTCTTCAGAGATGGGGCCTTTCACAAGCTAGGTTATATGTATATGGCCAACACCACGAAACCCCCGGTTTGACGATGAATGATGGCAGCCAAACAACTAACATTCAAGGCGAGGCTGCATGGAATGACAAGAGTATCTCGTGAGCCTTACTGGCAGAAGAGTAGAGAGGAACATTGGCTTCTCAGACAAAAAAGCCAGCATTAAAAGCGCAGAAGCGAGGAAATTAAGAGATTGTGAAATTTTTAACAAAATGTGAAAACCACCCCACAAGATTACGAAGCACGATCCGAAGTCCGCAATGATGATGAAGGGAACAACGTAGTAGAAACCCAGTCGATGTTGAGAATATAGAAATATCACTTCTGCAGATTTGTGTTTTTTTTTAGACGTATGGATTTCAATCTGGCAATACTTTTTTCGGAGTTGGTCTTTTTGACAGCTGTCACTTGATTTATGATCAGTTTGGTTTGCCATTTTAAAATGAATAGAAGAACTCCTGAACCACGTTTGTAAATCGTGCAAATTTATTACCAAAATAATTGTTCGGTTCGCGCGACGCACCATAAGAAAATTTTGCTCAGCGATGAGTTAATTGGGTACGTTAATAAGCAAAATTGTCGAATTCGGAGTGATCATAATCCACAAGCCGTCATTGAGACGCCGCCCGCTCCGCCGTTACATCCTAAAAAAGTCACTGTTTGATATGCTCTATGGGCAGAGGGAATCATTGGTCCATATTTCTTCAAAAATGAAGCCGGCCATAACGTTACATCAGTCAATTGGGAACGCTGAAAAGCCATGTTTAATGGCTTTTTCGAATTGGAGAATGTTGATGTGGACGACCTTTGTTTCTAACAAGACGGCCATACAGCCAACGAAATAATCAATTTATTGAAGGAAACTTTTGGTGAACGCATTATCTCGCGTCGGGGGCCCATGGTGGGCGTGGCCCCAAAGATCGTGCGATTTAACACCGCTGGACTATTTTTTGTTGGGCTATGTGAAATCGCTTGTCTAAGCAGATAAGCCGAGACGATTGACGCTTTGGAAGAGAATATTCGGCGCGTTATTGCTGACATCCGACCCGAATTGCTGCAAAAAGTGGTTGAAAATTTTAACCTCTCGGCTGCAATTATTCGAGCTAACCGCGGCGGCCAGTTGCCAAAAGTCATTTTTAGAACATAATGGCAAGCCCTTATCTTTATAATAAAGCTAAATTCATGGCCACAACATTAAATTAAATGCGTTTTATTTCAATGCAAAACGAACCATTCAATATAGGCGAAGAGCAAGAATTCATCTCACCCGACATAAAGAAAGGTAAGATAGCCATACCTTAGGACTCAAGTCGAATACAGCTGCTGGAGCTGATAGCTGAGCCTCAGAGCTCTTGCAAGCAGCAGATGATTGTGCTATGAGTATGCACCAACTAATCTGTAAGATATGGTCCAAAGAAAACATGCCAGACGATTGGAATCTTAGCATTGTTTCCACGATCTTCAAGAAAGGAGAACCTATGAACTGCGCAACTACAGCCTTCTTAACATTGTATATGTGATTTTCTCTTTTGTACTATGTGAACACCTAATGAGATTGAGATGATCCATGTCAGCGTGATTTAAGGCCAGCAAACTCCACCATCGACCAAATATTCACACGGCAAATCTTTTAAAAACACAGGATTTTCAAATCGATCATTGATTTCAAGGCCGCGTATCACAGCATCTATACAGACGATCTATAAAGAGAACTGTCTAGTTCTAGGATCCCTAAAATAAAATAAAATTCATGCTGAATGTCGGTAAAAACTTCACTGATACTTTTGATGTCCAAATAGGATTTTGATAAGGCGACACGCTGACATGCCATTTATTCAACATCATGCTTCAAAGCATAGTAGAATTTGCTTGTGACTTTGAGTGGCGAAGCCCTTTCAACCTAAATGGTTTCTTTACAAAACACCCATCATCCCAGTCCTGTTTTATGATTCAGAGGCATGGACTTTATCAAAGATGTATGAGGATGATCTAGACTGCTTTAAGAGAAGTATTCTTTAGCTAATTTTTGGTCCCGTATGTATAAATAGTGAGTTGAGTAGAAGATACAAAATAGTGTTTTATGGGATGTACAATTACATTGACCTAGCCAGAAGAGTTAAAATACAACGACTTAGATGGATGGGTATCTGGAGCGGATGGACATCAATGCTCTGGACCAAAAAATCTTCGAATCCAACGTGGACGGATGATGTAGTAGAAGAAGATCGAAGGTCAGTTGGCGCTCGCAATTGAAAGACGATCTCTAGCAACTCCGCATGCGAAACTGAACGCAGCTGACTAAGCACCGATCTGGTTGGAAATGATTGTTGATTGAGGCTCAAGTCCTTCCTGGACTGTAGCGCCATTAAATGTAAACTATTTGCCAATTTATGGTTCCGCATTGGAAATGAGCTTTCAGAAATCAGATTCTAAGAAAAAAAAACTTTTCTGAGCACATAGTCTTAAAGAAGTGTTAAAAGACCCATCTTCATACACTCTGTGAAATTCACCTTTTTTCTTGTTATCACGAAAGGAACTTTATGCGGTTTCTTCTACAACCATTTGCATGTCGCTTTTATGTTTCTCCTGAAGCCAATATATCCAGACACCTTTGCAGCTCTCGCACACCATCATACATGGTCGTATACTTTACAAACGGGACATTCATGTCAACCGACTGCTTCAATTTTCTGACGATTCTGGTAAATTTCATCAGAATTTTACGATAGATCTCAATGTTAAAATGAAAGCGATTGGTTAGAGACGCATTCGTTGATGTGAGGGCAGGTTATGTGAAAGTGCTTTTCAAGGCTTCTTGGCGTTTTGAGGTTTAATCCTTGCCAAATCTCATATATTCCCATGTAACTCATCGCATAATGGAATTGAATGGACGTATAAAGATTGAGGGGCTCTATTCTTATCCATTGAGTCATCTTTCACAAAGATGTGCCGGAACACTTCGCAATGATTTATCTTCGTCATCAGGAAAAAGCAACGAGTGATATCAACTTATTCGTGCGTTATATATTTATGTCCATAACCTACCAAACCACATGCGAGCATACCTCAGGATCCATATCATCATGGCAGAAGATTGAAAGGGATTTATATAGCTGTTTGAGGTAACTTTCTTTGAGATTTCAACGTAAAGTATTTTCTTTTTTCATTTTTGCTGATGCTGTATCCGTTGACGCTTCTGAATATTTAAGTAGGGAGGGACAAGCAAAAGACTGATGATGAGTAAGAAAAAAAAAACTACAGGAGCAATCTGAAGTAAAAGTGGCATTATTAAGGATTCTTTCGAAATTGAGGTTGTAATAAAATAAATACGATGAGTAAACAATTTTGGTTTTCTTGTATTTAATCGGAATGAGTTGGGAAAAGAACTTAAGTAATTAACAACTTAGGCAGAGGGGGAAAAAATGTATCGATCGTAGGCAAATTCTTGTTCTAATGTAGGAGTCTCAGAAAATTTTGAATGTAAGAGTGTGCAATGAGTTTTGGAATAGAAGACGCTCCCACTTTGACAGGTAATATAATAGTGGCCATGATGAAGCTGAAGATCTGGCTATCAAAATTTGGAGGTTAATAACGCAAAATTTATATAAGCCCTTTATTAGACAAAATTGGAGAAACCGCGGTATTATACGATTGAAGGGAGCCATAGTTTGACAAGCTGGGTGAGCTGTGGGATAAACTTATGTTGGAACCAAAATTCGGAATTCTTCTTTACCTCTGGCCTTAAAAATATAAATGTTCAATCAATAGGTACACGGTATTGAAGGGCGTTTCGGTGTTTTCTTCACTGCTCGCTTGCACCTGAAAATATTCACATCATTTCGAACAACTATACAAGAGTTCTTCTAGCACTCGAAGGGTCAAAGACTACCTCTTGTTGCTGAACTTGCTGATCGAATAGGTAAATCGTTGGACCTCTGGGCACATTTTAAGCATGAAAAAAATTTCGATACGAATAACTGAATGCTTACTTTTAAAATAAAATTAAAAAACTTTGGGTATAAATTTTGTGCTGAATCTTTCCACCATAAGTATCCAAAGTACTTAACTTTTACGCCACCCTGTACACATGAGACTATAAACTTCATCTTTTACTACGACATTAGATAGTTTTTTTTTCAAGTTACTTAAAAACACTTACCTCCAGTTTCACAGTGCAAGTTTAAGCTAAACTTTTGGTTTAAGCTTCAGAACAACAATTTATTCGATTGCAGAGTGTCGTTTCGCTTAAACTTAACTCAGATCAATTTGTAGTTTAAGTTAACCGAGATTATTCTAAACTTCAGTTCAGTGTTTGTGTTGTTTTTTTTTTCAGAAAATATTATTAACAAAAAAAATTGTGAAGGATTCACACAGCAACCTAGCGATCTCCAGATGGTCGAACCGCCAACCAAATCGACCACGTGGTAATTGGCGCAAGGCACGCATCAAATATCTTGGACATGTTAACCTTCCGAGGTGCAAACGCGGACTCTGACCACTTTTTTGTTATGACAAATTTCAGAGCCCGACTGTCAAACGAAAAGAAAACGAAGACCGCACAAAGGAAGAAATTCAACATCGTCTGCCTTAGCACACCTAAGAAAGCCAGAGACTAGAGTGAGCAATTAACAGGCAAACTCTCTGAAATACAAGCGTCAACGATCAGTGTAGCCAGTATCTCGACATCATTAAGGAGACAGCCAAGACCACCAAAGGCTACCAACCACCCAGGAAAAAGAACCCGTGGTATGATGATGAAAGCGCGGTATTGAAGCAGGGGACGGAATATGCACAAATGCAAATACTGCAACGGAAAACGAGAGCAGCAAGAGAGGAGTACCGTGAAAAGAGAAGGAACGAGAAAAAAACACTGCGAAGAAAGAAAAGAGCATCTGCAGCCTCTCAGTTCAGGTACCTCGAGGAATCTTGCACCGCGACCAACACCCGCCGGTTCTACAAAACAGCCAAGCAACTGGCATCTGGTTATAGGACTGGCAGGCAAGCTCTTCGATACAGCGAAGGGAACCTAGTCACCGAGGCACAGGGAATTGTAGACGTGTTTAAGCAGCACTTCCAGCAACTGCTTAATGAGCATTATGTAGAGGAAGCAACAGGAGAACAAAGAAGCATGAGACTGCGGAACTCTTCAAGCACGGAGGAGATGTCCCAGTAGGGAGCATGCATCAGCTCATCAACCAAGTGTGGGAGGAGGAAAGCATGCCTGACGGCTGGTCAAATAGCTCCATATGCCCAATCTACCAAAAAGGCGGTCCTATATCCTCCAAAAATTACAGAGGCATATCCCTGCTTAATGTTGCCTACAAGATCCTACCCAACGTACTATGTGAGCGTCTAAAACCTATCTGCAACACTATCATCGGCACGTACCAGTGTAGCCTAACGCCAGGGAGATCAACGATAGACCAAATCTTCACATTGAGGCAAATCCTGAAAAAGACCAACGAATTCCAAGTCGAGACCCACCATCTTTTCATCGACTTCAAAGCCGCATATGATAGCATAAGTCGCCAAGTCTTCTATTGGCGATGTGGGAACTCGGGATCCCAAAAAATCTAATCCAGCTATGCCGCATGACGTTAAAAACACGCCGTGCAACGTCCAAATGGGAAATAGCTCATCCGAGAATTTTGCGGATTTTCCAGGGTTCAGACAAGGAGATGCGCTATCATTGTGACTTCCTCAATATTGTCCTGGAGCAGATAATACGCAAGAGTGGTGTTAACCTGGAAGGCACTATCTTCAACAGGTCTTCCCAACTGCTTGGTTATGCGGACGACATCGATATCATCGGCTGCTTCAAGCGAGCTGTACTTGAAGCATTCACAGCTATTGATGAACAGGCGAAATGGGTTGGTTTTGAAGTGAATGAGTACAAAACCAAGTATATGCTGTCAACAAACAAAGCCTCATCTGTCCGTCGCCGGTAGAAGTAATTTCAAGGTAGTCAAGGAGTTCACCTACCTCGGAACAAACATCAATTCCACGAACGACACCTTAGTGGAATCCGAAGAAGAATTACCCTAGCGAACCGCTGCTACATCGGTTTGGCCAAACAAATGGGTTCAAAACTCCTGTCTCGAAAGACAAAGTGCACGCTATACAAAACTCTAATTTTACCAGTTCTACTCTACGGCGCCGAGTGCTGGACGATAACTAAAAAGAGGGAACTGATAGTGGGCACTGTCGAGAAGAAAATTTTTCGGAGGATATTTGGTCCTATATCCGAAGAGGGTAAAAGGAGGAGAAAATTTAATCGAAAATTGTACGAGCTGTACCAAGATGTGGATGTAGTCCAAAGAGCCACAGCGCGTTGACTACACTGGCTCGGCCACGTAAATCGAAAACAACGCTCCAGCCGGGAAGACCGAGCCTCCGCTCCAGGGACCAGGCGGATACAGACGCAAGAGCGCTTGGTCTTAGGATTACTTAAACATCGATAGTCTATCGATAGTAAAAAAAACTATCGCGTATATCGAAAGTTTTAAAAAAACTATCGATTGTTTTCCGATAGTTTTTCACCTCACAAGCTTATTAGTGGTGAAACCCATAGTAAGTTTGGCATTACTGCGCACGTTTTCACGCCATCATCCCATAGTGTTTATTAGTTCATTCGACCACTGATGATAGTACTCATTCATTCGGTCACTGAATCGGTAATTCGGCCTGTCAGATTCCTACTCGTATGGATAAATTACACACCAACGGCTAGGGCTTTTAAAATAGAAAATACTATCGATAGTATCGATAGTTTTATCTTAAAACTATCAATACTATCGAAAGCGCCGACTATCGATGTTAAGGCAACCCTACTTGTTCTCGATGGCCGGAGGGAGTGTGCAGGGGACCGCGACCGATTGAAGACCGCAATATGTCAGGCAGCGACCCTCTATGGATCGGGAGCCGGATAAGTAAGTAGTGATGAAAGACAGTAGGATAAATAATTTTGTACACACACGTAATTGACACATAATCACTGTTAGACTCCACATGAAAAAATTCCGTACCTCACCCGCATTAAGCAGCATCTTTTGGCGGAAGGAAACTAGAGTAATGTCTCATTAAAGTTTTTAAATGCAATTCACTTATGAGGAGATACAACTTCCAACTGATATTGAGTCGTAAACTTCTTTCACACATTCAACGTTTTGTGAAAAGTCTTAATAAAATTTACAAGTTGGAAAGTTTCTATTAGCGAATTTATTCATTTCCGTCAGTAAAAAAATCTTTAGTATTTAAAGTCGCTCAACAACGAACATACCTCAACACTTCTTTGCCACTATGGAATGTATATCTCATACACCATCAGTACCATCAGCGACTTCTTTGTGTCGTTAAGTTATAGATATATAGGTTGCATTTAAATATATTGACAAAATACATATTCGACAAAGTTTGATAAATCTTGAAAATTCAATTTTTTGTCGAATATTGAATTTGTTTCCGATTTATTTTCCCATAACTTCCATACTACATGTTTTTTGAAGAGCCTTTTATCCAGCTGGTTGTAATAGTTTAACCTTTCGTTTGCAATTCATCTTTCGTAAAGGAACGCTATAAGTACCTATCGTTGGTATTATTTATATTTTTTTTTTTTTTTGTTCGACATGGTATGGATTTCTCCTTCGAATCGAAGCCAAGTAGGTGGCACATTCTGCATCTCCAAAAATGGTATAAGAAAACTACCTGAGAACTAGAGAGGATAGTGGTATTGGAAATCTACTATTTCCCGCCTTATGCTATGCTAACATATCTCTTAGATACAGCACCCCAAACTGGGCTTTATTCTGCTCCTATCGTTTCGTCGGTCGGAACACAAAACATGAAACTCTCGAAGTGGGATCCAAGAGATACGAGACGTCGTAACCGTATCTTTTTGGAGAAATATTATTTTTTTTTTGTCTGCATCTATTTTTTTTTTGTGAATGAGAAAGTGGAAGGGATTTATGATTTCATATCACGTATTTTATTACGATATAGAAATTCATGACAGCTAACAGATATCAAGTGAACACAAAAACACACAAATAGAGATAAATGTAAGCAAAAAAACAAAAACAAAAAAAACAAACATCCTTTGGATTGGTATGTATAGGAGGTACATACGAGTATTATGTGGGTCATATTCATATTCGTTTATTTATATCCTTTATAGATGAATTATGCCAAAATGGCTATAGATAGTATTATGAGGATGTTGTGGGCTGGGATTGGGAAGACCTGTCAGTTGTATGCACAGTTAACCATGCGATTGAATGAAGGTAATGCCCTGCCATCCTGTAATTTGCTGAAAATGTCATTGATTACCCTCCTATAATTTCTGTTCTCGAATATATGAGGTTCATTATGGAATTTTTTTTTGTTAGTTGTTTCCAAGGGATGGAGAATAAATAATGATGGTTTTGTTCAGATAATAATGAAATTCATCAATACAGCTTTTTTTTAGTTTGTTCAATAAAAATTTTGGAATTTAATATTCACATATTCAAAATTAGGTATTTAAATCAGAATTTCTGCTTTAAGCGGTTGTAGATAACTTATATTTTTGTTTTATTTTATTAAATGAAATATTAAATTTAGTTTCGAAAAGTTTATTTTTTGTTATTTTCGGTATCCCGTGCTCTAAATACTTGTGGCATGTTTACCTATTGAGGCAAAAAATGTTTCACATATACGCTAGCCCTCAATGTGCGTCATCGTCATTAAGCTTCACAAACACTAAAAGGTATAATTTTGTTGTTTAACTAAAGTAGGCCAAGTTTTTGTCTTTTATAAATTATATGTAGAAATATTTATGGAAATTATGCTGGAATTTATGGGCTAGTCGTCAAGAATTACCTAATAATTTCCTTCGAAAATTGTCATATGGGTGTTTTCATAAATAAACACGACCGGTCCGGGCCGAGCCCTCAACTGATAAGCAAGAAATATTATGACCGATAAATTATTATTAAAATAGTTCCAATCTTTCATTTCCAAATGCGAATTGTCATTAATTAAATTGGTAGTTTATTGCTCCAAGGAATGTTTGTTTTTATCATTAGTTGAAAATCCTGTATTTACCTTTTCTTGTTTTGATGACTGTTTATATTCTTTTTCACACAACCTCTGAGAAATTAAAAAACAAAACATGAAATGTCCTCAGAAAGGGGTTGAATGGAATTTCGAAATGGGAATCTTAGGATATCATAATAGCCCGCCAGTGTAGAAATGGTTATTTCATTGGAAACTCTATTGAAAACTTAAAGAAAAAAAAATGAAACGGTGGATCAGGAATGCTTGCGCTAATGTTCGAAAAAAACATAATTTTAAAAGATAAATAGCCCACCCAATTTCGTAATATTGAATTATAGAATTCGAAGGAATAAACAAATTTAATCGAAATCGGTTCAGCCGTTTTGGAGATAATTAAGATTTACCTTTTTGTAACAATGTCTATGGTAGTAAGAGTTTTTTTAGTTCTAAAATAAGATTTAAAAAAAAGAGTTTAAAGCTACGCTTAGAAGGTATACTAAATTGTCAAATCGTTAAATAATCATTATTTTATAATAAACACTAACAAAGGAATAGTGCGAAAAAATTATTCTCCAAAAAGGATGCATTTAATAGTGCGAATTAAGTCTCACGTAAGTCGATAATCGTCAAAACGGTATTGTCAAAATGATAACGTTTGGACGATAGCTAAATAGGTATCGTCTTGCATTAATTTTGAAGTTTGTAGGTGACTGTAGTTGAATAATTGAGTAGCCACTGTAGTTTGACATCTTGTTTTTTTGTCTATCTATTGCATTTGCAAATTAAAGTTAAAATAAATTGTTCTAACCTCTCAGAGAGCAACAAAGTTTCATAAAAGAACGGGAACGCTTTGAACAACAATTTTTTGCCACTTTTTCAACGTCAACGTAAAGTGTATTTTTGAAAGTGTTTATTAAAGATTTGCATGAAATTATTTCTTAAAATAACCAATTTGATATCACAAAGTTCAATTTATTGCACGCATAAGCCCGAACAGACTATAAATTCCATTATTTTCAACTTTTGTATCGATACACTTTGCAACTGACAGCTTTTGTTTTTTTTTTTCTTTTTTCCTTCGCTTGACAGTCTTCATAATTTTGTCGAAAGAAATTTCTTGGACTAAGATTCGCAGCCTGGGGAAATATTTTACTCTCCCATGAGAGCTCTCTTCTGCGAAAAATTTGGAGTACGGGAAGAGGATTTTACTGTTTTTCGTAGAAATTCGTAGATTTTCGCAGTTTTAGATAGTACGGGATCGGACCTATTGTTTCGGCGCAGGAATTATCTTGTGTTACAAAGTGGAAATGAAAACGCAAGTTGCGAGAAAATACAATTAATACGAATGCGAATACAGTTGAGAGACATATCGGGATGTTCATCCATATATCGAGTCAAAATACCAATCTGAGATTCTGTGGCTGCCTATTTATAAATTGATGTAAAAAATAATAAAATAAAATAACTTATATTTTTGTCAAATTATATAACTTTATTCGCACCAAATACAAAACAGTACACAACTTTATTGACATTTATGGCAGTCCATTTGATAACTCAACAAAGATTGAAAATTTCTGAAATGTACCAAATGCTCTCAAATTATAGACGATTGAAGAATATTAGGGAATGACCCTCCACGGCGCAAAAAAATATATTTCTTGCGTAAACGTTAGTAGGTTTTGATTAGTTAAGGATTTGTTTGTTATATTTGTTTTATTTTTTTTTTTTTAGAAAAAACTTAAAGAAATTTTGTATACAAAAAATTAAGTAAAACACTTCTTTAAAAATATATTTAGATTTGTAATAGAAATTTTTCGAGCGATCCAGTCGTGCATTTTATTTATTTTTATGCAGCAACAAAAGAAGACCTTAGCACACAGCCGATAAACCGATGTACATTTGGAAATGTGCTTGAGTACATGATTGCGGCTGAGCTTGTTAGTACATACTTTGTAAGCTAAGGCATTTTCCAGAAAGACAAATAATATATGTACTTTAAACACATTTCAGGAATCTGGCTTGACATATGGCTCAACCTCATGGCTCATCTTTACTTAGATGAATGCTCTGCTGAGGGCGTATAGAGACGCGACAGATAACGCTTTCAAAACTATTGCAACTTCAACTATGGAGTTATACGACTTTAAGCTAAAAAATGTTAAACAAGGTTGAAATTTAAATGATGTTAGTATTACAAATTCGTTACTAGATTAGATTTTAGATTAGATTGATTTTATTTTGCTACAGTTAATTACAATTTGTTATATACAATCAATATTGCATGGCAAATTCGTCACTTTTGAAAAAACTTTTAAATGGAAAAAAATAAATTGAATTCTCGAACAAATTTGAATAGGTAAGTTCGGGCATTATGGCGCACCTCGAAAATGTCATACTTTCAAAACTTTAATTAAAATAAGAACAATAGGCGTATTCACGATCCGATGCAACAAAAAGGTGTAAAATTGCGAAATTTTGTTTTTTTCTATAAATCTTGAACGCATTCTATTCTATTGGAACTCTGAAGCGAAAATGCAACATCAATTTGAACATAACCATTTCTGACAGAAAATAACAGCTGCCAAACTGTCAACGACACCAGGCAAATTTTGCACCATTGTATTTTTCTGTTGCAATAGGGTTAGGGTATCGCAAAAGTGCAAAAGTGTTGTAAAATCTTGGTCAGTGTAAGTTGTTGTTGGTCTAGTATCATTGTATAAAAGTTGCACTTTTGCATTTTTACAATGATACTAGACTAGTTGCACCGGATCGTGAATACCCCTAATGCAAAGTCTTCAGCAGGGAGCGGTTAACTCGCCGATTCTATGCAGCATTTACACCAGCGATCTGATAGATAGTCTAACTCAGGCAATTGCGTACGCCGACGATCTAATTGCGTACAGAACAGCTAATACAGTTGAGGTCATCAAAAGTCTCTTGCAGAGTGACTTCGACAAGATTCAGCGATATTGTGATGACTGAAAGTTGAAAATCAACTTCCAGAAATCAGAAACTATTTTGTTTAGGACTCCGTTGTCTAGCGCCTCAAGGGATATGAGAAAGAACTGGCGCAAGCTGGTGATCGTAGGGCCACATGGACATCCACTGGCGAGTAAAAGTGTAGTAAAGTACCTTGGCATATGGTTGGATCAGTATCTGTATTTCGACAGACATATAGGTGCTGCTTTGGCCAGGGCTAGGGGAGCCTTTGCCTTGACAAAACGACTGTTTTATAGCAGCCGTCTTGACAGCAGGGTGAAGGTGATTTGCTACATGGCCCTCATCAGGCCGATGATTGCCTACGGATGCCCGGTGTGGTTCAACGTTGCCCCATATCAAATGGAAAAGATTCGGGTCTTTGAGAGGCAATGTCTTAGACGTTGCCTTGGATTACACAGAACACCAGAGTCGGAGTACACAAGATATTATTCCAACCAGGTTCTATACAACGGAGCCAACATAAACAGAATAGATAATTTTTTGTTCAAGCTGATTCGGGGTCACGTTGCAAGAGCGATGTCCTCAACTAACAGCTTATTACCCCAATAACGAATATTTTGAGAGTGCGCGGTTAAGTGGTTACATCCCTCCCGAGGCATTCCTCTATTTAGACAGTCGAGGGCTGATACAGGATGGAGGGGCGGTTCCGCTCATCTACCACGTCAGCCGGAAAACTGTGGATAGGCGACTCCTGTATGGTCGAGACGTCATCGCCCAAGGTGGATAAGAGCGCCTTCGGTTCAGTAGGACTGTGTCCGATCGGGACCGGAGAGATAGGGCGAAACAGGAGAACCAGTTCTGGTGGCTCTCTGAACAGCATCGTGATATCTAAAGTCGATGAAGATGGTATATCTTGGCCGACTTACATAGATTTAGGGCATTAGGTATAGGGAACAGTCGGGGTGGCACCAAAAAAAATTAAAAATATGTATGTATGCGGGGGCATACGTGCATGTATCTGCGTGTCTGTACATGAATGTGCGTACGTATATATATATGTGCGTATGTACATGTATGGGTGGGTTGCATGTTGGTGTGTGTCTGCATGCATATAAAAAATAAACAAAAAAATTTAAAAAAACGAAAAAAAATGCTGCTGTGGCTGTTCTAGTTTTTAAGTAGTTTTAAGTATTATTAGGTATTTTAAGTAGTTTAAGTTATTTTTAGTTAGTATAAGTTAGTTTTATTTAGTTTTAATTATTTTTAATATATATTTAGGTTTACTTTATAAGTTAAAAAAAAAAAAAAAAAATGATAAGATACCAAGTTTTTTTGTGTAAGTTTCTTGATATATAAAATAAATAAAAACAATTAGATTTAATTAAAATAGTTTTTAGGTCGAAAGACATTAGTTCTAAGAGTTATTGTTTAATTTAGAGCGCCCGTAAAGGGCCAGTAAATTAGTTGTAAGTTATTGATAATTAGGCTAGTTTTAAACATTTTTGTCTAGCTTTAAGATAGTTATAAGTTAAAATGAAATAAAAATGAATTAAAAAAAAAAAAAAAAAAAAACCCTAATGCAAACATTTCAGTCTCTGCTGAAGACGTGTCCAGTAAAAATCGCTATTCGATATTTGTCAGATGTGGCGATTTATCGCCAAACGGGAGATTTAAAATTTATTTTTGCGACTCAAAAACTTGTTTGGCGATGTACCATAGAAAAAGCGATATTTCTCGTTTTTGGCGATTTTAATTTTTTGAATCGAAATCCTAATATTTTTTCATTTTTCTAATTTGCACTTAAACTTTATATCTTTTTAATTCCTGCATGCTGAATGAAGTCATCGAAATAGTGATTCTGAACGCAGCCACTAAAGATCGATTTCTTTCTCCTCCCTAAAATAATTGACCTACGTCAAAATAAATAACTATATGTGCAATGCAGTATGTAGATACTCAAATTCTAACTGTTCTGTGAAGTTCATTTTTCCTATGACTGTACGTACATAAGTATGACGTGTATTTGTTGTGTTTTGTTTTTTAAATAAATTTTTTGACTCCAAAATTGCAAGTTGCTTTAATTTATTTTAATTTACGATTTTTGATTTTGGTGAGGTATGGTTGGACATTTTTTTAATTTGGCGATTTTTATTCTAAGTTTGAGATTTCGCTTTTTTAAACCTGACAACCCTACGACCAGTTTAACTGAAGAAAAAACGGATTTAAAAAAAAACTTACAGGTTGGTTGTGTGTCTTTTAATTTTACTTTGTGTTTGGATTCGTGTTTCTCGGTAAGTATACATCGCTGCTGTTCGATTCAGTCAGTGTGAATAATAGAATGTATAATACAGTTTAAGTGGTATTGAGTAACGGGAAATATTTATAAAAGAAAAGAGAACATCTCGTTTTTTAATGTTTTGTGAAAAAGTGTTTTTTGTCTTGTATGGCTCAGACACTGTGAGGGCGTTATGGCGCGGGTGCGTCCTTTTGAAGTTTTCATATAAATTATAGTTTCATACCTATGTGATGCATTTCCGATGAAGAAAATTTTGACATCGGACTAGCCGACGGACGCGACGAATCGGATGAACCCGAAGATTTCGGGAGAACGAGAATATTTGTGCTGGATGTGGTGAAGCTTACACTAGATTACACTACAATCAAAAGGACGAGTGGATGCAGTGTGTCCTTTGTGGACAGTGATCTCACAATTCCAGTACTACTTTTAAGAACATTTGTTTTTTCTTTTTTAATTTATTTATGTTTCTTTTTTCTTTAATTTAATACTAAACAAAAATTGAACTATAAAATGTTGTTCGTAGTAAAGTTATTTCAGATTGACGTTAGGTGTGCCATAATGCCCGAACTTACCTACAAAACAAAAATAAAAATCGTTTTTTTTTTATATTTTTGTATTATTTTGTATTTTTTTAAGACTTATATCTAAATAAAAAAAATACCTAACACTTTTTAAAAATTGAATTTAAAAAAATACTTTTTTGAATATAACAAAATATGTTTTTGAAAATTAGGTTTGTATTTTTAAGTGGCATTTGTATAAAATGCTTCAATTAACTATTTTTTGCCTTTGACAAAGTTACTTGAAAGATCGATGTTCAATATCAGTTGATACCGGTTTTTAATAAGGTATTTTTCAGGTATCTAGTTAGAGAGGTAAGCTTAAAAAAATATCAAAATGTAAAATTTCAAATCAAATTATAACATTCCTCTATATCCCCAGGCTAAGTCCTTAAATAACACCTGCATTATGTAGATAAGCTTGAAATGTAAAAATAATATAAAAGTTATTATCTTATGCCACTATTTCCGAAGATACTAAAAAGTTATAAATACAAACAGGCGTGGTAGTGGGCGTGTTTTTTTTTAACCATTGTCTTAGGTTTTCTCGCTCTTGTAAAGAAATTCGAATATACATATTTCAGTTACGCAATCTTTAAAATTTTCTTCTCATTCGTAAAAATAAACTCTGAAGAATTCGTTAAAATCGTTTGAGTCGTTTCCGGGAATATTAGAAATAAGTTAACTAGATGTGGCAGATCTTATTTAAATATTATTTGATATTTGTTCTGGCTTATAAAAACAAACCCCGATGTTTTCCATCCAAATAGTTTTCAGAGAACCCAACATAACATAAATATACAACTTTGGCTCGTAACAGGACGTACAACCTTAATTTACTATTTAAACTCTTGTCTGCTAACAGCTACGTCATAATTGTTTTCCAAAATTTTCAAACAATTTTCGAAACTTACTTATTATTATATTTACGAACTTTTAACCTCGCATTCAAATAACGCCATAGTTCCATAGTGTTATTTTTGTTTATGTATGTGTGATATAGTGTGTACACAAGTTGGTGACATCTCCTTAGTAAAACCTCCACAAATTATGTAATTAGTTGTCAAAAGTTTTCCACGCTTCACACATTCTCAGAGCTCAAATTATAAATTGAAACTTGTTTAAAAGTGTTACCCAAATCGATGTGGTCCTTATGGAGTAAGTGTCAAATATTTTCACAACACCTAACGTTCATATGATGGTCTAATGGCTCTCGTTGTATATGTACCTAAATATTTCACCAGCATCAATTGGTATGACTTCTGTTCTAGTAGACTTAATTACGTGCCTTTGTCTATCGGGATCCCTTCTATAGTATTACTGTATAATGTTCGATTGGAAGTGGCCTAATATCGTGACATTTATATGGGGGCCACACCACGCCGCCAACCGTACATGCAGGGAATTTGAACCTAATCAAATTTAGTAAAACTCTTCGGTGTCTCTGCCGTTTTTCAATAGAATTCTAATCAATAGATTGCAGGTGCAAAAGCATGTTTGTGTAGTCGGTGAAGGTCTATGGGATTGTGTTAACATGCTGCTATGAATTTCATATGGCATAGCCTTACAGCTATGGGGTTACTTCAATATATTGGACATATTTTAGAGAAAGTTCAAGTTTGTTCCCGAAAAGGTGACCATTTGTTCTGTATTATTTATAAATGAATATTTTGTGTTTGGGTGTTAACATTTCTATGTTTATCTGCTACTAGTTATGCCTTTACTAAATATTCAAAATTAATTTAGAAAAAAAAAATAGTGTTTATATAAGGACACGAAGGGCATGTGCTAGAAATAAGACTTCATTTTATATCTTGGTTTGTACCTATACAAAACTTAATATGAAACTCAGAACCGTAATAATCCAAATCAAAGAAGTAGTTTAGAAATGACAGATTTTGTAAATAACACTTACAAGAATTCGTTTGATTTTCTTTTGAAATTCTTGTAACTATTATACAGGAAACACTGACATTTTTAAACTATTTACTTTATTCTGTTGATTGAAGTGTTCGTGAATTTTAAATTCAGTTTGCTGACTGCTTTTAAGAACCATTACTAATTGAAAAAAAATTCGCATAAGCTAATAACTCATTATTTTGTTGAAAAATACATTTTTTTTCGACCCAACCTAATTTGAAACTATTTTTTTTTCCTTGCGATATAGGCACTATAGGGCAAGTTTTGCATTTGAAAAAAAAATCGAACTCGACAGAAAATCAAATCGAAAATATTTGATCCCCCAATTCCATTGTGATGCTTTTTTGTCTAAGGCTGAGGTAAGCTCGTCGTGTCCAGGGTTTGTCCGAAGAAAGCAAAGTAAAACTCGGATGCAGAAGGAAGAACTCGCCAATTGCCAGTTATAATTATTTCTTTATTTAAATTAAAAGCGGTTGATTTACAATATTGCAATTTTCTTTTTCTTAAAACAATTAACAAGGTATTTCATATAATCGCAGAGCTAGTTTATTTGAGTTACAGGAGTAAGCTCAGCCCCAAGACGTTCAATTTGAAGAAGTGAACTGGGGAGAAGTACGTTTTAGGAATCTAATTGCAGCCCAAGGCTAACCCAAGTGAAAATCTTTTTTTTTTTCAAAAAGTCCGTCTTAAATGGCACATCAATGTACCAATTAAGGTTAAACTAGCTCTAAAAAATGTACAATGAATTTTAAAGCTACATAAGAGCTCTATATCACTATTAATTAATATTACAGCTCCAGAACTGATAGTATTACAGCTTAATTGGAAGAAACGTCTTGCCTGACAATAAAAATGACGACGAGATATAAAATTTATTCAATTATTCTTTTTTTCATTTTAAAAAATAATCATCTTCGGAGAGTAATTAAAGGAAAAACGAAATTATTATTATTATTCAAAAATAATTTTATTTCAGCTCTGGAAAATTAATTTTTAAATATTTTTATTATCTATCTATTTTTTAAAATTATTTTTGATGACCTAATACACATAATTATGTAGGCGCGCTGTAATTTAACGAAGAATCGTCGCTACATTTCTGAAAATATTAAACGCGCACTTGAAATTCACTATCAAACAATCGAAAATCTTAATTTCTTTTCTTATTTATTTTCATAAAGAATTTTTTTTTAATTTGGTTAATTACATTATGCCTTATCCGGAATAAATAAAGAAACACACTCTTTATTATACACGAATCTTACGAGTATAAAGACGGACAAGCCATCAGCAGCCACCATCCATGGATGCGCGTAGCAGGCGGTAATACAAACAAACTCGCGCAAGCCCCTATTTACTTGCAATACAGGTACTATTGGGCAAGTTTTTGCATTTGGAAAAAAATTCGAACTCGAGATTTTAATCAAATTTGACATAACGATGATAGAGAACGCCAAAATTCCGCCTGTCTGTACAACTCTCTACAGCCTAAACGGCAAAAGCGATTTTCTCCAAACTTGGTATTTAAGTGTTTTTGGTGATTGTCCAAATTTTTGTATCGCTGTTTTTACCCCAAAAATAACGGTACTTGCCATAAAAATTTTTCTACCATCTTAACTATTTCGAAAACGGCTCTAACGATTTTGATACAAATTGGTGTGTGTACTACTTTGCGTATGGTCTAAATTTTGGCCAATATTTTTTTAAAATATTTTGTTATTAACGGTACCCGTCATACAACCATTTTATTGATTTTTGACTTTCGCATAAACGGCTTAACAAATTTTGATCTAAATTTTTATACAGGAGCTCCTTCAAATTCCTAATAATACTGCATTTAAAAATTTTCGAAAAATAGTTATTTTTAGATTTTTGAAAACAAAAATATTTTTTTTTTTTTGAAAATTCAATATTTCGAAAATGGGTGGATGATATTTTCTGAAATTTTGTTTTTCAATTTATATTATTAAATATTTAAAATGATCATACCAATTTTTTTTTTTAATTTTAGGACTTTTATATATAAAAAAAATAAGTGAAAAACGACTTTAAAAATACATTTAGCCGTTTCTATTAAGAATATTTTGCATAGAATGTAATCGAACACAGGAGCTAGTACGTACGATCCAGTCGTGCATTTTATTGTTTGCATTCTTCGTTGAATTTAATAATAAAAAAAAACACTAATATTAATATAATGAAAATATGTATCTTAAATCTTTGATTCTTTTGGAAAAAAACATTCTTTTTCAGGAATTTTCTTGCGGATGTATTTTAAAATATTTATTGGTGGCTCAACATTATTTTAGAAAGTTAAAGCAAAATATGTAGCGTAAAACTCTGTCGTTTCTTGACAGCAAACGTGTTTGCATGACATGCCACTGACAGCTGCGTAGAATTTTTTTAGCAGATGCTCCTTAAAAGAATAAATGATATTGCATATTCAAATTTTCAAAAATGTTTTGTGTTAAACTTTTTTTTTTTGAAAAATTGATTTTTTCAAATTTGATTTCAATATTTGTCCAAGCATTCAATTGGCATATTTTTTCACTAAACTTATCAGCTATAGGTAGAATTAGATTCCTACAGACTGGATCCTGTTTTCTTGCTCTAGATATGATATTATTGGCTGAGTCTAGTTCTGTATAATCTGTCCAACAAAAATAGTCAGTACAGGCAAGATGGGACGATTGTCAATTTTCATTGAAAGAATTTTCTGTCAATAAACATTGAAGAAAAATCGCCACCATACATATCAAAGAATATTTAATTTTTTTTTCGCAAGCGTCAACATTGGTAGTTACATTCTTCCAAAATATGGACGAACATTTAATAATTAAATTAGCTGCAAACAACTATGATTTGAAGCTGCCATTTAATTTTATATGCAAGGCAATAATTTTTAATTGTTTTGTTTTATTTTTGTATACAAACGAAATTTCAATGTTGACATGAAGTTAGCACCACACGCTCAAAAAATTGTCAAACCAAATCGATTTTGATTCCCTTCAATGTATTCAATGAATGACAATGACATTGAAGAGCATACAAATGATCATAAAAATTGATCGTACGTAGTACAAGCTAAGCAGAAGTAACTCAGATTAATGTGTTTATTATAAAAGCATAGAACAAGGGTTTATGAGTAAGCGCATGGTGAAGTCACACAAGCAGAAAAGTGAACTTGGATGTGCAGTAGGTACGTGAGAGTCATGGAAGCTTACAAAAACTATTCTCAGAGGTTATTGTCAGTGACAATTTTAGCAACATGCACCAAAAAGCACTCCCATAATGCTTGTACTGACTCAACAGAGTGTAGTTCCGAGGGCGATAATACCAAAAAAGTGGGTCGCGTAATTTTTGGTTCATGCAATTCTTTCTGTCAGTCTTTCTGCCTGTAGAACTATCTACAGCCTTAACGGCTGAATCGATATTTTAGCACTGAAAAGAGTCTACATTTTGGTCAAACATTTTTTTTTTACTATCAGTACAGGCCATACAAGATTTTTTTTTTGATTTTCGCCTTTCTTATTAACGGCTCTTCGGATTTTTTAAAATAAATTTTTCTAAATGTTATATCCTTTGAATTATAAAAAATACTGCCTACCAAAATTTTCAAAAAATATTTTTGGATTTTTGGAAAAAAAATATTTTTTTTTTGAAAATTCAATATTTCGAAAATAGATGGGTGATTTATTTTTTAAATTTTGTTTTTAAGTTGATATTATTATTATTAAATAATTAAAACTACAATATTATATGTGTTCGAGATTTAATACGCGTTTCTAGAGTATACAGCTTGGAGAAATGTTTCCAGGATTTCCACTCTGTCAAAATCTGGTTTATGTCCACGCTCAATGGAGTGTAAGGCCAATGCTGTCTTCCCAGTGCTTTTTAAATTAATGTCGGATTTGTGGTTGGAAATTCGTTGACGAAGAAGTTGTTTCGTTGTGCCAATATAGGAAAGATTGCAATTTTCTTCCGCATTGCCACGATAGTTAATTTTATAGACTACGTCTGTGCACTTATCCATTTCCGTTTTTGTTTTCATGTTGGTGAAAAGAGGTGCCAGCGTTCTATTGGATTTATACGCTAAACTGGCGTCATTAGTACTATTTTTTACCGTCTCTTTAAAATTTTCTGACAGTTTGTGAACATAAACTATACTCTTACGTATTACAGATAAATGTTTTCATGTGTATAATATGTTCATTTTATTTTTGTTAATAAAAGATCCCCTGAAGAAGACGGCAACCACCGTCGAAACGTCGGGAAAGGAAATGAAATTGTTTCATTAAAAAAACATTCCGTCCAAAACAGCCGAAAGAGATATATTTAAATCTCGAACACGTATAATAATTCAACCAATTGGTCAATAACTTAACAATTACAATTACAATACCTATTTTTTTTAGAAAAAAATTTAAGAAATTGTGTATAAAAAATTAATTAAAAAACTACTTTAAAAAATATATTTATCCCTTTCTATTAAGAATCTTTTGCAAGCGATGTAATCGAACATTTGGGGATGGCCGTGGCGCTATAGTTGTGTGTTCGCCTGTCAACCTCATGGTCACAGGTTCGATCCCTGCCGTATTCTATGTCTTCTTATTTTTCCATTAAGAACCAATTCTAAAAATAAATGTCATACAATGAGTTGCTGGTTTACTCAATACATGCTGTTTAGGCATAGCACTAACAACATGTGATTGAAAAAAAAAGAATTTAAAAAATTAACGCGAATTATAAGGGGCATCGATAAATAGACACGGAAATTTCTCCGCATTAGTCCAGCCGCCATCCCTGGAGATAAAATCTGAGACAACAACCACCTATAGTCTCCGCCACACATCTTTCCTATCATTCTTTCTCTTCCTTAACCTCACCCTCAAGCCCGCTCTGTGTTGAAAGATTTAAAGGGTATTCATAATCCCTTGAGCGCGTAGAGATTATAAAAAACAAAAAAAAAAAAAACATAAGAGCAAGTACGTGCGATCCAGTCATGCATTCGTACTTGCGATTATAGGTACTATAAGGCAAGTTATGCACTCGTAAAAAAAATTCTAACGATCAAACATGACATTACTTTCATAGAGAAGCCTAATACTACGTTTCCAGAGAACTTTAATCTCTTGTAGATTTACTAATCTCAAAAAGTGTTTCCACCGCTCCAAAAGTAGATTAATTTGACAGCACTATTCAAAATGCATGCATCTTTTCATTTTCTTTTATAATGTCTAAGTGAGACAGGCAGCTTCATCTGTGTCAACCGAAGAGAAAAATTCACTTTCCCGATGAATGTGTTAATTTCGATATGGAAATAGGGTAATTCGATTGAAGATTTAAATAAGATTTATTTTAAATCTTCATCTGAGAAGATTCAAATCTGTATGGTAAATCATCTAGATTTGTAGGAGATTTAGCTAAATCTACTTAAATCTCGGTTTAGTGGTCGGTGGAAAAGTGGTATAAAACAGTGATCGACAAAAAATATCTGTCTGTCAGACTGTATGTTTTACGAGCTGCAGCCAAAACGGCGTAAGCGATTTCCTTCAAATTTGATATATGACCTTGAAGGAAAATCTTATTTTTATCGAAAACAGCTCCAACGGGTTTGATCAAAATTTTCGAGAATTTTTTTTTTGTTAATAGCTATCATTTGATATGAATAAAGTTTAAGAAAAAGTCTATTACCGGTACCTTTCATATAAGGTTTTTTTTTTTAATTTTCTCGATAACTGTACATTGGATTTCTGTGAAATTTTATAACTGTAAACATCTAGGTATCCGAACTAACTCGGCATATTAAAATTTTAAATAACTTTTATTTTATAATTAAAATTAATTTTTGAGTTTTTTTTATTTAAAAATCAATATTTTTAAAACTAATAAAAAAAATAATTTTAAATTTTATAATCACATGTACATTAATAAACTCTAAAAAACTGCATACCAAAATTTCAGAAATTTTTTTTCAAGAAACTATAAATAAAAAACTGGATTTCATCAAAATGTGTTCTACAATTTCGAGATACTTTTTTATAAAATTTTTATTGATACGTGGCATCTAATGGTATTCTTGGTTTTTTTCGAGAAACCGATTAAAGTGAAGGTTTTGGTAGTTTTTTTTAATTTATAAAACGATTTTTACTCACGTATATAGCATTAACTTTCATTTATACATAGGTTCTCTAGGTAGGTACATATTACCCGCTTAATTTTCATAATTCAAATCCATTTAAATATACATTCCATGAATCATATGTATTCCACAATTCATTATATTAAGAATCAAGGTAATCTTACCTACATCGGCTTTAATCCTGCAAAGGATTACTAGAAAACCTATACCTACGAACAGCGTCAGTGGTTAGCTACACTAAAGTTGTTAGTTACAAGAGCAAATTTGTACGATCCATTCGTGCATTTTATTTTATTTGCTTTTCAATTAAGTGCGAAGTTCTTTTTTGATTAATTTAAAAATATTATGAAATTGCAACATTGTAAAACCTTACTCATTGATTAAATAAATATATAATTGCACTAGCTTTTTCAAGCCCGAGTTTTATGATAAAGTCGGGTCATAAGGCATATTTACTACTGGTGATATGGCAATGTCAACCTTTTAATGTATCCCACTTAATGATTTACTTTTGAAAAAAAAGAGCCAACAATTATTCAGTCTTACGTAAGTTCCTATTGATTTAGTCAAAATCGCAACAGCAATTGAAAATGTACCTATAAAACCGGACCACAAAAAATTGAGTCATTTAAAGCAGAGAGTGCGAAATTGGATGATTGGATTAAGTGCGTAATTTGTCACTTTTGACCTCATGTCCCATGCACGTCTTTTAACAAAAAAAATGTGACAAAGAAAACTAAAGAATTACAGCTTAGAATATTCTGTTTTTTTAATCCTTTTTGATTCCAAGTCTAATTTGTACTTGCTGTTTATTTTTCAAAAAGGCGCTCATATTAATGCATACGACAATTATACGTCAAGTATTAAATCAATTAATCAAAAAATGACTTACGTACTTATTGAACATTATGTTATGGTTAATTCGCTGAACTCGTCTCGGTCACAGTCACAATTCGCTGCTATTTTAAGTAGTTTTATTGATTTGGCAAAGTTTACCTTTAACAGTCTTTACACTTTAAGGTGTTAAAGCGTGTTCCTTGCACTTTTTTCATGTACGAGTACATACATATACCCAACGGAACTGAACGATTTTTCGAGAGATAAATTTTCTTGAAAACACTGTTTTCCCACCCATATACTTAAATCCATAGACAAGGCAAAAGGGAGATTTAATAAAAACACAAAACACTAAAAACAAAAAAGACACAAATAAAAAGAGAGAAAATGGATAAGGCGGAAACATTTGATTTTTTATTTATTTTTATTCTCGGCGACCGACCGCGACCGGAAGAACTATGTGGTGTTGATACCCATATTCTGGCAATCTGATGTATGGCCGAACTGAAAATGTAAAGGATATCCCACCCATTTCCATACTGCATGTGATATGGTGAAAGTGATGAAACATATCGTGCCTGGGGATTTCGCTTTGAAAAATGCACGGAAGGATATAACAGACATTGTGATTTATTTGCAGTTAACTTTTTGGCATTGCTCTGCCATGCAAAGTTTTAAATAAAAATTTGTAAGGAGTGGTTAAATTTTGAAGGCTCAAAAAAAACTCACACAAAAAAAAAACACCTTAATGAAAATTGTGCTCTTGAATAAGAACTCTTTCCTTGGATTTCAATAAAGAAGTGTTCATTTCCGTGTTTCAAAACACATTTCCAGAGGCATTTTTTCTATGTCAGGATATACCCGCATAACAGAGGTTGTTATGAAAGACTTAATATTTCTTATTGAAAGCACAGTGCCTTGGGCTTAATAAAACGAGACCTATTCAGATGTAGATCTTACAGCGATTTTTCTCTCGTCCTTTGTGCAAAATCACACCAAGAAATAAACAAAAGCAATGTTTGAGGAAACTACCATTTTATCCTTTCCAGTTCTAACACAACTGTAACACTAAGCCGATTAGGAAGCACAATGTTCAACGTTGTTTTGGCTGTAAAATATTCCAAGGATCTCAAGCAATCGGTATTTTGTGAAAAGTTAAAAGAAGATTGCACCGCCATTGCATAGTTAAAAAGAACTCACAATATCACTATTGAAATTCTTTGATTGTTGAGTCTTTTGATACTCGGGCTCGGGTGTGATACTAAGGAATTTCCTTAGAAATCACACACTATTATACTGTCAAAGACCTTGAGCAAAATCAAAAGGATAGGTATTTGGTTAAGATTCTTGAAGGCGATATTTGACTGAGAGCGTGTATAGAGAAGCTTAGAACAAAATTAAGAAAATTACAACTACTAGGAACCTTTTTGTTGAAGTTTTAACTATGGAAATATGCATAATTATGTTAGTTGAATTTGAACTGTTCTTTGCTTACAGAGTTTAAGTAGGTAGGGTTGACATATTTTTGCAAATTTAGGGCGGTAATTTTTCTTATGAATTTTTATGCAACATATAAAATACAAATTGCCAAATTTTAAGGAGCAGGGTCATAACTTCGGAGGCCAAAATTTCCAAAAAAATTATTTAGGTGAGATATAAGCCCATAAATAAATTGTTAAGATTTAAACCAATCGAACTGGACACAAGTTGTTTAGACGAAATTCCCGTGGATTTCTGATCCATTCATTCTGCTTTAATTACTCACTAATGTAGTTTTGTAATGGAACGTTGCACTTCAAAACGCAATCAACCCACAAACATCAAAAACAATACTTAACCGACCGAACCGAAATGTATCTAAGTGTACCGCATCCGCCAATTCGGAGTGTATTATGTCAGCGGCAGTCATTCACTCACTAGATTGATATATGATATCATTTGAAAAAGTTTATTTTATAAATAAGTCTTTAATTTCTTATAATTCACATTAACTTTTAACAGAAAGTATTATAAAATTATGAAATTCTCTTGTAATTTTGATCAAGAAAAAAAAATTATTACAAAATAGGTTTCTTAATGTTAAATGCGGGAGAAAATGGTACATGTCAGATGAGCCACACATTCGACGATCTGTCAGTACTGTCATATGACGAATAGGAGTAAGAAGCATGTGTGTCTTTGGAGGTTCTCGTATGCACAGTCGGCGGATTGTCTTTTTCTTCAGTACTAATCGACAGTACAGGAGTCGGATACAGTATTTGGATCAAAGTCTGGTATGTGTCATCATCAAGCTGAGTGATATAAGGACGGGAACCTCCGATAGAGAGTTTACAAAATTTCAATCCCGCAACAACAACCGGGAATTAGTTTCACAGTTGGTGGAGCTTAGTTAATATTAAGTAGTTTCCCCTTTTTCAACCTTACTATTCTTTACGAGACACCGGATTTATTCCATGCTCGGAAAGCTTCTTTCTTTAGCTAGTGAGATTTGGACACACTCTCTTCTCCTACTTTCTCTACTCTATCAAATCTTTGCCCAACTTCCTGCTCCTGCTTTAAGATTATTTGTTTCATTAGTGAGACAAGCGCGACTCTAGAGTCTGGTCCCAGTTTTAGGTCAACTGCCTTCTTCTAGATTCCTGACCACACCAACATTTGCGCAACTAGATTTTCCCTAACAAGTTGGTAATATGTATTGGTAGGCCGAATTACCTAACGCTTTTAGAAAAAAGTATCAGGGCGTTGCTCTGCATAAATTAATCACTATATTTTCGTAAATATCTAAACCCCGGCGCCACATATCGAATCAAATTTTTTCATAGAATTTCTTTTTCTTAAAATATAGCATGGTGTGAATAGGAGCTAAAGCGTTTCACCTAGGGAGTAATTAAAATAGCCTAAATCACTTCTTACAGAATCAACTATCTATGCCGCCAAACTCAGTGGAGCTGTTTTCGAAATTAGTCGGGACAAACAGACATACAAATATTTAAAAAAGCCAAGTCCCAAAATGCAAATACCAATATCCGCGCGGGCACTATTTCTGAGTTGGACAATAACAAATCCAAGCTAGGACCCTTACATGCCCGGGAGTGGTCAGTTATATATATTTACACCAAGATTGATTTCGAACAAAGATACCAGTTGTTATTGCGGAATCGAAAAATATGGTAAGCTCTCTAGCGCAGGTTCCCGCCCTTCTATCATTTGATGATGACACATACCAGACTCTGATCCAAATACTGTATCAGACTCCTGTGCTGCTGATGGGTACTGAAGAAAAAGACAATCCGCCGACTGTGCATCTTAGAACCTCCAAAGCCAGACATGCTTCTTACTCGCAAGCTTTTGAGTCGGAGAGATGTTTTTGATACGAAAGTAAATAGAGTTCTCCCTTACACCTATTCGTCATGACAGTACTGACAGATCATCGAAAGTGTGCCTCATCTGACATTTACCATTTTTCTCACGCATCTAACATTCAGAAACCAATTTTGTAATTTTTCTTTTTTGCAAAAAGTGTAACAGTTGTTATGATCTTCTACCACCTTTGTTTTAGCCCAAATTTTGTAGGAACTTGGAAAAAAAAAACTATTGAATTTATTGACTTGAAAACTTCTTATTATTTAAAAGCCATGTGCATCGGAATCTCCCATGAATCAAACAAATCAATATTACGACACTTCTTTTTTGTCTTATTTGGCTGACATCACGCGAGATTAAAAAAATCTGACCGCAAAAGAAATTGTTTTCTTAGTCCGATGTGGACTAATAGATTTTTTGTGGGCGAATAATATAAACATACAATTTGTTTAAATAATTGAATATTGTTGAATTAAATTTACTTAAATTGCATTTAAATTAATTGCGAAAAAATCAATAATTAAGAAAGTAAGAGTGCTTAATGGATAGCGAAGATTTAACTTACATTAAGCAAAACAACAATTTGTGAAGTTTATTGTGCATTTTTAAATAACAGGAAAATGTTTTAATTATGTTTTAATTTTGGTGTATTTTAGTCATTTTTTGCATTTGGATAAGTCGACAATTGCTCTGTTAAGTGTTCTTATTGTAAATACATCCTCGCGCGGAAAAAAAGTTTTAGTAATTTCGCACCGCAGTCAATGTTCTTGGCCAATTCAAGAAGATTTGTTTGGTTGCCTGGACAAATTACTTAGTCTTCTCTGTTGAAGGATTTGAAAATGTTGTCCAAGTTCGTCAAGTCATTCAACATCCTTGGTGATGGCTTTGACAAGCCGCCTTCACTTAGGTGGTCCACCCATTAATACGATGCGACATTTTCTTCCGCTGGAATTTTGTTTTTTAGCCTATGGCAATCTATCCGGCCATATTTTCTAGACCATCGCTCTCTAAATTCGCCAAATATTCATCATCTTTGTTCCATCTGTATTATCCGCTTCTGGTTCCCAAGCAATGCTTTGAAATATAGTACCTTAGAGGAAATTTCTGATTACTTATTTGTATATGTCTGCAAACCGTTAAATGGTGCTTCCCAATCTGGGGTATCGTAAAAGCTCTTACATTTGCTGTGTCCGAAATAATACCCTCGTTGTGTCCTAAAATGTGAGACCCTATTCAAAAGTGGAATTCTGCTCTATCAGGATGATAACGGAGGTTTTCCTTGCCACGTACCAACTTAATGTATTTTCTAATACGTCCTGATTCAATCTGTACGACAACACATAGTTGAATCCAAATCGGCTTGCGTCTAACAGTGTTTCTACTATTTTTTTTTATTCCGCTGCTTTGTACACTGTTAATATGGTACAAGGTTTAAGGCGAGGGCTTTATTTTTATCCGTGCATATTATGAAGATAGAATATATTTTTAATTTATTTATTATAAAGCAACTCAAATGCACTTACCGAATTCATTTCTATGTCATCTGCAGTTAAGTGGTCACTACAGATTCTAGCTGATTTTGCATTAAGGCAGGCATCCTTTCTTTTACAAAGATGAATCCAAATTTTCAGCAGTTCAGGATCTTTTGGGAAACTGTGGTATGGCACATATCTTCTCTTCTTAGTTTACTGTTTTTATTATTACACCTACAAACAGCACACAACATTTTAAAGCAATTTCACATAAAACAAAATAAACATAATTTGAATAACAAAATTCAAACTTTACAATTTCAAACTTTGTTTCGCTTTTATCTCGTTTTCATTTTTAATCTCTTGTGACGTCACACGAGTTGTCAAAATTATAACAACATAGTGAAAATAGAAGTATCGTAATCTTGTATTCTTTCATTCATGGGTATCTCCTATCTCATTTTGATAATCGCACGCCCAACAATATAATCCCGGATAATCAGTTCAGTTTTAAGGCGGGATATGACACACACACGGTTTCTGATATCAAATGGAACAAATCTAAAAAGCAGTGTACGGCTGCCTGTCTGGTCGATTTAGAGAACGCCTTCGACACGGTATGGTTAGGAGGTCTCTTTCTAAAGCTTAACAGACTAGTTATAAGTAAACCTCTATTACAACGGGTTATCCAATTTGCGGTTTCAAAAGTAAACGTAAATAAAACATATAAAATATTTTTGTTCATGATATTTCTTTTATATTATAGAGGTTGAACTTTGACATTATGTGTGAAACACTACATCATTTAAATGACCACCACGCGAATTGTTGCAAGCATCGATTCTTTTGAGGTAATTTTCGACCACTTTTTGACACATATTGGGCGGTATCTCAGCCATAACTTGACGAATGTTGGTTTTCAAGTGATCAAGAGTTAAAGGTTTATCTGCATAAACACGGTATTTTGCGTAGCCCCACAAAAAAAAGTAGCGGTGTCAAATCGCATGATCTTGGTGGCCAGCAAATGTCTCTTGCAATAAAGTCATATTCACTCGAGTTGTGTGGCATGTGGCACCGTCTTGTTGAAAACACATATTCCCCAAGTCGTATTCTTCAATAGCAGGAACAAAAAAGTCGGTTATCATATGACCATAACGCTCCGAATTGACGGTGACAGTCGTTCCATCGTCGTTTCCGAAGAAGTAAGGTCCAATCACACCTCCGGGCCAAAGAGCGCCCCAAACAGTGACTTTTGGGGATGTAATGGCCTCTCTTCAACTACTTGAGGATTCTCAGAACCCCAAATACGACAATTTTGTTTATTAACATACCCACCGAGTAAGAAATGTGCTTCGTCGTTGAATAAAATTTTGTTCGAAAAATCGCCGTCCACCGCCTGTTGTTAAAGCACCCTTTCGACGTATCTACGACGTTGTGAATGGTCAGCTGGCTTCAGTTGTTGTGTGAGCTGGACTTTATATGGATGTAGGTGCAGATCCAAATGCCGTAAGACAGTCCTAATTCCTGAGAATGACGAGGAATCGACACATTCAGGTTTTCGGCAACACTTTCACTTACAGCAGCGATATTTTCAGTGGTACAAGAGAAACAATGATGCACAGGCCTTACAATATCTGTAACCAATCTAGTCCCTTCAAATTTCTTCACAATTTTGCCAATTGCTTGCATAGTTGGACGATTATGTAAACCATAATCTCCTCTGAACACACGATATGTGGCTGTGGCAGAATCACAATTTTTGTAGTAGGTTTTAACAATTTTTGTGCGTTGTGCGATAGTTAAGCGACCCATTTTCGTAAATGTGAGACTTTCAACTGAAAAAAAAATTGGTTTAACAACTTAGTTTGACAGATGTCGAATTCCAGCCCTATACTTTTCAAACCGCAAATATACAAATGTATATACTTACATATAATAAACGTGTTTCCTTCGAATACAATACGAATAAAAAAGATGTTGAATTTTCACGAATATGCTTAGTTAACAATGTTTATGTTTAACCAATCAACAGATTTGTTGAAGAAACATAAACGTTGTAAAAGTATCACAAACATGTTCATTTTAATACATTTCGAATTCAAAGTATCATGTACATGTTTGATTGAATACTTTTCTATTTAAATTATCATGATCATGTTCGAACTGAATACTTTTCTTGTTTAGCCAACAATAAACCAAACAAAACCTTTGCATAACTGAGTTTCAACTCTTGTGCTTATTCTGATGCGTTTCCTTGTTAATTAGTTTAGCATTTTTTGATGAGACTTTAATTATATTTAATGTTTATATTTTGGTGAAAAAGTTGATTTAAAGACAATGTTCTGCTTTAAAAAATGTTAAACACTTCTTATCTTAGATATTGACCACTGTAGTGAGGATGTATTAAGATAGAAGATCTAAGCAGATCCTCACATTTTTATTTACACTTTATACTTTTCAAAATTCTTTAAAATCATCCTCCATTTTAATGTCATCTGTTTTTATTGTTTATTTCTTTTAAGCAATTGCGCCTTAAAAAAGCGTCATTTCAAAAATTTACTTTCGAAAGATCATCGCATTTTTGTACTTACATAAGTTTTTTTTTTAATTATAAAAACTAGCTTATATGTAACAATATACATTAAACAAATTGTTATTTTTAATAAAAAAAAAAACTGTGTTATTCTTTTATTTTTAATAAAAAATTGAAAAAAAATTGATTATAACATTGTCTCCTTTCCCGGAATTCTCAGGTGGAAAATTAAAAGTGGTGAGTATTTTAATATGGAAACGGATTTTTTTTTTATAATCTTCATGATGAAGTTTGGATGTGAAGAATTGACAACAATGGTCTGGAAATGTAAAAATTGAAAGTAGGTAATACATACAAATATAGGAAACTTAAAAATAATTGTGTTGAAATTATAGTGCTTAAATTAATTATGAAATACTGAATGAGCATCGTTGTTGATCAGAAACATTCGTTCTTAACCTTAATTGTTAATTAACTGCTTTAAAACGAGAATAATACTTTCGTTTTTTAATTATTTTATTTACTTATTAACTTATATTGGTTTAACTGAAGCAAAACAAAACATTAAATAAAATATCAATGTTGTTTTCTAATACGATTTTCATGTTGGTTATCAACAACAATCGTGCTCAATTTCATATTAACACGGCCACAATAATTGTGACACCAACATTTTTATATTTAAGGAAACACGATTTTCATTTGCCTTGCATCAAAAACATTGTTGGTTATCAATGCTTATGCTCATGTTACTATTATCTTAGTGATAGTTTGAGCACGAAATTGAAAATGGTGTTGTGGATTTGAACAATGGAAATTGTATCATTTAAACACAAAAATTGAAAATGTCAGCTTGTTCAAATTAAATTTGTTCGTGCCTGACGCAAAAACAAACAAGGTTCATGCTTTTGATTTTTAGTTTTTCTTTTGGTGTAATTTAAACACGCTAAACACAAATTCTAGCCATTAAATTTTTGCAATAAAAAAGGACTCTTCCATATGCCATAAAATTGTCCTAGGGCATCTTCCAATTGTAATAGTGGTTTCGATTAAATTCAAAACATCCCAAGTAACATTTTTCCTCTCATAACATTCACCCATAACCTAATGAGACTAATTTAAGGGAGCCAAAATAATATTGAAGAATTCTTCTAGATTATTAAAATGTTATGTTATAATACTGCTAAAAGTGTTAAATGGCCTAGTTATGAGAGCCTCTCTATACTCCCTACCAGAGTTGTATTCTTCTTATGGGATGACAGATATAGAATATTGAAAAAAGGCCTCTTATATGATTCTAATAAAGCTCGGCTAAATCTTGTTGTGAGAAAGCGTTTCTTGCAATGGGAGTTTCTAAAACAGAATAGAGAAAATGAGAAGAGAAAAGAGAATAAACCTTCGCAAAATTATATCTTTCTCATTAAATTTTTTTTGAAAGAAGCAAACTCTTTTAAAGTTTTTGCGTGTATATGTCATGGCTAAAAACTGATGGGCTTGGTATGGATTTGTGATAGTATTTATTTTGTAAGTCAATTATTTATTATTTTATAACGGCGATGCATTATTTTATTTTATTATTTGTTCGTATTTGGAGCTAAAAATTAATGCGGTTGAAATTGTATCTGCTAATTTATAGAATTTACCTCGAAAAAAAACAAAGCGCCTTCAAAATAATGCATATTCAAATTATTTATTTTATAGTTTTTATCAAGGATAGGGTTACCTTATATACTTTTGGGAATCACTTAATTTTTGAAATTAAAGTAGATGATATACAATCCTAACTGCATAAAAATTAACTTGTGAGTCAAATTAAATCTGAAAAGTAATCCATATGACACACTAAGAGCCTTAATGCTGCATTTACACAAATGATAAAATGTAATTGTTGGTAGATATTTTAATGTTACAAAACAGAATTACCCAAGTAACATTTTTCATCTCACAAGAGGTTTTAATAGAGAAACGTCGAAAAGTTAAAGTAATACCCATTTCGGTTGTAAAATATTTTGTATCGAGATTAGAAAGAATCTTTTACATGCTATTGTTTTGCCATTTATGTTTGTAAAATTTTTAATGCACATAAATTTATTTAAAAAAAAAGGGTTTTTAAAATAAATAATTTTTAGAATTAATTTCGACATATTCACATTTTGTATGTGTGGTAACCCCCAAAATACTCAGAGAATATTTTCTGCGTGCTTAAATATGGCTGATGTTGAGATGAGAGAATCCTTTAATAATTACAATAAGACCATTATAAGAGTTTGGTTTCCTCTACTTTTACTCACTCTCATTTACTAAGTTTATATTAAGTCTTCTTATGGGAATATTCATTATATTATGGAATTATTTAAAAAAAAAGGAGCGAGATAACAAGTTACATATTTATTGACCTATTAATCACGGACGTAGTAAGGGAAGCGGGCCTCAGCTACAAAATTAAAACATGAATTTGTTTTTATCATAGCACGACACTAGAAGAATGCCAATTTATTACAGTTGTTTGCCATTGAAAGTGTGAAATATTCAATTATTATTCAAAATATAGAGCCCAATAGAGATACCTATCATACATTTTTTTTGTAAATTTGATTAACAAAATTATAAAAATGTTTCTTCTTTGAAGACACGTTTTAGTCGACCGCGACGGCTGATCTTCTACTAAAATCCACAGCCCTTTTGCTATTTGATATGTGTTAATTTTTGGTTGCGAAAGACTTCCATTTTCAAATATTTGAAAAAAAAGCCTTTAGAACACTTTTCGGAAAATTAAAACAGACAATTCACATCCATTTAATAATCTCGACAACGTCCCTGACTTGGCGTGTGACGAGTAAGTATGTGATTCCATGTGCCAATTCGAAAATGCAACTCCTATTAGAATCCTGTAATAAAATGTTGCATACCTTAAATTCTATAAGGTTCGTTATGGAATTTTAAAAAAGCTTAGACTCCGATAAGTCAGTTGTTATGCGATTGAAGATATATAGGCGTTTAGGTTTCATAACAAGATTTTTATAAAACTCTATGTGCTTGAAATCTTGTTAAAGGAGGCAAATTTGTTTTAAGTATAAGATTTAAATTATTTGAAATTTGTAGAGGGCTAAGTTCTTATAAAAAAAAACGTTATGAGAATAATTTAAGTTTCGTTACAAGAAATTAACTCTAAGCATAGTAATGGGACCCAAAAGAGGCTCACACGATTGTTTTGCAGATTATGGGAGCTTAACTCTCTAGAGTATGTTAGTTAGAATCTTCACCAACAAATCGCAAATTCAATGTCTCTTAATATAAAATTACACAAATATTTGGTTTGAATAACTTTATTTCACGTTTATAATATAACAATTCTTTAAATTTTCTTTAATTGAATAGTAATATTATTTTGAATTTTAATTGACTAGTAATTTCAAATTGAAAAACAACGAAATGCGAAATCATACATTTCATACAACAAAACAAAAATCATACAACACTTCCAATGAAATCTGTGAAACAAAAAGTTGTATGATGTATTATGAGAATGTATGGTGTATGAAATGTATGTGTTGTATGATCTGTGAAACAGGGCCCAGAGTTGGTTAAACTTTTTCAAAAGTTATTTTCTACCGCATTTTGTATTAAGAAAAAAATTTTATATTTTGTTTGCACAAAGTGTAACATAGCATAGCATAAGAAAGGGTGGCAATGGCGCAGTGGATAAAGTACTTGATTGCTAACTTAGATTTGGGGGGTTCGATCCCCACGCTAGGCGCATTCTTTTCTATACCTCCAATTTTAATTGGATGCGGCCCATGGGTTAAAATGAGACAGTCAATACCTGGTTCTCAAATGCACTGTGCCAAACTAGTGGCGTGCAATTCAGGTTGCATTTAAAAGACCTTAGGTCCTACAGGCATATAGTTTAATTTAAAGAAAACTAATTTATTATGATCTGCTACCACCCATGTTTAGGCCCAAATTTTATAGGATATGCAAAAAAAAAATTGAATTTATTCACTTGTAAGCTTCTTAACATTTAAAATTTATGATTACCGCCACCACTTACATGTTTCCCTTTAACACTGTATTCATCATGACAAAAGCTTTTAAAATTTAACTACTCTGTTTTAGTCCGAACGTTCACGTTCACACTTTGACAAAGTAAAATAAATTCCATATACACTGCACATTGTACCTGTGCACAATAATGCATTGAATGAAAGAATAGAAACGTCCTTTAAAAACACAAATTAATTTCAGCTATTGCTGTGACATTTTAGGAACAAAAACCTGCCAAAACATTGCAACCGTGAGCTTAACTAATGCATCTATTGTGTATTTGAAAAACACAAGCATTGTTGGTCCTTTAATTCATTGCTTTTGATGTGTTGTTTGGCTGGTAAAATTCTACTCAAAGCTTCCATCTAGGTAGGTATGCAACGCAACGCATACCTGTCAATGAGTAGGTTCCATTAAAAACAGAAAAAAAAACAATGCTTTATCGTTTCAAATTCAAATCCCTTTTCACATTTCATCACTATTTTGCATGCATGTATTTATATAATAAATTTTCCTATTTTCCTATTTTCTAGTTTTCTAGTTAAAACATCAAACAAATATAAATGAGTTTTCCACCAAAAATACCGCAACGCCAAATTAAACTATCCCCAGGATAAGGATCTGGAATATACAAAACGCAAAACCACCCCTTTTGCTGACCCATATGACCCGCTGCCGATTTCCCACCACCGCCACCATATGTCGTATACAAAAACTTCGGTTGAAAAATTGTTTTAGAATTTTGCATAGAACAGGCACATTGTCTGCGATACACAAATTCATTTATGTACGAGTATGCTCACTCGTATGTATGTGTGTAGAGTAGATTGTGGGTATATATTTTGGGAAAAATTTGAAGTTTGGTGACCACAGAACATAGCACAATGACAATAACCAATGTTTTAATTCCCGTTCAGAGGATAAACATGCCGAAAAACGGTGCGGTCGTTTGGTCGGTTCAGGCCGGGGCTAGTTGGCTATTCAGTAGAAAATTTAGGATGTGCGCATTTACATCTGATATAGCCTGTGTGAAAAGCAACACTACACTTTTAAGTCGCCTGCTGCTCTGCAACCAGCCAGCCATAGCAAAAGTATCTGTAGATAAAATGAGGTCGACAAAGGTTACATGTTTTTGTTTTTTCTGGGAAACAACCCCCAAGCCTCCAGAACACGATTGAAACGCGTGCGATCAGCCAATTCGGGACGAGCGAGAGTTTAAAATTAAATTTAATGAACACGAACATGAACAAAACAAGCTTAGGGCTGTTCCCTGTCGTTCGGTGACCGGTCGGTGTTTTGTCGAATGGCGACACTGGACTCCACAACGATGTAAGGTGTTAGCCAGGGGTAGGTAAGGAAGGTGTACTTATTTGCGTGTTGACATATTCCTAAAAACAATCAACATACACGGATGGGAAATTGGAACTCATCAGTGGCATTAACCGGTGCTCGCCGGCCGATTGGGTCCGATTAAATTGACATTGCCGGAATTTCGCGCGGTCCAGGGCCAGCAGCAGCCTCCGCCGAGCCCCGACGAAGAAGATTGATGGATTCCGGTGTCCAGAGTACCACTAGTCCAGCAGTGCGGTTAATTCACAATATTAGCTTATCATCTATGGAATTCATAGAAAAGAGTGTGGAGGATGGCTGATGTTTGACAGCACTTCAGGTCTAACACAGTGTAGGTATTGTTGAGAAATTTGAGTCAAACATTGTCGCACATGGTTAACAGCAGATGTGGCATAAATGGGATTTGGCAGACATCGATGGCAGCCTACCTACGCCAAGCCGGACACTTAACGATTTATAGGGAGCTACATCACGAGAATTGAACAATGACATGGCTTTATGAATGCATGTTGCCGCGTAATACCAGCATCTGTATGAGCGTGCACACAATGCAATATATCACTCCTTAATCGAACTATCAATTTATAGTGCCGCTATTTAATTTGTCAATCAGGTTAACTGCCTGACACGTTGAGTAGCCTGCTTTTGGCTTCGATTCGATATAGGACTATAATTGAATGAGAATCTTAAATGGTTTTAGCGGATACATAAAACATATTAAGGATTTTTTTTTAGATAATCGAATTGTGGTTAGGGTGATTCTCTGAAAACTGGGATTTTTTGTTCCCGAGTACAATATTTCTAAAATTGTTCATCGAATTGTGCAGTTGAATATCTATTACGCTGAATTTTCTTCTTGAAAAGTGTCATAACAATATCAACACATTCCTACTCGTATTTAGACTTCGATAAGGCTTTACAGGAACCTATGATATATGTAAAATTTAAACAAATCTATCCCACGGGAACCATATATGTGCTATTCTAGACTATAATCTATCTCTGTGCCAAACTTTATCCAGATCCGTTTAGCCGTTTTGGCGTGGAAGTGGAACAAACATCCATTCATCCAAACTTTCACATTTATAATAGGTATGGGGTGGCGCACGAACCGTGTTACAAAAATAAAACGTAATAACTACTTTTCAGTGTGAGTAATTGGCTTATTTTTTTTTTTTATTTTATAGGCTACTATTGAGATTTATAAAAATGAATGCTTGAAATACTGAAAAAAGGATTTGGATAGTGCAGCGATACCATTCTTTGCAGTCCGTCATTTCTCTCCAAAGGGAACTTAGGCTGGAGTTTGGCGGTACTCCCCCGAGTAGATGGACCATTATAAGGCTAGTGAACATGTTTGCCGAATCTGGAAGAATCGAACGAATACCGTATCATCGAGATCCCAGTGTTCGGGTTCAGGATACAATCGTGCCTTTTGCATCGGCAATACAGGCAAATCCAAGTGTTTCGACTCAAAACTTAGCGGGCCAAATTGGAGTTAGCAGACGGTCATTACAACGGATACTTCATGATGACTTAAACTTGTTTCCGTACAAAGTCCAAGTTACAAGCAAGTTATACCCTCAGGATTTCCATGTTCGCCTGGAATTTTTGCCAAAAAATGATTGCAATGGCCGAAGAAGACAACACATTGACAAATTGTTTGTTCATGTCTGATGAGGCCCATTCTGACTTAAACGGCAATGTTAACAGCAAAATTGCCGTATATGGAGTGAATTGAATGTAAAAATGCTCCACGAGAAGGAACTGCACCCAGGACGAGTCACTATGTAGTGCGCAGTTTCATCAAGGTGTATTGTCGGGCCATACTTTTTTGAAAAAACGGTGTAACACAAACTGTCAATGGGGACCGTTATTTAAAGACGTTGGAGGAGTTTTTTTACCCGCAACTTCGTCGAAGATGTATCCCTTTCAGCATAATTTGGTTTCAACAAGAGATGGAGCAAGTGCACACGTAGCCGCATAAGTTAGGGCGGAGCTCCAACGAAAATTCCCAAACAAATTGATATCCAGAAAATGCACTTTCCGCTGGCCCCCAAGGTAATCTCACCTGACTGCACCAGACTTTTTTTTATGTGGTTATGTCAAGCAGGAAGTGTACAAAACGAAACCCAGGAATTTGACTGAATTAAAGCAGTCCATTAAGACAATAATTGAGGCGATCACAATTTCAACCCTTCAGGCCGCAATGAACAATTTTCTGATCAGGTGCCGCATATGCGTGGATGAGCGCGGAGGTCATTTGCGGTCTATCATCTTTAAAAAAAACATTAGTTACTTTAAATAAAATTTATTTTTTAATAAAAGTTATTTAAATTTCTTATTGTAGCACGATTCATGCGCCACCCTGTATGAGTGGACTGTTTAATAAAGTAAGTTTTTTTAAATGTTTTTTATTATTATCTGTTATTTGGTTATTTAAAAAAATCTTTATTTTCTAGTGATTAATATTGTTATATATAAAAAAAAAATAATAACATATGTAAAACATATAATATTTTGTTTTATTCCAATGTGTTGCAATTGACCCCAAACAGTGTTTCAATTGTCCCTTGGATGCGGACGGTTGAAAACAATTGATTTTTGTTTACAAATATTGATAAACCACTTAAAGCAACATAGGGAGCACTCAAAAAACACTACCTATTCAAAGATTGGACCACGATCTTGCATTTCATATAACTCCATCATAGCTTTTCTTATAAATCGCAATACTATTAGAAAATACAGCTTATGAAGTAAACAATGATTTAAGCCACATAATGCTCTGGACAAAAGCTAATGGCTTGTGTCTAAATCCCGCCAAATCAAAGTGCTTAGCGATTTCAAGGAAAATGATTAAAACTTCTTATTTTCCAAAATTATATCTCGAAGATTCACCTATCGAATTTGTAAAATCTGCGAAAAATCTTGGCGTAACCTTCAACACCACCCTATGCTGGAATGACCATATTCGTTTGACCCTTGCAAGGGTTTATGGAAGTTTGTGTCTTCTATGGGCAAGTCAAAAAGTTACACCTCTGAACACGAGATTAATACTTGCAAAATCATTAATTATCCCGGTAATACTATATGGCTGTGAAATTTATACTAATTGCGATTTCATTCATAAACGAAAATTAAAGGTTGCCTTTAATAGTATTGCATGGTACATATATGGATTGAGAAAATATGACCATGTATCCCACTATGCGAGGTTTGTAACGGGAATGTCATTTGAAAATCTACTCCAGTTTAGAATATTAATTTTACTTCATAATGTTATGCAAGCACATCAACCAATGTATCTTTATAATAAGATTTGTGTGACGCGTTCTACTCGGTCACATAATTTAATACCAATTCGGTGCACACACTTGGTATCTAATAGGCAATTCTTTGTTTATTCAGTTCGTTTGTTGGATTCTCTTCCACTCTCGTTACGCAAAATAGGTTGCATAAGGCTGTTTAGAGTTGGGTTAAATGAGTATTTACAAAATCATTGATGATGATAGAGATTTGTATATTATTTCATAATTGTATCTTTTCTTATTTTATTTTATTTTATTTTTTTTGTATGTATGTATATTTTTGTTTTTCTGTAAATAATTTATTAATTGGAATAATTTTTTGTTATTTTTCAATTTAATTTTAAAATTTAACATAAAAATCTCATGGAGAATAAATTAAATATCATATAATTTAAATGCATTTGATGCTTTGCACTATTTATTTAATAAGATATTGTATCTTAATGTGTTAAGTTAATAAATAAATAAATAAATAAATAAATAAATAAATATGAACAATATAACAACTATTGTTTCACTTTTACCCAGTCTCACCTAATCCGGAAGTGCCACCACACCTAATTTCCAAATCTCGTAAAGTCTGGAACATTTAAGGGTGTACAAGGAGCAGATACTATCCCACCATTACTCTTTCGCTGAGTATGGGCTCGCAACTGCCATTCGTAGCTTCCTATTCCTACATATTCGTCATTTTTCAAATAAAGTCTTGTGACTTTTTTCCAAGAGGAAATATTTGTTGGTGTTTTTTTTTTTTTTAAATTGAGTAATGCGGAATCTTGTTAATGGCATGAACAATTGTATTTAAATTTTGTATACTATAGTAATAGGGCTGCCAATAAGACCGAGGCTAGTCTCCGTCTCCGTATGCGATTTATATATGTAAGGATTTCGTTGGAATAGAAATGTCTTATTGTTCAGATTTTTTCTCCACCGGAAAAAGGTGATTAAGACTTTTAGTTGAGACTTGGAAAAAAATATTATGGAAACGTCAAAATATAATTTGTTTTAAGCTGTCAAAACCGGTTAAGGGATGGCTCTGATTTAAATGGATTAAAAACCACTAAAAAACTGAAATTTTACCTCAAAACAAATTTGGATCCGGAAAAAGTTGATTTTAAAGGTGCAGGGACATAAATCCCCGGGACATAATTCCCAATTTTGCTTTTAGGGACTTGTGCCCCACATAGATGATACATAAGTTCCAAAATCAATTACGTTTACGGTCAAGAAAAAGCTCGGTGTGTAAAGGGGAGGGGGTGCTCTTTCCCACCTGCTTGGCCCAATATAGGATTTGAGGTGGGTACAAGCTTGGGTATATGCACATTTTTTTTTTAATTTGAAGATTTCTTTTTAAAAAGTTCCAAAATAAATAAATTTGCATATATCCAAAGCCAAATTCTATATTGGGCCAAGAAGAGCGTTGTAGGGCGGCAGAATATTTGAAAGTTATTTTATGTTTTGGATAAATATTTCATATGGCCATATTTATGTCTTATAAAATTTGGGAGTTTTGTGCCATCAGCAAGAGGCAAACGTTGGGACTTATGTCTCACCGAAGTTGGATATACATATGTCCCAAATTAATTTTTGTAAAGTAGTAAAGATCGTTATTCGATACGATCAGTTCCGTTGAACAAAAAATGAATTATAAAAAAAAAATTACTGGCTGGTTGTGTTTCTTCTAATTTTACTTTGGGTTTGAATTCGTGTTTCTCGGTAAATATACATCGCTGTTCGGCGTGAAGTGTAGAATGTATTATACAGTTTGACTGTAAAATAACTGGGGTTTGACTGGGAAATATTTGAAACGAAAAGAGAAATTCGTATTTTTTTTAATGTTTTGTTAGGGGATGGCCGTGGCGCGATAGTTGTATGCTCGCCTGTGAACCTCTTGGTCGTAGGTTCGATTCCTGCCGTTGTGTATGTCTTATTATATTCCTTTAAAAAACAATTCTCAAAATTGTCATAAAATGAGTTGCTGGTTGGCTCATTACATGCTGTTCAGGCATAACACTAACAACATGTGATTGAGCAAACTAGTATACTCATAAATATGACAACGAAACAAATAAATAATGCGAATTATAAGGGACATCGATAAATAAGACACGGAAATTATCTCCGCATTAGTTCAGCTGCCATCCCTGCAGATAAATCTGAGACAACAACCAGCTTTAGTCTCAGAACATCTCGCCACACATCTTTCCTATCCTTCTTTCTCTTCTTTCACCGGCTGACAGCGCTGTGTTAAAAACATATAAAGGGTATTCATTCCCTTGAGCCTGAGCAAAATTATAAAAACAAGTGTTTTTTGTCTAATATGGCGCAGACACTGTAAGGGTATTATTGTGTGGGTGCGTCTTTTCGTCTCTTCCCGTTTTTTACTTGCGATTATAGGTACTATAAGGCAAGTTATGCATTCATAGAAAAAAAAAAGTTATGAGATAACAGTCAAACATCACATTACGATGATAGCGAAGACGAAAAAATATGGTCTAAAAATTCTATCCGTCTGTATGTCTGTCTGTATATATGTATAGACAGACAGACCTACAGCCCAAACGGGTGGGCCGAATTGCTTCAAACTTGGTATATAAAGTTTTTTAGGTATTGTACAGAGGGGAAATGGAAATTTTTTGTTAGCTCAAAAAATAACGGTACCTGCCATATAACCGTTACGTTCAATCCTATTTTTCTCGGAGACGGCTCTAACGATTTTGATAAAAAAAAAATCAGTCTGGATTCTTAGCTACGACCGATCATATAGTTGAAAAAAAAATTAGAAAAATGTCTAAAACCGGTACTTTCCGTAGGACCATTTTTTTTCTTTCGACTATCTCATAAATGGCTTAACCGATTCTTTCGAAATTTCACAAAAATGTAGGTTTGGGGTGCCCAAATTATACCGCGTACCAATATTATTAATTAATGTTTTTTTTGTATTTTTAAAATCATTTTTAAGAAAAAAATGTATTATTCGAAAACTGCTCATTAAATTTGTTTTAAAAATTATATTTATTTGAATTTTCTGAATTCCTATGGATTGGCGTTTTTGAATTTTTTTAGCATTTTCAAAAAGTTAAAAAAAACTTTTTTCTCAAAAACCGCTCCACAGATTTAAATTTTTTTCATAAATTCAAATTTATCCAAGAAATAAAATGGCGTACTTTTTTTTTTAGCTCAAATTAGTTTAAGTATTTAATCTTTTGTTTTTAAGTTTATATTATTAAATATTTAATATTGTCATACCAATTTATTTTAGAACAAAATTAATGAAATTTTGTATATGCATATACAAAATTGAGTTAAAAATGACTTTAAAAATTAATTTAGATTTTTAATAGAAATCTTTTGCATACGATGTGATCGAACATAAGAGCAAGTTCGTGCGATCCAGTCGTGCATTTTATTTGTTTTCGTTTTGTATTACAGGTATGTTATGCGATGCATTTCCGATGAAGAAAATTTTGACATCGAGCAATTTTGAGAACGAGGACATTTGGGCTGGCGATGTGTTGAAGATTACACTACCGCCAAAAAGGATGAGTGCATGAAGTAGACAGTGATCCCACAATTCCTATACTGCATTTAAGAACAATTGCGATAGATGTGGGCGTTGAAATAAAAAAAAAAGCTCCCTGCCATATTGCACTCTAGTGGGCGCCATATTGCCTGTAGGTAGGGCAATATGGTTTTTTTAAACTCTTCTTAAATTAATTTATTTTTTGTTAATGGTCTTGAATTGTTATTTTTATTTAATTTATTTACGCTACTTTTTCTCTAATTTAATACAAGAAGAAATTGTTGTAAAGTTATTTTAGATTAACGTTAGGTGCGCCATAATGCCCGAACTTACCCTATTTTTATATATCAAAAATATATCAAAGAAAAATTAGTGCGTATTAGTGTGTTGTACCAAAAAAAAACGAATTCCACGTTAGAAATCTTAGCCACAGTCTTGAAAAATTGAATATTGTTTCGCTTACTTACTCTGATTACAATTTAATTCGATACTCAGATATCGTTTTCTGTCAACACACATTAAAATGTTCGAATTCTGACATTACCATTTAGAACGTACCTAGGTAATACAATATTGTTTAAACTCCCGCAAATTGTGCTGTCAAATGTAGGTATATATATGTATGTACCTTAACATAAATTAATTTATTTAACACTAAGATCCAAACAAATTGTCACACAATATCTATCTGGTGGATTTGTTTCGCTTGGTAAATAGATAGGAGGTAAATGATAGAAATAAGAAATATATATATATTTGCCTGTGATGCGATAACAAGCTTTGTTTAAATCCGTGTTCCCCATCCATAAAATGTATAGCTACAATACACTAAGGACGACGACGACGCACGATTCGATATCTACAATTTTCAAGACAGGATGTAACGTATGTAAAGGTGTACCTTCTCTCTCTTTCTCTCTTTCTCACTCTATACAACGATGACGATGAATGTTTGCTAATAAGTTTTCCAAGATTTTAATTAAGCTTGCAAAGTCTCCATGTAGTACTGAGGAGGGAGGAAATTAATTACAACTGCTTGTGCACACACCAGGATGCTTTTCATCCCCACCACTCAGGTTTATTGTTTTGTAATTTCGAAAGCTAAATAAGTGCTCTAGGGTTCTTTTCCACGTAAAGGTCCCTGGATGCAACACAACAAAACCAAGAACCAACTCAAAATATTAATGTGCTGTTTTCTACATACAAACCTTACCATACATGTATACTGCATATTTATGCATAATCATAATGTTCGTTCAGTGCATATGAAAGAATGCAAAATTTGCAATGAAAAGATTCAAAAAAAAATATACAAACCTACTTAGCTATATACGAGTAATGTAGATAGGTATGTGAACAAAAAATAATATCAAAAGAAAATGGCAATAAGCTAAGGTTTGTTGTTATCCCAGTTTACGCACGTCGCTGTACGTTTTTGTAACAATATAAAGGTGTGGTAGGGGGCGTAGGTATAGGCAATCACAAAGCTGGGGCTTAAGGATATAGGTACCTACCCGAGTAAAGTGCCTTATACCGTTTCGTTGGATGCTCCCAACCATATACATACAGAGCTTTGTTGCGTTGGTTGTCCTGCAGCACGCTATCAACGGATCCAGATAAACCAAAGCAACGCCAACACACAAATGCATAGGTATATAATATTCGAATCCGGGAGGATATAAGAGATACAATGAAAAGCCTAAGCCTAGCACACAATGGCGCGGTATCAATTTGCCAGGATTGAGATAGCAAACAGACAATACGTTAGACAGTAGGCGTTTGTAGGAAGAAAAAAAAAACAGATTACATGTAGGCAATACGTTTCGCATTTAAACACAACGGAACGGAACGGAGCGTATACCATATAACTATACCTACGTAAGGAAAAAAAATTACAAAAATAGATACTCCTAGGTTGAGGGAAAAGGAAATGTTAAAATGAGGTTTTATTTTTGAGACGTGTGTGCATTTTGCATGAATAAATTTTATTTGCTTTTAGTGGATCTGGATAGACAGACATGGCTACGACAACCAACGACGACAACGAGGAGTGTTTTTAAGTTTTTTTTTTTTACATGTCTTGAGAGTTGCGTCTTTGCTGGGTGCGCTAAGGACATGAATTTTTTGAAAATATTTACATTTCCGTGGGCACCTACCTATCCTACTAAATATACCTACTTCCTACAAGTGAGTTGTGTTGTGTATATAAACAACAACAACTCGGTAGGTAGCTCTACAGAGTAAAACTAAGGAATAAAATCGTGACGGACTGGTACTTGAGACTTCAGATTTTTTTTGTATAATAAACTTTTACAGCTTTGAACTATTTTATTATTTTTGTTAGCGAAAAAAAAAACTATAAAATGCAGATATTTTATGGAGGTTCTTTTTAACACATCGTTACTCAAGTTTGTGTTTGCGGCAACATAGCTATATGTACTCTACACCACACTGAACATTGTGAGTGTCATCATATATGTACCTAGGTACAAAATATCTACATTTATGATTTTATTTTAAATTTGATGTCATTTTCTGAACTGAAGTAGGTACTCACGTTGGAAGTTTGAGACTTGAAAAACAATTTTTTTTTTATTTATGTGAACAACAAAGTAGCAAGGTTATAAAAATATCATATAGGTATGGTGTGCGGTTTGTTGATGAAAGACCAGAAAGGCAGATACAAGAACCTTTTAAAACTATTTTTTGTTCTTAAAATTGTAGTTTGAATGTATTTTGGATACTCAACCCAATATCTCCCAGAAAGTCTTCTATCACCATATCCATCATGTTTGCTTTTTGAGATTCCCTTCCCACATCTCATAATAGAAGATTATAATCCTAAGAGATTGACAATAGGTACTTTTCTTTATTGTTTCTATTAAATCCCCAGATATAGGTATACCCACATAATAAAAAGATATATATATTCTGAAAGAAAAATATCTTCAACGCCTTAAATAAAATTCTAGAAATCTTCAAAAAAGATTCACTACAGCTTCTGTAGAGTGCACAAATATAGGTACATATACGGAACAAAATCGAACAAGTACCTAAGTTAAGTCGTGTGTTTTTTTTTCGTTTAAGTTTCCTTTACTGTTCAAAACACTGTTTAGTCTAAAATAAAGTACAGAGCTTTCATTTAATTATTATTTGCGATATAGGTACTATAGGTTAAGTTTTTCATTTGGAAAAAAAAATGTACTCAAGATTTTAATCAAAGTTGACATTACGATGATAGAGAACACCAAAAAAGTGGGCCCCGCAATTCCGTCTGTCTGTCTGTCTATACAACTCTCTACAGCCTAAACGGCTGAAGCGATTTTCTTCAAACTTGGTACTTAAGCGTTTTAGGTAATTGTCCAAAATATATTTTTGAATCGTTGGTTTAGCCCCAAAAGTAACGGTACTGGCCATACAAATTTGTCTACCATCTCAATTATCTCGAAAATTGCTCCAACGATTTTGATACAAATTGGTGGGTGTACAAGGTACTTTAGGTACGGTCTACATGTTGGCCAACATTTTTTTTTAATATTTTGTTATTAACGGTACCTGCCATACAACCATTTTATTGATTTTCGACTTTTTCATAAACGGCTCAACGGATGTCGATCAAATTTTTATACAGGAGTGCCTTCAAATTCTAAATAATACTGCATTTCAAAATACGAAATGTGTTTTTTTTTGGATTTTTGAAAAAAAAAAAAATATTTTTTTTCAAAATGAGTCATTTTGAAAAGAAATGAGTCCCAATGAAAAATCTCTTTTAAGTTTATAAAAATACCTTTTTTACATTTTTTTAATAACTAAAATAAATACTGTGAAAGCATGCAAAAAATATCAAATTCATAATAGTCGAAGAAGAAGAAGAAAATTAAAAAAAAATGCTGTTACTTCGGAAAAATTCGGACAAAGCTGAATTTTGGTGGGGATCTTCATTTTGACGTCCGAAGAATTTTCTAAAAGTACCCTACATTTGAAACGGAGCAGGCAAAGTTAGAAATGGTAAAGGGGGTAAAATTCAGGTTTTTTGAAAAAAGTTGTTGGCACACATTGTAGATAATATCATTCACATAGTTGCTTCAACAGTTTCTAATTTAAATCTATTTAACTTTTTTGTTTTGATTAGCTGAGATCTGAAAATTTTCTTTCTGTGACTGCAGAAATTTGAGGAAAGGTCATCAATTTCATAATAAAATTAGAAATATTCTCAAAAATAGGCTCTTCATACACATATCTTAATTTTAAAACATCCATCCAAAACTCTTATGTTTTGTTCAAAGGAAGGAAGGGAAATAGAAGAATAGTATTCAATCTATTTAAAATATTTTATGCAAAATGAAATAAAAGTGCTTTAAACTGTAAATTGACTCGTTCTTAAAAAAATGAGTCAAATCTAAAAAAGATGAGTCCCTGAGCCAACCTAAAACAATGAGTCCCTTTTAACTCAACTGAATCCCAGTGGTAACAGTGGTTGAGCTTGAGATTAACTTGAGGGCAAGCTTTGCATTTCGAAAAAAAATCGTTCTAGAGATTTGAATCAAACTTGACATAACGATAATGGAGAACATCAAAATGTTTCCCGCAATTCCGTCAGTATGTAGATCGTCTACAATCTAAACCACGGAAGAGATTTTCTTCAAACTTGGTTTTTTTAACCACTAAAATAACGGTAATTGCCGTACAATTGTTTCTTCTGTCTTAATTTTCTCAAAAACGGCTTTAACCATTTATAAAAATCTGTGTACCATTATAGGCATATTCTACAATTGGTATACAAATTTGTTTATATATATTTTTAATAACGGTACCTGCCATACAAAAATTTACATTTTTTTTGATTTTCAACAAATTTTATATAGCAGGTCCTTCAAATTCTAAATAATACTGCATTCCAAAATATTAGAAAAAAAAAATATTTTAAAGTGATAACTTATGATGGGATAAACCAGTTTGTTACGTAACGCGGTACGGCGCCAGTTTGTCTGGCTTCCCTTTCTCTCACGCATACGGAGAACTTTTGAAATCAATCAAATTAACGGAGAACTTTGGAATCTTTTCTCAAGTTAAACAATTTCCATTATAAATAGTTAAACTTAGATTGGTTTGAATTATCACTTCTGTCGGGCGTCCCGAGACGAACATGTTTTTTTATTTATTTTTATATAAAAAGAAAAAAGTCCATTTGACTGATATCGCTGTCAACATACGGTTGAAGATAAAAGAGGTCGCTCATGCTCATTTTCATAAGTTAAATTAAATATGTATGTAATGGGTTATCCATTTTGCGGTTTCAAAAGTAAACGTTAATAAAACACATAAAAAATATTTTTTTTTCATGATATTTTTTTTTATTATAAAGTTTGAACATTGTCATTATGTGTGAAACACTACATCATTTAAATGACCACCACGCGAATTGTTGCAAGCATCGATTCTTTTGAGGTAATTTTCGACTACTTTTTGACACATATTGGATTTCAAGTGCTCAATAGTTAAAGGCTTATCTGCATAACCACGATCTTTCGCGTAGTCCCACAAAAAAAAGTCCAGCGGTTTCAAATCGCATGATCTTGGTGGCCAGTTGATATCGCCACGACGAGAAATTAGCCGGCCAGGAAATGTCTCTTGCAATAAAGCCATATTCGCTCGAGTTGTGTGGTATGTGGCACCGTTTTGTTGAAACCACATATCCTCCAAGTCGTATTCTTCAATAGCAGGTAAAAACAAGTCGGTTATAATATGACCATAATGCATTGACGGTGACAGTCGTTCCATCGTCGTTTTTGAAGAAGTAAGGTCCAATCACACCTCCGGACCAAAGAGCGCCCCAAACAGTGACTTTTTGTGGATATAATGGCCTCTCTTCAATTACTTGAGGATTCTCAGAACCCCAAATACGACAATTTTGTTTAATAACATACCCACCGAGTAAGAAATGTGCTTCGCCACTGAAAAAAATTTTGAAATTCGAAAAATCTCCGTCCACCGCCAGTTGTTCAACCACCCATTCGACGTATTTACGACATTGTGAACGGTCTGCTGGCTTCAGTTGTTATGTGAGCTGGACCTTATATGGATGTAGGTGTAGATCCAATTGCAAACTACGCTATAATGAGCCGTAAGACAGTCCTAATTCCTGAGAACGACGAGGAATCGACACATTCGGGTCTTCGGCAACACTTTTACTTACAGCAGCGATATTTTCAGTGGTACGAGCAAAACGATGATGCACAGGCCTTACAATATCTGTAACCAATCCAGTCCTTTCAAATTTCTTCATAATTTTGCCAATTGCTTGCGTAGTTGGACGATTATGTAAACCATAATCTCCTCTTAAAGCACGATATGTGGCTGTGGCAGAATCACGATTTTTGTAGTAGGCTTTAACAATTTGTATGCGTTGTGCGATAGTTTAAAAAAGGAGATGCTCTGAACTGCGTCAACTACAGAGGTATAAGACTCCTCAACATCGCATACAAAATTATGTCGGCTATTTTGTGTATCCGCCTAGAACCTTTTACCAACGACCTGATCGGATTTTATCAGTGTGGCTTTAGGCGAGGAAAATCGACTAACGATCAGATTTTCACACTCCGGCAGATCCTGGAAAAAACCCAAGAATTCCAGGCCGATACACACCATCTCTTCATCGACTTTAAAACCGCCTATGATAGCGTTGATAGAGACGAGTTATACAGAGCCTTGTCACATCTCGGCATCCCGGCCAAACTTGTCCGCTTGTACAGAATTACAATGAATTCACCGACGACTTTGATGTCGAGAAAGATTTGAGACAGGGTGATGCGCTATCATGCCATCTCTTTAACATCGTGCTGGAAGCAATTGTGCGCAACTCAAATGTCAACACCAGAGGCACAATTTTTCAAAAATCCGTCCAACTCCTTGGTTATGCTTATGACATTGACATCATAGGCAGAACAAAGCGAGCTGTCAGTGGAGCATTTGCAAGTATTGAAGCGGAAGCGGCGAAGATGGGTTTGACTGTTAACGAGACAAAGACTAAGTATATACTGTAATCGAGAAGAGAAGTCCAGCACTATCGACTGGGACAAAACTTCACGATTGGCGGTTATAACTTCGAAGTAGTCAGAGACTTTCTTTACCTGGGATCCACTATTACATCGCACAACAATATCAGTGCGGAGATCAAACGAAGAATAACACTTGCAAATCGCTGTCTGTTTCTTCCTGCTTAGAAAGTATTTGAGTAGTAAAGCCCTCTCTCAAAGAACCAAAGAGACCCTATATAAAACTTTAATCATCCCAGTCCTGCTGTATGGGGCAGAGGCATGGACACGGACAAAATCGGATGAAAACCAGCTGGGTTGCTTTGAGAGAAAGATTCTTCGACTTATGTTTGGCCCAGTGTGCATCGGTGGTGAGTGGAGAAGAAGATTAAACGACGAACTTTACGGGCTCTACAGCGATATCAACCTGGTAAAAAATATAAAAATACAGCGACTGAGATGGTTAGGTCACGTGGAGCGCATGCACATCGACGCACCAGCCCGACGAGTCTTCGTATCCAACCCCGGTGGAAAACGCGACAGAGGAAGGCCTTATCTTAGGTGGCGCGATCAAGTGGTGAGCGACCTCAACCAACTTGGTGTGCGTAACTGGTGGCAGCTAGCTAGGGACCGGGCTAGCTGGAGAGGTTTGCTGGTTGAGGCCGTGATCCATCCTGGATTGTAAGCGCCATCTAAAGCAAAGCAAGCGATAGTTAAGCGATACATTTTCATAAATGTTAGACTATCAACTGAAAAAAAGATTGGATTAACAACTTAGTTTGACAGATGTCGAACTCCAGCCCTATACTTTTGAAACCGCAAAATGGATAACCCTTTATATCTAATACTGGTTTTGGAATATTCAATAACATTCATGTGACTAAATTCAGTTTTTTTTTCTAAAAAATTAATATTGATTTTGTTTTTTTTCAAGGAACACTACTAATTAATTAATTAATTAAATTTGTGAAACAATATAATAACTTTTAAATTTTTAATATTAATTTTATAAGTTTATCTGGTTTAGCTATATTTTTTGTTGTTAATCGTGTTTATAAGTTGGTAATTCTGTTTTTAAGAAGATGACAGGCTTTGTTACAATTTACCCTGGTCTATGTTATAACTTTCCCTGCATACGGGGTAAGTCGTAATAACACTTTTTTTTGTCTAAAAATTATATTTTTACAATTTCTGATTAATATTTTTTTGGCTTTTTTATTGGATTTCGTAGCTGAAATATTTCTCCTTAAACAGAAAAAATGTTGGCTTACTTATTTTCAAGACCTTAGGAATATCATCAATTTTAATAAATTGTTACTTTTAGCCCCGGTCTCCCTTACCGTTATTCTTAGTGCTAAAAACATGATTTTAAAATCCATTTGAGACAATCACCCGAAACTCTTAATTACCAACTTTGGAGTAAATCTCTTCAGCCTTTGTGGCTGTAGCTCGTTGTACAGACAGGCAGGCAGAGGGAATTGCTGGTCCAACTTTTTTGGTGTTTGCCACTATCGTAATGTCAAGTTTTGGTTAAAATCTCGAGTTCGATTTTTTTTTCAAATGCAAAACTTGCCCTATTGCATTTGAAGGGAAAGACACTTTTGTTAATTTTTTTTGAACCATTTTTTGATTTTCGATTTTCTGGAAAACTGTTCTTTTGATTTTTTTATGCAAACGCCCGTAGAAAGTTTAAGCACTAATGTAAGTCAACATTTTTCAAATGAAAATTTTTTAACTTTTTTTTTTTGAAAACTTATTATTTCGAAAACGACTCAATCGATTTTTGCGAAACTTCGTATTTAGTAGTTCCTTGACATTAATTATCTTGAATATTAAAAAAAAAACTGTTTTCCTAAGATACAAAACGGTACCTACCTCCCATACAAATGCTGCAAAATTCCGTTAAGAGTAGTGTCCTTTTAAAAGGACTAGCAAATGGGTTGGGTTCGATATCCCATCTTCTTTAATCCCGTTTCTTAAAATACCGCTTCTCATACCCTGCGTTTTATAATCCCTCTTTTTTTTAAATACTGTTTGGCCCACTACAGAATTTGGAATGGGGTCGAGTTTGATTGTATACAAAGTATTTTGTGTAACATTTAACAAAATACAAAACGTGCTTGGCGGGATTCAACGGGACAAGTTTTAATTTAAAAAACCGGGATTATAACAGATCATGATTTTAAATAAGCGGGAATTTTGAAAAAAAACGGCATTTTAAAAAGCGGGGTTCCGATACGCTACCCTAGCAAAGATTTTGATCTCTATATGAAAGTTTTCGGCAGACAATCTCATATAATTTGTGCAATGCTCCCTCCATGCTAAAATTTTCTGATGGTGTTACACAGATAATTAAGCACATTCTAAATGTATTGCTCACCTTTGCTTTTATCAAGATTATACCACTTGATTCTCCCAGTTGTCCTTGTTTGTTTGATTTGCTTTACCGATTCCGCGAAAATTTCTGAGAGCAGAAGACGGTGTTGTTGGGTGAGTGCTTCTCCCAGTATCACTTTTGCAATCTTTCACCAGAGACTTCGTACATTTGGGTACAAAATCAGAGTCGATCCTGGTTTCATTTCTACCACTGCTGTAAGTGTTCCCGACATATCCTTTCGAATCTCCACCAACAAACAAAAATTACTGTTTTGAGATGTCCTTAAGTAGGCTTTGAAAATCTAGCCAAAATACATCTTTTTCAACCAGCTCACACCCAATTTGCAAAGAATAATGTACTGACAATATTCCACACCTTTCCTTACATCACCAATTTAAGAGCTATCAGACGGTCACTAGACTTCGGAATGATAAATATATTAGTAATTTACAGTTCAATAACTATATCATTTCATAGCACCAACACAGACTAATCCTAAATATGCATTTAATTGATCCTTAACAAAATTGCCTCTATGATAATCGCTATAAAGCAACCACACACTCTGACTTATATAAAAAAAAATGTCCTTTAAATTTCCAAACGAAAAAAAAATCCAAAACGAATAAAAAATGATTCTACATAAATAAAATCGTTTATACAATTTCAATGGATCAATGGCAAATGCTGATTAAATGACCGCATATTAATTTATTCGCCATCATCGCAGCACAAAGTTTTTGCGGTCTTATTTATAAATCTAGTTATTTATGTTTAAATATTCAAATGCGACCAGCAAAAACTTTGCACCCTCGACCACAAACCAAATCGGCAGCTATGCTTCGCCTACCGCATTTGACCAGAACCGAACAAAAATATCCTTACTAATTAATCAAATCCTATATTGCTTTATTCAATACCTAACAACGAGCCAGGTTGACAATAATAAAATCTAATTGCTCATTTTGACAAATTCACCAAACAATTTCATTATTTATGTAGATACAAGTTATCATCACGCTTAAGTCACTTTTTTGTGAAGGAAACCTAGTGAGCGTCCTTCATATTCTTCAATTTTCCACTCTCCTGAATTTTGAACCATGAATGGTGAATCCTGCACACTCAAGTTGGATCATATTTCATGGTCGTTGTCGCCACCATCGACACGACAACGTTGCCTTCGCATTGATTAATCCGCTACCACTTAACAGACACCGAGGATGAAGGACGCACTCTTAAATGCAGGATCTAATATACCTTGATAGTATATGTGTGTTTCTGGGGGGAAATTACATAAGAAATGTGTGAGAGCAACGAGCGGAGTGTCGCGTCGTCTTGGTTAAATTCAGTGATACTAAAATGAAAAATGATTATTATGCCTTCATGCCGGTCGGTGGCATTTATCTCGTACTTGTCATCTGGAAATCATTACCACCCCAAATGGATCCGAACCTCCTACTGCTTTTTTTTTTAGTTGGATTTTATGGTGATTCCAGGAAATTTCCCGGGTTTTAGTAGGTCATTAATATATAGGTAAAGTGTTTTCTGAGGGGACTTTTCAGCTTTTCAATTGATGTGCCCCGGATGGGTGGCTTACATTTCAAAAACTTAGATACATAGTTTATCTTTGGCGGGTATATTAAAAATAATAGTCTAGCCTGCAAGGTTGCATTTTTATATTTATAAATATAATATTAACGCTAAGACGGTCTGTGTTGGCATAAAACGACTTTCTGTGATGAAAGGGCGTCGTTCCTAAACGTCTCGTCGTCAATGCATTGACACTTGAGTTGGCACAACTACGATAACTCAGGTGTCAAAAAATAATTACGGATTTTTTTAGTGGTTTCGAAAACAAGCATTCTTAACAATGGGAGTGAGGTGGAAAGGGGCAAATTCATAAAAAAAGTACTAACAATGGAAAACAAAAAACAAAAGGAAAACAAAAACTAAATATTACAAATAACGATAATACCTTTAAATAAATGTTCTAAATTTTTGTAAAGCCGATACCTTGCTATATCAGCTTATTTTTAAATCAACGGAAATCGATGCGTAATTTTAAACTCAAATTTTTGGAAGAAAAAGATAAAAAACAAAGTTCAAAATGTAACTTTTCAAAACTGTAAAATTATATATTATTTATTTTTTTTCTAAGATTCATTGATCAAATTAATTCTTAATCAAAAACTGAAAATTATATGATTGTATGTCTTCTAGTTTTTGATAAAATTGAAAATTAATAAGGCTACTTTTTTCTGAGATTTTGTTGTTGTTGTATTTATGGTTATCTCACTTTGAGGAGTACCAATAACTACGGCAAATGGGTCTAATTTAATTATTGTTGCCTGCGGAGGACGGTGTCTATCTCCCTCCTCTTAGGAGGGAGGGAAATTTTCTAGCAAATAAATTAAAATTAAATAATAAAGATTTAAGAACAATGACAGTACTTACAATAAAAAATGATTGGTTTTCTGAAAGCCAGAAACTTGTCCTCTTATTATTTGTTTCAACCTAGTTATTTGAGTTGATATTTAAAAAAAAATACCTTCAAACTGAAAATATAAACAGAAAAACAGTGAGACAAAAAAAAAATACCTTTAAACTGAAAATGTAAACAGAAAAACAGTGAGGCAAGCCCCCTACTGGGGATGAAAGGTTGGGTATATGCAAATTTTTTTTCTATTTCAAGAATCTGGATTCAGATAAGCTTTGAATTTATCTTATATATCCGAGATCAACGCAGCTGTTTTCTAAATATGTATATGTACATAATAAAAAACAAACAAGAAATAATAATTTCATAAACAAATAGTTTTAGTAATTTTCAATTTTCGCAAAAACTAGAATAATTACATAAAACCGTATAGTTTTCAATTTTCGATGTAAAATCACTTTAACTTTTTATTTTATTTTATATTATTTTATTGTATTTTATTTTATTTTATTTTATTTTATTTTATTTTATTTTATTTTATTTTATTTTATTTTATTTTATTTTATTTTATTTTATTTTATTTTATTTTATTTTATTTTATTTTATTTTATTTTATTTCATTTCATTTTTTCTTGCGATTATAGGTACCATAAGGCAAGTTATGCATTCGTAAAAAAAATTGTCTAACAATCAAACATGACATTACGATTATAGCGAGCTCCAAAAAGTGAAGTACCTCAATTCCGTCTGTCTGTCCGACATTCTCTTTGTCTGTCCTCGAGTCTGTAGCCTAAACGGTTCGATGGATTTATTTAAAACTTGATACATATTGTTTGTGTTCGATAATTTGCCCACACATTATTTTTCATTTTTTTAAGACGACAAACAACAGTAGCTCCCATACATTTTGGGCCAACACAAAAATCTAATTTTTCTCAATAAGGGCTCCAACCATTTCTATAAAATAAATGAGTTCAATGAAGGGAATATTTTTATATATATATTTTTTTTTTTGATACAAATTTGTTATTTTTGGTACCTCTAGTGGAAGCATTATTTGGTTTTCGATTTTCTGGAAAACGATTAGTTTATTTTTTTTGAATTTTTTTACGCAGAAGCTCATAGGAATATTAAAGACTACTTCAAATCAAAATTTTTTAAACATTTTTTTTTAAACTCAAAATTTCAAAAACAGCTCATTAGATTTTTTTTGAGACTTCTTATTTGGTAGTTTTTTGACATTTATCTTGAATAGTTTAAAAAACTTATTTCCCTAAAATAAAATACAAATGTTAAAAAATCGATAAGAAAAAAAAGTATTTCTCAAAAACGGCTCCAAGAATTTCTATAAAAAATGTGTGTTTTCTTAGATTAGTCCAGTCCACTTTGAAGTATAAAAATATTTTATTTTGAGTACTTATTAACGGTATATTATATATTATATTATTTTTATAGATATTGAACGCTCCCTAAAAGTTTTAATAAAACTACATACCCAAATTTAAAAAAAAAAAGATTTTCGATTTTTAAAAAAATAAATAGAATTTTTTTTTGAGAAATCGATTTTTCAAAAACCATACAGTGAATTTTTTTAAAATTTAATTTTTTTTTATTTATAATAATATAAGCTTCAAAATAGCGTTTGAATTTTTTTTCTAAAAATGTTTTGAAGATTTTATACATAAAAAATTAATTAAAAAACAAAACGCTCCCACGACTTTAGATTTTTTTTTTTGATATATTTTCATTTATTTATGAATTCAAATGGCATCTTTGTTTTCCCCCAAACTATAAAAACTTAGCAATATAAAAACATTTGATTATGTGTATTATTCATTTGTTTCTACATTATTATAATTTATTTCTTTTTTAGGAATTTTCGCTTGCGTCACTGAATACTACATACAATGGAGGTAGATCCTCATACATTTATATACATATATGCACATACGTATCTTTAAAAATCACACGAATCTTATTGCACATAAATTATAAATTAATTAGTTATAAAGTAAAATAATATTTCATTATTATATGTATATGTTTTCATACATATTTTCCATATAATGTGTGTACCTGGAAATATGCATTTGTAGGTATGTACCTGTGTAACTATTCCTTGAACCATTCATTCGACAAGTCATTATACTAAAATCAAAGTAATGTTATTTACATCGGCTTCAAACTGGCATAGGATAACTAGACTACCTACCTACTAAACAGCGTCAATGTTAAGCTATATTAAAGTTGTTAGCTCCAAGAGCAAGTTCGTACCATCCAGTCGTGCACTTTATTTTATTTTATTTTATTTTATTTTGTTTTATTTTATTTTATTTTATTTTATTTTATTTTATTTTATTTTATTTTATTTTATTTTATTTTATTTTATTTTATTTTATTTTATTTTATTTTATTTTATTTTATTTTATTTTATTTTATTTTATTTTATTTTATTTTATTTTATTTTATTTTATTTCATTATTTCTTGCGATTATAGGTACCATAAGGCAAGTTATGCATTCGTAAAAAAATTGTCAAACAATCAAACATGACATTACGATTATAGCGAGCGCCAAAAAGTGAGGTACCTCAATTCCGTCTGTCTGTCCGACATTCTCTTTGTCTGTCCTCGAGTCTGCAGCCTAAACGGTTCGATGGATTTATTTAAAACTTGATACATATTGTTTGTTCGATAATTTGCCAACATACATTATTTTTTCATTTTTTTAAGACGACAAACAACAGTAGCTCCCATACATTTTTCTCAATAAGGGCTCCAACCATTTCTATAAAATAAATGAGTTCAATGAAGGGAATATTTTTATATTTTTTTTTTGGATACAAAATTGTTATTTTTGGTACCTCTAGTAGAAGCATTATTTGGTTTTCGATTTTCTGGGAAACGATTAGTTTAATTTTTTTGAATTTTTTTACGCAGAAGCTCATAGGAATATTTAACACTATTTCAAATCAAAATTTTTCAAACATTTTTTTTAAACTCAAAATTTCAAAAACAGCTCATTCGATTTTTTTCGAGACTTCTTATTTGGTAGTTTTTTGACATTTATCTTGAATGGTTTAAAACCTTATTTCCCTAAAATAAAATACAAATGTTAAAAAATCGATAAGAAAAAAAAGTATTTCTCAAAAACGGCTCCAAGAATTTCTATAAAAAATGTGTGTTTTCTTAGATTAGTCCAGTCCACTTTCAAATATAAAAATATTTTATTTTGAGTACTTATTAACGGTATATTATATATTATATTATTTTTATAGATATTGAACGCTCCCTAAAAGTTTTAATAAGACTACATACCTAAATTTAAAAAAAAAAATAATTTCGATTTTTAAAAAAATAAATAGAATTTTTTTTTTGAGAAATCGATTTTTCATACAGTGAATTTTTTTAAAATTTAATTTTTCTATGTATGATAATATAAACTTCAAAATAGCGTTTGAATTTTTTTTTCTAAAAATGTTTTTAAGATTTTATACATAAAAAATTTATTAAAAAACAAAACGCTCCAACGACTTTTAATTTTTTTTGATATATTTTCATTTATTTATGAATTCAAATGACATCTTTGTTTTCCCCAAACTATAAAAACTTAGCAATATAAAAACATTTAATTATGTGTATTATTCATTTGTTTCTACATTATTATAATTTCTTTCTTTTTTAGGAATTTTCGCTTGCGTCACTGAATGCTACATACAATGGAGGTAGATCCTCATACATTTATATACACATATGCATATACGTATCTTTAAAAATCACATGAATCTTATTGCACATAAATTATAAAATAATTAGTTATAAAATAAAGTAATATTTAATTATCATATGTATATGTTTTCATACATATTTTCCATATTATGTGTGTACCTGGAAATATGCTTTTGTAGGTATGTACCTTTGTAACTATTCCTTGAACCATTCATTCGACAAGTCATTATACTAAAATCAAAGTAATGTTATTTACATCGGCTTTAAACTGGCAAAGGATAACTAGACTACCTACCTACTAAACAGCGTCAATGTTAAGCTACATTAAAGTTGTTAGCTCCAAGAGCAAGTTCGTACGATCCAGTCGTGCATTTTATTTTATTTTATTTTATTTTATTTTATTTTATTTTACTTTATTTTATTTTATTTAATTAAATTTTATTTCATTTTATTTTATTTTATTTTATTATTTTGTTATTCGCTTTTTTAAAAGAAATGTTTTAATAACCAGCACGCTTTACATAATGTAAATAATGCAACTATACATCCCCGAACTACACACAAAGAGCTCGTACTTCCTCTTCCTTTGTATTCCTACCATTTAACCCCATAACCCATTTAAAGAAATTTATTGTAGAGTTTTATTACTACAGTTCCGGTTGGTAGGAAATCTCCAACAATATTCATTCCGACCCCACAACTCGACTCTGCTCTCATCCTTAAACTTTTGCAAAATTGCAAATAATATGACCGAAGAAGAAGAGGTGTGGATGAGAACCATCAGGATATTATAAAAGGATGGGAATGTTGATGTGCGTGCAGCAGCACTTTAACCACAATAGATTGTGTATATTTTTGAATTTAAAATTGCAATCAAGGAAAATGGAATTTCATATAACAAGAAAGCGTACGTATAATAATAGGGTGTGTATTTGCAGTGCAAATTGCATGATATATAAAGTCCATTTGGCTCCTTTTATATTCGTGTTGAATAACACTTTTACCTGTCTGTTATACCTTATAGCTTAAACGAACAACTAACATGGCGAAGGGAAAGTACAAATATTATCAAAGAAATTAACAGCAATTGTGAAAAGGGGCTCGTAATGTTGAAGGAGTTGGGGGTAGGTACATTCAAGTGAACGGAAGGAGATGATTTATTGGAAATTCTGTAGCTATTGTTGTGGGAAATGATTTACTCGTAGAGAATGTAGAAATAGATTACTTTCAGGCAATTTTCACGCTTGAATAAGTTTTGAAAGAATATTAAGGGATATGTGAATATATGTATGTATGTGTGTTATAATACCGAAAATAAGTAGATATTTATTCAAACATAGTAGGGTAATTTTATATGAAAGGAATTGGGCTAAAATTTCTGCAGCAGTTAACAAAAAAGTTATAAATACAATTTATTGTATGTTAACTAATATTCCCCAGTAGTCGACAGTAAAAAGAAACTGGCTAGATCCCGGAAATTAATATAGTGAACTCTCGGTAAAAGAAACTAATATAGAAATTCGAGCGGTTGTGTTAATTGAGTTTGTTGCAATAACCGAGTCACAAAAATTTTGATCCATGCATTAAAATAGGACTTGAAAATTAAAGTACAGTGAAATCTCCCTTTAAGAGGCTAACAGATATAGGTTTCGCCAAAACAGTTCAGTCTTTCTGTTTCTTTCAATTTTTTTTAGTGGTTGGGTGTGTATGAATATGACAAGCCCTGATCGGCGTCAACCAGGCGATGCCCAGTGTTGTAACTATCTCGTACACATCAATTGTGCTTATTTAACCTCCTTGCGGTAACCACCGGGTACTGGCTTGTCCATCCGGACATTCCTGCTAAACTTATAAGCGCGAGTGTTGAACACAGAAAAGAAAGCAACACTATAATGCTCTGTTTTAATGACTGTTCTGATCGACTCGCAGAAGTCTTGCATGAGCCCCTCAGAAAGAGGAAGTATGGCGGATGAGCCCAAATAATTGGACCACCGGCGGCTTCAACAGTCAACAAAGCAGATGCCCTAATGAACTACTTCGACGTATTTGGAGATAAGGTCATTGTAAAAAAGAGATAAGTTGCGAAGCGACCAATATCCTCGGAAAAGGACGGATTAACTATTGACAACCCGACAAAATGCATTAAGGACAACGACCATCGGATCTGCACGTGGAATGTTAGAACTCTTAACAGACCACGTGCAGCCGAATAACTAGCGGAGGCACTAGACTGCTACAGAGCAGGAATTACTGCCATCCAGGAAGTGCGATGGGATGGGCCGGGCAAAAGGAAGATGAAAAACTGTGACCTATACTACGGTGATTGTGAAAGAAAACCACAGCGTCTATTTGGGTGCGGATTCGTCATAAGCGGCAGACTTAGGCAAGAAGTCTTGGGCTTTCGACACGTGAGTGAGCGACTTGTGACAATCCGTATCAAGGCTAAATTCGCCAACATAAGTCTAATATGCGCTCACGCCCCCACAGAAGACAAGGATGACGCCACCAAGGATGACTTCTACGAGCTTCTCGACAAAACCTATGAGCAGTGTCCTAAATATGACGTTAAGATCGTATTTTAACGCCAAGATAGGTAAAGAGGAAATCTTTGGTAGGTCTGTCAGAAAACATAGCCTGGACGACACAACCTCTGAAAACGGACTTAGGCTAATTGACTTTGCTGCGGCACGTAACGTCACCATTGAAAGCACACGGTTTCCTCATCTCGATATACACAAAGGGACTTGGCGGCATCCAGATCAAATAACCGTCAATCAGATTGATCATGTTGCGATCGATGCAAGGCACGCCTCCAGTATTCTGGATGTTCGCACCTTCCGAGCAGCTAACATCGACTCGGATCACTACCTTGTTGCAGCCAAGGTAAGAATGCAAATAACCCGAACGTCCCAACAACCCAGTAATATTGTGAGGAAGTATGACGTCGGAAAATGAAATCTGAGACAACAACCACCGTCTCAATACATCGTGCCACACATCCTTCCTATCCTTCTTTCTCTTTTTTCACCGGATGCCCGCTCTGTGTTAAAAACATATAAAGAGTATTCATAATCCCTTGAGCGCGTGCAAAATTATAAAAAAAAAAGGTAAAAAGAATGTGTCAAGGCAAAAAAACCTGCACAGAAGCCTGTAGAGATAGAAATGGAAACCTCGTAGTAGAGTCACAGTCGGTGCTGAGTATATGGAAGGACCATTTCTGCAGACTGTTAAACGGCGATGAAGACCAAAATCCTGCTGTCAGGCAGAATGAACCATTCAACATAGACGATGATACACAAAACTTCCCGTCCACCTGAACAAAATGAAGTGAGGATAGCAATATCCAAACTAAAGAACAGCAAAGCTGCTGGCCCCGACGGACTACCCGCTGAACTCTTTAAAGCAGCCGGAGGTGACCTGGTACAGTGCATACACCAACTCATCTCTAAAGTCTGGTCAGAAGAAAGTATGCCTGATGAATGGAACCTCAGCATCGTTTGCCCGATCCACAAAAAAGGAAACCCTCTAAACTGCGCCAACTATAGAGGAATAAGTCTCCTGAATATCGCTTACAAGATCCTTTCTGCTGTATTATGTGAACGTCTGAAACCATTTGTCAGCAACCTGATTGGACCCTATCAGTGCGGTTGCAGGCCATGAAAGTCCACAATCGATCAAATGTTCACGCTACGGCAGATCCTGGAGACTACCCAAGAACTCCAAATCGATACCCACCATCTCTTTATCGATTTTAAGGCCGCGTACGATAGCATTTATAGAGACGAGCTATAAAGAGCCATGTCTGGTTTTGGCACCCCCACAAAACTCATCCGCCTATGTAGGATGACGATGGAGAACCCTCGCTGCTCCGTCAAGGTTGGTACTGACCTCACAGGAGCTTTTGATGTCAAGAAAGGATTCCGACAAGGTGATGCGCTATCGTGCGATTTCTTCAACTTAATACTTGAAAAAAAATGTAAGAAATTCCCAAGTTAACTCTACTGGCACAATTTTTTTCAAGTCTGTGCAATTGTTAGCATACGCTGATGACATAGACATCATTGGCAGAACCCAGCGAGTTGTCACTGGAGCGTTTGTCAACATTGAAGCTGAAGCGGCTAAGATGGGACTAGCAGTCAATGAGGCCAAAACGAAGTACCTGCTGTCCACAAAAAGGGACACACAACACCAGCGGATTGGACAAAACGTCACAATAGACAGGTACAGCTTTGAGGTAGTTAGGTAACATCTCGTTAGAAATAAAGCGAAGAATAACTCTTGCCAATCGCTGTTCCTATGGGCTAGGGAGGCAATTGAGTAGTAAAGCCCTCTCGCGAAAAACAAAGGAGACTCTTTATAAGGCTCTGATCATCCCAGTCCTGCTCTATGGCGCGGATACATGGACTCTATCAAAAGTGGATAAAGATATCCTTAGTAGTTTCGAGCGTAAGGTTCTTCGCAAGATTTTCGGCCATATCTGCCTTAACGGGCCTTGGAGGAGAAGGTTCAACCACGAACTATACGAGCTGTACAGCGACATTAACCAGGTACAAAAAATACGTATATATTGTTTAAGATGGCTAGGTCATATAGAGAGTATGGACAACAATGCTCCGGCTCGCAGGATCTTCGATTCCAACCCAGAGGGAAGACGCAGTCAAGGAAGACGTCGCCTAAAGTGGCGCGCTCAAGTGGAAGATGACCTCAACAAACTTGGAGTGCGTAACTGGAGGCAGCTAGCCAAAGACCGAGCTAGCTGGAGAGGCATGTTGGTTGAGGCCCAGGTTCGCCCCGAACTGTAGCGCCACCTAAGTAAGTAAGTAAGAAATCTCCCTTTGCGGGTACCTCCCTTAGGACGGACACATTTTTTTGTACGGAAATTACTCCATAAACGTTTCATTGTTTTCAGTTTCTCTTGGTCGGACACGAACAGGAATTTCACATATGAATGACAAAATATTTTCTCTTAGACGGACACCAGAGCAGGTTTGAATATTTCATCACGCTGATAATTTTGACATTTTTTTATTAAGTTGGAGTCTTCTACAGCGAGCATCAAATTATTTTCTCTCATTCAAGTGATGAAAGTGATTTTGTTTGGACGCAAAAAGGGTTTATTTTTGGAGATTTAGATTTTTGTTTATTTGCGTTCAGGTGAAACTACCTTTGAATTTGGAGGACTGTGAATTCGATCACGAAGGTGATTCGCCTAAAGCAAATTTAAGAGAAATTTCCAAGCTCCTTCATGAATGCAGATTGGATGGATAATCTGAAAGATTTGTGTTGATGGATGAAAATGTAAATGTCAATGAAAATATTGCAGCTCCTGTGGAAATCAACGAGTCTTACAGTGAATCTGAGGAAGAGGATCAGGACCTGGTGGGAATATCTCATAATTCCTACGAAGAAGCAAACGCTTTAGTTGAAAATTTAAAAAAAAATTACGGCCAAGAAAAATGACGTAGCTGTTCAATTTTCGGTTGATCTACAGGCCAGATTCCAAAATAAATCGTTCTTTTTAGTTTTAAAGAACGATTTATTTTGCAAGCAAATATTGAAATATTTTTGTTTGAAAAATACATAAATACGATTCTTCTTATATTATTGCAAAGTTTTTAAATTTAATAATTTTATTCCACTTCATGTGATAAAAAAGAAGTGAGGTTTTTTTTATTTTTTAAATTCTGTTAATAAATGAATACTCTTAATTTTGAAAATTAGTGTTTTAATTTCATTTCCCTTAAACGGACAACTCCCTTAGGCGGACAAAAGTGTCTGCACCATGGCTGTCCGCCCAAGGGAGATTTCACTGTATTAAACAATAAAGAAAATTGTTTGGTATACAAATAAAGAAAATTTATTTTATTTACCTATTTCTGTTTGAATGTCTTATGGTAATTTCAACAAAAAAAAATCTTGAAAAAACAATACATCGTTTCGTTAATTTGTTTTTGAAATATTGAGAAATAAATAAACTCCTGTAAATGGCCACATCCCTGAGTTTTTGCAAAGTTGATATGTCTTCAAGTGAAACTGTGTGTTCTTCAGCCCACCATTCTGCAAACGGTTGATTTGTTGCATTAATAAGTTTCACAAAGCTATTGAACAGATTGACCATAACTCAATTTAGTTAAAAACTCGGTTTTCTGCTTAATTGAAATAAAACTTACAATGAGTTACCGACACGAAAACGAAAAAAATTGCATAAAACTAATAAACTATAGCCCAAATGCAATGCGCACGATCGAAAAAAGTGCAAAACTTAAAGAAAAGAATCTGTAAAATAACTGCCAGTTACAGTTTTACCAAAGTAGAAGCGCAAAAGGAATGAAAAAAGAGATTATAGTTGGAAAGTGGCGATTATAGAGTCACAATTTTTTGAAAAGTTCAAATTACCAAGTCACTAACGGTGAAATTTTGGGTATTGCTTTAATCGAGGCTTTGCGTTTATCGAGGGTTGCCTTTACCGAGGGATGACTGTAATAAGAAATGGAGCTATATTCCAATTTAGAGTTTCGAAACTTCGTGTTTGACTACACCTGCTTTATTTCCTTCAGTTTCTCAGACAGTCAGGCGGTTGGTTAAAGCTACATCATTCAATTCGTACACCAATGCCGGTTTGATGTTTCGAGCTTGAAAATTAACATCAAGGTTACTTTTATCTGGGTTTACAGTCACAGTTGTACTGATGAACGTGCTGACGAGCTGACCAATTAAGGAAATGCGGAAATTATGAACATTCCTTATGAAGGGCAATGTTTTCTAATTTTTTTCCAGCTTAACCTACTGCATCATTTCAAAAAAGTATGGTCCACCTATAATGAATCTCGAACTATTAATCAAATCCGCAGTGCCAGGCTAGACATACCATACTTGGCTCCAAAATATACTGCGGACACTGACTAATACGACAGCATGCGAGGCGAAGCTGACCATCCTTTATAATATTCAATAGGAAAAATAAACAGTCCTTCATCTTCTCTGCAAATACCCCCCATTGGATAGGATAAGAACACAATTTTTGGTTGGGTAATCCTTAACCTTAACTGTTTTCAGAAATAAATAAAAGATTTGACTCCTTTCCTCGATTTTTCCATCAAACATGGCATGGGCTATGTTTGTTTTAAGGTAATGTATCCGATAAGACCCCACATGAAAAGTTCTAACTAAATCAAATCTTACGATACCCTCAACATTCTTCTGGAATAATATATGTTGCTCACGTCCATATAGTCCAATTGGATCGGTAGAGCTTGACGTTGACATTATCGATGAAGTATTGGCCAATAACGCTACCACGCATCCGCCAATATTAGTGAAATTCGTACGTGAAGCTCATCCCATATATAGAATTTTTTCCGAGTCATTCATCCGAAAATGCTTCTTGTCGTTTGTTCGGCACTAAAATGTTGACATTATCGATACTTACATTTTATCATTTGAGCCTGCATTTCAATTGTGTTACTTGGTGATTTGGCATCTGTGACCAAATAACAACCAACGGATAACGGACTCAGTCAAAACAAAATGTCCGCCACGGAGGGGTGAAGGGCACAAACATCTTCTATGGAGCTGTCAGCAAGATGTCCTACCGACACGTTTTCTTTAAAAAACCCTCAGAATTTTTCCCGATATATTTTGCTTCAGCATCATAAATATTTTAAAAAGACATCTTTTTATGCCTAAAAGGATTGTTTATATAATATCGAAAAAAGAACCACAAAGATCATATATATCATCTAATTAAACGGCGAACATGTTTTTTTGTGGTACACTTTTCGCGGCCCACAAAAGCCTTAGGGGCATAAATTACATATCAAACGAAAGCATTTTTTACATAGATGTATAGAATGCCAAAATTATTTAAATATACTACATAGAAATTGTTTAAAACAATAAATAAAAATGCAAAAAAATACACACCTACACTAGTGACATCTATTGCTGAAAAAATAAAATGGTTTGTGCATTGGATAATTTAATGAAATATATAAAAGGAATTAGAAATTGCAAACTCTTGAGTGTTCGTTGCATACTTATTTATTGAATTTTGTTAGTGCTTGGCAATACTAGGATGGTGAATAGTTAAGTACAGGAAAGTGGTGGAAAAGTGTAAATAAATAATTAATTTCTAATAAAAACTTATGTACAACTTGAACAAAGACCGTCACAATAAATGTAGAAAATAATTAAGTTTCATTTTCGAAGTTAATATAAGTGAATTTATACAAATTAAAACAATCATTATTTATTTCCCATGTGCTAGCATTTCATAAGAAGTAAAGTGTGGTGAAAATACGAGGTGTGTTAAGCGTGCCCATCTCTAAATTCATTGTTTTGGATTAATTTGATATTTCTTGAATTTTCTTAAGGCATCAGTATTGTTGTATGTACGTATTTTGGTTTAGTATAGAAATAATGAAAGGTGCAGAAGTAAGAACGAGGAACATTTATTGTTGTACAAAAATTGTTAATATGTCAAAAATGTGTTTAGGTTTGAAAGTTTGTGTACCATTTACTGTTTGCCTTTGGAATTTAGGATTGAATGCTTATTAGGTTCTTCTCACTGCATTCAACAATTTAAATAAATCATGAATTCTCTGTCTTTTATTGAATGAGGTAAATAAATAAATTGGCACTCGAATTTGGAGGGCTGGGTCTGTTTTTTCTTTCAAATCCAATTATTACCACCATAACCAAAAACCCATTTTCATTACAAAAAAACACTAACCAACGTTTTTTACATTTTTTTTATTTAAATCAAAATAACACTTACTTCTAAATAACACTTCACTTTTTTTTATAATATACTCACAATATAACTACTATTAAGAAATAGATTTTCTTAAAATAAAAATTAAAATACAAATAAAAACACTAAATAAACAACACAGTCTTGTTAACAAACGCAGGCACCAGTATTGCAACAATACGAGGAACCCTAAGTCCTCTGCCAAATCCAAAATCGCATTGTCATACATTTGGAAGAGTTTTTTATTCCTGAAGAGAGTATCGTGGTGTCGTTTTTGTTAAATAAGTATCAAACTATAACGACGAAACATATAGCAAAGCATTTGATGTGGTCACGTTACGTTACGTAGATTAAGTAATTGAAAATCAGTTAGAGTGAATATTATTTTCTCGGCGTGAAAAATCTGGTGCCATTGAATTGCGGAATGTTTGTTTTCTACAAAATGCTATCAGTGAATCATATCACGTTCTCGCCTGATTTTCTTAAGACTGCCGAGCCACGGATCAAAGCTTAAACGATGAAGGTAACATAGTTATTTTTTTATTTGTAGGATTAGCAGCGTTATAAATAATAAATATTTATAGAGTTCAATATCGTACTCACCCCAAACGCTACGAATAAACTAGGTATGTTAACAACCGCAAAAAACTTAAAAGTGACATTTTGTAAAATTGAAAGAATTCAAAAGAAAACTTCGTTCACTCACACACAATGTATTTTTGAAACGCGAGAGTCAGTTTTTTTTTATAAAACACTGAAACAAAAGTTAATTTTGTTATTGCCTAGGAGAAAAAATGCTGATCTGTTCTTCTTTCGTGGAATCTATTCGTTTGAATTTTATTCAGTTGTTTGACGTCATTCGACAATAGCACTGTTTTGTTTGCAACTCCATATGGAGCTGTCGACAAAAACGACATCAGAGTTGAGCGATTTGCATATCGATACAAAAACAACTTAACTCTATATGGAGTTAGCTAAGTCCAGATAATTATATGGAACTATCTTAACTCCCGATAGAATCGGTTATGCCAAACTATATATATTATTGCGTTATCGATAATTTATATAGAGATGTCAATTGCTAACATACAATTCTTAAATTTGAAATGTCATTGATTGCACCAGTGCTGCCAATAAGTTTAAAATGAAATTCCTAAATCCCGATGTCGTTTTTTTTAACAACTCTATATGGAGTTGGAAACAAAACACGGCTAATGAAGAATAGAAATCTGGGATAGTACATATACCCTATGCACTACTCTACAACTTTGAGTACAGACCAACTAAGCCATACAACCGATAACTAACGATGAAATACAAAAGATAACGAACAAAGACAAAAGAGTGTGCCACTGGGTGGCCGTGGCACGATAGTTGTGTGCTCGCCTGTCAACCTCGTGGTTGCAGGTTAGATTCCTGCCGTTGTCTATTTCTTCTTATATTCCATTAAAAACCAATTCTAAGAATTGTCATAAAATAAATTGCTGCTTTGCTCATTACATGCTGTTTAGGCATAACACTAACAATTTGCGATTGAGTAAACTAGTATACTCATGTATATGACAACGAAACAAATAAAATAATGCGAATTATAAGAGACATAAATAAATAAGACACGGTAGTTTTCTCCGCATTAGTTCAGCCGCCATCCCTGGAGATAAATCTGAGACAACAACCAGCTCTAGTTTCAGAACCTCGCGCCACACATCTTTCCTTTCCTTCTTTCTCTTTTTTCAGCGGGTGCCCGCGCTGTGTTAAACACATAAATAGGGTATTCATAATCCCTTGAGCGCGTGCAAAGTTATAAAAAAAAAAAAAAAAAAAAAAGAGAATATATGCGTCCCTTTTCCAAATCGTTCCTTTTTCTTAGAGTAGTCAGGCATTCATCGTTAAACGATCGTGGCGAATAGTTGTGCGTTGTGCGAGTTTGTTTTAAAATCGGCCAAAGAAAAATGTTATTATTTCCCAGAAAGAATCAGTTGAGCGTGTAATTAATTTTAAACTAATAAAATAAGTACATATTAAAAGAAATTTTTTATAAAGACTTTGCTAATGGTCTATAAGAATATTAACTAAAGAAACCCCATACAGAAATTACGTTGTAATGCAAAAAAGGATCATCTAGGGGAACTCCAGACTCCGCGTTATGTTTTGAAATTCTTGCTTGTGATTTTTATTTTTAATCGGGCAATAGAGTTTTTATAAAGGCTCTTCATCACCTTATTGTTGCCGGGGGGCTTAAATCAGAGGCTTCGTGATGATGATCGTTCGCTGAAATCTAGCAATTCTCTTGTACGGTTTCCCCTTTTTTAATTTGTATTAAATAAAGCTTCAAAAAATAATTTTAAATATAATGTCGCAAAATTTCACACGATTTTAGGAAATTGTAAATCATTTTAAGTATGATACTAGGCTAAAAAGAGGATTTTGCTAATTTTAAACCAGTTTAGTATCGTACTATTTTCTTAACATTTTATTAAAGTTAAAATCACAAAATGGCTACTCTATTTTTGTGGTATCGTACCAAAATCATATGCAACTTTGACATTTACAAATGTCAAATAGTTATGTTCGTTTACTTGTTTGCACTATTTTAGGCGTGTTTAGTTGTAGTTTATTAAGAAAAAAGATTTAGTATGGTGCTAGTTAAAAAGTGTTTAAAATTGGGAAAATATTAGTAAAGTGCGTCAGTATTAGCAAACTGTTAAGTAGTATTATGCTAAGCCCTTAACACCAGGCTGTTTAAAATTTTGCGCCAATTTAATTAAATTAAACATGCACCATATCATAACATTCGCCTTTACAATACTTCCGTAGACAATAAGTTATTTCAAGTGGAACACACAATTTATGTAGGGCTATTCATTACGGCCGGCGCATATGCTGATCTAACTATGAAGTTTTCACAATAGTACTCGTATTATCGTCGGTTGTCAAGTAGTTTTATTGTTGTTCATCTATATAAACATTTGTATAGCTTGAGGATACGCATTTATTTTTGACCAATTGTATTACTTAACATTGTTCAACTTCGAGCTTTGTGCCACAGAGCAAACGTATATACACACGAACACAAAGACCCAATTAAATCGACTTGAATCAGTTCGGAAATGTGTTACCCTATAATTTCAATTTGAACACAATGGTACGGGAAGTATATCCACTTATAATATTTATATTATATCAATGATTCAATGTTGGCAATTTGAATAGCAATTATTGATGATATTAAATCCATATCCGTTTCCACAGTCAATGCATCCAACAGACTGGACTGGATTGCCAATAAAGCCAAGCCCATATAAGTCCTTAGTTCTGGTCCTGGCGCGAATTGTGTTGAAATTGCATATATGATGGATAGTTAAATTGACTGGCATCGATGTTGTTTAACATGATGCACTCTTTTTCAATATATTTTTATTTATTTGTTTTAATTTTTATTCTGTTTGAATTAATTTACTCTTTCAGGCATTTCAAGAGGATAACGAAAATGAAAATATTTTGATATCCTTTATTTGGGGACTTTTTTTGTACATTGTTTGGTATTCACGAAGAAAAATGAAATCGGCGCAGAGACAGAATTCCAGAAAATATAATTACTCTTTGGAATCCCATTAATAAATTGGAAATAAAATTCTTAAGATATTTCAAACGTTCCATTCTGACTGAATTTTATGCCTATTGAATATATTGATATCGGGTTTTTGTGATATTAACTGGCCACTACTTTTCGCCCGATTTTATTTATTTTTGTATTTGTGATTAAGAGTTAGGTGCACAGTATTACCCACTTAATTGCACCACGCTTAATTAATTTTTTCTACTAATTGACCGACAAAACTGCATTCAAAAATTTACTGGATAAGTTAAGAAGACTTTTAGTGGGCTATAGATTAAATAAGATGTTATACTGTTTTTATTTTGCGACGTCACGAGCATGGTTACGCTCATAATCATTCCTTTATTTCACAAAAATAAATAAATACAATTCATAAAAACAAAGTGTCGTCAACAAAACTCACATAAAAACATTTTGAATATGGGATTTAAGTCCCAACAATATTACACTTGCAGTGTCAATGTTTATTAAATAAACTATTTAAAAATACGAAAATAAAAATAATTGAAAACATTGAAAACGTTAAAAAAAAAAATTAAGCACATCGTGTATTGACACTCTAAACACAAAAAACTCTGTCTTATTTACTATCAACATTCGGTCTTTTTATGAGTTGGCTATACATGTTGCTAAGCCCTTCACAATCAGATCGTCGGTTGATAGCATTTTTGTTATTATTTATGTGCAGTTTCTCCAGCAACATTCTTTTTGTATAATGTTGCTCTGTTTGCAGAACTACGGGATTCACCAAATCTGGTCTATGTTCTTGTAAAAATTGTAGAGCAAGTGCAGTTTTTTGTGCAGCTCCATTTGTTCAAATCAGATCTGTGTCCAGAGCGACGATTTTTCAATTTCTGTTTCGAAGTAAATATATATATTGCAGAGCATGCTTTACCCTTCCCTCCTAACCAGTTAATCTTATACAAGTTAACGAAATATTTGCAACGGATGCAAAACACCTACACCATTGTCTTGCCTCACATTCAACATACGTGAGAGAATGTGCTGACAGCGCGTCTGCTGCACCAACAACGGATGGTCAGTCACACGAGAATCGCAATACGCCGGCATGTCATGGGATAGGAGTTGGGATAGCCTAAGTTAAATTATAAGATCTTTCTAATTGTAAGTTAGTTAAATTTTTAATGTGAAATAAAGAGGTTCGTCCTCCGAAAAAATATATTTTTTTATATTAAATAATAAAATAACTTAATTGGCGCCCAACTAAGTGTGGCTTTGTGAGTGAAGACAAAAACCTAGTGTAAATTAACGACGCGTAAGACGACGTAAAGTACCTCGCCGTGCTCGTTATATCTAGGAAAGTGCGCGTAAGTCGACGTAAAGTACCTCGCCGTGTAATAAAAAATCAAAGAAAAAAAGCGCGTAAGCCGATGTAAAGTACCTCGCCGTGTAATAAAAAATCAAAGAAAAAAAGCGCGTAAGCCGATGTAAAGCACCTCGCCGCGAGTGTAAGGATTTTAAAGAAAAAACTCACTAAGCCACGAACGCACAACCAGATCAGCAGTCGTTAGACAATCTGAAGCCAACGAGGGAGTGCAGGACGAGAAGGCCCTAGTAGTAAAGCAAACGGAACCAACTTCCCCTGCCAGCGCTGGAAAAATGTTTATAGAGTAACTATTACTACTACCCCTGTGTGCAGCAAATGTACAAATTGTGGATTATTCGAAATCCCAATTGATAAAAATAGATACAGGCACCGCAAAAATTCAGCCACGATTCTTCAAGATCATCCACATTATTAACATAGAAGAGTATAATGATCTGGTTACGAAAATGGAAAAAACTCTTAAGTTATCAAATCATGACCACCCACTCTATCCCATTATTTCATATGAAGTAACTAAAATTAAAGATCAGTTGACAAGGCTCAGAACCAATAAAAGAAAAAATAAAAGATCATTGGACTTCATTGGTAGTGCGTGGAAGTGGATTGCGGGAATTCCAGATCGCCACGATCACGAAATTTTAACTGAAAAAATGAATAATGTTCTGGAAAATTACAATAGGCAAGTAATTATAAAGCGAATGTCTTTGGCAAAAATTAATGAGATTACAAATATAACAAACGAAATTTTGAAAATTGTAAACAAAGAAATAAAAGAAAAAGACTCAAGAATATTCAAAATTAAATATGAACTCGATGTAATCAAAGAAGAATTATTAAACATAGATTACGCAATCCATTGGGCGAAAGCTAATGTAATTAACTCATATATCCTATCAAATAAAGAAATTGAAATGACAGAAAATATACTGAAAAAAGAAAATTTTCCTTTTGTAAATATTGACGAAGCGCTCGACGTTTCCAATATAAAAATTGCCTCTGACAGTAAAAACCTAATTTATATAATAAGTTTACCACTAACCGATTCTGAAATTTGTAATATTCTAATAATTAAAGCTGTTAAATTCGGATCCAAAATAAATAAAATTCCATTTGAAAAAATTTTAAATTGCAAAAATAAAATATACGGAATTAAAGAAAATTGTATGAAAATTAACGATCATTCACTTTGTAACCATAACAACCTTAAAGATATAAGTAATACTACATGTATTCCCAACCTCCTAAAAAGCCAGATACCCACCTGTGTCACAACCAACAATAGACATGTCCCATCAATCGAAGAAATCTCAACTGGTGTGCTCCTTTTCAACCAATTCAACGATTCAGTGACCATCAACAATGAAACCATCATGTTAGAAGGCACCTATGTCATCAAATTCACCAATACCACAATTTTGGCCAACGGAAAGTTATTCAAGACAAATGAGACTACCAAATACCAACCTTTACCAGCAATACTCCAGCTTAGGTCATCAGGACAAGACATTGAAGAAGTACTTTCTTTAGAGATGATCAAAGAATTAGAATTCAATAGTACAAAACAAATAAGCATTCTCCAAGATAAGAATACGAGAAACATGGGGATCAATATACTATTGGTAATAATATTGGCCATCGGAATTATAGCTTACCTTTTCTCAAAATTTAAATTACAAAAAATTGCAATACACGAAACTGCCGATTCACCTGAAAATTCATCAAAATCAATTAAAATAGGAATCAGAGATTTAACACAACTCATGAACACATCATCAGCTGTAACGTCGAACGAGGACGTTCGAACTTAAGCGGGGAGGAGTTAACGAAATATTTGCAACGGATGCAAAACACCTACACCATTGTCTTGCCTCACATTCAACATACGTGAGAGAATGTGCTGACAGCGCGTCTGCTGCACCAACAACGGATGGTCAGTCACACGAGAATCGCAACACGCCGGCATGTCATGGGATAGGAGTTGGGATAGCCTAAGTTAAATTATAAGTTCTTTCTAATTGTAAGTTAGTTAAATTTTTAATGTGAAATAAAGAGGTTCGTCCTCCGAAAAAATATATTTTTTTATAATAAAATAATAAAATAACTTAATTTACACAATATCGGCTTTTTCTAGCTTAGCTACTTTTCCTTTAGTATTGCTAAAAATTTTGCTTCTTACAGCATAAGCGGATTTAAAATCTATTCTTGATTTTATTCTATCTCTGATAGGTGTTGCGTTGATATAATTGGAGAGGTGAGGGATGAACAGCACACTCTTATAAGTAAATGTTTGTTTCTCTTCTTATACACATTAGGGGTATTCACGATCTGGTGTACCAAGTCTTGTAAGATTGTAAAATTTTATTTTTTTACAACAGACTGTGAATACACCTTTTCTAATCTGTAGCAACACTGAAGCAAATGTCAAAATCTATTTGACATTTGTTCTGAAGAAGGTTTAGTTTGTGTTAAAAAGATCTTACACTCTTGTATTTTTCTGTTACAATAGGGTTCGGGTATTGTAAAAGTGTAAGACTTTGACCTGACATTTAGTAGATTTTGTTGTTGTAGAGCAAAAAAATGCTACACTTTTACAATGATACAAGACCAGATACATCGGATGGTGAATAACCCTATTGACTTTGACACTTCAAGTGTAATATTGTTGGGATTTTAATCTCATATTCAAAATTTCTTTATGTAAGTTTTGTTGACGACACTTTGTAAATAGTGTTAACTTATTGTTTTTATGTATTGTATTTATTTATTTTTGTGAAATAAAGGCCTGATGATGAGCGTAACCATGCTCGAAACGTCGCAAAATTAAAACAGTATAACATCTTATGTTGACCTTTAGCCCACTAAAAGTCTAAACATTTACTTAAGTAAAAAGGTCACACAAATAACAAATTATTTTACTGGATAAGGACAGCTTTTTATACCACGCTTTATTATGATCTTTAAAATGTGCAGCTAAAAAACTAAAAATATGTAAATTTGTCGTTTTATATTGAATGGCTCCAAAAAAAACATAAAATGCACGACATTTTTCTAAAAAAAATTGATATGGCAGTTTTCAGTATTTAATAATATAAGCTTAAAAATAAAATGTCCGTTATCGAAATATTTGATCTGAAAAAAATAGATTTTTTTTTTTTAATCCAGTGGGTGGCAAGTGCTTGATTGCTAACTAGGAGGTATGGGTTCGTTCCACACGATAGGGGCTTTTTTTTTTATACCACCAATTTTAATTGGATGCCGTCCATGGGTTAAAATGAGACAGCCAATACCTGATTCTCAAATACACTGTGCGAAACTAGTGCCGTGCAATTCAGGTTGCATTTAAAAGACCTTAGATCTTACAGGCATATATGTAAAATTAAAAAAAAAAAATTTTTTTGAGCGGTATTAGCTATTTAGAATTTGAAGGACCACGAGTATAAAAATTTTGATCGATATCCATTAAGCAATTAATGAGATAGTCGAAAATCGAAAAAACGTTTAAGTATATGACGGATATGTTCCCTAAGTCTTGGAACGAAAAAAAAGAATCGAATCAATCACCTAAGAAGCTTAAGCACCAAGATTGAAGAAAATCGCTTCTGCGGCTTAGGTGGTAGATCGACAGACAGTCAAGTTTGATTAAAATCTGGAATTCGATTTTTTTCAAATACAAAACTTGTTGCATAACTATATCGGGAGTAAGAGTATTACTATTAATAAGTTTAAATTAATTTTAGTAACTTAAAAACACTTAACTGGTAGTACTGCTAAGTGCATAATAAATGACAACCAATGACAATCAATAGGCGCTTTTTTTGCTTATCACCTGGAGAGCAGAGTCTGACCATTAAAAAAATGTGTCTTTCTTTTTCACTCAGAGCATTCAGAGCTACGAGGGTTGTTTCTTTTTCGTTTTGAACTGGTTCAGAGCGCTCCCGATAATCGAAGACACTATCGACTAGTCATTCTGAATTAATACCTGAACAGACCCAATATGTCATATTATGTGTCAAGATCGAAATGTGAAGAAAAGAAAATACTCCGTATAACTAAAATGTAGGTAGGAGTTGGCTGAAATTACTTTTTCATGCGAAATATGTATAGGCAAGTTTTGCATTGCGAAAGGAAAATCGAACTCGAGATTTTGATAAGACTTGACATTTCAAGTTTCAAGTAATTCCGTCTGTCAGTCCGTCTGTCTGTCGGTAGGTCGACCAACAACCGAAACCGCTAAAGCGATTTTCTTTAAACTTGATGCATAAGCGTTTTAGTTAATTGGCTCGATTCTTTTTTAAAAGTTTTTTTTAGCCCCAAAAAATAGCGGCAAAAATAGCGGCACCCTGCCACACAATAGCCAAGCAGCTATCAGAGCACTATCTAGCGAGACAATAAGATGCAAGGCAGTGGAAAAATGCGGAAACGTATTGAATGCCATCGGTAACTCTAACCAAGTCAAACTTTGTTGGGTTCCTGGGGTGGACACAGCAATGTAGAAGAGAACGATATAGCAGATGAAATGGTATGGAAGGTTTCAATAGCAAATAGGGACCGCAGCAGCTTATTAGGTATAGGTCCTGAAGTCCCGTTTAGCGAAGTGAAAATGAAAATAGACATAAAAATGAAAGAGCAAATAAATAACTCCTAAATATCAAGGAGTGACTGTGTTATCTCTAGAAATGTTTAGCCTAGAATCAATGAAAAGAAAACCCAGTATATTTTATCACTGAGTAAAAACAGCATCAGAAGCTTGATAGATGTACTCACAGGACATTTTGCCATAGGTACTATGGCCACTAGATTGGTTGTGTTGGCACCCGACTTCTGCAGGAGCTGTCAAGACGCTGGCACTGATGAAACAGAAACCATTAAGCACATGCTCTGCGACGGTCCAAATCTACAAACAAATCGCCTCCGACACTTCGGAAACAGGTTTGTTGATGAGGTAAACGACCTAGTGCATATACCAATGGTAAATATGAAAAAAATGTAGAGAGTACGGGCTGCTTCGTAAATGAACCAATATTCAAAAGAACAAAGAAAGGGTATCGCAATGGACAAATAGGCCCCCGTGTAAGCACCAGCTTTTGAGCTGCGCACGCCCCTCCTAACCTTATCTAATCTAACCTACCTCGAAAACGGCTTAATCGATTTTGATAATAAAAATTCGGTGAACGGTTATAGGTACACAAAATGTTATTAACGTTACATGCCATTGAACCGTTGTTTTTTTTTTGTGGATTTTGGACTTTCTCATAAACGGTTCAATGGATTTCGATAAAAATAAAATGCACGAATGGATCTTACGAACTTGCTCTTGTAGCTAACAACAACCATGTAGCTAAACATTGATGCATTGTATGTAAACATGTATAAGATTCATGTGATTTTTAAAACACTTATGTATATTTAAATGTATGAGGTCCTACGACTGACGTACGCAAAGATTAGTAAACAGGGAATAATAATAAGGTAGTTCGAAGATATTGTTAATATACATATAAAATTCAAATTTAAAAAGAAATTCTGTAACTAGTTTTGTAAAAACGATTTTTCAAAAAAAAAATTTGTATTTATTTTTTTAAAATCGAAATTTTTTTTTTTGAAAATTTTGGCATTAACAATTTAAGGGAGCATCTGTATAAAAAAAATTATTTTATTCAGTTCATCCAATGTTATAAGAATGTCGAAAATATGAAAAGTGGTTCTTGGAAGTGCCGTTAATAAGTACAGAAAAAAATATTTTTATACTTCAAAGTGGACTGTACTAATTTCAGAGCACAGACATTTCTTATAAAAATTCTTGGAGCCGTTTTCGAGAAATAATGTTTTTTCTTAACGGTTATTTTTAACATTTGTGTGGGAGGTACCGTTGTTTTTTATCTTAGGAATATATTTTTTTCAACTAATCAAGATAATGTTAAAAACTATCAATCATGAAATTTCGCAATTTTGAGTTTTCAAAAAAAAAGTTTCTGTTTAATTTCCAAAAAATTAAAAAATGTTGGCTTACATTAGTGTGTAAACTTTTTAGGAGCTTCTTCGAAAACAATTTGAAAAAAATAAATAAAATTGACCGTTTCACATAAAATCGAAAAACAAAAAAATGGTACCAAAAATAACAATTTTATTCCAAAAAAAATTACGGAAATGTTCCATTTCCCTTCAATAATGAAATGATTTTTTTTTTTATAAAAATCGTTGTAGCCGTTTTTGAGAAAATAAGATTTGTTTTTTGGCCCAAAAAAATGTATTTGAGCTTACTGTTAAATAAAGTTCTCTAATAAAATTCAAGTTTTTTCCGGAATTTTTTTCGAAGTGAATTTCTTATTTTCCTGTGCTAGGTATGAAATGTTCCTTTTTTTGTTATACTGATGAAATTTTTTCAAAGCAAATTTAAATACTTATGCTTTTAGTCAAGCCTCACTCTGGCTATGTATTTTATTTAATGTTTGTTAAATTGCTTATTTAAACTAAAGAATTATAAAAAGGTTGTATGTACATCACACAACTAAATATATATAGTTTTTTAATAAATTTAGCTTCGAAAAACTAATAATAATTCTCTCGAGAAATAGTGAACAATCTCGTAATACTAAACATACCTAGTTTTTATTACTTCACTATATCGAGCGTCTCCTGTAGTACCTATAATCACAATTAAAAATGTGTACAAGAGCTGTTTTAAATTTAAAATGTTAATATTGTGGCAACTTTGTAAAGAAGAGTTATAGAAAGAGATAAAAGGAGCTGCCGGTGATGTAGGTTTCATATTGTCCTTCGACTGAGAACTCGGAGTCAGTTGATATTGGAATTTGATCGCGGGTCTAAACCAATTACCTAATAAAGAACACTATTTTGAAATTATAAACGTTTTTGATTTTTATTTATAGTAGAAGTGGCTTAAAATATCTAGAAAATATCTAAACATTTTTTTTTTGAAAATTTTTATTTCGAAAACTGGTGCATGATTTTATTTGTGAGATTGTAAATAGCTACTTAATATATTAAGTACTTACAATTATCATACCAAATTGGCATTAGGAAATATCGTCTACAAAAATATCGCCCAGCAAATTGTTGTTTTATTTATTTTTTTTTCAGTTTCGGCGTTATTTCATTGTTGCAGTTTAATTTTAAAACAGGCAATAACGCTTAAAATAAAAATCGTAAATAGTGAAAAAGGAATTAGGATTAGGAAAATCCCTAAGTAGGAATTATCGCCTAAGATAATAAACCAAAAAAAAGAAACAGCACATAATGTGAGGAAATATCGCTCAAAATTGTATTAATTTTTTTTGCTCTTGACTTTTTCAAACAAAAACTTGAATACTATATACAACTACCGACTATGGAATGTCAAAGGGTTACACATTTTCAAATGCCTACAAGGCAGAACTAGGTTGAGCATTTGACAAATAACACACAATGAAGTTACTTTATTTTGTTCAAGCTTTATATAATTTCTTCCTGTTGGCTTGATTCATCAGAAGATTCACTTTAGAGGGAATCTCTTCAAATATGTCCTCAATTGGTTCCATTGCTGTACAAATTTAGTTTTTTGGGAAAACTAATTTATTTAAATAAGAATAAAAATAATTTTTCCTTTCTCCAAGTCTTCGGCTGCTTTAAATGTTTGCTCTTTCCCATGCTTAATAAGTTTTCGCCTTCTTGTTCTTCCAACTAAAAGTTCCACCAATTCCCGCCAGATTATTGAACCAGTGGGGGTGGCCGTGGCACGATAGTTGTGTGTTCGCCTGTCAATCTTCTGGTTGCGGGTTCGATTCCTGCCGTTGTCTATGTCTTCTTATATTCCATTAAAAACCAATTCTAAAAATTGTCATAAAATAAGTTGCTGTTGTTGCTCATTACTTGCTGCTTAGGCATAACACTAACAACATGTGATTGAGTAAACTAGCATACCCATAAAATATGACAACGAAATAAATAAAATAATGCGAATTATAAGAGGCATAAATAAATAAGACACGGTAATTTTCTCCGCATTAGTTCAGCCGCCATCCCTGGAGATAAATCTGAGACAACGACCAGCTCTAGTCTCAGAATATCGCGCCAGACATCTTTCCTATACCTTTTTCTCTTCTTCCACCGGATGCCTGCGCTGTGTTATGAAAAACAAATAAAGGGTATTCATAATCCCTTGAGAGCGTGTAAAGTTGTAAGTTTTCTTAAAGCAAATTATAGCATCTTCCAATAGGCTGATTAATTTTGCGCACCTTGTATTTAAGCCAATGTTTACGACTGAAACGTAGAGTTACACGGTTTGCGCTAGTTAAATAGGTTGTTCAAATTAGCGGGGTTTCGTCGATTAAATCATCCACATATACCTAATTAAATAAAATGCACGACTGCATCGTACGTACTTGCTAATATGTTCGATCATATTATATGCGAAAGATTTTTAATACAAACGGCTAAAAGTATTTTTAAACTCGTTTTTCAATTAATTTTGTATATATAAAAATTCTTAAATTTTTTCTTAAAAAAAATTGGTATAAACATTTTAAATATTTAATAATATAAACTTAAAAACAAAATTTCAGAAAAAATCGCCTAGTCGTTTTCGAAATATTGAATTTTCAAAAAAAAAAAAATATTTTTTTTTCAAAAATCCAAAAAAAACTATTTTTCAAAAACTTTGAAATGCAGTATTATTTAGAATTTGAGTACAGAGTTTGATCGAAATCCGTTTAGCCGTTTATGAGAAAGTTGACAATCAATAAAATGGTTGTATGGCAGGTACCGTTAATAACAAAATATTTTTACATTTTTGTCGGCCAAAATGTAGACCATACTCAAGTTAGTACAAACACCAATTTTTATTAAAAACGTTAAAGTTGTTTTCGAGATAATTAAGATGGTAGAAAAATTTGTATGGCAAGTACCGTTATTTTGGGAATAAAACAACGATTCAAAAATCTGTTTTGGACAATCACCTAAAACGCCTAAGCACCAAGTTTGAACTAACTCCGTTCAGCCGATTAGGCTGTAGATCGTTCTACACATAGACAGACAAACCGACAGACAGACAGACGGAATTGCGGGACCCACTTTTTTGGTGTTCTCTATGATCGTAATGCAATGTTTGATTGTTAGAAAAAAAAAATGTTTACGAATATATAACTTGCCTTATAGTACCTATAATCGCAAGTAAAAAATAAAATGCACGACTGTACGTGCCGTACTTGCTCTTATGTTCGATCACATCGTATGCAAAACTAAATATATCTTTAAAGTTGTTTTTTACTTAATTTTGTATAAACAATATTTCTTTTTCAAAAAAAAAAAATTGGTATGGCAAATTTAAATATTTAAAATTATAAATTTTAAAACAAAATTAAAAAAAAAATCACCCACCCGTCTTAACACCCAGATCAGCTTTGTGCCCAGTTGGTGAGTATGTCAGCTTAACAGTTTCCTATGTAATCTCTCTATATGGCCTCTGTCCACTAGAATAACCAGTATTTCTTACATTAATTCATGAAATCTAGAAGTGACGAAATATAGTGACACAATCGAATCCTAAGACATAAGAACGTCAAAACCCTGTTTCAGTTCTTTCACTTTTTTGGCAAAAACGTGAGATGCAACATTATTGAAATCAATTCCTATCGATTCCATCGAAGGTAGATACAATGAAATGAAAGAATCAACATCATTATTATGTTTACCATTCTAGATGGATTAATAAAAGAACTAATATCTCCTCAAGGTAATCAATGTGTAAAAAAAAATACTGCATCAATTAGAGAAAATCCATCAATCGAATTACACCTGCCACACAACCAAGCCCATGTATACACTGGCATACCAACAATCTGACGAAAACCACTTTTTTGATTTCCCCATCATCTTAATGATAGTTTTGCCTCAAACCTCTTATATTTTTCTTTCAGAACACTCTACTATTTGCCCAATTTCTAAGAGAAAAAAGTTACACTTTTTTGCCCCAAAGTTCTCAAAGACTATCTTGATACTTTGACTATGTATCTATAGATAATCAAATATATTTATAATTCGAATTCAATGAAATAATCCATTGGCTCTGATGAAGTCTATATCATTTCTCTTATATTTTTTTTTTACAAATCCAGAATAACATTAATCATTCATGCTGAAAACAAATATAACCCACAGCTGGCAAAAGAGAAATTGAAATGTATTACACTCTATAATGGAACCAGAGGCAATACCAAGCGAGAAAAAAAAGACAAAATTCCCTGCTGTATAGATACACCCGGCAATTCTCACCCTTCAGCACTGTTTTCTTATAACACACTTTTAAAGGATAAAGTATTCAAAGACACGCATACGAAATATTTATCACAGACAATTTCACATAGAACACAGCTCAAGTGACAAATCCCAACATTTATCCGATGATGAATTGGTTTTAGCCCCCCAAACAAAAGGAGTAGAGTGAACATGAACTTGAGCACCCTCCGCAAATGCACAAATAAACAGAAGTTTCTTAGAAAATATTGTGTAGCCATTAATATGACCATGTGATACTACAGCATTTATTTTTTTTTCACAGACTGATGTTGAAAAGAGAGCTGACTGATGTCAATTGGTCTACTTTTTCATTTCTGTCAGTTTAATTTGATACATTCATTAGTATGTTTGATAACTATTTTTTGTTCTGAAATAATCATAGGGATTTTTTTTTATTTTCAAAAATTAAATTTTGTATTTTTACTTGCACACATATTCTAAAAAAAGCATAACGTAAGGTAACGTAATGTAATTAAAATAATGTAACGTAATTCAATATAGCTTATTGTACCGTAACGTTATGTAATATAACTTTACGGACAGATGTACTTAATACAGAAGTTACGTCTTTTTACGTAAGGTATTATACCAAATATTTGAAAACTGCATTAAGGGCGCCAAGTCCTTATAGACGTACATGTATATGCAATTAAAAGGCCACAAAAATATGAATAAGTATTAAAGTTAGAAATTGGAAATTCATCCACACTGTAATCTATCTCAGAATACTTTCAGAAGTACATTAGATATGTTTATAGTGCAACGGATATCGTGTGACAGCTGCAAGCGAATTCGTCAAAATAAATAGTGTCATCTATCTTCTATGTTCTATATATCAAGTCAGAAGCTGAAGAAACCTATAGATGGATAAGTCACATTTAGGAGACATAATTGTCTTCATACGTGTTCAACTCCATTCAATGGACCCTTTCCAGTCACTTCCAATACAGATTCTCTAAATTGGAACGCAATTTTTTGATAGCTTACCAATGAGAGACTAGAAACTTGACATGCTTTCAAGACATCTTCTGAATCTGAATAAAATTATATCAGTTTAAACACAAATTGCACAAAAAGTTAAATGAACTAATAACTATTGTCAAAAAAAAAACAGTTTTCGTGAAGAATTAAATTGTTGTCTTTATATTAACACCTGGTGACCAAACTTTGCCATGGGCTCTCCCTCACGAAAACACAATAGATCGAAATAAAATCTGTATCAATGGAATTTTATTTTCGAGCAAATAGGCAAAATAAAGGTTTCTTAAGGCCGATGAAAAACTGTCAAAAACGTTCTATAAAAAACACAAATATTTCTTATCGGCATTAAGTGAGCGCAGTGAATCTTCGAAGCTTCACCCTTATTTGGAAAAAACTGTGTTACCGGAGCGTATGGGAGTATTAATTTTGTTTTGTATTGACATCACTATGTCGTTTTGTTCGCATAATTAATCTAGCTATAACAAGAAACGTCAACGTCAATTCGAGTAAATTTGCGATATTTAGGATATGCGTTAGAATGTTGCGATTATCGCAGGTTTAATCTAGCCAGAACTAGCGTCAGTAGCGCGATGTCACTTTGACTGACAGTAACCTTGTATCTGACATTTCAATAATAGTGATGGGTAATATTATCGATAACTGTTACCCGCAACCTGGTAACTGTTATTACCGGTTAATCAACATTTATGTTTCTATTTATGAAAACAATTAATTTTTAATGGACAGATGTTACTCCATATCAAAGTCGCTGGTTAATTTCTCTGCTTTTAGTTTATGTTACGGAAAAATCAAATAACATGGTTTCTGTTGGAATGTGGAATAGAATACTATAAGCACGTTCCCACTATTAATGAGTGAATTACGGTTAATTACATTCAGTAAAGAATTTTTAACAGATGTGCGTTAAATATCTCGGGAAGTTCTCCGACGAAGAATTGATGCGGAATCTGGTTCAAAATGGCGTCTACTCGAAAATTGTAAGTAAAATTTGAATAACTTATATTTTTCGTATACTATATACATCCAAAGCTTAGAAAAAAAGCAACGTCAAGTATTCAACGGGAAAAGCATGTAATTAAACCAAAATAACTCAGGATGAAGTTGCGATCATGGCAAGACCGCATGAAGTCAATTCACTGATACTCGTATGTAAAAAAAAAACGATTACATGCTTCATTTTATTATGTTTCGCAATGGATACGTCGAAAACAAACTGAGTTCTGATCGGATTTGTCTTTCGCTTTGGAAATTTTCCCAACGACTTTAACTAAATAAACAAATTTAAAATTCAACTATTTTAGTTTTCGATTATCTGTTCGGAGTTATTTTTTAACTTCGAATTTCCCATATTACATAGGAATAAAAAAGTAAGGAGTAAAAAAGTAGTAACTCCGAATAGCCAATCGAAAACATGTCTATGAAATCTCTTATTCAAAATCTTAGAGTCACTGTTACTGGAACATATAATAGTAATTATTCAAATAGTTATTCAAAAATAAGAATAGCTGACATCGACTCATGATCAGAAAAATTTAAGTGAGCAATGTCTTTTTAAATCGGTCCAATTGCTTAAACTACGCGTTTGTTTTAAAAGCAATAATCGAGCAACTTATATATTAAGCGTCATTTATGAAGTGAAACTCTATTGCTGGCATTGGGTGTAAAAATTGTCTGTGGAGCGAACAATGATATGTCAAACTGACATATTTTTTTTTTATTTTATGTATTATTTTTTTTATTTTTTTTTTTTTTAGCTTTAGCTCTCTAAAAAAAATTTACCCAGCAATAAATATGTTTTATGCCGAAAAAGGATATTTTCTTTTGAAACCGGCACAACACTTAACTCTTGATTTTGATAAAACTCGACATTACGATAATTGAGATCATGAAAAATGTGGGTCCGGCAATTAATCCTGTCTGTAGGTCAACCTAAGACCTAAGCCGCTGAAGCGATTTGCCTTAACCTTATGGTAATTAAGCTCGACCTTTTAAAAAAAATAAAATGCACAACTGGATCGCAAGAACTTGCTCTTATGTAAGATTTCTAATAAAAATCTAAATATATTTTTAAAGTCGTTTTATCGTATCTTAAATATCAAATAACATAATCTTAAAAACAAAAGATTAAATCAGGTTAATCAAAGAAAAAATAATTCAAAATTCTGAAATAAATACTTAAACTAATTTGAGCTCAAGGAAAAGTACGCCATTTTTTTCCTTGGATAAATTTGAATTTATTAGAAAAATATTTTAAAAATCTGTGAAGCGGTTTTTGAGAAAAAAAAATTTTTTTTTTTAAACTTTTTGAAAACATTTTTCAAAAAAAAACTCAAAAACACCAATTCATAGGTATTCAGCAAATACATATATATAACTATAATTTTTAAACAAAAATTTAATGAGTAGTTTTCAAAATATAAATTTTTGAATTTTTTTAAAATGCTTTTAAAACTACAAAAATATATTAATTAAAAATATTGGTACGCAGTATAAATTGGACTACCTAAACTTATATAAAGGGTTTTTCAATAGGGACGGTACAAAAGTAGAGCGACAAGGACTGCAAACGAAGCCATATTTCTTGCCGCTCTTTTGACATTTATCTTCAGTAAGGCTTGCCATTTCATGATGGAAAGATATACGAGCCAACAACGAGTCGAATTTATTAAAATTTACTACCGAAATTTGGAGTCAGTGGCCTCAACGTTAAGAGCGCTACGTCCAATTTATGGCCGTCATAATCGTTCTAGCAGATCAACAATTGAGCGTCTAGTGAAAAAATTTGAGTCCACAGGCACAGTACAAAATGTTCCCGTGCCAGTGAGACAAAGAAGTGCCCGTAGTGTGGAGAATATTGCTACCGCTGAGGCTTCAGTTGCAGAAAGCCCAAATGTGTCTCTCACACTTCGTTCTCATGCATTGGGCATCTCTGTGACGTCGTTGTGGCGAATTTTGCGAAAAGATTTGGCCTACATCCTTACAAGATTAAATCGACGCAAGAACTGAAGCCGCTTGACCACCAGAAGCGTCGTATATTCGTGAATAGGGCTGAGCATCAACTTGAAAATGATTCGGATTTTCATCGAAAAATCATCTTCAGCGATGAGGCTCAATTCTGGCTGAATGGCTTCGTCAATAAACAAGATATGCGGTATTGGTCAGGCAGCAATCCACACATACTCCATTAGTCATCATTGCATCCCGAAAAAATTACTATTTGGTGTGGTTTGTGGGCCGGCGTCGTCGTTGGGCCGTACTTTTTCCGTGATGATCAAGACCGGCACGTTATTGTGCGAATGTCACAATCAATTTATTGGAAACCAAGTTTGGAGAACGTGTTATCTCACGAAATGGTCCAGTCGCTTGGCCGCCCCGGTCGTGCGATTTGACGCCCTTAGGCTATTTCCTGTGGGGCTACGTAAAGTCTATGGTCTATGCCAACAAGCCAGCGACGATTGATGAACTTCGTACGAATATAGGTTAATGCTTGAAAACCGTCGAAAATTGGGTTCAGCGTCTGGACTTCTGTAAGCGTGCCCGTGGTGGCCATGCAAAAGAAATGGAGTTCCATACATAATGGCATCGAACGTACTTTCATTGATATCGAAAACCGTTTTTTCTTATTTAAAAAAAACTTTTGTAGCGCTCTTATTGAAAAATACGATATGTGTAAGTTTCGAAGGAATCATTTAAGCCATTAAGAGATAGTCGAAAGCAATAAAACTGACCTATGGAAAGTATCGTTTATAGAATTTTTTTTTACATTTTTTTTTCAACCATATGGTCAGTCGTACCTAAAAATCTGCAATGATTTTTTTTTTAAATCAAAATCGTTAGAGCTGTTTCCGAGAAAAAACAGCCTTAACCTAGCGGTTATATGGCAGGTACCGCTATTTTTTGAGCTTAAACAAATTAATTTCCCCTCTGTAGAACACCTAAGAAACTATATATACTAAGTTTAAAGCAATTCGGCCAACCAGTTTGGGTTGTAGGTGTCCATAGACCATATTTTTTCGTCTTCGCTATCATCGAAATCTCGTGTTTGATTGTTATCTCAAAACTTTTTATTTCAACGAATGCATAACTTGCCTTTTAGTGTCTATAAGTGCGAGTAAAAAAAAAGGTAGGTACCTGCTACACAATTTTTTGGGTAAACAATTGCAAATTTAAATTATATGGAAAACAGCTCAAAAGATTTTGATTAACAAAAATTTAGTCCACTATTTCAGATACTCTACATTTTACTTCAAATGTTTTTTACATACAATGTTATTAACCCTACTTGCCATATAACTTTTTTTTTGATTTTCGACTTTCTGATTAACGGCTAAACGGATATTAATAAAATAAATTGTTAATCCAAAAATAATACTGCATACTAAGTTGCTTGAAAACTTAATTTTTGGATATAAAAAATTAATTATTGAGTGGAAGCGATATAAAAATAAATCATCTAACAATAACAAAAAACAAATAAAAAATAAATTCATATTTTTTTTTTGTGAAAATTCAATATTTCGTAAACGGGTCCGTCCTGTTGAAACCAAATATTGCCAATATCCTCCTCTTAAATTTTTGTGAACAAAAATTCGTTCAACATGGCCCGATAACGATCGCCATTGACTGTAACGGCCACTTCTTGCTCATTTTCGAAGAAAAATGGCCCAATTATGCCTCTGGATCAAAATCCGCACCAAACAGTGACTCATTTTGGGTATATCGGCTTTTCAATGTATGCGTGCGGGTTTTCTGTGCCCCAAATGCGACAATTTTGCTTGTTTACATACCCGCAAAGATCAAAATGAGCTTCATCTGAAAAGATGATTTTTTTGGCAAAATCGGCATCTTCTCTAAATCGATCGCAGGCCAACTTAGCGAATCGAAAACGCATTGGATGGTTGGCTTCAACTCCTGAACCAATTGGACTTTGTATGGCGTCATACCAAGGTCTTTATGCAAAATTCGTCTCAATGATGTCTCCGAAATGTTCAATTGTTGAGAACGACGGTGAATTGATGTTGATGGCGCTTCACACACTTTCTGCCACAGTAGCAATATTCTCGGGTGAACGAACTGTTTTTGGTTTTTCACGCTTTGGTTTATCGATGAGGATGCCAGTTTCTTTCACTTTTTTCACAAGATAACGAACATACGGAGCTGACGGTGCTTCTCTTCTTTCAAAATCCGTACGCAATTTTCGCACACATTCTGCAACATTACCAAAGTAATGTCGCAATATTTCCCAGCGTTGCTCAAGCGTTTACACAACCATATTCGTTCAGCGGAAGGATAAATCTAATTATCTGTCAAATCAGACATGAGCTAAGTGTTACCATTCACGAAATAAGCTCTAGTTGAAAAAAAACGTTAGATGGCGGACCCTTTATTTCGTAACGACTGTGGTATTAGGGGAGGCGGCGTTGCCATCTTTATTAAAAATGATATTAAGGCAAGGATTGTCAGAAGTTCTGATTCTACTGCAGGTTTGGAGTTTGTATTCGTTGAAGCAGGTTGCGATGTGAGTAAGTGTCTTATAGGCACAATATATAAACCTCCTAGTCTATACGATAAAGATAGTGTTACGAATATTCTTGAAGAAATTTCCCCGAATTACAAGCACATTATCTTTGCTGGAGACTTTAACACTGACTTACTTGATTATCGTAACAGTAATGTTGAAAAGTTTTGCAACAACTTGACATCACTTAATTTATTCTCTTCGAATGTTTCGATGCCTACTCATTTTACAGCGACAAGTTCGACGCCTTTAGATCTGATTTTGGTTAATGAACCCGATAAAATATACTTCTATACCAAGCTTGATGTTCCAGGTTTTTTCTAAACATGATCTTGTTCTAAATTTTTATGATATTAATTTAAGGTAGTTATTTGAAATAGTAACAATCCAGTACAGAGATTTTAAGGTCATTCGTATGGATGAATTATTGCGTGAAGTGGTATGTACCTTCTGGGAGAATATTTATCTATTACCTTCGGTTGATAAACAAGTGCAATTATTTACGAATATGGTCAATTGCCTCTTTGATTCACATGTTCCTATTAAAACTCTAACTATTAGAAACAATTCAGCCAAATGGTTCAATTGTAACCATTGACCTTGGTCAGTTCAGTTTTTACAGAGTAGAAGAATTCGATGTTTTTAAAGCAGTTCAAGAAATTAAATCTGAGGCAATTGGATTAGATGGCATATATCCCAAGTTCTAAAAGATAATTTATCCTTTTATTTCACCGTACCTCACCCATATCTTCAATTTCATCCTCACGAGCTCCTGTTGTCCGAAGTCTTGGAAAGCGTGAAAAATTATACCAGTCCCTAAGAATTCAGCCCATAATCCTAAATAATATAGACCCATTGCAATTCTACCCTTTATTTCCAAAATTTTAGAGAAAATCATAAGTAAACAAATATCATCATATCTGACAACTAACCGAATGCTCTCTCCAGTTCAGGCTGGCTTTAGACCTAATCATAGCTGTTCCACAGCTCTTCTGAAAGTTGCTGATGATTTAAAGCTAGAAATTGATAAAGAGCAGACTACTACCTTTTTACTTCTTGATTTCTCTAAAGCTTTCGATTCAGTCTCCCATAGCATTCATTTAGGAAAATTAGGAAACCATTTTTGTTTTCAAAGATTGGCTGTGCTACTTATGCAACAATATCTTGTCAAGCCGTTTCTGCTAGCTCCCAATTATCCGATTTTCTTGCAACCACGTCCGGTGTCCCTCAAGGTTCAATTTTGGGTCCTTTGTTGTTTTCGTTATTTATAAATGATCTTCCATCTGTCCTTGAATTTTGTGAAATTATAATGTACGCCGATGATGTTCAAATATATCTGAGTTATCCCATTGGAATGGTCGAAGATGCTACAGTTCGTCTGAACTCAGATCTAATGAGAATTTTTCAATAGGCTGAACGTAATGGACTGCGACTCAATCCCAAAAAATGCCAAGCGATCGTTGTTAGCAAAAATTCTATTGAAACGTCCTGTCTGTCCCAAGTAGTTCTAGGTAATTCAACTGTGGACTATGTAACAAGCGTACGAAATTTGGGTATAAAATTCAACCAAACACTTACTTGGGATGACCATGTCTCATATACATTGGGGAAAACGTATGGTGCCCTTCGATCTGTCTATGTTGTTGGTAGCTGCTTGCCAAGAAAAGTTAAAATAACACTGGTAAAAACTCTTATACTACCGATATTGTTTCATGGATCATTTATGTTCTACAAGCTAGACAGCGTGAGCGAACGAAAGTTACGTGTAGCTTTTAATAATGATATTCGGTTTGTGTATGGACTTCGGGACGATTCACATTTCTGAGATTTTACTGAGATAAATCCGTTAGATAATCGTTGAGTTGAAATTTGTGAACTAAAATTGCTGAACCACGAAGGTGAAAGTTTGAACGACACGCTGACTTATGCAAGTACGGCGCCGGATTCAAAAAATGTCAACTTCGTTGTTCTTTAACCGATTTCCCTGAAATTTAAATATGTTGTAGCTGACATAGAATTAAAAATATTTTGTCATAATTACGAACTTGCTGTTTGAGTTTTTAATAATGTTCACGTTATCGCAATTGTACTGTATTTTAGGTTAGGTACTGTACATTATGTGCGTAGAAAATAACAGTTGCTAGTAGAAGCTCAGGTGAACCATTCAACGAATGTGTTCAATTAAAGTGTAGGTACATTTCTACTACACAGCGGTGCGGTGGCCTCATGCGGACGCAATCACAAAACCAAAATGTCTTCAAGCTGAAAGACAGACGCAAAGTTTTTGGTTAATAATAGGTATAAGTCATTCGCCGCAGGCATATTAAGGTTCTGAACACTTAAATGGCAAACAGGGAACACCCCTTGCAAATAAAACGGCGGTAAATCCCGGGAAATAAATTAAAGCACGCACAGGAGCAATTTGTCTTTCGGGATATTTCGAGCTTTCTCCACAGCAAATACCTACCACACACCTACCAACAATAGCGGTATGTTTAGCTACATTCATACATCGACGATGGCAATCTCAAATGTCTTGCACTGCCTTATCAGGCGTCTAGGGACAAAGGGCGAGTAGCTCTTCTCTAGCTAGGTAGGTTAGGTAGGGTAGATGGAGAAAAAAAAAACAGAACTCAGCACGCCTCCATCCAGTTTTAGCCAGGAGACATCTTTTTCGCAAAGCCCAGAGTGAGGGAGTTAGGTAAAATTTAATTCCTTGATTGATATTGTGGGGACGAACACCATCACAAGCACACATACCTACTTACATTCATATATAATAACAAACATACGTATATAAGTTGTGTGTGGAAAATTTCATATCCTCTGCATTTTGCTGCCTTTATACGTAACGTAGGGTAGGTAGGTACCTACTCTTGAAGAGTCCTTTCTGATTTAATGGAATAGATGTGTATACGTATCGGATTTAAATTGGGAAAATAAACAAAAATTGGCAATATACTATTACTCTGAGAGAATACAAATAACTTTCTCAGGTTTAGTATACCATTGAGTGTGGATTATGTTGCTTAGCAGGGAATGATGCGTGAAAAACATTATATATTTACAACCGACAATACTTTGAGGCTCCAGGGGGACAATAAGGGACACTGTTTTTCGTCTTCGTCTTCTTATCCTTGTGCTTTGGATTTTAATGAGGTTTCGAATAACGTCTGTGGTTTAGTGTGGATTATTTAAAGCAATTAAATCGAAAGAGATGCTCCTGACGACGACGGCGACGGTAAGCTGAGGTAAGTAATAGTGTCATGATAAAGATTTATATAGATATTTTCGTCAAAGGCAGAAGCGCTTTCAAACCAATATATTAGTAGGTATCCTGATTCCGAATTTCAAAAGTATAAAGTCTCCTCCAGGACAGGCATCCATGGTCTTGCTTGTTGTAGGTGCCTGAGTTAAATTTAGTATTCCTTACAATTTAGCTTCGTATGGTAACTTTAAAATCCACTATACCTAGTCGAAATAAAGAGGTATAATCTTTGTTTGACTGCATATCGTGAATGCACCATACTATCAATACAAAGTGCCCAGATTTATAATCGTTTGTGCCTACAGCTTTTCTAAAAATGTCGGACAAAACACAAAATTGAGCTTAAATGTTCTTGTAGATATAGTTCCTGATATTTCGACCGTTTCATGTGTGCTTAGTTACGTTTTATTTATTAATGCTAATGGTTTTAAAGTTCTAAAATACATAGATGTATATTGAATCTTAATCTGGGCATCTTTATTTGGGAAAAATATTCTCGGACATTTAAGAATGGACTTATATGGGCTTTCAATTCAGAAAATCAATGATCCTAATATCATTTGATTAAAAATATAAATAAAGGACAACTTTAGATAAAATATAGCTGGGAGGTATGGAATTTTATATTATAACTTACACATAGAACCAAAAGTATATTTCATTTTTATTTTATATCTTCATGGTCGTTTATAGATTTTCAGGATCTTAGAATATTTGTCATTGATATTATAATAAATTATTCAAGTCACATTTTCGTTATGATTAAAGCTTACCTATCTGAAGATAAAAGTGTAATATTGAAAACATACATGTACAGTCGACTCTCTCTAAGTCGAACTATCACCGGATACTTATCAAAATTAGTTATCGAGTTAGAGGAAATTTTGAAAAATTCGAGTTAAAGGGAAAATCGACTTAGATGAAGTTCGAATAAGAGGAAGACTGTACGAACCTAGATACATAGGCACGAAAATGGTAATTAAATAAAATGAGCAACTGGATCGAACGTAGGTACTACAATTTTTTCTTATTACTTTTTTTTTATCATGATGCGTACAAAATGTTATTGACTCCCATTAGAATGATCAAGCACTCTACGAGCGTTAGCAAGGTATGGAAAGATGTAAGAGGATTGGGGTTCAATTTATGAATATATAAATTGCAGGGGAAAATAGAGTCGGGTAAAGTATTCCACATTCGCGTTGTACGGCTAAAGAAAGAGGCTAAAGGCTAAGGAAAAAATATCTGTACCTTACAGTATGTCCAAAGTTGGGTTCAAGGTAAACTAAATGAGCATTCCTAGAAGCCCAAGTATTACGGTTTAATCGTTTGTTGGGAGCAATGCAACTGACTATTTCCGTAGAATATAAACAGCTGAAGCGATTTTCTTCACATTTGGTATTTAAGCGTTTTAAGTGATTGTCCAATTTTGTCTACCATCTTTATTATGTGGAAAACGTCTAGATTATCATTTAATAAAATGCACGTACCTGCTCCTAAGTTCGATTACATTATATGCAAAATATTCAAAATAATAGAAACGGCTAAATGTATTTTCCACTTTATGTTTTATATATTTTATATATAAAAAATTGGTAGTATCATTTTAAATATTTAATAATATAAATTCAAAAACAAAATTTTAGAAAAAATCGTCCAACCGTTTTCGAAATATTAAATTTTCAAAAAAAAAAATATTTTTTTTTCAAAAATCCAAAAAACTATTTTTAGAAAATTTTGAAATGCAGTATTATTTGGAATCTGAAGGAAAATTTTGATCGAAATCCGTTGAGCCGTTTATGAGAAAGTCGAAAATGAATAAAATGGTGGTATTATCGGTACCGTTAATAAAAAAATATTAAAAAAAAAAAATGGGCCAAAATGTATACCATACCCAAAGTAGAACACATACCAATTTGTATCAAAATCGTTGGAGCCGTTTTCGAGATAATTAATATGGTAGAAATAATTGTATGGCAAGTACCGTTATTTTTGGGGCTAAAACAACTATTCAAAAATCGATTTTGGACAATAACCTAAAACGCTTAAATACCAAGTTTGAAGAAAATGGCTTCGGCCGTTTAGGTTGTAGAAAATTGTACAGGCAGATAGACGGAATTGCGGGACCCACTTTTTTGGAGTTCTCCATCATCGTAACTTTGATTAAGATCTTGAGTTCGAAAATGTTTCCAAATGCAAGACTTTCCCTATAGTACATATATCGCAAGTAAAAATATGTGCACTATTATAGGTAGTCTACATTTTGGTTTGAATTTCCTTTTTTACTTATTTTGTTATTAACGGTATACCTTATACCTGCCATGTAACCATTTTTTTTATTTTGGGCTTTCCATAAACGGCTCAACGGATTTTGATAAAAATTCTTATGTAGGTGGTCCTTTGAATTATTAATACAGTGAAATCTCCCTTGGGCGGACAGCCATGGTGGAGAAATGTTTGTCCGCCTGAGGGAGTTGTCCGTTTAAGGAAAATCAAATAAAAACAATGATAAAAAAAAGAGTATTCACTTATTAACAGAAAATAAATAGCAAACATATATATACTTCACTTCTTTTTTATCACATGAAGTGGAATAAAATGATTAGATTTAACACATATGTAAATTCATATAAAAATCAGCCTCTAAAAACTGTGCAATAATATAGGAAGATTCGTATTTATGTATTTTTCAAACAAAAATATTTCAATATTTGCTTGTTTAGTTTTAGCAGAGAAAAACCATTTATTTAGGAATCTGTGCTAGGTCAACCAAAAGTTGAACAACTACCGTCATTTTTCTTAGCCGTAATTTTTTTTTAAATTTTCAATTGAAGTGTTTGTTTCTTCGTAGGAATTATGAGATATCCCCACCAGGTCCTGATCATCTTCCTCAGATTCACTGTCAAACTCGTTGATTTCAACAGGAACTGCAATATTTGCATCCACATTTACATTTTCATCCATCAACACAAATCTTTCAGGTTATCCATTCAATCTGCATTCATGAAGGAGCTTAGAAATTTCTCTTAAATTTGCTATAGGCGAATCATCTTCGTGATCGAATTCACAGTCCTCCAAATTCAAAGGTAGTTTCACCTGAACGCAAATAAACAAAAATCTAAAACTCCAAAAATAAACCCTTTTTACGTCCAAACAAAATCACTTTCATCACTTGAATGAGAGAAAATAGTTTGAGGTTCGTGGTAGAAGACTGGATCTTAAAAAAAATACATTTGTCAAAATTATGATGACATATTCAATCCTGCCCTGGTTTCCGTCTAAGAGAAAATATTTTTAATTTCATTAAAAAAGACTAAAAACATATTGATCTGTTTCTACTAAATAACTTGTGTTTAAGATGTGATCGAACATAAGAGCAAGTACGTGCGCTATCCAGTCGTGCGTTTTATTTACAATTCTGTCGGGATTAGAATTTAATGAGCTTATCATACACTTTTGTCAGAAAAACAATTTAGTTTTTAGTGGCACATGAAATTACGCGGCAAAGAAATGTCTCTTGCAATAAAGTCATATTCGCTCGAGTTGTGTGGCATGTGGCACCGTCTTGTTGAAACTATTTACATATTCTCCAAGTCATATTCTTCAATATCAGGCACAAAAAAGTCGGTTATCATATGACCATAACGCTCCGAATTGACGGTGACAGTCGTTCCATCGTCGTTTTCGAAGAAGTAAGGTCCAATCACACCTCCGAACCAAAGAGCGCCCCAAACAGTGACTTTTTGTGGATGTAATGGCCTCTCTTCAATTACTTGAGTATTCTCAGAACCCCAAAAGAAAATTTGGTTCGAAAAATCGACATCCACCGCCTGTTGTTCAAGCACCCATTCGACGTATCTACGACGTTGTGAATGGTCAGCTGGCTTCAGTTGTTGTGTGAGCTGGACTTTACATGGATGCAAAATACGCCATAATGTGCGGTAAGACAGTCCTAATTCCTGAGAACGACGAGGAATCGACACATTCAGGTCTTTTTGCCGACTCTGAATTGGCCGCGCTACACAAATTTTATTTTATTGTTTTTTTCTTTCAATTTACCAACTTCAATTTTTTTTTTTTTTTTAATTTTTGTAAGACCTAATGTCTTTTAAATGCAACCTGAAGTGCACGGCACTAGTTTGGCACAGTGGATTTGAGAACCAGGTATTGACTGTCTCATTTTAACCCATGGGCTACATCCAATTAAACTTGGAGGTATATAAAAGAATGCGCCTAGCGTGGGGATCGAGCCCAAACGTCCTAGTTAGCAATCAAGCACTTTATATACTGCGGCATTGCCACCCAAGTAATGTATTTTTCTATTATATTAAACTGAATAATATTTTTTGCGTCCAATCGCTTTACTCCTCGATGTAAATTCAAATTATTGAGTTGTTAATTTTTTTTATATATTTGAGAAGGAAGTAATTCAAATACAATTTTAATGATTACTACAGTTTATTTTTACACAAAACAACAACAAATTTTATAATCGTCCAAATGACGAACGAAATTACATACATATTTCCACGAAAGGTGTAATCACGAAGGTATGTGCCTGTCAAAATGACGAATAACGAAACAAACGAATCGTGTAATCAGGCTCATGAAATATATGGATCATTAGCGTTAGTGGAATACGGCAATTGTCTAACGGAGCGGGCGGATTGTTGATGGTGAAATTAGTTGTCATTTTTTAATTCATATTTTTAATAATTTAATTTTAAAAACTTGGTAGTATTGCAAAAAGCTCTACAATTTACGGCACAAGTTGTGAAAAATAAAAAGGACGTGACCAACATCTGTTCACATTGGTTGTATGTCTTGAAAAGCCTCCAAGCTCAAAAAGTTATGAAAATCAAACAACACTTTTTTCAGGTGGTTGTTTTTATGTTTATCAGTTTTAATCTCTTTGTACCTGTCCACACTAGAGCTTAACTATGACGATCTTTTACGATCTTATATGTGTGAAAAAGAAACAGGCAATCTGCCCTTCTCTTTTCTACGAAGGTGAGATCGTAAAAAATCCTCATAGTGATCAGCCACTTTGAGACTATATTTTTTTAATCTTAAAAAAAGTGTGAGGTTAGCCTTAGAACAATATTGATAAATTAGAAATGCTCAAGAATCGAACAAATTTTTATGTCAAACGAACAACAAGCAGAGACTCCAACCTTTAAATAGCTAACCCAGTAGAAAAACATTTGCTGTGGATCGTTTTCTTGAATTTGTTTTACTTCATTGTGCTTTATTCTCACCAAAACACACGCTAGTGTATTACATTTTTCTGCTCGGATTCGTTGACAGTTATTATTATTTGGGTTCTAATGATCAAATTCTTCTGAATAGCTTCCTCTTTGTGCAATGGAACCTTTTCATATATGACGTTATTCTGAAAAAGATCTCTTCAATTTGCACTTACGGAACCAATGTGAGCAGCGGTGAATATGGTGGCATGTGGGCGAATTTGGAAAGACAAATTTCTGAAAATGGTTCTGAAATTTCATTAATGAAGATTTGGTGTGCCGAACAGCGATCAGAGCTCCAGAAAATAGCATCCAAAAGCAAGTTGAAAATAGATGTCGACGCAATATACACCTCAAACTATTGGCCAGCCATTTCATTGTATTTTCAAAGAAATAATGATGCGCAGTCAAGAGGACTGACTAATATTGAAAATTTACATAGGATTGCTTTTTATGATATTTTATCCATATTTTCAAAGATTTCACAAAAAAAAAACTTCACGCAGATTCATTAACGCTTATCTAGATGTCCGTCGACTAACTGGTTTAGTTAGTAAGTTAGAAAAAAAAACTGCGATTACTGGCGATAAGTTCCTTGAAGTAGATAGTTGTACATTCAATTAGTTCCGTAAAGAAGTTATCGACAAACTAGTTATGTACTTACAACAATGATTTCAATGTGAAAGCGAAGCTCTTTGTCTGATTTTGAGGCTTTTTTAAATTTGACGTTAAAAATTAAATAAATTAATTTCAGCAGATGTAGATTTGACAAAGCTTTACCTCCAGTGACGATGCTTTTTCCAGCACAAAATCCTGGCCAAATTAACTCCCAAAAAAATTTGTCAATATCTGGCTGAATCTGAACGTTACTGACATTTTAAGCAGTTGACAACCATATTAGCACGTCTACACGACGAACACTTGACGTATGTCTCCGAGACGAGACTAATTTAAAAGCACCCGAGACGCGACCGAGAGAGATTTTGGTTAGTTCACACAAAATTTTCAAATTCAAGGTAGGGCTGAAAATCGAAACAAGATTGTTTATTTTGGTTGTCCCTTGCAACCGTTTTGAAACAAGAAATTTCCGAACAAGTGTGTTTTTTGACTAGAAATGAAATAAATTAACCAGGCGCTCATAACAAAGCAGTTGGTATTTGATTCTTGTTAGTTCACACAAAATTTTCAAATTTAACTTAGCGCTGAAAATCGAAACAAAAGTGTTTATTTTGGTTGTCCCTAGCAACCGTTTTGAAACAAGAAATTTCCGAACAAGTGTGTTTTTGGACTAGAAATGAAATATATTAACCAGGCGCTCATGATAGAGGAGTAGGTTTTGGATTTTTGATCGTTAAAATTTACAAATTCAAGTCAGCGCTGAAAATCGAAACAAGAGTGTTTATTTTGGTTGTCCCTAGCAACCGTTTTGAAACAAGAAATTTCCGAACATGTGTGTTTTTGGACTAGAAATGAAATAAATTAACCAGGCGCTCTTGATAAAAGAGTAGGTATTGGATTTTTGTTAGTTAAAACTTACAAATTCAAGTTAGTGCTGAAAATTGAAATAAAATTGTTTATTTTGGTTGTCCCGAGCAACCGTTTTGAAACAAGAAATTTCCGAACAAGAGTGTTTTTGGACTAGAAATGAAATAAATTAACCAGGCGCTCATGATAAAGGAGTAGGTATTGGATTTTTGTTAGTTAAAATTTACAAATTCAAGTTAGCCCTGAAAATCGAAACGAAATTGTTTATTCTGGTTGTCCCTAGCAACCGTTTTGAAACAAGAAATTTCGGAACAAGTGTGTTTTTGGACTAGAAATGAAATAAATTAACCAGGCGCTCATGATAAAGGGGAAGGTATGGGATTTTTGATAGTTAAAATTTACAAATTCAAGTCAGCGCTGAAAATCGAAACAAGAGTGTTTATTTTGGTTGTCCCTAGCAACCGGTTTGAAACAAGAAATATCCGAACAAGTGTTTTTTTCGGCTCGAAATAAAAAAAAATAACCAGGCGCTCATAACAAAGCAGTAGGTATTGGATTGAAACAAGAGTGTTTGTTTTGGTTGTCCCTAGCAACAGTTTGGAAACAAGAAATTTCCGAACAAGTGTATTTTTGGACTCGAAATGAAATAAATTACCAGGCGCTAATGACACAGGAGTAGGCATTTGATTTTTGTTAGGTAAAATTTACAAATTCAAGTTAGCGCTGAAAATCGAAACAAAATTGTTTATTTTGGTTGTCCCTAGCAACAGTTTCGAAACAAGAAATTTCCGAACAAGTGTATTTTTGGACTAGAAATGAAATAAATTAACCAGTCTTGTTAGTTCACAAAAAATTTTCAAATTAAACTTAGCGCTGAAAATCGAAACAAGAGTGTTTATTTTGGTTGTCCCTAGCAACAGTTTCGAAACAAGAAATTTCCGAACAAGTAGTGTATTTTTGGACTAGAAATGAAATAAATTAACCAGGCGCTCATAACAGAGCAGTAGGTATTTGATTCTTGTTAGTTCACAAAAAATTTTCAAATTAAACTTAGCGCTGAAAATCGAAACAAGAGTGTTTATTTTGGTTGTCCCTAGCAACCGTTTCGAAACAAGAAATTTCCGAACAAGTGTGTTTTTGGACTAGAAATGAAATAAATTAAACAGGCGCTCATGATAAGGGAGTATGTATTGGATTTTTGTTAGTTAAAATTTACAAATTCAAGTAAGCGCTGAAAATCGAAACAAAATTGTTTATTTTGGTTGTCCCTAGCAACCGTTTTGAAACAAGAAATTTCCGAACAAGTGTGTTTTTGGACTAGAAATGAAATAAATTAACCAGGCGCTCATGATAAGGCAGTATGTATTGGATTTTTGTTAGTTAAAATTTACAAATTCAAGTAAGCGCTGAAATCGAAACAAAATTGTTTATTTTGGTTGTCCCTAGCAACCGTTTTGAAACAAGAAATTTCCGAACAAGTGTGTTTTTGGACTAGAAATGAAATAAATTAACCAAGCGCTCATGATAAATTAGTAGGTATTGGATTTTTATTAGTTAAAATTTACAAATTCAAGTCAGCGCTGAAAATCGAAACAAAATTGTTTATTTTGGTTGTCCCTAGCAACCGTTTTGAAACAAGAAATTTCCGAACAAGTGTGTTTTTGGACTAGAAATTAAATAAATTAACCAGGCGCTCATAACAAAGCAGTAGGTATTTGATTCTTGTTAGATCACACAACATTTTCAAATTAAACTTAGCGCTGAAAATCGAAACAAGAGTGTTTATTTTGGTTGTCCCTAGCAACAGTTTCGAAACAAGAAATTTCCGAACAAGTGTATTTTTGGACTCGAAATGAAATAAATTACCAGGCGCTCGTGACACAGGAGTAGGTATTTGATTTTTGTTAGTTAAAATTTACAAATTCAAGTTAGCGCTGAAAATCGAAACAAAATTGTTTATTTTGGTTGTCCGTAGCAACCGTTTTGAAACAAGAAATTTCCGAACAAGTGTGTTTTTGGACTCGAAATGAAATATATTAACCAGGCGCTCATGATAAAGAAGTAGGTATTAGATTTTGGTTAGGTAAAATTTACAAATTCAAGTTAGCGCTGAAAATCGAAACAAAATTGTTTATTTTGGTTGTCCCTAGCAACCGTTTTGAAACAAGAAATTTCCGAACAAGTGTGTTTTTGGACTAGAAATGAAATAAGTTAACCAGGCGCTCATGATAAAGAGGGAGGTATGGGATTTTTGATAGTTAAAATTTACAAATTCAAGTTAGCGCTGAAAATCGAAACTAAATTGTTCATTTGGTTGTCCCTAGCAACCGTTTTGAAACATGAAATTTCCGAACAAGTGTGTTTTTGGACTCGAAATGCAAAAAAATAGCCCGGCGCTCATGAAAAAGCAGTAGGTATTAGATTTTTGTTAGTTAAGATTTACAAATTCAAGTTAGCGGTGAAAATCGAAACTAAATTGTTTATTTGGTTGTCCCTAGCAACCGTTTTGAAACACGGAATTTCCGAACAAGTGTGTTTTTGGACTAGAAATGAAATAAATTAACCAGGTGCTCATGATACAGAAGTAGGTATTAGATTTTTGTTAGTTAAAATTTACAAATTTAAGTTAGGGCTGAAAATCGAAACTAAATTGTTTATTTTGGTTGTCCATAGCAACCGGTTTGAAACAAGAAATTTCCGAACAAGTGTGTTTTTGGACTAGAAATGAAATAAATTAACCAGGCGCTCATTACAGAGCAGTAGGTATTTGATTCTTGTTAGTTCACACAAAATTTTCAAATTAAACTTAGCGCTGAAAATCGAAACAACAGTGTTTATTTTGGTTGTCCTTAGCAACCGTTTCGAAACAAGAAATTTCCGAACAAGTGTGTTTTTGGACTAGAAATGAAATAAATTAACCAGGCGCTCATAACAGAGCAGTAGGTATTTGATTCTTGTTAGTTCACACAAAATTTTCAAATTAAACTTAGCGCTGAAAATCGAAACAAGAGTGTTTATTTTGGTTGTCCCTAGCAACCGTTTTGAAACAAGAAATTTCCCAACAAGTGTGTTTTTGGACTAGAAATGAAATAAATTAACCAGGCGCTCATGACAAAGGAGTAGGTATTAGATTCTTGTTAGTTCGCTCTAGGCCTGTCACCGAGATCGAGACTAGTCTCGGTCTCATCTTGGACTCCGTTTCCGCGACGAGACTACGTCGTTAAGACCAGCCGAGACGACAATGAAATTTTTCGATTTTGACGGGACCGAGATGCGACTTACAAAAGTTTCGTCTGTTTTCGTCTCGTTGCCCTTGCTAGCTAATTTACCGTTTCATTACCTTTTAATAAAGACTTTTTTAATTTGTTTGTAATTCAGATTTTGCCTTAAAACTGTCTCTGGTACGTAAAATGCGTAAAAATGAAATATAATATTATATTACTTAATATTAAGTACAGATTAGTTGTTGGACAAATATGAATATGCATTACAAAAAAAAAATCGTTGGAGCTTTTTTTTTAAATAGTTTTTTATTTCTAAAATTTTAAAAACATTTTTTTTAGGAAAAAGAATTGAAACGCCATTTTGAATTATAATTATTTATATATACTAATAAAATGTTAATTTGACAAAAAATTACTGACAAGTTTTCGAAAAAAACGATGTTTTCAAAAAAAAAATGTATTTATTTTTAAAAATCCGAAAACCAAATCGTATTTTTGAAAATTTGAGTACGCCGTCTTATTAACAATTTTATGGTGTACAAAAAAGATAATTTTAATTGGTTCATTTAAGAGTGGGAAAGCCAATAATATATTACGTACTCAAAGTAAAATATTTTTGTACTTTAAAGTGGACTGCACTAAAACACACACATTTTTTTATCAAAGTTCTTGGAGCCGTTTTGGAGAAATACATTTTTTTGTTAACGGTATTTTTAATATTTGTATGGGGGTAACGTTGTTTCTTACTTTAGGAAAATAGATTTTTTTTAACTATTCAAGATAATACCAAAAAACTTACAAATACAAATTTTCAAAAAATCGAAATTTTTTTAATAATATACTTAAACACAATTGATTAGATTGGCTTAATCAAAGAAAAAATAATTAAAAATCCTAAAATAAATACTTAAACTAATTTGAGCTCAAAAAAAGTACGCCATTTTATTTCTTTTTTAAAAAATTTTTGAAAACATTTTTAAAAAAACTCAAAAACGCCAATTTATAGGTATTCAGCAATACATATAGCAGTAATTTTTGAAAAAAATTTAATGAGCAATTTTAAAAATATAAATTTATTTATTTTAATGGTTTTAAAAATACTAAAAAAACATTAATTAAAAATATTGGTACGCAGTATAAATTGGGCAACCTAAGCTCACTTATGTGTGAAATTTCGAAAGAATCGGTTAAGCCATTTATGAGATAGTCGAAAGAAAAAAAACGGTTCTATGAAAGTACCGTTTTTAGAAATTTTTTAATTTTTTTTTCAACCATATGATCGGTCGTACTTAAAAAGCTACACTGATTTTTTTAAATCAAAATGGTTAGAGCCGTTTCCGAGAAAAATAGGCTTAAACGTAACGGTTATGACAGGTATACCGTCATTTTTTGAGCTAATAAAAATGCAATTTCCCCTAACTCTATATACCAAGTTTGAAGCAATTCGGTCCACCCGTTCGGGCGGTAGGTGTCTATAGTTTAGTTAGTTAGTTTTAGTTTCAATGACTTTTTATTCAAATGTTTAAAAAAACATAGTAATACAATATTTTACAATAATATTTTTTGTTTTTTATATAAAGTCTTTAGGTTTGGCTATACGCCGTCTACCTGACTGACATTTTTGTATTAATATAAATAATTCAAAATAAGTTGTACATAATTTTTAATATAAGTGAAATATAATTTGTATTTTCTTAAAAATCCTCTTCTCTAATTCGCTTTTTATAGTCTAAAGCACTTGCAGTGTCTCGGTAAATAACACCCCAACCAAGATCGCCATTCAATATTCTTATTAGGTCCTCCTTTTCAAGCGTCCTTACACCAAAGTACATCATACGAATTGCATTTAAAACTGGGCACACAGCAATAAAATGGTAAATGTCCTGCCTCTCTCCAAGATTGCAGAGATCACACAATATAGGCAGCTCAGGTTGGTGCGGCGCATAGTTTAATTTTAAAAGATAGTTCTTATCATCTCAGTCTTATTCCTATCCACAAAGTATGTTTTTTCATGTAGGTTATAGTTAATGCTGCTGTAATCAATCCTTTGTTGTGAAGACCGAGCTTCATTAACATATTTGAGTATTGGAATGCAATAGATTTTTCTTTGATGTTCTGAAATTTTCTTCTCAATGTAATGCTTCCTTCACTAGGATAAAAATTGAGGTCACATCCATAACAATTCGCAAGTTCTTGCCAATCCTTGACGCAGTTTGCATTATTTGCTAGCATGTGTTTCAGGACAATTTTCGGTAATCTATTTTCTTCCATTTCCATAACTTTTATTATATAGTCAAAGTGCAGCTTTAACGTTACTAGAAAAAGGGGTGAACAACCTGTTTCCAAATGGATCCTATAATTTGGCGTATTACTTGGTAGTCTAAATATCCGTTTTATACAATACCGTTAGAACTTTTCGACTGATTCAAAACAAGCATATCCCCAAACTTGAGCAGCATACAAAAGAACAGTCGCTTGTATGATTTTTTGCTTAGAGCTGTGGGTTGCATACTTATTATGAATGCATACGCTCCAAACTGAATTTATAGCGCGCTTTGCTTCAGATAGTTTGCTTTTTAGATGTTTTTCCATGTTGAGATTTGCTGTTGAGGTGTCTAGACATACATACTGGACAGACTGACACACCGACAGTCAGACAGAAATACAGACGGACAGAATTTTTTGACCATCTTTTTTCGTCTTCGCTTTCATCGTAATGTCATGTTTGATTGTTATCTCAAAACTTTTTTTTTCGACGAATGCATAACTTGCCTATTGTACCTATAATCGCAAGTAAAAATCGAACTTGAGATTTGAATCAAACTTTAAATTATGATGATAGAGAATACAAAAAAGTGGATCCCGCAAATCCATCTGTCTGTCTGTCTGTAGAATGATCTACAACCTAAACGGCTGAAGCGAATTTCTTCAAACTTGGCACTTTAGCGTTTAAGGTAATTCTTTTAAATAGATTTTCGAATCCTTTTTTAGGCCCAAAACTAACGGTACCTGCCATACAATTTTTTCTACCATCTTAATTAAATCGAAAACGGCTTTAACGCTATTGATTAAAAAAAGTGTGCACTACTAAAAATAGGTATAGTGTACATTTTTGCCAATTTTTCTTTTTTTTTTTTTGGAAATTTTGTTAAGCCATACAAACATTTTTTTGATTTTGCACTTTCTCATAAACCACTTACCGCATTTTGATTATAATTGTGATGTAGGAGGTCCTTTGAATTCTAAATAATACTGATTATCAATTTGTTTTATTTTTTTTTTTTTTAGAAAATCCAATCTTTCGAAAATCGTTCTATGAAATTCATTTTTTAAATTTATATAATTATATACATGAGATTGTCATACTAAAAATTTTGTTAGAAAAAATTTACGAAATTTTGAAAATATATTTTATTTTAAAAGTAAAAAAGACCAAACATAATTGAACTGTATTCAATTTTTGTATGCTCATGTCCTTGCTTTTTAAAGAACTTTTTGTGTCATTTTAATGAGTGTGAATGACCAACAACAACTTGAGTGTGCTACCACCAGGTAGCATCATTTTATCATATCATATTATTTTTGGCTGGAATTATAGCTCTTTCACGACTTGCCAAGGTCGATCATGAGATTCCTTTGCTCTAGTGATGCTGGTCTACGTTTTCATATTAATTGAAAAACTTCTTGTGCCTTCATCGTATATTGAACAATGCAAGCTGCTTAGAAGCCAACGCACTACGCATCACATGTTCAGATCCAACCCAACGCAGGTTTTTCTGTTTATAAATTGCATTGAAACGACTAGCGCCTTTCATATAGATAGATTTCCAATAGGATACTCATACCAGGTATTACTTGAAATAATCGTTTAAACATACTAGTGTTAAGCCATGCATAAAAACAGCTATGTGTCTCTAAAAACACATACATATATCGGTATTTAACTTAACAAACCACTTCTAATCATAAATGCTCCCGTAAATGTTCGGAAAAATAAAATGCCCATTATATGCAAAAGATTCTTAATAAAATTGCTAAATATATTTTTAAAGATTTTCACTTAATTTTTTATATATAAAAATTCTTAAACTTTTTCTAAAATCAAATTGGTATGAATATTTTAAATATTTAATAATATAAATACAAAACACAAAATTTCAGAAAAATTTGCCGACCCGTTGAATTTTCAAAAAAAATTTTTTTTTTTTTTTTTTTCAAAAATCCAAAAAAATATTTTTCGAAAATTTTGAAATACAATACTATTTAGAATTTGAAGAAGCTTCTGTATACAATTTTTTATGGAAATCCGTTTAGCCGTTTTTGAGAAAGTCGAAAATCAATAAACTGGTTGTATGGCAGGTACCGTTAATAATAAAATATTTTAAAAACATTTTTGGCAGAAATGCTGACCATACCCAAAGTAGTACACACACCAATTTTTATCAAAATCGATATAGCCGTTCTTGAGATAATTAAGATGGTAGAAAAATTTGTATGGCAAGTACGGGTATTTTTGGGCCTTAAACAACGATTCAAAAATCTATTTTGGACAATCACCTAAACCGCCTTAGTACCAAGCTTGAACCAAATCGGTTCAGCCGTTTAGGCTGTAGATCATTCTACAGACAGACAGGAAGACAGACAGACAGACGGATTTGCGGGACCCACTTTTTTGGTGTTCTCTATTCTTTTTACGAATACATAACTTGCTTTATACATAGTATGTATAATCGCAAGTAAAAATATCGATGAGCAAAAACAAAGTAAATAAAACCAAAACAACTCATATTTTTTATTGAACTTAATCACGGTCTGTGTTGTGTATTTTTTATAATTCATAACTTCCATTCAAGCCCTTGAAATTCAGAATATATCACAGCTTATGAATCAGATGCCAGAATTTGTGTCCGAATGAACCACAATTGGTATTTTTTAATGTTTCATATGCATAATGAATAGCGTGGCGTCAAATCCTTCTGATGAAAATTTTACTTGCGATATATGTACGTAGGTATAAAAGGACAAGTTTTGCATTTGTAAAAAAAATCGAACTCGAGATTTTAATCAAAGTTGACATTACAATGATAGAGAACACCAAAAAAGTGGGTCCCGCAATTCCGTCTGTCTGTCTGTACAACTCTTTACAGCCTAAACGGCTGCAGCGCTTTCTTCAAACTTGGTATTTAAGCGTTTTAGGTGATTATCCAAAATACATATTTGAATCGTTGTTTTAGCCCCAAGAATAATGGTATCTACCTGCCATACAATTATATTATTGATTTTTGACTTTCTCATAAACTGCTCAACGGATTTCGATCAAAAGTTTTATACAGTATCTTCAAATTCTAAATAATAACGCATTTAAAAATTTTCCAAAAATATTTTTTTTTCTATTTTTGAAAAAAAAAATGAAAACAATTTTTTTTTTGAAAATTCAATATTTCGAAAACGGGTTGACGATTTTTTCTGAAATTTTGTTTTTGAATTTATATTATTAAATATCTAAAATGTTCATACCATTTTTTTTTTAATTTAAAATTTTTTATATATAAAAAGTTATGTGAAAACCGACTTTAAAAATACATTAAGCCGTTTCTATTACGAATATTTTGCATATAAGGTAATCGAACATAGGGGGAAGTACGTGCGACCCAGTCATGCATTTTATTTTTATTTGTTCAAAATGCTCAAAAAATAAAACTCAACAAACAAAAAAATGGTTTCATGAGTCGGCCAAAATAAATACTCTGTAAATCGAGTTTTGTTTTTTTTTTATTTCACATGTCAGCAAGAGACCCCCTATTGTCGAAATCACCATCCAACACGCTGCTATGTCCAAAGCCATTTTGTTGGCTTTGCCACCCATCAGCATACAATTCAATGTTGCATCGATTTTGAAGTATTCAAATCGGTTTCAGGGTAACAGCAGTAACGGCAATACATAACTTCGTGGTATATAGGACCACTTTGACACTGCAGCTGTTTTACTACAAAAAAAAATACAAAACATTTCGTTCGACAGGAAAAAATTGAGGCAAAAATAACTAAGGGTGATTATTTGGTGCTGCTGGCGCTGGGGAATCCTTCAGGGCAAAGCACTTTATATTCTCTTTCTCTCTCTCTCTCTGGCAGCCAAGTTTGGTATAATATTTGCACAAATTGATCATCATTCGTTGACATATTGCATTGCAAATTGTTTTGCAATTGTCTTCGTATTTCAAATGACGACGTTATCCAACAAATAATACTAGTATACTTCGACAACGGGGGTCAATTCCCCCATTCAAACAACAGCAGCTGCTGTCAAGCTCATCAAAATGTAATAGTCCCTTTATTCCTTTATTTTTTTTTATTTGGGATGAAATCACATGCCAAAATGCCGAACGTTTTCAGTTTTTTTTTTTTTAACAAAATCGTCAATAAATTCGAGGCAGAACGAACACAAATAGAAAAGGAATTTCGAATTTATATCTATTGACTGTCGACAGTTGGGGATTTTCGTGTTCCCCAACAACCCCATATCCGTTCTAACCAAAGATTAGATTAAAGTCTGTTACTAGGTATACGGTGAAAGCAAATTGCATGTCTGCCGAAGATTGTGCAGATACCACCAGTAATTTCACCAGAGTTCCGGTAATGGTGAGGAAGTAGGTAGCAAAAACAGCAACAAAAAACTCCTTACAGTAAATGCGGTTTTCAAATAGACAGACAGTTACAAGTACACAAGTCTTGCCGGAAGCACACAACACATACAAGTGTCAGGGAAATAGCATCATTGTAAAGTGTATTTTAATAAACAGACAGACAGACAAGCGAGGCGTGCCAGTGGAAATGATGTTTTTTTCCCAGAAATTACATTTAAGTGCTAAAATGAAAAACTCAAGAACTAAAGTTCGTGTGATTTTGAGTTCCAGGTGTGTTATTTTTGGTGCCGACAGACAGACAGACAAACACACCAAACACAAAAAAAAACAAAGAAGAGTAAATAAGCTTTCAAACAATATTCGTGTCCTAAACATTTGGTATGGTATTATATCGTTTTTATTTAGCAGATTCGTTCCTTGGTGTCCTCGTGTGCTGCTGATGGTTGTGCAGGCTATCTAGCGCTCCACCGTATCCGCACATTAGAGAACGTCGAAGAGGTGGGCTTGGATAGCGTTAATGCAGTGTAAATACTTTGTTTCGTGCTTGGATGTGTATTGAATTTTCAATTGCTTGGCATGTTTTTTTTTTCTTGCATATTTTCTTAGTTCATTTATTTTTTTTTTGTTTCTTTACAACAAATGTAATCTTTTGTGCATAATACCCATTTAAGTGTTACAACACAGAATAATTCAAAAAAGTTTTTAGATTTTTTTTTGTGAAAAAGAAATTATGTAAATCCTCTCGTTTTTATTTGCACATGAATAAAATAAATATTTAATCTAGTTTAGAAAAGTTAGCAACACCTAGAGAGTTCACAAATACATTGCTTCCATTCTTCCATTTTAAGATTATCCCACAGGAATACACACTTCCAGGAACAGAATTTGTATATCCTTAAATTTAACAAACAAAAAAAACAAAATTCTTAAGTTCATGGCCATGGACGACGGACATAGACAGTGGACACTCATAACACAAGGTTGTTTTTGTTTTTGTATTTTTTTTTTTGTAAACGACCTAAGGCGACCTAAGCACACGATTAGGATACGAACCCAAATGAAGATTACTTTTAAGTTTAATTCCTGCTGAGTGGTGTTGTATAGGCGGGGACATTATAAAATGTTTATTTTCAATTGGAAAGCAATTAACTTATTTTGGGTATCAAAGCAAAGGTTAAATTTAAATTTTAAACAAAAAAAACATATTACAAATTATATACCTAATTTAATCAGCAAATAAGAGGGTATAAATTCATAATACTTAGAGCTTTCTTTTTAGGGATTTATTCGCAACATATTTTAAGCTTTATTTGGGTTGATAAAAATCTTAGCTTTACATTACTTGATAATAAGTTTAAGGTAAAGTCTTATATAAAGGGTGTTTTTTTTTTTTGAGGAATAAAACAGGTGTGAAATTTGTTTATGGCGGTGGAGATTTAACTATAGGATGATATATCTAACTTTTTGCATGGCAGAACAACAACTTGCATACCACATTTGGATTTACGAATGCACGAAAATCGCACACACACGAATTATTTATAAAATAATTAAAGATTCAAAATAGCTTTTAACGGCCTTAAGTCCACAAAATTTGCGTTTCATCCCGGCAATCTCACTTGGACTCATCAGTTGGTTAGTGAGCGCCTTACCAAGACGCAATTTTTTGTTAATTCAGTTCAATTTACTTGCAATTTTTGACAAAAAAGCAATGTGAACTATATCCAACAAGATTAAAATTTTAATCATTAAAATTGGAAGATTTTGTCCTTGGCCAGACATAGTTAATAAGAAGGTGTTTTTTTTTTTTTTATAATCCAATTCTATATACTACTGAAATTACTCAGCCAAGTAGAAGACTTAGCATTATATTTAATTGGACTTGTTGAATTATTGATTCAAAAGGCCGTTAAAAGCTATTTTGAATCAATAATTCAACAAGTCCAATTAAATATAATGCTAAGTCTTCTACTTGGCTGAGTAATTTCAGTAGTATATAGAATTGTATTATAAAAAAACACCTTCTTATAAAATAATTAAAGCACGAAAACTGGGGCGCGTCTCTTTGAAAGGAAATGCATTTTTCAACGAAATTTTCAAATAAAGCCGATAATATTCACACCAGGTTTTCAATACTTCTTATCTTGGCAATTATGGTACTTCCTATGATGCCAAATTATCCTCCTGTTTTCCCCAGTTCTCTTTTCATTTTTTTTTTTAATTTGAAATAAAAATTCCACACCTTTGTCTGCAGTAAAAAAAATGCATTTGAAAAAAAGAATCGAACTCGATATTCTAATCAAACTTGATATTACGATGATAATGAGCACCAAAAAAGTGTATCATGTAATTCCGTCAGTCTGTCTGTAGAACGTTCTGCAGCCATTTTTAAACTTTTACTTAGGCGTTTTAGGTGATTGTCTAAAATATATTTATGAGTCGTTGTTTTAGCCCTAAAAATAACGGTACCTACTTGCAACACAAATTTTTTTACCATCCTAATTATTTCGAAACCAGCTCTTACGATTTTGATCAACAAAACTTGTATACTACTTAAGGTATGGTAGGTATATATTTTTTTTTACAAATATTTTTTTTACATATATATTTTGTTATTAACGGTATCTGCCATACAACCAATTTTTGATTTTCGACTTTCGCAAAAACGACTAAACCAATTTCAATCAAAATTTTTAAGCAAGGAGTTCTTCGAATTCTAAATAATACTGCATTTCAAAATTTTCGAAAAATATTTTTTTTTTTGGATTTTTGAAAAAACAAATATTTTTTTTTTTTTTTTGAAAATTCAATATTTCGACGATTTTTTCTGAAGGTTTGTTTTAAGTTTATTTTATTAAATATTTAAAATCGTAAGCCCCATTTTTGTTTAGAAAAAATGTTAGAAAATTTTTGTATAAAAAACTTAAGTGAAAAATGACTTTAAAAATATAATTAGCCGTTTCTATTAAGTTTGCTGTAATTCTTAATGTGCCTACATATAAAATTTTATTTTCAAAAAAATTAGTGATTGGTTTGTGAAAAATTAATTTTTCAAAAAAAATTTTTTTTATTTTTTTAAAAATCGAAACCCAATTCTTTTTAAAATTTGAGTATACAGTTTTAATAACACTCTTAGGCAGCATTTGGATTAACAAAAATAATTTTTATCGGTTCATCCATTAGTGGGAAAGTCGAATAGTGTATGAAAAGTGTTTGTATAGGAAGTGCCGTTAATAAGTATGCAAAATAAAGTATGTTTTACTTAAAAGTGGACTGCTCTAATTTAAGAATATACACATTTTTTTTATAAAATATCTTGTAGCCGTTTACGAGAAATACATTTTTTTCTTAACGTTTTTTTTATACATTTGTATATGAGTTACCATTGTTTTTTTGTTTTCGGAAAATTGTGTGGTTTCAGTGTTCAAGATAATGTCAAAGGACTACTAAAGACGAAAAATCGATAGCGTCTTTTTCAAAATTTTGAGTTTTCAAAAAAAAAAAATTCTTTTAAAAAATCTTGGCTTACATAAATGTTAGAAGTTAAAACATTCTAGGAGGTTCTGCATAAAAACATTAAAAAAAATCAAATGAACCGTTTTCCACAAAATCGAAAACCAAAAAATAAATGGTTCTATAATAAATGTACCAAAAATAACCATTTTTTTTTTTCAAAAAAAATACCAAGAAGTAACTTTTTTTTATAAAAATGTGATTTTTCCTTTTTGCAAATAGAGTGAAATGCACGACTGGATCGTATGAACTTGCTCTTGGAGCTACCAACTTTAATGTAGCTAACCATTGAGGTTAAGTTAGTTAGGTGTAGTTATCCTATGCAGGTAAGATTACCTTGATTCTTAGTTAAATGAATTATCGAATGGATGGATATGCAAGCTTCTACATATAATAATGCAAATGAAGGATGTATGCGGGTAGGTATATACATCCAATTTCATAATTTAGGTGAAATATGCATTACTTAAATTCATGTGATTTTTAAAGGCACATATGTATATATAAATGTTTGAGGGCCTACATTGTATTTACGAGTAGTATTCAGTAACTTACGCAAAAATAGTAAAAAGGGAATAATAATAAGGTAGAAATAAATGGATAAAACAAAGATGCAGTTTGTATTCATGGATAAATAAGAATATATAAAAAAAATTCAAAAATCGTTGGAGCAGTTTTATATAAATTCATTTTTTATGTATAAAATTTTGAAAACTTAAAACAAAAAATTGAAACGCCATTTTGAAGACATTATTAATATACATATAAAATTCAAATTAAATAAAAATTCTGTGACTGGTTTTAGAAAAATCGATTTTTCAAAAAAAAAAACATTTTATTTATTTTCTAAAAATCGAAAAACTTTTTTTTTTTTGTGAAAATTTGATTATGCAGTTTTATTAACAATAAAAATTAGCATTTGTATAAAAAAATTATTTTAATAGGATCATCCAATATTTAGAAAGTCGAAAATATGAAAATTGGTTCTATGGGCAGTACCGTTAATAAGTACACAAAAAAACATTGTACTAATTTAAGAACACACAAATTTTATTATAAAAATTCTTGAACCCGTTTACGAGAAATAATTTTATATAACATTTGTATGGGAGGTACCTTTGTTTTTTGTTTTAGAAAAATATTTTTTTTAATTATTCAAAAAAAAAACAAAAAAAAAGTCGTTTTAAAAATTTTGAATTTTTCAAAAAAAAAATTAATTTCCAAAAATTTTTGTTTGAACAATGTTGGTATACAATAGTGTTTAAGTTTTCTAGGAGCTTCTGCGTAAGAAATTTCAAAAAAATAAAATTAACCGTTTCCGAGAAAATCGAAAATCAAATATAGTTCTACTATTAGGTACCAAAATTAACAATTTTTTTTCCAAAAACAAAATTATCAAAAGGTACCCTTTCCCTTCATTAATGAACTGATTTTTTTTTATAAAAATCGTTAGAGCCGTTCTCGAGAAAAATAAGATTTTTGTTTTTGGGAATATAAAATGTATGGGAGCTACTGTTATTTGTCGTCTAAAAAAAAATAAAAAAAAAAAACTTGTGGACATATTACCGAAAAAACAATATGTACCATGCTTGAAGGAAATCCACCGAACCGTTTAGGATGCAGACTCGAGACCAGACAGACAGACAGAATTGGAGGACCCACTATGTTGGTGTTCTCTATGATCGTAATGTCATGTTTGATTGTTAAAAAAAAAATACGAATACATATCTTGCCTTATTGTACCTATAATAGCAAGTTAAGATGTATGGAAGGTACCGATATTTTTTGTGTTAAAAAAAATATAAATAAAATGCACGACCGGATCGCACGTAGTTGCTCCTATGTTCGATCAGATTATATGCAAAGGATTTTTTAATAGAAACTGCTAAATGAATTTTTAAAGTTGTTTTTCACTTAATTTTTTATATATAAAAATTCTTAAATTTTTTCTAAAAAAAAAATTGATATGAACGTTTTAAATATTTAATAATATAAATTTAAAAACCAAATTTCAGAAAAAATCGTCCACTCCTTTTCGAAATAGTGAATTCTCAACAAAACAAAAAAAAAATATTTTTTTTTTCAAAAATCCAAAAAAACTATTTTTCGAAAATTTTGAAATGCAGTATTATGTATAATTCAAAGGAATTATACAAATTTTGGTCGAAATCCGTTGAGCCGTTTATGAGAAATTCGAAATCAATAAAATGATTGTATGGCAGGTACTGTTAATAACAAAATATTTAAAACAAATTTTTGGCCAAAATGTAGACCATACTTAAAGTAGTAAACACACCAATCTTAATCAAAATCGTTTGAGCCATTTTCGAGATAATTAAAATGATAGAAAAATTTGTATAGCAAATACCGTTATTTTTGGGGCTAAAACAACGATTCAAAATTGTATTTTGGACAATTACCTAAAACGACTAAGCACCAAGTTTGAAGAAAATCGGTTCAGCCGTTTAGGCTTTAGATCGTTCAACAGACAGGCAGACAGAAACACGGATTTGGACCCACTTTTTGGTGTTCTCTATCATTGTAATGTCAAGTTTGATTAAAATCTCGAGTTCGTCTTTTTAAGAATCCATAACTTGCTTTAGTACCTATACCGCAAGTAAAGAGTAACAGCTACATTTGCATATGACAAGGCTGTATTGAATTGGATACTTTTAATAACCGATTCAATTGAAACGGAACGCAAAAGCTATAACGAACCTTCAAGAATATTTTTAAAAGAATTAGGAAATGGCGTATTGTTCTTAACTCATGTAAATTTTATTTACAAAAAAATCAACAATCTACTCATTTATCTTATTTCAGTAGCAAAGTTGATTCTTGAAATGACATCAGCTGCTAAGCTCACGTGGAAAACTTACGTGAAAAAGAAATGAGATTAACTCGAAAACAAAAGTCACTAACTAAATTTTCTAATTGGAAAGCTGACAACTCGCCAAATGGGACATTGTAATAATAGAACTATTGTGCAATCAATTGACGAGACAAGCCTTGTGCACCGACTTCAAGGAACAAGACCATTCGACCTATCCCTTTTGTATGCGGTAGCTGCAGGTCATCACGTTGGGGTGCAAACAAAATAAAATTTTAGAAATTTTAAATTTTGAATAACAAGTTGTTTATGCTATTTGGTAATACCTGTTACTGAATACTTGTTACTGAAATATTGACCCATCACTAGTTGTTAAATGTCAAAACTTTGAAAGAAATGAATGTCCCCGGGAACTTAATTCATTACCATGCATTTGCAACCACTTGGGCGGTAGAGTCACACGGTTTAACAGTTGGAAAAAATTAATCCTACAGTTTCTAATTTAAGCAAACACAAATGCCACAAATTCATCGCAGGACTAACAACTCCCCGAAATAAACAGAATTTGTTGAATTTTTAATATCTTGAGGTCAAATTCGCTAGTGTGTTCATAGCATCGTGACTTTTGTTATTTTTGTTTAGGGTTCATAAGTCCAGCGATCCAAATCGCATCTATTTTTATATCCCTACCCCGCCGTACGAGTAAAAATGTAGAACTCACCCTCCTTGGATTGTGGAAGAAAGGGTATTTATTTTTTTGATTTACATTTAAAATTTGTAAAGGCCAAAATTTTAAGTGAGGAATTCTCAATGTATGGCCCATTTCCGGGAAGATATACGTACATACATATATTGATACAATAGCTAGGCCGGAAATAGAATTTTCATTTCCTAAAAGGGTTTGACGAAAAGGTATAAGAGGATATGTTATACAAGAATAGGAAATATTTTTAAATAAAAGTTGGTATACTTATTTATGATTGACATATTTCAAATCTTATTTATTGACACTGCCGTATAGCATTAGGTTCGGTCCGTTAGGTTGATACTTATTTCTTAAATAAACCTTTACAACATGTCAAATTTTTAAGCTACAAGCTGATATTTTAAGATGTTAAAAACCTGTAAGGATACAAGAGTAAACACAATACTATTTCACACCTTTTAACTAAATGCTTTCGGAAAATATTAAAAGCAAACCTTAAGAATGAAACGCTGAATGACCGTAACAAAAATTCTGGATCTCGGCTGTACTTTCATCAACCGGATCCAAATGAAGCTTGTTAGTATAAAATGTTGAAACCATTTTTAGGAATGAAATTTGAATCGCTAATTTACGCTTTTTTCGCCTCTCTCATTAATGGTTCAACGGATTTCGATCAACATTCTTGTAAAGGGAAATTTCAACCCTATTCAATTCCTGTTCCTTCGTTTTTAGGGTATAATTAAATAAGGCTATGCCAACAATATTTTGGGATAACGGAGGTTCAGTTGTGACTTTTCGTGATTAAATACGACACCTAATACTTTCCCAAGCGGTAGTATCTTAAAGCTGTTTGCTTTCCAATGCCATCTACAAATTCAACTAGTTAAGATAAATGCATCACGGATATTAAGGAACGACGTTTCTTGAGATATGCCATCCGTGTGACAGTGTATTAATAGGATCGGGTCGTCAGCTTTCTTTGGTTTCAAGTGTTATAGTCTTACCTCCGGTTAACATTAATTCAAGCAGGGCACTGTTCTAGTGGAAATTTATGATATTTTAGAGTCTTTTTAATCTACCATCATCCTAGCCATCCTTCAAGAGATTTTCACAGTTAAAGGCTGAGCGGATGAAGAGAATACCATATTTTGTGCCACCTAGTTTATTTCGTCTCGTATACCATCCATTTTATCTAAGATCACATTTTTACGGGGAAGTAAAAAAAACCTGAAATTCAGATTCTTAAGAAAAAAACTACTAATATAACTTTTTAAACATACCTATATATTTCACACTGTCACACTTTAGCACAGCGATCGCACGCTTTACTACTGTACATATATCTTTTCACGCTACTCAGTAGGAAATTTCCTTACCTATGAAAAATTAAGGTGAAAACACCAATGAATTCATTTACTCCAGTCATAGAGGAAGATCCAACGATAATTACATAATAATGAATAATGCATATACATAGGTTCATGAGTTAGTCAATCGAGTTAGGTATTGTGTTGTTCATTAAATGCCTTTTTCTATACCTGCATCGCTAAATACGAGCATTTCAAACAATGAGAAAAAAATAAAATGCACGACTGGATCGCACGTACTTGTTCTTAAAATTCTTAATAGAAATGGCTAAATGTATTTTTAAAATCGTTTTCCACTTAATTTTTTATATATAAAAATACTCAATTTTTTTCTAAAAAAAATGGTATGAACATTTTAAATGTTTAATGATGTAAATTCAAAAACAAAAGAAATTGTTCACCCGTTTTCGAAAAATTGATTTAAATGCAAGTAAACTATTTTTCCAAAATTTTACAATGCAGTATTATTAAGAATTTGAAACAGCTCCTTTACAAATATTTCGATCGAAATCAGCTGAGCCGTTTATGAGCAAGTCGAAAATCAATAAAATGGTTGTATGGCAGGTAGGTACCGTTAATAACAAAATATTAAAAAAAAAATGGCCAAAATGTAGGCCATGCCCAAAGTAGTACACACACCAACTTTCATCAAACTCGTAAGAGCCGTTTGCGAGATAATTGGATGGTAAAAAAAATTGTATGGCAAGTACCCATATTTTTGGAGCTAAAACACCAATTCAAAAATCTATTTTGGACAATGACCTAAAACGCTCAAATACCAAGTTTGAAGAAAATCGCTTCAGCCGTTTAGGCTGTAGAGAGTTGTACAAACAGGGAGACACACGGAATTGCGGGACCCATTTCGTTGGTGTTCTTTGTCATCGTAATGTCAACTTTGATTAAAAGCTCGAGTTCGATTTTTTTTCCACATTTAAGACTTGCCCTATAGTAGCTATATCGCAAGTAAAAACATGTGCAAACCTTTCATTCCTCGCTTGGATTTTCTAGTTTTTTGCTGACGCGTCTCGTTGATATAATTTAATTACACATACTCCTTTCCTTTTATTCTAGAATATTTTCAATTAAAGTTCTTTTCAATTGCGATGAAGTAATTTATAATTTTCAAAAAGTTTTGTATTAATAATTTGAAAATGAGTGCTACAAGTAGAAACAATAACGCTAGTCAAAACAATAAAGGGATCATGCAGACTGAAAATAGCAAATTTCGATCAAAATGATCCGCAAATTCTTATTATACAGTGAACGTCCAGTATAACGAATTATATAATGCACAGTCTTCTTTTTTTTCCTTGCTTACTAACGCTAGAATATAAAAAACAAGTGATTTTTACATTGAAATGTATGTATTTATTTATAAGAAAATAGAAATTAAATAGTAAGTTGTTGGTAAGCTATTGCCTATAAGAATTATTTACTTTATTTTTAATAAACTGCAAACAAAATCGATCACTTGAAATACTTCGCGAAATGAGAGGCGTGCAAATAAAACCTTAAAACCTAATAAACTAAAACAGTTAATTTTTCTTTAATGTATGTACAACTGATTATAAGGACCAGGAAATATTAAAAAAAGAAACACTCAACCACAGTTGTTGTTGTTACTAGAAAAAAGTAAGGAAACATACAAGAAATATCAATATCGCAGTTATCTTGCGCCTACACAAATTTGCTAGACATTCGTTATACAGATCGTAACATTTTTAAACCATTCGTTATATAGAACCATTAATGGAAAAGGTGGTTGGGTGTATATGAATAGGGCTGGCCCTGATCGGCGTCAACCAGCCGATGCCCAGTGTTGTAATTATCTCGTACACATCAATTGTGCTTATTTTACCTCCTTGCAGTAACCACCGGGTACTGGATTGACCATCCAGACATTCCTGCTAAACTTATAAGCGCGAGTGTTGAACACAGAAAAGAAAGCAACACTATAATGCTCTGTTTTAATGACTGTTCTGATCGACTCGCAGAAGTCTTGCATGAGGTCCTCAGAAAGAGGAAATACGGCGGATGAGCCCAAATAATTTGACCAACGGCGGCTTCAACAGCCAACAAAGCAGATGCCCTAATGAGCTACTTCGACGTATTTGGAGATAAGGTCATTGGTACAATTCAATGCAAGTCAGGGCATTGAAATAGAGATGGTGGCGGATGAGCCCTTAATAAGCCAACGGCAGCGCTTATATCCCTGAAGCGGGTTACTGACTCCAGACTTTCCGGCTCCTTTGTTCCAAGGAGTCCAACAAAGGACCTGGCCCTCCAGGTTGGGGGTTGTGCGTGGGGTTAACAACCCCGCCATGTAAAAAAAGATAAGTTGCGGAGCGACCAATAGCCTCGGAAAAGGACGGATTAACTATTGACGACCCGGCAAAATGCATTAAGGACACCGACCTTCGGATCTGCACGTTGAATGTTAGAATTTTTAACAGACCACGTGCAGCCGAACAACTAGCGGAGGCCCTAGACTGCTACAGAGCAGGAATTACTGACATCCAGGAAGTGCAATGGGATGGGTCGGGCAAAAGGAAGATGAAAAACTTTGACGTATACTACGGTGATTTTGAAAGAAGACCACAGCGTATATTTGGGTGCGGATTCGTCATAAGCGGCAGACTTAGGCAAGAAGTCTTGGGCTTTCGACACGTGAGTGAGCGACTTGTGACAATCCATTATTAAGGCTAAATTCGCCAACATTAGTCTAATATGCGCTCACGCCCCCAAAGACAACGATGACGCTACCAAGGATGACTTATACGAGCTCCTCGACAAAACCTATGAGCAGTGTCCTAAATATGACGTTAAGATCGTACTAGGCGATGGATGTTCGCACCTTCCGAGCAGATTATATCGACTCGGATCACTACCTTGTTGCAGCCAAGGTAAGAATGTGAAATACCCGAACGTCCCAACAACGGAGTAATACTGTGAGGAAGTATGACGTTAGAAAACTGCAATCGCATGAGACCGCCAGAACCTATGCCGATCGAATATCCCGTAACCTCTCAGGAAATCCATTGCCGCCAGCATCAAGTGCCGAAGACCAGTGGCAACGCTGTCAACAAGCCATCAGACGTGCCGCAACTGATGTGCTAAGTTTCACCGGACCTCCACCACGAAACCGCTGGTTCGATGAAGAATGGAGGCAGGCACATGCAACTAAACAAATGGCATATAATGCGGCGCTACAAAGAAGGACGAGAGCTGCTCGCGAGCTCTACGAGCAGAAAAGACGGGAAGAACACCGGCTTCTCCAGAAGAAAACGAGAGCATGAGAAGCGCGCGATGGAAGATATTGGGTGACGCTACTCCAGGAACAATGTGCGGAAGTTTTACCAACAGATAAAAAGAACGTGTCAAGGCAAAAAAACCCGCACAGTAGCCTGTAGAGATAGAAATGGAAACCTCGCAGTAGAGTCACAGTCGGTGCTGAGTATATGGAAGGACAAGTTCTGCAGACTGTTAAACGGCGATGAAGACCAAAATCCCGCTGTCAGGCAGAATGAACAATTCAACATGGACGATAATAAACAAAACTTCCGTCCACCTGAACAAAATGAAGTGAGGATAGCAATATCCAAACTAAAGAATAGCAAAGCTGCTGGCCCCGACGGACTACCCGCCGAACTCTTTAAAGCAGCCGCAGATGACCTGGTACAGTGCATACACCAACTCATCTCTAAAGTCTAGTCAGAAGAAAGTATGCCTGATGAATGAAACCTTAGCTTCGATTTGGCCGATCCACAAAAAAGGAGACCCTCTAAGCTGCGCCTCCTATAGAGGAATAAGTCTCCTGAATATCGGGTACAAGATCCTTTCTGCTGTATTATGTGAACGTCTGAAACCATTTGTCAGCAACCTGATTGGACCATATCAGTGCGGTTTCAGGCCAGGAAAGTCCACAATCGATCAAATGTTCATGCTACGGCAGATCCTGGAAACTACCCAAGAACTCCAAATCGATACCCACCATCTCTTTATCGATTTTAAGGCCGCGTACGATAGCATTTATAGAAACGAGCTATACAGAGCCATGTCTGGTTTTGGCATCCCCACAAAACTCACCCGCCTGTGGATGACCATGGAGAACTCTCGCTGCTCCGTCAAGGTTGGTACTAACCTCACAAAGCTTTTGATGTCAAGAAAGGATTCCGACAAGGTGATGCGCTATCGTGCGATTTCTTCAACTTAATACTTGAAAAAATTGTAAGAAAATCCCAAGTTAACTCTACTGGTACAATTTTTTTCAAGTATGTGCAATTGTTAGCATACGCTGATGACATAGACATCATTGGCAGAACCCAGCGAGCTGTCACTGGAGCGTTTGCTAACATTGAAGCTGAAGCGGCTAAGATGGGACTAGCAGAGTCCAAAACGAAGTACCTGCTATCCACGAAAAGGGACACACAACACCGGGGGATTGGACAAAACGTCACAATAGACAGGTACAACTTTGAGGTAGTTAGGGACATTGTCTACCTCAGATCCGCTATAACATCTAGCAATAACATCTCGTTAGAAATAAAGCGAAGAATAACTCTTGCCAATCGCTGTTCCTATCGGCTAGGGAGGCAATTGAGTAGTAAAGCCCTCTCTCCAAAAACAAAGAAGACTCTTTATAAGTCTCTGAGCATCCCAGTCTTGCTCTATGGCGCGGAGACATGGCCTCTATCAAAAGCGGATTAAGATATCCTTAGTCGTTTCGAGCGTAAGGTTCTTCGCAAGATTTTCGGCCCTATCTGCGATAACGGGCTTTGGAGGAGAAGGTTCAACCACGAACTATACGAGCTGTACAGCGATATTGACCTGGTACAAAAAATACGTATATCACGTTTAAGATGTCTAGATCATATAGAGCGTATGGACAACAATGCTCCGGCTCGCAGGATCTTCGATTCCAACCCAGAGGGAAGACGCCGTCAAGGAAGACCTCGCCTAAGGTGGCGCGCTCAAGTGGAAGATGGCCTTAACCAACTTGGAGTGTGTAACTGGAGGCAGCTAGCCAAAGACCGAGCTAGCTGGAGTGGCATGTTGATTGAGGCCCAGGTTCGCCCCGAACTGTAGCGCCACCTAAGTAAGTAAGTAATGGAAAAGGAAAATTCATTCGTTATAGTGGAAATTCGTTATATCGAGCATTCGTTAAACTGGACGTCCACTGTATATAAATCTCGTGTGACGTTGATGTGTTGAATGAACGCCTAAACTATTTCATGTTTTTTTTTTTAAATGTTTATTTTGTTGGCGTTCCTAAAATAGGATAGTTTGTAATACCTAATACATAAAAATGACGGCACTTGCCGTATAAATTTTTCTACCATCTTGATTATTTGGAAAACGGCTCTAACGATTTTGATAAAAAAAAGTGTGTGCAAATTTTTAGGTATAGTCTACATTTTGGCCAAAAATTTTTTTTTACATTATCATGTTATTAACGATACCTCCCAGACACATTTTTTTTATTTTCGAGTTTATCATAAAGGGCTAAATAATACTGCATAGCAACATTTTCGAAAAATATTTTTTTGGATTTTTGAAAAAAAAAAATATTATTTTTTTTAATTCAAAATTTCTAAAACGTGTTAATGATTTTTTTCAAATTTAGTTTTTACGTTTATATTATTCAATGCTTAAAACTGTCACACCAATTTATATTTTAGAAAAAAATTAAAGAAATTTTGTATATACAAAATTAAGTAAAAACGGCCTTAAAAATATATTTAGATTCTTAATAGAAATTTTTGCAAGTACGTTCGATTCAGTCGTGCATTTTATTTTCTATTCCATTTACAAAAAAAGGAAAACGAGAAAACAATAGATATGTACTTATTTAGTATATATCTTAATGCAAATAGGCTGAAACTACATATTTGAGTAATGGTTTTTGCACAATAAGAATAACCCGAAATTTATTTTCCAAAGGAAATTCAGTTTTCATAAAACCGAACAATAATTGGTACATTTATGGAAAATTCGTGTACAGATTTCGTATCGTATAATTCTTAGAAGAAAATTTAATGATTGGCAACACTGGTCAGCAGCGAGGTTGATTATGTTATTTCCGGTAAACCCAAGATGACTGCGCCAATGAAATAACTACTAAAATTTGAATGTGTACGTACGTACTCTTATTTCCTACAAAATAGTCATGCTTTTGGTGATTGTGGACCGAATTTCATGAAACTTTGAAAATTGCGATTTGAGACAGTATAAGTTGTCATAAAAAATATTTGTATAACAGGGTGTCTGAAAAAATGACTCAAGCAAACTTTAGCTTTAATTTTATTTTATTCAATTATTCTACGGATATACTCTGTGGTTGTATAGTTGTTGCTGTCGTTGTTGGTGTTGAAGGTAAGTTAGCTTCAAATTCCTCCAATTTTTCGCTGAAGATTAAAGATACTTCCCTCGCTTCGTCCTCAGTAGTATGAGACTTTTTTTAGGACACCCTCAAATCAAAGATAAATATTAGAAAATTAATATACATATAACATAACATTGGTTCTGTGTTTTTACAAGCATCCTCCTCATCCAGCGTCAAAACATAAATTTGGACTTGGAGAATACGTGTTTCTCCCATGGGCAGCTGTATGTTGCATACTTACGCGTTGGAAAACCATCAAATTTATTTGTTTTAACGAAAGACAGTTTAACGATAAATATTGTTCATCATTTAGTTCTTAATTAATGGAAAGCACTGATGGCTACTAATTAGAATCCGTAATATCTAATAATAATTGTACGCAATAAAATAAAGTAGCAGCAACGCGCGGCCGGGTCTGCTAGTGTATTATAAAAACTCAACATTTTTTCCTTTGCTTTCTTAAGTTATTAGGTTTTTCTTAATAAGAAATAAAAACTTATAAAAATATACAAAACTGTTTTTTAATTATTTTTATCCGAAGAAAAAAGGGAAAATACCAATATTTATGATTGTGTATAAAATATTATTCGCTTATGAATACATTAAATACAATAACAAATTGAAATCCTTACTGCAAGATCACGAAATTTTACACTAGAACATTATGGTCTGATGAATAAATAATTTTGGCTTGTGAAATCACTGGTCTATATTTATGTTTTTTTTCATCAGTTATCATTTCTGTTTTCACGATTCATGGTTTCCTTGGTGTATATTCATCGCATTTTTCACCTATCAGTTAGACTCCACGGAATAAGAAATTTTATCCCGAATAGGGTGAAATCTATCAAACCGAAAGAAAATGCATGGTTTGATTCGACCTGTAAAGAGGTAATTAGCGTTAGAGAAGTAAAAATTCTGGAATTATAAGCCCAACCCCACTGAGGAAAACCGGAACCAAATTTTTGCATGACCAAAAATTAAGGCAAAAAATACTACAATCTCCCAAAGGTAGTAAGCATTTTTGGTCATTTATAAAAAATATTCAAAATTCAACTCCGTCTTCGATTTCAGCCCTCGTCTTTAAAGACACCCATTTTGTCACCTCTCGTGAAAAAAAACAATTTGCTTGCAGCGCAGATCGCTGTTGAAAAAGATCAAATTATAAAATGAAAATATGCGATGGAATTCAATATTCAATTATACCCAAGTGGACAGAAAAAACAATTTTATTCTAAGAATTGATTAGTAGGTCCTTCCTGAGTATGGTGAAAAATGGTGCGATTATAGAGGTTTGCCAAACCCGCCGTTATGAAAAACGCGCTTCGTTAAATATCTCAAGAACGGTCAACCATAATGGAAAATTATTAAAAGCTTTTCAATAGAAAATTATATGAAATTTTTACGTCTCATATATAATTTTAACGTAGACTGTATAACTTAAGAATTATAGTGCTTTGAAATACAGCTATGTACAGTTTTTACTGAAAATAAGAACTGAATTTAATTAAATTAAAAAAAAGCGAAGAATGTAAGGTCTACGTAAAATGATGTATGAAAAATAAAAAGATCATAATGTCTCCACAGGATTCACATAAATGGTAGTTTCCCTTAAGCTAGCAAGTTTAATTGTGAACTTACCAAAGGATTTTGTATCGTCTTCTCAGGAGACAATAATTTCCTCTCAATGACTTCAGTGGCTTAGTTTTTCGTTTTTGATTAAAATATTTAATGTAAATTTCCCGCCTATTTCCAATTCTGTAATATTCCGCTTTTTCATTTGGAACGAATTCTACTATTTCTTGCTCTAGTCTTTGACTTGTAGAATGAAAGAGGTATGTTTTATTCTTCAAAATAATATGATACAAGCTCTACAAGCAAATTTCGCTGTTGGGAATTAAATATTTAATTCTTTTTGTAAATTTCTATTAATTGTCTTCCCCTATCTTTTGCTCAAGAATGGAGGAAAAACTTATGTGCGCCTATTCAATAGGATCCGGAGAAAGTGACTGGCTTCTAGATGAACTTGGTGATGACCCGATCAACGTTGCTATCGAGTGGGAACAAGATGGATATGAATTAACCGGTGGGGCACCAATCTCCATTCTTCATTTTTCAATATTTCTTTCAAAAATTATTTTTTCCCCAATTGGAAAACCTTTTAAAACCTCCCTTATATGGTACCATTTAATGATTTTTAGGATATCTATGGTGATTTTTCCCTCTGCAATATAAGAAATAAAATATAATTTTAAAAATAAATAAGAAATAAAATATAAATTTTATTTTATTTTCAAATTAATTGAATTGGTTAAAAAGGACAAAAAATATAACAAATAAACAGTTCCACATACCTTTCAAAAAATCATAAAAATGTTCTTGATTCCAACTTTTCAAAAGGTTTCGTAATTCAATGTCTTCTCCAGAAGTGGAAGGGAAATCGATCAATTTTCCAATTCGATTGGATTGATCTCCTTCAGTCACAGTCGAAACTTGTATGTTTTCATAATTAAGTTAAGTCTGATCATTACCACTTTTTGTATTTGGTGTTATTTCTATATTTTCTTCTCCAAATACTTCTTCCAAGACTTTGTCAACTAAATTGTGATATGAACTTTGCATTTGCTTAAGTTAACTGTAGCTTTTTTTGACCTGTTTAATTGTACAAGAAATATTCATATTTTTAATATAGTTTTTCCCCTTATGTGTTCTAATTATTTTAAGCGGAGCTCCAAGCAGTTCAAAAAAATTAATTATTCTATACTCTCCAAAAAATTCGGTGTCTATTTCAAATGCAGAAAAGTGGTAGTCGAAGCTTAACTGCGAAATCTTCTGACAAAAAAGGCAAACTTTATTTTCGTTTTGCACTATAATTTTAATTTTTAAAATATTATATTCAATATACAAATCAACCTTATAGGTAATTACTTCGAAAATTATCTTATTAAAAAAGTTCATCTGATCGGTATCATTTACTTTTAATTTTTGAGCGATGACCTCCGCAAATAAACTAGTGCATTTATATTTTTCATTAATTTCATACTCCTCAAAATTATTTTTAGAGAGCAGGCCATGATTTGGGAATTTAAGTTGAAATTTTTTAGCCAAAGTTAAACGTATGTTTTTTCCTGATGTCATCGAGTTAGCGTAAGCTTTGAATGATTTATGTTTCGCTTCAAATTTAAAGCACCAAAAATTTCATACTGGTCCCGAGTTCTTCATAACTGTTGAAATTTGGCTTTAAATTATCTTTAAAAAGTTTAATAAATTGGTAGTTTTGGAATTTTATCTTTCGTCCCAACGTTGATATAAGATCGTCTATAACCTCAAAACATAAAATTAAATCACTGATATCAACTAATACTATCAGAAACTGCCAAACTTTATTCTCGTCTGGAACGAAATCTCCGATCATTAATGGGAGATACATGGCGTGTTTTTTTTGCAAATGAGATAGCTTAATTTCTCCTGATAAGTTTCCCATTTCTGTTGATCCATAATCAAAAGTTAGGTTTCTTCCTTTAAGTATTGTTAAAGAGAGCAAGTATTTTGCATCTTGTAGAAAATACAAAAGTATGTGGCTTAGGTCATAATGTAGAACACCTTCACAAATATCGTGCATTGCAGCGACGCAAAAGTTTTCCACAACGTGGAAGGATGGTATTTATATTCAGCAGAATAAACAACAATAAACTTGTGTGACTAATAAAAGCGCTGGTCGTTTCAATGCAATTGATAAACAGAAAAAACCTACATTAGGTTGGATCTGATCATGTGGGCTCGATGGCGTGATGCGAAGTGCGTTGGCTACTTAGCGGCTGGTCATGGTTCAATACACAATGAAGGCACAAGAAGTTTTTCAATTAAAATGAAAAAGTAGACCAGCACCACTAGAGCAAAGGAATCTGATGATCGACCTTGGCAAGTCGTGAAATAGCTATAATTCCAGCCAAACATAATTGAGAAAAAACTTGGTGGTAGCACACTCAAGTTGTTGTTGGGCAATCAAAGTCATCAAACGGAGGGTATTTTATTAAAACAACTATCTTTCATAACTCCAGTTTTTTTTGGGTCTTACAAAGAGATGTCACTTTTGTAGTTCTTTAAAGTTCGCATAACTTCTTTATTCTCAACGACCATTATATTACACTCAATTCGTTGGGCCTTGCAAAATCTGCAGAATGACCCACTAGAAAATGATCTACTAAATTCAAGAAGCGTATTCACACCCAGGTTATCTCCAAGAAAGAGTCCCAGAACAAAATGTACATGATGGACACTTCCACCATTTAACTTAAGTTGTAATCCATTCTCCTCAAGAAACCTTAGTTCATTTATTAAAAAATGGAAGCAATTAGCGTTTCCGATTTAATTTTAAAAGCAGCTAAAAAAAAGTTTTCGAGTTTTGAATTACATATTCGAGACAATGGACAGGAATAATAAAAATTGCAAACGGAATGAGTAGTTGCATGGGACCCGAGTGAATTGTTAATACAAAAATCATCAGCATATAAGAAGTAAGGTATTAGCCTTTTTCTCGGATATACTTCACGTTTTTTTTTCCATAAAGGTCCTTGTATAAAGTTTGTATACCTTTCGGCAGACTCCCGAAATAAGCCATGTTGTTTAACATATCTAATAAACTATTTTTCTGCTCAAAACATTGCGACCGTAAATGTAAAACACTTCCTTTTATATTTTTCTCGGCATACACTAGTTCAGATCGACTATAAACTGGTTGAATATCACTTGTAATTGTAAACTCTTGTATATCATCCATGTAACCTATATCCTTAAGTTTTTTTTGACCAAATGTGGTCTGTTCCAATGTTTGAAAGAGTCCTTACAGCTAAAAATTATGCTGAGCATTTCGTTTTGTATCAGAGTATTCTGTCCACTATTTAGTTGTATGCGAGCAAATTGCTTGAATGTATCTAGAATTGGACTTATCAAATAGTCTGTTACACATTTTTGGATATCAAAGACATCTTTACGTGTAAAATTATTTTTAGAATGTAATAAAGTTGAGAACTTTAAAGCAGTATGTAAAATATTCTGCAAATTCGTATTAAGATCAAAACATAGATCAGAATCTTCGACTATGGGTTAAACCTCAATTGAGTTTGTTGAAATATCCATGACATCTAAGGATTAATGTATTTGTCTGTATGATCAGTTAGATTTTCATTTTCATTTACTCTAACACTTTGAACTTCAACAGAACTTGAAGCAGGAATATGAATGTTGGTCAAAGAAAGATCCATCATATTTACAGAACTATTATTGTTCTGTTGCGAGGTTTCATTTGACATTAGGTGCTTACGCTTAATATGACTCTTGTAGCTATTAATGCTACTCGTATTAAAACATTGAGTGCACGAGCTTTCAAAGCACTTGAGCGTACTGTTAGAAGATAATTCATGTTTTTTTTTTAATGTTTGATTAGTTTATTTAAGACCACAAATTTAAGATGGCATTTCGGGTGAAAAATTGATTACAAATAGCACTTGATACCTATCATAAATAATAATAATTTACCATACACATTCAAGAAAATTAAGTAAAAAATCACTAATCACCTGATTATGATAATTGATTGAAATTAATTTATTTTAAAATTTTTCTTTTCACTTTTCAAATTTTCATAAATTTCACGCACGGCGAAGTTACTACTTCATCTTTTACAAATCGAATGACGCGCTTTAGTAAAAATATGGATTAAAAACAAGAGAAAAATCAGTTTTCACCGTTATATTTTTGTCTGGATTTTCATATCGATTATTGCAATTGTGAATGCGACAACCGCAAAGCGACGATCATCATATTGAAAATAACGATCACCATATTGACAATTGCAAATTGATAGCCGAATTTGATGATTGCGATCATCAAATGCCAAAAACAAGTTATCATATTGATTATTTTATTCATCAATATGAACATTTTCAGTTAATAACCACTGATTGTCAATATGATAACCAATATTTTTTTCGGTGCAGGTTCTGCTTCAAATTCTATATAATACTGCATTTAAAAATTTTCGAAAAATAGTTTTTTTTTTATTTTTGAAAAAAAAAAAATATTTTTTTTAATTGAAAATTCAATATTTTGAAAACGGGTGGGCGATTTTTTCTGAAATTTTGTATTTAAATTTATATTATTACATATTTAAAATGTTCATACCAATTTTTTTTAGGAAAACATTTAAGAATTTTTATATATAAAAAATTAAGTAAAAACTACTTTAAAAATATATTAAGATTATTAATAGAAATATATTGCATACGATATAATCGTACAAAAGCGCAAGTACGAGCGATCCAGTCGGGCATTTTACTTGTATTCCATTTACAAAAAAAAAACGAAACTTCAAAACTAAAGATACGTACTATTATCTGCGTCTTTATATGTTGTTTTGACGTGTTTATAGCATCGCGGAACATGAAAGGTGGTTTTGTTTTGGAATTAATTAATAAAAAATAAATAAAAAAAGTATCTTTCTTAGGCACACCAGCAATAGTGAGCAACAACATAATTTTTTTAGTAAAATTTCACCAAAAAAATCGAACATGAAAGTAAAAAATGTAATTAAAAAGAGTTGCCTTTATGCACGACTTGGCCGTGCTCAGAGGCAATTAACGACAACAAATCAAACCCTGGCAGCAAACGCCACAGACAAATGTACGCAGGAATCGAATGAGCATCGTGATTAACGTCTGCATATGCAAAGAGAAAGTTCAAGAGCGGCGCGTGAACTAAATGTAGACGGATTTCGACAACAGGATCGACGGAGACAACAAACCAATCGCACATTAACACACGCGTCATTTTTTCGTCTTTCAGATTTCAGCAGCAAAAAATGTAGTTGTTGACGAAATTAACTGTCCAGTACAAATTTTATTGCCAGGTGATTTGATGACTTTTAAGTCAATTGACAATGATGAAAATGAGATCGTCAATTTTCCGACTGAATTTTTAAGTTCTCTGGATATATAACAGGAATGCCACCTCACAAACTCTAACTGAAAATTGGTGTACGTATATACATCAGAAGGTACCGGAAACATTGATATTGACAGTAAAGTTTAAAGGAAATTTACTCTAATTACCTCGAATACATAGATTCCATCAGAATCAACAATACCTTATAAACTGCTACAATTCCCAATGCTTTTGGCTTTCGCAATGACGATAAATAAGACGCAATGGTAGACAATGATAATTTGTGGCTTGGACTTGGAGAATTCGTTTTTCTCCCATGGACAGCTGTATGTTGCATGCTCACTCGTTGAAAAACCATCAAATTTATTTGTTTTAACGAAAGACAGATTAACGAGAAATATTGTGCTTACTAGAATAAATCCAACGTATTTGTTAAATTATAATAAAATTTAAAAAACATTTTCTTATCATTAAAACTTATTTTTATCATCAATCAATTGATTAACAATACCAATTTTAATATCTAATAATTGAACGCAATACAAAAAAGTCGCTACAATGCGCCACCGGGTATGCTAGTGTTTTATAAAAATTTTGTTTAGATTACATTTATAAATGTCCTCGAGGATCATTTCTTATATTTAGGAATGAATTTCTTCTTTTTAAAAATGGTTTACTATGCTAATTACTGTTACTGTCCACGTTGATTTTTAAATATTTGTTTTTGTTCCTTTTGCTTAAATAGAACATTATAGCCCCTCTCCCCTGCCATATGTGATTTATTTCTTGCTTCAAATTTTTAAAATTGTTATTTAAACACTTTAGCGCAAAATTTTAAACAGCCTGTTGTTAAGGGCTTAGCATGATACTAATTAACAGTTTGCTAATACTAAAGCACTATACTAATATTTTTTCTAATTTTAAACACTTTTTAACTAGCACCATTCTTAGTTTATTTTCTTAATAAACTACAACTAAACACGCCTAAAATAGTGCAAAAAAGTAAGCGAACATAACTTTTTGACGTTTGTAAATGTCAAAGTGGCATACGGATTTCTTACGATACTAAAAATATAAAGTAGCCATTTTGTGATGTTAACTTTATCAAAATGTTAAAAAACTAAACTGGTTTAAAATTAGCAAAATATTCTTTTTAGCCTAGTATTATTCTAAAATTGATTTAACATATTACTAATTCGTTTAAAATATTGCGCCTTTCTATTTATAAATATCCTTACAAAACTCAACTCTTAATCTTGACTCAGAGCAAGTTCAAGCGATCGAGTCGTGCACTTTATTTTTTTACACCAAACCAATTATTTAACTTTATTAGAGCATGTACACAGGTACAAAAAAAAAAACAAACAAAAAATATGCCAAATCTCTTAACGTGCCCCAACAACAATAAAATATGAATACGAATTCCAACAGAAACCCTATGCTCTTCTGTCCTTATTCATATTCATTCCGTTAACAGGAGCCCGTCTACGCAAAACAATGAACAACCAATAAATCTCGTAGAGTGTGTCACCAGCCGAGGAGATAGAACGCAATCTATTTTACACCAGAGCTTCCCATGTTCGCCTATGTGCACAACAACAAAAAAAAAAAAGAAAACCATAGACCCCCCAAAAACACAACCATCACCAACCACTACGATGTCCTTTGTTTGTTGTTCGATGTTCACCTGGCAAAGACAACGATAATAAAACAGTATTGTCGCTAGATAAATATACGAGTACGAATTCGAGCAAAATAACGCACAAACCGGACCCGGACTGGCAGAATAGCAGCAGCAGCAGCAGCAGGACGCAAGGACGAACGGTTGCAGATGGCAATTTAATTTGACCCACATTACCCACAGGCAGTTAGGAATCACAATATTTATATCAGCCATACGCTAAATGAACTACAACCCATCACTACACGCAAATCGGAGCGTATGGCCTCGAAGAAAGGTGATGGCCAAAAGGCAACCTTCATCAACTCTCTCAAACTAAAACTCATGGAAAGTCGAGCCCGGCCCACTCGTCAGCTAATTACGTCGGTGAGGCATAAAAATTGCTTCTAAAAGGTTGTGAAACATCATCTACCATAGCGCAGCGCCAAAGACCCATCCGCAAAAGCAGTGGTACTATTATGTGAAAGTAGCAGTGGCAGTGAATAACAAGGACGACGACTCGATCTGTTCCTGGTTTGGACGATATGCCACTACGAGATATTGTTATTGGACAAGTTGGACTTTATTGGTCCTTGAATGGGATGTGGCACGAATTACCAAGTTGCCATAATTGCGGTGGCTGTAATTGTCAATTCGGACAATCAAACTGCCATTTGTAATTGCGTCGAAGTGTTGATGATGTACGGTACGTTCGAGTGTAAGAGAGAGACAGCCATAAAGACCCAAGCATACTAAACCTACCTATACAAAATAGACAATCGAAAAATGTACCTAATTGACTACGATTCTGATGTGAAGCGAAGAAAGTTCATAGCTTTGTCGGTTTGTATCGGTTTGATGGGTTATATAGCCCTTCGTTTGGCAATTAGGTCTGTGTTAGCGTCAATGCTAGCCACGGATGAAGACATTTTCAAGCTATTTTAAGGACATGGGTGGTGTGTTGTGGTGGCCCCTTTATTTGTAATAAAGCCTTTGAATTACTCATGAGGGTTGATTGCTTCGACTCTATCGCAAAGACCATCTAGATATTATGCCTTTTCTACGTTCTATACATTATATCTGTGTGTTCTGCTCTATATACACCATCAGGACCAGCTAAAAGGATATTCATTTGGATGGCTGGTCGTTTCATTAAAAAATAGTGGCGGCAGTTTATCTCACTTCAATTAAAAGGGTAGGTAAAGAGAGAGATAAAATTATAGCTATATGCTATTTAAGATTATTTGTGATTTCCATTTTAGATTAATCTACAATTATTTTGGCCCAGCAGATTGAACTTAGTTTGCATTTTCCATTGAACCTTCATTTTCAATAATAATGGTTTCCTTTGGTAAACCGTAATCAAATTCACTTTGATCAGTCAAAACAAATAAAAACGAAGAAGATGAGTTGTATTTGATTTGGGAAATTTTTGAACTTAGAAGTAAATATTGTAATCTGAAATTTTACAATTTCTTTTGTGACGACGATGATAAACTTTCATTAAAAGTTTTTAAAGGCAAATAAATAATGGCAATCGATTGGGGAAATGAAATTAGTTTGAAGGACTTGGCAGAGTGGGCATTTCAATCATTTAGCCGATGATTTAGACATAAGGAATTTATTTGGGCGCAGAGAAGATTAAACATTAGCTAGCAATGCCAAATCGTAGGGGCTGTGTTTTCAAAGTTGAAGGGTGCACATTGTTTATGGGGTTATCTCAGTTCGGTTCAGTTAAGTCTAAGCAAATTTCTTTACAACTATTTAGCTTAGATATTCTTTTTAAATTAATTTACATGGGTTCATATTAGAAATTGGTATTTAGAAGAAACTAACGCAAGAAATCGTATACAGTGCCGACGAAAGGGAGGAAAGTGTGCGAAAGGGGTGGAGATAATCCGTAAATTAAAAAACAAAAAAAAACGGAAAAATTATTTTCATTCAAAACAATACAAATTTTGTTTTAGGTTAGCAGCAGTATTTGACATAGTATAAAGATTAATAATAAATGGGTAAATAAAACACATATAAAATATTTTTTTTATGATATTTCTTTTTTATTATAAAGTTTGAACGTTGACATTATGTGTGAAACACTACATCATTTAAATGGCCACCACGCGAATTGTTGCAAGCATCGATTCTTTTGAGGTAATTTTCGACCAATTTTTGACACATATTGGGAGGTATCTCAGCCATAACATCGATCAAAAAAAAAATAATTCGTCTTAGAAAGGTACTACAGCATCTAACTGATGATCCCAGCTGTAGTACCTGGGCGAAACGTATTTTGGACTAAAGGTCACAAAAACATTCAATTGGCTTTAAATCAACACAGTCCACTAAAACAAAAACAAAAATAATATTGTTTGCGTTTTCTTCAATTAATTCAGCCATAACTTGACGAATGTTGGTTTTCAAGTGCTCAATAGTTAAAGGTTTATCTGCATAAGCACGGTCTTTCGCGTAGCCCCACAAAAAAAAGTCCAGCGATGTCAAATCGCATGATCTTGGTGGCCAGTTAATATCGCCACGACGAGAAATTACGCGGCCAGGAAATGTCTCTTGCAATAAAGCCATATTCGCTCGATATGTGTGGCATGTGGCACCGTCTTGTTGGAACCACATATTCTCCAAGTCGTATTCTTCAATAGTAGGCAAGAAAAAGTAGGTTATCATATGACCATTACGCTTCGGATTGACGGTGACGGTCGCTCCATCGTCGTTTTCGAAGAAGTAAGATCCAATCACACCACCGGACCAAAGAGCGCCCCAAACAGTGAATTTTTGTGGAAGTAATGACCTCTCTTCAATTACTTGAGGATTCTCAGAACCCCAAATACGACAATTTTGTTTATAACCATACCCCCACCGAGTGAGAAATGTGCTTCGTCGCTGAAGAAAATTTCGAAGTTCGAAATATCGCCGTCCACCGCCTGTTGTTCAACCACCCATTTGACGTATTTTCCACATTGTGAATGGTCAGCTGGCTTCAGTTGTTGTGTCAGCTGGAATTTATATGGATATAGGTGTAGATCTAAATGCAAAATACGCCATAATGTGTTTTTTGTCTTCTTGTTTTTCCATTAAAAACCAATTCTAAAAATAAATGTCATCCAATGAGTTGCTGGTTTACTCAGTACATGCTGTTTAGGTATAGAACTAACAACTTGTGATTGAATAAAACTAGTATACCGATAAAATATGACAAAGAATAAAAAAATTATTGCGAATTATAAGGGACATAGATAAATAAGACACGGAAAATTCTCCGCATTAGTTCAGCCGCCATCCCTGGAGATAAAATCTGAGACAACAGCTACCTACAATCTCCGAATATCGCGCCACACATATTTCCTATCATTCTTTCTCTTCTTTAACCTCACCCTCACGCCCGCGCTGTGTTGAAACATTTAAAGGGTATTCATAATCCCTTTTGAGCGTGTAGATTATAAAAAAAAAAAAAAAAAAAAAAAAAAAAAATGTGCCGTAAGACAGTCCTAAGTCCTGAGAACGACGAGGAATCGATACATTCGGGTCTCCGGCAACACTTTCACTTACAGCAGCGATATTTTCAGTGGTACAAGCGAAACGATGATGCACACCCCTTACAATATTTCTAACCAATTCAGTCTCTGCCAATTGCTTGCGTAGTTGGACGATTATGTAAACCATAATCACCTCTTAAAGCACGATATGTGGCTATGGCAGAATCACCATTTTTGTAGTAGGTTTTAACAATTTTTATGCGTTGTGCGATAGTTAAGCGATACATCTTCGTAAATGTCAGACTTTCAACTGAAAAAGAAAAAAATTGGTTTAACAACTTAGTTTGACAGATGTCGAATTCCGGCCGTATACTTTTCAAACCGCAAAATGGATAACCCTTTATAAGAGGTATCTACTTAGAATAATTTTTACTTGCGGTATAGATTCTATTGCCTTTGGAAAAAAATCGAACTAAAGATTTTAATCAAACTTGACATTACGATGATAGATAACACCAAAACCCCGCAATTTCGTCTGTCTGTTTTTCTGTCTGTGGAACGATCTAAAGCCTAAGCGGATAAACCGATTTTTTTTGCAAACTTGGTACTTAAGCGTTTTATGTGATTGTCTAAAATAAATTTTTGAATCGTTGTTTTAGGCCCAAAAATAATGGTATAGGCACTTGCCATACAAATTGTGCTACCATCTTAATTTTCTCAAAAACGGCTATAACGATTTTGATAAAGAAAGTGTTACTTTTTGGTCAAACATTTATTATACATACATAATTTGTTATTAACGGTACCTGCCACACAACCATTTTTTTTTTAATTTCGATTTTCACATAAACGCTTCGACGTATTTCAAGCAAAATGTTTATATACTAGGTGCTTCGAATTATAAATAATACTGCACACTAAAATTTTCGAAAAATATTTTTTTGGATTTTTGAAAACAAACATTTTGTGTTTTGTTTTTAAAATGCATTATTTCGAAAACGTGTTAATGATTTTTTTTAAATTTTGTTTTTAATTTTATATTAATAAATATTTAAAATTTTCATAAACATTTTTTTAGAAACAAATTTAAGAAATTTTGTATAAGTCATAAGTATTAAAAAATATATTTGGATTCTAAATAGAAATCTTTTGCTTATGATGTGATCGAACATTAGAGAAAGTACGTGCGATCCAGTCGTGCATTTTTACTTGCGATTATAGGTACTATAAGGCAAGTTATGCATTCGTCGAAAAAAAAAGTTTTGAGATAACAATCAAACATGACATTACGATGAAAGCGAAGACGAAATAAGATGGTCCGCCTGTATTTCTGTCTGACTGTCGGTGTGTCAGCCTGTCCTGTATGTATGTATAGACATCTACCGCCCGAACGGGTGGGTCGAATTGTGCTTCAACCTTGGTATATAGGGTTAGTGGAAATTGAAGTTTTGTAGCTCAAAAAATGACGGTACGTGTCATATAGCCGTTACGTTTAAGCCTATTTTTCTCGGAAACGGCTCTAACGATTTTGATAAATAAAATCACTGCGGCTTTTTAGCTATGACGAATCATATGGTTGAAAAAAAAATTAGTAAAATGTCTAAAAACGGTACTTTCCATAGGACCGTTTTTTTTTTTTTGCTTTCGACTATCTCATAAACGGCTCAACTGATTCTTTCGTAACTTCACACAAATATAGGCTTGGGTTGCCCAAATTATACCGCGTACCAATATTTTTAATTAGTATTTTTTTTTTTTGTATTTTTAAAATCATTTAAGAAAAAATTTAATTTATATTTCGAGAACCGCTATTTAAATTTTTTTCAATAAATTATATTTATATGTATCTATTGAATACTTCAGAAAATTTTCAAAAAAAAACTTTTTTTCTCAAAAACCGCTCCACAGATTATTAAATTTTTTTTCGCATAAATTCAAATTTATCCAAGAAATAAAATGGCTCACTTTTTTTGAGCTTAAATTAGTTTAAGTATTTATTTCGGAATTTTGAATTATTTTTTCTTTGATTAAGCCGATTTAATATTTTGTTTTTAAGTTTATATTATGATATTTCAGACCGTCATACCATTTTTTTTCTTAGAAAAAAATTAAAGATATTTTGTATATAGTTAAAAGAAATGAAGTAAAAAACTGCTAAATTTATATTTAGATTTTTAACACAAATCTTTTGCATTCGATGTGATCGAACAAAAGAGCAAGTTCGTGCGATCCAGTCGTGCATTTTATTTTTTTATGCAATTACTCCCTAAAAGTATTAACATTTAATATTGCATATTTAAATTTAAAAAAAATACGCTTTCAAATTTTAAAAAATACATATTTTTGTTTTTTGTGAAAAATTGATTTTTCAAAAACGAGTCACTGAAATTTTTAAATTAAAATTTTATACTTAAATTAGTAAGTTAACGTTTCAAATTTTTATCCTCAAAATATTTTAAAAAATTCATAGGTTTTTTACATTCAACCATTTTTTACTTGCGATTATATGTACTAATACAATATACATATACATAGGTAAGTTATACATTGTAATTCTTTTTTTTTTTTTAATTTGGTACCTTTAGTAGGAGAACAATTTTTTTTTGTTTTCGATATTCTGGAAAACGGTTCATTCGATTTTTTTTTTGAATTTTTTTTAAATTTTTGTTTGATATTGCCTTGAATAGTTAAAAAAAAAACTATTTACCTAACATAAAAACAACGGTACCCACCATACAAATGTTAAGAAAACCGTTAAGAAAACAATGTATTTCTCAAAAACGGCTCCAAGAATTTTGATTTAAAAAAAATATTTATGTGCTGAAATTAGTGTATTCCACTTTAAAGTAAAAAAATATTTTACTTTGCGTATTTATTAACGGTACTTCCCATAGAAACATGTTCGACTTTCTCACTATTGGGTGAACCTATAGAAATTATTTTTTTTTTTGCAAATGCTCACTAAGAGTGTTAAAAAAAATGCATTCTTAGATTTTGAAAAAAATATAGGTTTTCCATTTTTTAAGAAAAAAATATATTTTTTTTTGTTTTAAAAATCGATTTTTCAAATACCAGTCACTCAATTTTTTTTTTAATTAAAATTTTATGTTAATAATTACTTCAAAATGATGTTTCAATTTTTTTTTCTAAAAATGTTTTTATAATTTTATACACACAAAATTATTTTTTTAAAAAACTGCTCCAACGATTTTTGATATATTCATATTTGTCTAACAACTCAAATGTCATATTTTGTTTTGCCTCGAACTTTAACAATTAAGCAATCTTAAAAGATTTTATTTATTTATCATCCATTTATTTCTACCTAATTATTTTTCATTTTACGCATTTTAACGTACCTCAATGAATAGCTACATATACAATGTAGTTCCGCATACACACACTAGTATATGTATCTATAGAAATCACATAAATGTTATGTATATTTCGTAAATTATTATAAAGTTATATAGTTACCTACCCAACTATAGCCTTACTTTCATTATTATATGTACATATTACTCTACTAACTTACAAAATTTAAGTCCACAATCTTGATTTAAATATATATTTGTAGGTAGGTAACTGTTCCTCCAATCATCAATTCGACAATTCTTTATACTATGAATCAAGGTAATCTTATCTACATCGGCTTTAAGCCTGCATAGGCTAATTAGACTACCTACCTACTAAACAGCCTCAATGGTTAGCTACATTAAAGTTGTTAGCTACAAGTGCAAGTGCGTACGATCCAGTCGTGCATTTTACTTCTTTAGATAATGCGTACACACACAAACTTAATTTCGATTTCTTTCTATCGTTTTTATTTCAAGAGATATTATATTATTTAAAATTTCCCATATTATGTAATCTAAGAAAAAAAATCTTCAGGTTTTTTTAAAGCTAAGACTTTAAATGTTGTCAATTTCATTCAATTAAAACAAGTTTAAACGAACAAAAGACTAGTTTCTAATCATTATGCACCTTAAGCCTATTTCCTCGATTGTAAATTAAAGTCCTATGTTTTTGAAATTTGATAAATTCAGGTTTCATGAATCCTACTGCCCATAAGGCAGATTTGCACAACGTTAATCTCATTTCATCAAACTAATTCCATTTACGGCCTAAAATCAAAATTCTTTGAAATTGGAATGTGTTTTCAATAGAGTTGCTTTTCAATTAAAATTCCAAGGATCGCCTCAAGTACAAACCTGCATTTCATTCATCAAATTAACGTTCAGAGTATTAGAAGGCACTTATAATAGAAACTAAGCATTGCATGCATAATCATCCTAAGTTCTATGAGCTTGAATTAACAAAACTTTAAAGAAAACAAAAAACTCCCCCATTAATAAGACCAAAAATTAAAATAAATCTAAGAAAAAATATATATCCTTCATGTGTTACGAGTAACATGCAATTAATTTCACAAGATTGATTTAGGGCAATTTCTTTATGCAAATTAAAGCACGAAAAATATTGTTGTAAATATCTAGCAGGAGCTGTAACTAATCCATACATTTTCCTTAAGCTGAGTTTTTTATATTTGCCAACCAAGAGCAGTATAATTTGTCTACAACAGTTCATCATTGGCAACATTAAGCAAGCACGACTTGCAGCTACCCGTACGCATCACCATCATACTAACCACTAACCACCGACTGAGTCAACATCAAGTCAACAGCAAAGTACATAACGATCAAACGTCAGCTCTGCAAGTACAAAATTTTCATTCGACATGCTTACAGTTCACACTGTGTGAAAGCAGAAAATATAACAAGATGAAGAGGGTTATGTTAGGTAGATGGGCTGCCAGTTGATCTTGCTACCGGCACACTTAGATCAAAGTAGATCAATTGTGGTACCCCGAAGTGTTGTAACTTCGAATTCTATAACCTATGAGTTCTATAGATAAATCATTGTCGAGCCATTTAGAGGCTTTTATGAGGTTCAGTAGGCTTTTAGCAGAAAGAATCGAGAACTCTTCTAAATCATTGAAGAAATAACTGCCCAGGAATTTTGTCCATATATGGCAAAATGCTGGACAATGACACAAAAAGTGAGAGGCGTCCTCGTGTTCGTCTCGGTCATTGCAGCCTCTGCATAGGTCATCGTAGCCCTATTTTCTTTTTATGGTAGCCTAGAAGAGTGTGTCCGGTGAGTACGCTTGCAAAAGTTCGAAGTTAAGTCTTGTTTATGTGGATAATACTTTCTATTCTTTTCTTGTCTACGTTGAGCTATAGTTTCCTGGTTGTGGCACAGGTGTCGAACACATTCCATCTTTCGTTGGTTTTTGAAAGAATCTTCTTTCCAATGTTCCGTTTTGTTATACAGAGTAGGATTCTAATCGACGGATCTATTAGAATCAAGTGTTGAACCCTTTCTCCCCAGGAACCAGCAGAGTCGAATGTTATGTTGCGCGGCAAGAATTGTCAGCTCTAAATTAGAGCAAGTTCTAAGCTTCGACTTAGTAACTGCTGCAGAAATCGCTTTAGTTGTTGCTTGGTTGTCAGAAAAAAAGGTGATAATCAGTATTTGATATCTCCACCCTTGACACGTGCTTAGCAGCATTTTTCAATGCCAAGAACTCAGCCTGGAAGACATTACTCTAATCAGGAAGTCTGGCGGAGCTGACTACTTTAAGGTTTTCTGAGAAGAAACCTGTATCGACCACAGTGTCCATATTTGAGCCATCGCGTCGCTTCGGTGTAGATAGTTATTGTCGACGCATCAGTATGGAGTTCGTTGTTTAGCTATACTTATCTATCAGGGAAATAGGTTCTGAATGGTTTATTAAAATCTAGTTTTGATGGCATGTAGTCTGTGCAGAATCTGAGCATGGCATATGTGGCTAGTGTTCCAGACGTTAGTTTGGCTTAGCCGCAAGGAACTGTTTGCGGCTGATTCTTGTACGTAGGTCAATGGGCTTTGGAAGAAGAAAGAAATATCGATGAATTTATCAAACCTGTTAGACTCGTATCAACTTATTTATCCGGCTAGCGATCCACGGAGGATATCTGCCGGAGATAAGATATCCATCCATCTTCCGTGATCCCGGGCACACGGTTTCTATCCAGTTATCCAGACAAAGTGCTCTGCCATCTGTACATTTGCCCAATGTGGACAAGCCAATGAAATTGACGTGTTTTGGTCTTTCGGATTACATCCACATCTTTATACAAATCGTAGGGTTCGCACTTTTATCTGATCATCCATTCGACCTTCTGGCATGCGGGACCAAATATCCGTCGAAGTATTTCCTTCCTAAAGAACCCAGGATCAAATCTGCCTTTTTTAGTATCATCCATATCGTGCACTTTTTCTTCCGAGTAAGGAGTTTTGAACCGAAATATCAGCGGTCTGCTAAGGTAATTTTTCGTCGAACTACTACTAAGGTGACATTCGTGGAGTTAACTACCTCGAAATTTTTCTATCATGCTATCAATAGTGAAGTTTTGTCCTAGCCGGTGAACAGATTTCTGTTTGATTATTTATAGCATTTATTTGGTTTTGCACTAATTCATTGCAAGACCAACTAGTTTCGCCTGTTCTTCAATCATTGTGAAATATTCTATACTGCCAGGATGGAAGCGGGCGATGATATCAATATGATCCGCGTTACCCTGCATTGGAACAGATTTGTGGAAGATGGTGCTGGGTTTGCGTACTATCTGCTCCAAAACAAGATCGACAAAATCCTGACGAAAATCTATGCTAGCTTGGAAGGGTTCACAGGAGCTATTCCCAATTGTAAATTACAACACGTGTTGCATGACTCTAAATTGATCAGTTTTCCCGGGATTCCGAGATCTATCATCTTGATAAAAACTCCTGACGAGCTTTTATATGCGAATTAGCAGCCGATAAAGGGATCCTGAGGTTTGGCTTGAAATTCGTTGGTCTTTTCCAGGATTTTACGGAGTTAGTTGATTTAGTCTATTGTTTATCTGTCGGACCGGGAGCCATACTAATATTCGTCATTTACGCTGTTGCAGACCATCCTTAGAGGTTCACTTAGTAGACGGGGCATATGGAGCTGATAGTACAATCGTCGAGCATTTTTCAGTTCACACATACTTGGTTGATGATTTGATGCATATGCACAATATCAAAACATCACCTCCATATTTGAAGAACTCTTCTGACAAGCCACGAGATCCTGCGGTTTTGTTGTTCCTTTTGCCCTCTAATTCAATCTACATGATGACCATTAAGTCGCTTCTGATTTCCATGCTGCTTAAATATATTTACTATTCCCTATGTCCCGGGACCAGGTTTCCTTCGCTTTTTCGTACAGTCTGCGTTCCGATTTTAAAACATTATAAAATTTTGTGGTGCTGTATCGGCCGCACGACTCTTCTGCTGACACGATATACTTCCCTCGCTACTTTTTGTTTGCATTACAGCATATTCACGTATGCATTTTCGTTCACGTTTTTTAATTGTACGCATTCCTCATCGTACCGCGGGTTGTTTTTCAGGGATGATTGGTAGCCTGTGCCTGTGATAGTTTTTGCTTGCTTGATGACAGCGCGATACTGAGATCACAAATCGTTGGTATTTAATTCAGGTGAATAAACAGCGGGAAATTTCTCGCTCAGGTGTCTTTCACATTCGAACGTCAAATTTTTGGTTGTCGGTGGTCCGCAGGTTGATTTCGTTAGACAGTCGCTCCTCGAATGAGGCGTATTCCTATGTTGTTGTTGTTGGATACATGAAGGGCATCGACTTGCACATGGCCAATTTCTTTAGCGGTTCGACCATTTAGAGAGCGCCGGGATGCTTTGTGGATCCATAGCCATAAAAACATACTCGGACTTACTTACTTACTTAGGTGGCGCTAAAGTTCGGGCCGAACTTGGGCCTCAACCAACATGCCTCCCCAGCCAGTTCGGTCTTTGGCAAGCTGCCTCCATTTACGCACTCCAAGTTGGTTGGGGTCATCTTCCACTTGAGCGCGCCACATTAGGCGAGGTCTTCCTTGACTGCGTCTTCCCTCTGGGTTGGAATCGAAGATTCTGCGAGCCGGAGCATTGTTGTCCATACGCTCTAAATGACCTAGCCATCTTAAACGTGATATACGTATTTTTTGCATCAGGTCAATGTCGCTGTACAGCTCGTATTGTTCATGGTTAAACCCTCTCCTCCAAGGCCCGTTAACGCAGATAGGGCCGAAAATCTTGCGAAGAACCTTACGCTCGAAACGACTAAGGATATCTTCATCCGCTTTCGATAGAGTTCATGTCTCCGCGCCATAGAGCAGGACTGGGATGATTAGTCTTATAAAGAGTCTCCTTTGTTTTTCGAGAGAGGGCTTTACTACTCAATTGGCTCCCTAGCCCAATGGAACAGCGATTGGCAAAAGTTATTCTTCTCTTTATTTCTGATGTTGTTGTTAGATGTCATAGCGGATCCGAGGTAGACAAAGTCCCTAACTACCTCAAAGTTGTACCTGTCTATTTTGACGGTTTGTCCAATCCGCCGGTGTTGTGTGTTCCTTTTTAAGGACAACAGGTACTTCGTCTTGGAATCATTGACTGCTAGTCCCATCTTAGCCACTTCAGCTTCAATGTTAGGAAACGCTCCAGTGACAGCTCGCTGGGTTCTGCCAATGATGCCTGTGTCATCAGTGTATGCTTACAATTGCACAGACTTGAAAACAATTGTGCCAGTAGAGTTAACTTGGGAATTTCTAACAAAATTTTCAAGTATTAAGTTGAAGAAATCGGACGATAGCGCATCATTTTGTCGGAATCCTTTCTTGACATCAAAAGCTTCTGTGAGGTCAGTACCAACCTTGATGGAGCAGCGAGAGTTCTCCGTCGTCATCCTACACAGTCGGATGAGTTTTGAGGGGATGCCAAGACCAGACATGGCCCCGTATAGCTTGTCTCTATAAATGCTCTAATACGCGGCCTTAAAATCGATAAAGAGATGGTGGGTATCGATTTGGAGTTCTTGGGTAGTTTCCAGGATCTGCCGTAGCGTGAACATTTGATCGATTGTGGACTTTCCTGACCTGAAACCGCACTGATAGGGTCCAACCAGGTTGCTGATAAATGGTTTCAGACGTTAACATAATCCAGCAGAAAGGATCTTGTACGCGATATTCCTCTATAGGAGGCGCAGCTTACAGGGTCTCCTTTTTTGTGGGTCGGGCAAACCATGCTGAGGTTCCATTCATCAGGCATACTTTCTTCTGACCAGACTTTAGAGATGAGTTGATGTATGCACTGTACCGGGTCATCTACGGCTGCTTTAAAGATTTCGGCGGGGAGTCCGTCGGGGCCATCAGCTTTGTTGTTTTTTAGTTTGGATATTGCTATCCTCACTTCATTTTAGTCAGCTGGACGGAATTTTTGTGTCATCGTCCATGTTGAATGGTTCATTCTGCCTGACGGCGGGATTTTGGTCTTCATCGCCATTTTACAGTCTGCAGAAATGGTCCTTCAATATACTGATCACCGACTGTGACTCTACTACGGGGTTTTCATTCCTATCTCTACAGGCTTCTGTCCGGGTTTTTTTTGCCTTGACACGTTCTTTTTACCTGTTGGTAAAACTTCCGTATATTGTTCCTGGAGTAGCATCTCTCAATATCTTCGATCGCGCGCTTCTCATGCTCTCTCTTTTTATTCGGACTTACCACTGTATTAAAATCTGCTGCAAAGCCGATTAGTTTGTAGCCGTTATCTGTTGTGAATTCTTGGAGCTTGTGGTACATACTAATCTTCCCAAAACTTCTTCCTTTTCAATCTCATTCCCATGTATAACCTTGTCCTCGTAGCCCAGGCAGGATACGTACTTCCGTAGGCTTCGCCCAGAAGGGTTTGAATTAGATTCCTACCGTTGTTCTCGTTGCTTCATCCTTTGACTGAATTTTGGGTCAAAATCATTTTTCCTTGGATTCGTCTTAGGTTGGAATAAAGTGACTACCACTGTTATCCCTGTTTGTAAATTTGTAATTGGTTAACCATAGTTTTATTATTTGTTTTTCTTCGGAAACTATGAGAACCGACAAACCTACTTCCGAATCAATATTAAACAAAACTCTTATATCATTCTATCGGCACCTGAAGTCTTTAGATCCTTGAAAATCCTTAATTCAAATACTTCATGTTCCAAGAGTTGATCAATGGCATGAATCCTCCAGGACTTTAATATCCTTTTGAAGACATTTTACCAATTGTCAATTCCGCATTTAAGTAAGTAACTAAGTACATTATGTCCTTTAAAAAGATAACCCTCTTAAAGGAATTAAAGAAGCTTTTGAAAATAAAACAATTTCTCCATAAACCAAAAAAAAAGAAAACGTACCTATTTACACAGCCATTAAGACAGTATGTGCAATAAAAAAAAAGTTTCTTATTTAAATACAAAGAAAATAAAATTACCACACAAACCATCCACAATAGAAAAAGAATTAAATAAAAGAAAACATTCACAATAATTTGTGCATATAAAAGCTTGTAACTCAACCATCACTTTCAATCTTGAGCTATATGTTTTAGAGAACGTTCTGTGTGCTCTGATATGCTTCTATAGTGCTGCTGTCCACATTCCAGTAGAATCCAGGATGTGAAATAAGTTCAAAAAGGGTCCTTGCCCTGTGGCATTTTTGCATTCATTTAAATGGGCATGAAAAACGAAAAGAAACACGAGCAACACTATCCCTCTCTCACACACTCACACACGTCATAAAGTGAAGCACTGAAATAACATCCGTCTGTCCGTCCGTCCGACAAAGCACCGAGTGAGCAGCCGAGCCTCAAATCTCAGTCGAACAAGGAATTAAACGATATGCTGTGTATAACTGTATTTATATTTATACTTATACCATGATGATTGTGTTGGACTGTGTTAGTCCCATGTTGGACATGTTGGCTATGGCGTTGGCTGATGGTGGTGGCCCTGGCGACACAAATGATAAATGTATGCAATTTGGGTCACTTACACATCCGTATTGCGGTTTACATAATAATTCCGTACAGTTGACTTTTATTCCTTTTCTCTTCTTTCAATTTTGTCGTACTCAAACACTCATTATCCAAAAGGGAGTTTCTTTTGAATGCCCTTAGGCTGCGTTCACATATGCATATTAATATGGTTACCGAGTGTAAAGAATTTTTTTTTTTTTGAATGTTGTCCCCTTGCTTGTAAGAGATACAACAAAAAGAAATAATTAATTTTGCATATGATGTATGAAATATTTACAATATTGTTTTTAAAGAGGAGAAGATAATATTAATTATTACATAGCAAAAAAATACACGACTGGATCGCACATACTTGCTCTTATGTTCGATCACATTGCATCCAAAAGATTCGTAATAGAAACGGCTAAATATATTTTTAAAATCGTTTTTAATTAATTTTTTTTTTATAGAAGAAATGCCTTACATATTTTATAAACAAAAATTGGGATTTAAAAAAAATGCATATACATGTATATGTATATAAATTTAAAAACAAAATTTCAGAAAAAATCGTCCACCAGTTTTTGAAATATTGAATTTTCAAAAGCAAAATATTTGTTTCTTTCTCAAAACTCCAAAAAAATATTTTTATTTAGAATTCAAAGAACCTCCTTTATAAAAATATTGATCACAATCTGTTGAGCCATTTATGAGGAAGTTGAATGGCAGGTACCGTTAATAACAAAATATGTTATTAACGGTACCTAAATGTAGACCATACCTAAAGTAGTATAAATACTTTTTACTTGCGATTATAGGTACTATAAGGCAAGTTATGCATTGGTCGAAAAAAAAAGTTTTGAGATAACAATCAAACATGACATTATTATAATAGCGAAGACGAAAAAAGATGGTCTAAGAATTCCGCCGTCTGTCAGTCTGTCTGTATGTATATAAAGACACGTACAGCCCAATCGGGTCTGCCGAATTGCTTCAAACTTGGTATATAGAGGTTTTTAGGTATTGTACATAGGGGAAATTGAAATTTTTTTTCAGCTCAAAACATAACGGTACCTGCCATATTACCATTACGTTCAAACCTATTTTCTCCCAAACGGCTCTAACGATTTTGATAAAAAAAAATCAGTGCGGCTTTTTAGCTACGACCGATCATATGGTTGAAAAAAAAATTAGAAAAATGTCTAAAAATGATACTTTCCATAGGACCGTTTTTTTGCTTTCAACTATCTCATAAACGGCTCAACCAATTCTTTCGCAATTTCACACATTTATATAGGGTTAGGTTTTACAAATTATAACGCGTACCAATATTTTTAATTAGTATTTTTTTTGTATTTTTAAAATCAAATAAAAAAAAATTAATTCATATTTCGAAAACTGCTCGTTAAATTATATTTGTATGTATTTATTTAATACCTATGAATTGGCGTTTTTGAATTTTTTTTGAAAAACTTTTTTTTTCAAAAACCGCTCCACAGATTTTTAAATTTTTTGTCTCATAAATTCAAATTTATCTAACAAATAAAATGGCGTACTTTTTTTTGAGCTTAAATTAGTTTAAGTATTTATTTCAGAATTTTAAATTATTTTTTCTTTGATTAAGCCGATTTAATATTTTGTTTTTAAGTTTATATTATAATATTTAAGACGGTCATACAATTTTTTTTTAGAAAAAAATTAAAGATATTTTGTATATATAAAAAATTAAGTAAAAAACTGCTTTAAATATATATTTAGATTTTTAACAGAAATCTTTTGAATTCGATGTGATCGAACATAAGAGCAAGTTCGTGCGATCCAGTCGTGCATTTTATTTTTATCAAAATCGTTAAGGCTGTTTTCGAGATAATGAAGATGGTAGAAAAAATTGTATGGCAAGTACCGTTATTTTTGGAGCTAAAACTACCATTCAAAAATCAATTTTAGACAATCACCTAAAACGCCTAAGTACCAACAAAATCAGTTTAGTCGTTTAAGCTATATAACGTTCTACAGACAGACAGACAGGCGGAATTTCGGGCCCCACTTTTTAGGTGCTCTCTCTCATAGTAATATCAAGCTAGATTAAAATCTCAATTTTTTTTCAAAAATGCAAAACTTGCCCTATATTTACGGTGACCATAATTCTCTGAGCAAAAGCCGGGACATAAATTTAAAAACTAAAAAACGCGTTTGGTACAAGACCAACAAAATTCTCAAAAATAAAAAAAAAATTAAAACAAAACAACACAAAATGCAAAAACTTTACATTCATTTTTTTTCAATACTCAACCTTTTTTTACCAAGTCTTTGAAAAATAAACATTAATAAAACATTAGCAACAAAATTGTTTGAACTTGGTACTTTTTTGCCTTATAAATTCCTTTGATGATTATTATATCGTTTCTTATTAAATATTTTTTAATTTCCTGACAGCAAAAATTATAGTTTAATTTTAACATTAACATGACTCTGGGAATTTCAACACAAAGTTGTGTGTTTTTATTTGTCCAAATATTATTCATTATGCAAAGAACTTTTTCGGTTAGAGCATTTAAAGACAGATGCCTAACTCGTTGAGCAATGGCAAATGGAATAAAAAACAAATTTAATGTCTTATTAACAGGGTTTGTCTAAATAGCGGATCAACAAATAAAAAAGAAAATTCATATTTTTAGCATTAGAAAATGAATTAATTGATTTTTTCATAAAAAAACAAGGTCACAGCTTAAATGATGCAAAGTGTTAAAACAATTAAAAATGCAATTTCAACAGCAAAAAAAAATAATGCTGTTGCTTACATTTTGTAGGGCATCCTTTATGTTTTGTCACCGATTCCAGTCGTCTAGACATTGATTCAACGAGCTTTCAGGTAAATTCCGAAGAAATGATGCCCCAATCTTCCAAAAGAGCTGTTTTGAGGTCTGCCTTTGATCTTATGTCATGTTTCCGAATTTAGCTCTCAAGTTTGGACCACCAGCTCTCAATTTCATTGAGGTGTGGTGACTGTGCAGGGTTGCATGACATGGGGGTAAATCCAAATCAGCCACGATTGCGCTATTCCTGACTTTTGCCTAGGATCGTTGCCTTGGTAAAGTCGAAAGGTGTCTTTAATATTGAGCTTTTCAGCTCTTTGTTTCAAATTTTGTTTCAAAATTCCCAAGTACATATGTTTGTCCATGTTACCTTCGATAAAAACCAAGTTTCCTACGCCAGCAGAAGACATACTGCACCAAACCATAACGTGACCTCCACCATGTTTGACAGAGCCACGCAAAATCTTGGGCTGGAACTCAGGGGCCGAAGTACCGCATCAGTTATCGAGTCATACGTGACTGAATTATGTAAATTTGGCATTACCGCTCACGTTATCGAGCAGTCTAGTACAATAATTTGACATTCCCTCATCAGTTATCGAACTGAATTTTATTCGTCAGATGAGAAGCCGACTGATAGAACGTATTTGATTTAAATTCCGGATTAAAATTTAAGAATTATTGTATTTATTGTTTTATTTAAATATATATATAAAATATTTATTTAAATGTACTTGCCTACAGAGTATTGATACCTTGCACTTCCCAAAAGAGACAACGTGGCAGCTAATTGCAACGGAGCTGGAATTGCTGTTGACATATGTCCCTTCAAATCTAAACTGGACATAACATATACAAAGGCGTCTTTATTCAGCCTAAACCTTTTAATGAAACTTTAAATAGAAATATTCTGTAATTATAATGCATGTATGTATATGTATATGTACATAATATAATTTTTGGATACTTACGCAGAATTTGACAAAGACAGAGGATTGCTTTTGTCCCTTAGGAGTCTGCGCTCCATAGCTTCGTACATCTCATCTTCTGGTTGATGTGAATTAAATGTTACTTATTATGTACATATGTATGTACGTATAAACATATTTTTTAATTCCTCACCATCTGAATCGCTTGATAAAAAGAAATAATCCATTTTTAGTGGATATTTAGAAATATCCTCAAATCCTTGTAATACAAACTGGAAACTCTCGAAAAATTTGTTGTTTTTACAAAAAATGAAATTTGTTTGTCCAAAAATAAATTAAATGAATACAAATTTCATCTGTCAAAACAAGAAAGACTCGATAAAAATCAATAGAGACTCGATGTAGTAGAATAGAATTACTACAATTTAAAATAGTTACACGATACGTTAGTCTATGAATGCCAAGTGATCACTAGTTCATTCGATAACTGATGGGACTCACTCACTCGATCACTGATGCGGTAATTCGGCCCCAGTATTTGGCTGCCTCCAAACGTAAGCCTTGCCATCCGACCCGTGAATGTTAAATTTGCTCTCAACTGTAAAGATAACGGTGTTTCAAAATAATGAGTCCTTGTTTATGTGTTCACCAGCAAATTTAACTCTTGCAGTTTTATTTTTGTTGCTGATGAATGTCTTTTTTCTGGCATTTGTTGCATTAAAACTAGCATCTCTCAGTATTCGGCGTATGGTTTCAGCACTAAATTTTTTGCCCAAATACTTTTCCGCCTTTTCTACCAATTTTGGTGCACTTAAAGGATTTTCTTTAACTTTTCTTACCGATGGCAATCACTTTCGGAAAATATTTTATTTGGGGCTTGCCTTTCCTTACTAAGGATTCGATTTTCAAGCACATAACGCTCAATAATGTGTTGAATTGTTGAAGAACTTATTTTTACCATTTCTGAAATTTTTCTTTGGCTTTTTTCATCTTTAAAATGTTGAATTGCCAATTCGCGCGTTTCATTTATGGTGTGGCGTCCCATATCGAGAAAAATAATTCGGCCAATTTCATTACGCGATGCAAAGGAAACGCGAACTGAGAAATTATTGTTTCCTTGTATTTCATCAAACAACAAAACCAGTACGACATACTATTTACCGTTAAAACTGAGTGCATCATCTAAGCTGTGACGTTGTTTTTTTCACAAAAAATATTGAATAAATTCTTTTTCAAATGTTAAAACTGTAAATTTTGTTTTTTTTTTTGCTGATTCGCAAGTGTATGCATTCTTTTTCGTTGAATATAGAATAATAACGTACTTAAACTGAAAAAGTGGCTATTTTGATCATTTTTGAAAAAGTAATGGCCAGGGGTCCCGAGAATGAAAAAGGGACCAAACCGGCAATGCTGGTGTTGGTATAAAAAAACGAATAGTTATTTAGATCGTGAGCAGCACAATTAACTAATATGAGATCATTACCGGTAATGGCTTGAAGCTTATCAAAAAGTGTTGTTCTTGCCTTTCCTTGCTGACCCGCCAAAATTACAGTTTATGTTGTAAGCACAAATTGCCAAAATTTTACCAAAGTCTTATCTATGAATTTTGAAGTGTTGTCCGATGTTTCCCTTGGAAGATTTTTAACCTCCAAAGTCTTGGCAACGTTATCTAGGTGTGGTGTAAAATAACGGACCAAGAGCTGACAGTTTTGTACATTCATGATTAGAACAACCAGAAAAACTGTCAGAAAACTTAATCTGCGTAGAGGAGTTTTAATTTCTTCGATATAATTTCAAGAACATTGAACACAATAGCTTAAAATTTTGTGCGTGCACAGGAATATATTGGATCAAAACAGCTTTTAATAAGCTTCGATATGCATTGTGTAATCATTGGACCTGAATGAGTCCAGGTGCCTTCATTAATTGCATTCTTCCTTGCAGGCCCTTGAAAATTTGTCGAATTCAAAAACCATCGCACATTTAACTTGAAGCGACATCAAAGTCAGATTCTTTTTTTTTTTGGTTTTAAGTGGTGTTCAATATCATATCTCCCACCACTATTTGAAACAGGTTACGGTATTGGCTTTTTCATTGTTTTTTATAAAGGAAAATTCCCCCTGAAGATCATCGTTGAATTCACATTTTCTATTTGAAGGCATTTCACGATTTTTTAAATGTATTGTTAATAATTAAAAGAAACAAATTCCATTTGTTCGTACAAGCAAATACTCACATTTCAAATTTATATATTGTGTTTTTTTGTGAAGATACAGTTTTAAGTTTGCAAAAGAATTCTGACAGCTCAACGCAGGTGACATATTAATGCGTTCAGTGAACATGCTTTTATAGTAAGTCCCTCTGAACTATTTGTTAAGGCGGATTCGCACTTTGACATACAAATATTAAACACCTATTTAAAACATTTTACAGTAAAACCCGCTTAAGCAAAACGACGAAAAATCAGGAATTTGTTTTTCAGTTAAGCGGACCTCGAATAACTGAAAAAATATTTCAGTAAGGCAGACTACGCGTGTTAAGAAACAATTTTAACTACATTTATATCGAAATATAACAGCTGAAAAACAACCTGTGTTAAATGTTTAACAATTGCTTTTATAAATAAATTTTGTTTATTTAAATAAAAAACAGGACCTAATTTATTAACAAATAAATAATTTCTTTTTAAACAAAACGAATTTGTACCCAACCAACGCTACTTTGAGTTCAGTTTCTTTTATTCACAGATACACTTAGTGTTACAAAAACAACAATGTACGTAATTAATTGTAAATTGCGGGGTTTTCCCTTATTTATTTAAAGTATTTACATGTGTCATATATGCAGAAGTAGTGGAGGATGGAGGTGAACGTATACAATTCAGCACCCGATATTTAATTTTTCAATAAACCGAATTGTTTTCTATAGAAAAATAGAAAACTTGAAGGATTTTTTTTAAAGCGAGTTTTCAGTTAAGCGAGGTAGTTTGTATATAAATATATACGGGGATTTGTCAATTTTTCCAGGTAAGCGGGAAAAATTTTTAAATTTTCTTAATGTTATTTAAACAATATAAATACTCGTATATGGCAATATGGGACAAACCCGGGACAAAAAATAAAATACGGGACAGTTGTACGTCTACAGTTTTCTAATAATTTAGCCGTGACAGTCGAACTTAATAGGGGACTGTCCCGGGAAATACGGGACGGACGGTCACCGTACCTATATTTCGAGTAAAAATTTGGAAAAAAAAATAATAATATTTGTTTTTTTTTTTATGAAAATCATTTTTGATTCTGGTGTTGGTGTGTTTAAATGTTGTACCGGTTAATTTTTTTTGTTCTTTTGTAAAAAAAAACCTTCCTTTATCGGTATAAAAAGAAGTTTTTTATAAATAATTATTAGTGGGCAAAAATTTCTTAGAGAGTTATAGCAAAATTGGTCGCAAAAATTACTCTCGGTAACTTTCTCTTAAACGGCTTAACGGATTTCGATCAAATTTTTTATATAGAATGTCCTTCAAAATATAAATAAATACTGCATACCAAAATTTTTGAAGAATATTTTTTGAAAATTCATTATTTCGAAAACAGGATAATGATTTTATTTGAAATTTTGTTTTTAAGTTTATATTATTAAATATTTAAAATCGTCATATGTACCAAGTTTTTTTTTTAGAAAAAAATAAAAAAAAATATTGTATATACAAATTTAAGTAACAAACGACTTTGAAATTATATTTGATTCTTGAAATATTTTGCATACGATCGATGCTATCGAACATAAGAGCATGAGATCCAGTCGTGCATTTTCTTTTTACTTGTAATATAGGTACTAAAAAGCAAGTTTTTAATCAAACTTGTCATTACGATGATAGAGAAGATGGTCCCGTAATTCCGTCTGCAACTCTGCTGCCTATCTGTCTGTCTGTAAAACGATCTAGGCCTAAACGGTTAAACAGATTCTTTTCAAACTTGGTACTTAGGCGATTTAGGTGACTGTCTAAAATAATTTTTGAATCCAATTTTTCTACCATCTTAATTATCTCGGAAACGGCTATAACGATTTTGATAAAAATTAAGTGTGTGGAATCCTTTTGGTAGAGTCTACATTTTTGTCATACAATTATTATTTTGATTTTCGATTTCTCGTAAACGGCTAAGCGGACCAAAATTTGAATGCAGCAGGTTCTTCGAATTTTAAATAATATTGCATTTAAAAAATTTCGAATTTTGTATTTTTGAAAAAAAAAAATTTGTTTTTGAAAATTCAATATTTCGAAAACAGGTTGACGATTTTTTCTCAAATATTTTTTTTAAGTTTATTTTATTAAATATTTAAAATTGAGATACCAATTTTTTTGTAGAAAAAATGTAAGAAATGTTTTATATAAAAAATTAAGTAAAAACAGACTTTATAAATATATTAAGCCATTTCTATTAAGAATCTTTTGCACAATGTGATCGAACATTATTGTTTTTAAAGCTTTCTTAATTGGAATCGTGACGTTAAAATTGCAATAACCTGCAGCAACAAATCAAATACATCTCGAAGAGTATCTGAACACAACGCCTGGCAACCATAACACCTCATTGTAAGGATGCCTTTTGTGATTTGGTGTTGGGATTTGAATTCTTTCTGTCATGAGATTTCGGAATATAAAAGGATGCAAGACAGTGCAAGAGATGGAAAGATGGAATTAAAGAGTCAATTTAGCTTTAAGGCTATTATAAATGTAACGGGGCATGGACTCCGACAACGATGACTACAACGACACCGACAACGAGCTGACAAGGTTCCGGGTGTGTGTCTTAAAGTGTTGGCTTTTGTCTTTTTTAAAGAGGAGACGACGAAAGACGAATGCAAATCTTCTTGGCTATAGAAGAGCGATAAGATACATGCCTTTCTTAAGATAGGTATACGTATTTCTAACTAGGTACAGGATATAATGTATAAGTTAGGTATATTTATCTACACGCCTTTTTAAGCAAGACGTATAGGTAAAGTAGAGAGAAAAGATAGCAAAAGTGCTTCTTCCATGAAAACGAGAAATTGCAAATGTTGACATAGTTTATTTCCTCTAGTTGTTTCATTGTTTCCGTTATTCATTGTGTCTTGTTGAAAAGTATATTGTTGTCTTTTTGTTGTGTTGTTTTATGTCAACACTACAAAATGTTGATGAGTGTGTATTGTGTGTTGGTAGTTGGTGGCAAGGGGATTCAATTGAAAGTTCTCTTGACTTTTTCTTGGACTAATTAACCTTTTCAAATAATACCGCGCCGTATTTCTTCTTCAATTGGATGGAATTAAATTGGACATGTTTATTTTTCTTTTAAATAAAAATCATTAACAGTGCGAGTGACTGAATTCGCACATTCATCAGTTATCTACCAACCTACTTCTGCACACAGTTAGGTCGTTATAGTTGATTGAGGTATTTGCCGGATTCAGCCATTAATTAAATCCAATATACGGATGCCCCTCAAATACCGCTCCATCGCAAATGTACCTAGGTACCTAAAGTTCGAGAATATCTATGCAGACTCTCCTGTAAAAGGACACTTTAGTAACACTAAACAAGAAAAGAAAAAGGAATTCCAGAAATTACTCGATTTTTCATCACGCCTTCGAAAAATGGCAAAACCTCGCGATTCATTTTATGTAGCTATGTAGTGATGTACGAAATGTGAACAACTTTATAAGAACAAAATGGATATAGAATTACAGAAAGAGGGAGCGAGCTGGATTTTCGCTTCAAAATGGTCATTTTTATAGTCCATCCTTAGGATTCAAGCTGTGGTTTTCAATTTTTAGCTGAGGCACACTAAAAAAGGATATATACTATACATAGGAAGACATTAATCGTGCTGCTTTTGAGAGTATAGATGGAATAGCAAAAAAAAAAATCTAAATCGATCCACCCGACATGACATGGCTAAAATAACCAACGAGTTATATGGATAGTCATCTATTCAATCTACAATACAGACAGTGCTGTTTAAAATTTGTTGCACAAATGTAATGCTTTAAAACTAATGTCATAGTAATTGTCAACTCATACATGCGAGTTGTTACAAAGAAATGTGCCAGAGGTGATGGATTCAGCTAGTGAACCTTTCGAACTAAACCTTTCTTTGCGGCGTTGTTTGGGAGTAAAAATGTTCTATTGCATTGTCAGTGACATGTCATACCGACACGTTTTCTTTTTCAAAAATTAAAATATTTTGCCTAAGCTCTGTAAGAGAATTTGACCCAATGAATAGCTAAGAATATAATATTTTTATAACGGAAAAGAACACTTAAACATATATTACATAACATATATTACTTGCAAAGCGTCATAAGGCCAAATTTTTTTGGGACATAAGGACAACCATCCTCACAATGAAAGTTTGAGAAAAAAAATTAAAAAAATTAATGAAATAAAAGATGAGCGCAGAAAAACGGCACCCCTTGAAATAAGTGCTAATTTTGGTTGTTGGGACTTATGTCACATAGGTGAGACATAAGTCCCGAAAACGAATAAGAAAAAATATTTGGGACTCTGGTCCCACTATTACGTTTTTTTTTGGTACTTGGGTAAAGTGATTTTTTACCATTAGGTTCACGGCGTACAAAAACCTCTGCGCGTAAGGGGGGCATGCAACCCACAGCTTGGTTCTTTTATAGGATTTGGGGTGAGTGCGAATTTGGGTATACGCAATTTTTTTTGGATTTTAAGATTTCTTTTTAAAAAGTTCCAACAAAAATTTCCTTATACCCAAACTTGTACCCACCCCAAATCCTATAATAGGGCTAAAGAGGGGGATGCAGATTGCAGGGGGCAGCATGCCACGCCCCGAGCTTTTTAAATTGTAAAGTTTTCCTTATGTCGCTTTCGCAAAGAGACGTAAGGCCAAACATTCAAATTTGGCTTTAGGTCACTTGGCCTTAAGTCACGGCACATCGATCGCATTATATGCAATAGATTCTTCATAGAAACGGCTTAATTTATTTTTAAAGTCGTTTTTCACTCAATTTTTTATATACAAAAATTCTTAAATTTTTTCTCAAAAAAATAGGTATGAACATTTTAAAAATTTAATAATATAATTTCAAAAATAAAATGGCTGTATGGCAGGACCGTTAATAACAAAATATTTTTAAAAAAATTTGGGCCAAAATGTAGACCATATCCAAAGTAGTACACACACTAATTTTTATCAAGCTCGTTTAAACCGTTTTCGAGATAATTAAGATGGTAAAAGAAATTGTATGGCAAGTACCGTTATTTTTGGGGCTAAAATAGCGATTCAAAAATATGTTTTGGACATCACCTAAAACGCTTAAGTACCAAGTTTGAAGAAATTCGCTGAAGCCGTTTAGGCTGTAGAGAGTTGTACAGACAGACAGACAGACAGACAGATGGAATTGCGGGATCCACTTTTTTGGTGTTCGACTTTGATTAAAATCTCGAGTTCGATTTTTTTTCCACATTCAAAACTTGCCCTATAGTACATTATGTCACTTTTTTTGCGCTCATTGATAACTATGCAGTAGTTAAAGCTATTTCCTCATTCGTCACGTATTCAAAAATAGTGGACAGATCTCGCAACGAGCTTACGGTCAAGTTCACTATCTACATGGACAACACCCACAATCCACATGTCCAGGACACCGTCATTTACACGGAAGTGATATCGTATATCGCAAGTAAAAAGAAAATGAACAAAACTATCTTATTGACAAACGTAGACCAGCATTACGAGGAATCCTAAGCCCGCTGACAATCTAAAATAGCATTGTCATGCATTTGGAAGAATTCAAATTCGAAAATGTGAATCCGTTGTTTTTTGACAGATTTTCATGAAATTGGAATATGTTGTAGCTGAATTAGGGAGACAATTCTTCGGCAATATTTAGGAAATTTTCTTTGAATTAGAAATGGTTTTTAAAAAAATAAAATACTTCAAACACAAACTTAAAGTATATAGTTTTAAAATGTCAGCCATATGAATTGTTGTAAGTGTTATATAGAAATTGCAGTAATTTCAGAACTACGTACTTAATTCAGATTAATAAAACGGTTCTGAGTTTCAAATTAAGTGCTCTAAGTGGTAGGAGCCGAAAAATAAAAAGAAGTTATTTCTTAAGCGCGTATCTATAAGTACACAACACATACTCTTTTTTTATGTAATATGTCACAGAGAATATTTATAAGTATGAGATATGGCCTTATCCAGGAGCTGCTTCCAAATAGCTGAACTGCCTTAATAGTTGGCTAAGCTCGTTGCTGGTTGCACAGAATAAAGTAAGACAAATTCAGATCAGAATTGTTGATTTTTTTAGTAAACACACTGGGCGGTAGAAGAGTTAAAATTAAGAATTTGGTACAAGAGTCAGTGCCTCATGCCTAATGAGTGAAGTAAACAGCTCCTCACGTTTTCTGCTATTGCTCTGCTTTAGCCGGCTCAAGAGTGTAATTGATTGGTAAAACTGCGCCGTTTTAACATCACAACTTGTTGAACCTATGCGATTGTAAAAGATTTGTTTTGGGGTCATAAAGATTAAACCCCTATCGTCGGTGGTAAATCTCCATCTTTAATCTTCAATTCTGAAATTTCGTCTTTCAAATTGATTGATGTCTTTTCCTGGCAAGAGCGGCAGATCTGGCAGTGATCTATAAAGCGCCGATCTTTGCCTGGCCAGCTCATCAGGCCGTTCATAACCCTCAATGGCAATGCGAACTGATACTCAAATAAAAGTAACTCTGAGGGTGACATTCAGACTAGCGAGCACATCACAACATCCATGGAACAGTTTAGAGAATGTTTTCTTTCAAGCAACGGCTTTCAGGCTATGTCGCAGACGACTTTGAAATTTGGCTATCATCTCGGTTCAGCTGACGTGCGTATAACTTCAGACATAGGTGCCTAGAACCTCTAGGAGATAAAGAGTGAATATTCATGTACCGAGGCAGGGTCGTATTTTCTTCTGACCTAGCCAGCAGCTCGGCAACTGAAGACATAGTCAAAGAGCGGAAAAAGTTAGCGCAATCATTGTTATGCCTACAGGCCACTTGAGATATGAAAATGGCATTTTTAAATGCTAATTGGGATGCTGAGTACGGATTCTTGACTGCCATTCTTATGGAGATCTTTCTACCCAGGTTCTGTATAACTAACATAAGAAGTTACTTGTCCAGTGGGAATGCTTTGGCGTCAGAATACAATTATTCTTATTCTTGGAAGTCCATACTTCGCTGAGGATCGTAAAAAAGTTTCTGTGCAGACTCTAAGACCTCTATTGAGAACAATTTTTACTTTTTCATATCTGTTTTCAAAATGATGAACCGAACTGGAAAGCTATATCTAATCACTGGGTATCGACAATTGCTTGTAGATTAGTGTTTGGCCTGCTGGTTCTGTCCTGTTAATTCTTTTTCATCAGCGGATATACGCGATGTGCGATTTTTGAGAAAAGCAAATGAGTGTGGCTTTAATTTCAATACTGATATAAGCTGGTGAGTTGGCACCGTCTGCTAGGGTTTTGTCTTTCGGCATTTGCTTGATTCCTGGTTTTCTGGACCAGATTAGTTTGCATTTGGAGATGTAATCTATACTACATAAGTGGATGTATTAAACTCGAAAAGTTTGAGGGTAAAAGCTTCAACTTTCCAGAAAGCTATCATTACCAATATTGGTGTGGTTAGTAGGTTTCAGCATTCAACTGGAATACCTTATATGGTTAGGTCAGAGGTCAGAATATTGAAGAGAATATTACATCTTATGTTGAAGACGATATTGCAGTGTGTCAACCCAAATTCGTATGGTCTGTTACGATGTTTTCACTGCAAACTCTTCTTGAGCTTCTTTAATATCAGTCACGGAATCTGGTCTGGAGAAAATTGTAGTTTTGGACAGAATTTCGGAACATACTGTCTCGGATGTTCTTGCTTGTTTTGAGTTCAACTTGGAGACGTTTTCCTAGTATATGAATTTTCGAACGATTCCGAGAAGTACTGGTATCTGTATTTTCTTTGAGATCCTGGACTACTTTTGGTGTCGTGGAAATGACCATAGTTCATCTCGGTCGTGTGCTATGTTTATTGCCCTGCCCAGCAAGTTTCTGATTGGGGGAAGAAACGTTGAGCTGTCTGCAACCCCTCTTTGAAGTCTTTTTACCTTTTAATCAAGTCTTCTGTGAATTTCAATTCGAAGTTTGCACATTTTACCATTTTGGAAAACTATCAGAGTTTTTATCACCAAAGTGTAAAAAGTGTTTTGATAATCGTTTCTTGCATATTTATTGGCCAACAAATAAGATTTATTTTATTATTATAAAATGTTAATAAAAGAAATATTTCTGAACAAAATTCTTTACACATCACTGTACAACCTTTTCAATCAATTTTTTTTTTCATTCTGGATTTGAAAAACTTTTATTTCAGTTCACTCCTAACTGTGTCCGACTTTTTAATTGAAGGTGCGAAAAGGACTGTGAGTAATTAAGGGCCAATTGATAGCATTATTTAGAACAGAAGAACAACAATACCGAAAGAGTTAACAGATGGCGAAGCTTTAGAAGAAAGAGAAAATAATGTATCACGACAATGTCTACTAATAAATTAGCTTAGCTCCTAGAATCTGATTCCTCTTCCCAGACCGGTTCAGTGCGGATTCTCATTAAGATATATTCATTTATTTTAATGGTTCCCCTACTGTGATATTTTGAGCGGAATTTGTCGAAAATTCTTGTGGGAAGTTGTTGTATAGAAAGAGTACAGTGTTTTGTTCCTTACAAGGGTAAAAGATTTAACACTTTAATTCTTTGTGTTCGTTGTGTATATACGGAACACTAAGTGACTGACATCTATGTTTAAAATGCTGATGCAATCGTTTGTGACTGATGGGTGAAATTTTTCAACTTCACATCCTGAGAGATGTGTTGTGCTTGGTGCTCTTTGAATTCCAGAGATTAAGTGTATCTTATTTTTTTTTTTTGAAAGTCAATTGTTTTATCATCGCTACCAACCTACATCTGCGAAAGGAAGTGACAAATATTTCAGCAGTTGAAATTGACATTTTTATATTTGCTAAAATATAAAAGCCCTTTAAAAAGTTTGAGTGTAAAATAAATATCTATAGGTACCTAGGTACCTCATACTTATAGAAATGCTTTCGGCTGAAGAAGTGGCTTTGAAACTTTGGCAGTTTTTTTTTCGTGTATAGAAAATCTGTTTAAAAAAAAATGATTCACTAAAATTTATAAGTCTGGCGAGAACCAGATAAAAACTGATTGGCCTATCTGGCTGCGCTTTTACTATTAATAATTCTCACTATAATTTAAGGAGTAATGGGGTAAATGCTTTACATGTTTTGCTGACATTCTGATCGATTTTCTTTAGAGTATAGTATATAGTTCCGTACTCTGTCCAGTAAGATGTCAGTACAACGTTTACCTCTCAGCCTGCTTGCATTGGCTTGCATAAAACTGTCCTTTCTTAAAGCTCTTACAGATTTTCCATAGTAACATTATAAAGCGCCACAATATTGAAAGAAAAGTGAGTAGGGTTGCCATCTGCTGGTAAGTATAAATAATTAATAAAATTCGAATTATAGGCCTCTTACTTTTATTTATTATAAGTTTATTTGGCTCAACGGCCATTAAATTAATACAATTTATATATTTACATTTAGTTATTGGAGTATATTCAAGGTTTGTTCTAGGAATTTTTTTTTTTTATATTATATTAGACTTTGCATAAAGACTGATTTCAGTTTTGAAGCAATTTATGTTATTAATATTTCTTATATTGGAATGTATATTGTTGAATTCTTGTAGTCCCGTGTAGAATATGCTAGCTTGAGCCCTTGTAGATCTCGTTCGTACAATGCTGAACTCCTCAATGCACATGTTATGTTTTATTTTAAAAACAAAAATCATTGCCATCATGAATAACCTCTGGTTTATATTAAGCCAGTTAAGTGAGTTCAAAATAGTTATAATAGATGTATATCGGTCACATTTTAATATGATGCGCATGGCTTTATTTTGAAGTTTTTGGAGCCTTTCTTTTTGCGTCCTGTTACACAGATATAAGAGACTTGCACAGTATTCAAAATGGGTCTTGACTGTTACATTAAAAACTTTTTTTGCACTTTTTTTTGGAGATATTACAACGTGTTCTTCTAAACACACCCAGTTTCCTTGACACTTTCTTACAAATAAAGTCTACGTGTTCATTAAAAGATAGTTTATTATCTAGAAGAACGCCGAGATATTTAATTGATGGTATTTGTTCAATTTGAGTATTGTTAATTGATATTATCAAATTTTGTTGGGGTGAGGGGGTATTTATTGTCATGAATTTGGTTTTATCCGTGTTTAAAATAAGTTTATTTATATTTGAGATCTTTTTGTATGTTCACTGTAAATGTTTGTAGATCATTTCCTGTTATATAGATTAGTCCATCATCAGCGAAAAGCACAAGTTTACAATAACTAATAACTTTTTCCATATCATTTATAAACAATAAGAAAGGAGAACACCCAATATTGATCCTTGGGGAGCTCCAATATTGAAATTAACAGCACTTGAGATATTGTTATTTACCGATGTTTTTTGTTTTCTACTAGACATAAAAGTTTTAAACAATTTTAGTTCCGTTCCGTTTATGCCATATTTTTCAAGTTTATTTAACAATATTGCATGATTCACGGCTTCAAATGCTCGCTTAAGGTCTAAAAAAAACAGCTATTACATAGTTTTTTATCAATTTCACTTTTCCAGTCACTTATAACATAATTTACACAGGTTTCACATGAATGGTTTAATCGGAAACCTGATTGATTAACAGTTAATATATTATTATTATCAAGATGTTTTTGGAGTTGTATCATTGCAATTTTTACTATTATTTTCTCGTATAATGGGAGCATGTGAATGTGTCGAAAATCGCTGCATTTTACAGAATTTAAAATTTTCTTTTTTGGAATAATAGGAGACTCTTTCCATGAGTGAGGAAGCACACCAGAGCTAAAAGATTTATTTATTATTTTAGTCAATAAGGGACCAACTATGTCTATAGCGTCATATAACATTTTAATATTTAGGAAATTAAAGTCGTATTTTTTTGTTTATCACAGTAAGGGTATTAAGAACATCACCAATGTTGACTAACATAAACTTAAATTCTATATTGCACTCTTCTATCAGACTTATATATTCGGGAAATATCACAGTATTGCTAAGATCATTCACACTTTTAATAAAATAATTATTAGGTTTTTCAGCTACTATACTAATTTACTTATTAAAGAAAATTCACTTACTTTTTACACAATAATAATAATTATACGAATCAGCGATTCACTATTGTGAAAAATCAGTTAATTATCGAACGGCACACTATATCAAAAAATCCGCGCAAGCTATCGATAACTATCGATGGCAGTGACTATCGATAGTTCTCCACCACTACTGAATTGCTTTTGCTGTGGCATGTGGCTGCTGTTGCCATTCAACCCCCATTAAATATTGATGTGCTTTCAGAGTTACCTGTGTCCATTTCTTAACTCGATCGGGTTTCTGTTGAGGTGCTTTTGATTTGAGAGCTTTAAAAAAAAGTTTTGAATGATGAGTGTTATCGTGGAGCGTTTTCATTTTTTGCACTTCTTTTAATATGTGGAAAATACGTTCAAATGTAGGAACAAAATTTTAAGCTATTTTATTTGAAGGGGAACATTATTTGCGTAGATCTTAATTAATGTGAAGTAAAGTATTTTCGTATAAAATGTATGTTTAAAAGGTGTACTTATTTTAAAGTTCTGTGCAATTTGTATTTTTAACTCGTGTATTTTTAAAGAGGTGTGTTGTTTCTTAAAGTTTTGTATCATTCGTTCGAAATGTCTTCGAGGATTTCAAAAGATTTAAGCTAGTTAAAAAAAATAAATTGTTGACGCGACAAAAAATTCATAAAAATTTGCAAAATAAGACAGAAGCTATGAAGCAAGCAGCTGCTATTTTTGCTGTAGGTGAACGAACAGTTTAAGGATTTCTTAACGAAAACAGTTCCAAAGGCCAAAACTCGCCAACAAAAGAAAAACAAATCTGATAATAGGTAATTTTTTTTTTTGCTTGTTTCTTATTTAAAGGGATTAGGCCTACTGGGGATACCCTTCAAAAACGCACCTTTTATATCTTACCTCATGGTGGTGTGGAAAATGTAAATTTATTTTAATTTTTATAAACAAAACGATTAAATAAAAAATCTTATCGAAAAAGATCGATAACCATAAATACTATTCTTTCATATTTGGGTAGATTTAAAATACACAATATGAAAACCCTGTGAGAGCTTTATTGAGTGACAGATTTATGCAATCCACTGTAGTGAGAATGAGAGGTAAACGACCTATCTTGCCTACACTGTCTAATTTTTTAGGACAGAACATACCCGCTCTATTTGAGGAAACTATGAATTTTGCAATCTGATATAATTGTTAAGCACTTTTCAAATTAAATGTCAATTTAATTCATTGAAGCTTCAAAAAACTAAAAAACAATCAGAGGCGAAAGTTCACCTCTGCCAGATTTTAACAAAGGACTCAATATCCTTTACTCTTTTGTCTCTTGTAAAATTGCGCTGCAATCAATTGCTTTTTTTATCACTTTGCATAACATTTCTCATAATAACCTTTCAGTAATTGTGTAGCAATTTATGTATAGTTATTATTGATTATCATGTCCTGACGAATTCCCAAGTACGAATATAAATCAGCAATGCATTTAAATTTCGTTTTCAATAAACCTCAATTAAATTGTGTCAATAAATAAAGCATTTTTATGTATTCAAAAATTCCAACCGTGCGTCGCCTCGTTACCGTTATTGCGCCCGTCGCATCGCCTTTAGCTAAATCCTTTTATATTTCCGTTTATTAATTCTGTGAAATGAACAATTTCGATTGATCCATTAAATCAAATAAAAAAACCTTAACAAAAACCAACTCTGAATCTGAAAGCATTTCTCTTTTAACACTTTTATTTTGAAGGACAAACTTTTGTATGTTATTGAACAAAAATAAGAAAAAATCCGCGTGAAAAGTCGAGGATTAAAAAAGGTTAAGCTTTTTCCTGTAATTGATTAAAAAGAAGCCTTGTGTGAACTTAACTATGAATCAAGTTGAATTATTTATAGAACGAGTTTGTTTCATTTTTTTTTTCTTAACGAAAACTACTAATGCAAGAAAATTGGTGTTGCGAAAGACCAAATCCGAGAGGGTAATCATGAGTAGAACTTTCTCGGATAATTGTGAGATTTATGCACTTCATCGGAAGAGGCAATACCCTTTAAAAATAAATAGTAAAATATTTTTCACACCACCAAGCCAGCAGTAAGCCAATATGCGCGTTTTTAGGAGTATCTATCGGTGAAAACCTTACTATTATTCAGCTATTTATTTAGATCAATTTTGCTTGACTATTTAACAAACCCAATAACAATTATTCACTGTTGATAAAACAAAATTTCAATTTATAAAACTTTTTTTAATGAATATCTACGTAATTTGATTTAAGCGTTTCAACACTTTACCCACATAAGTTTTTCTGTAAAAACACAGAAAGCGAAAGAAATTAACTGCATTTTAATGGGATAGCTATTTAGAAAAACAAATAAATCAAAAGGATAAAATCAAAGCGACAATACTTCTCATCCTCACTTAAATAAATATTGTGCTCAATAGCTTAACAACGGAAAGCTCTATGGTAAAAAAAAAACACTGGAAAAGCTCTTTTGTAGTGCTTTAAATAGACATTGGAATGTATATTTGTTCAATTTATACAGCGAAGGTAGAAACGAGTAGACAAATAAGATAGGGACCCGAAACCTCTGACGTCATTCGCAATTGCCTACAAGTTAAAACACGCACACAAGTAACTTTTCCGTTCATCTTCCTTTAGACACATAGAAAACACAGCCCTATACTCTGTTCAATTTATACTATCAGTACAGGCCTTAGGGTAGAGCTTTTTCAAACACACTGGTGCCGGCTGGTGTTTGCATGGCACACAACTTAAGCAATTGCTACTGAAATATTTCATAAACACACGTATATTCCAACATGACCTGTCTGCTCCCCGGCTAAGAGGAGCCTGATCGCCAATTTGACTCTCCGTTATAGTGTTTACTAAATAAATAAACACATTAATTAAGATTTACCATTGGTCAGCTGATGGAAATTTTAATACCTTTTTATTTGTATTCGCTATGGAGCTTTCAGAATCGAAGCTTTCTTAAAGCTTTTGAGAGCATATTTTTTAAATTTAAGGAAAAAGGTGCTGTCGCTGTGTTCTTTTCTACTTACATCTTTTGGTTTTTTTTGGAAAACGGTTAAAATGCAGCTATATATTATTTTTTGGGTATTTTTTTAAAGGAAAAATCAATTTTTGAGCAAGTTTTTGATGTAGTTCGGTTCCTTAATTAATTGCAACATTAAATTACCAAATAAATTTTTTGTTCAAGAAAATAAAAATAAAATGGAAATGGTTTCGTGTATATAAATATAATATTTAAAATAGTGCGTTGCAATTTGAGCTGATATAATTATTTTTATGCTGTGTTTATTTACATTTAAAATGGCTTCAAGTTCTTCGAAGGACACAAGTTCTTTATTATACCTTATTTATACGTTTTTTTTTCTGTGATTTATTTTCACGTTAAAATAGATTATGCCTTCTAGGAATTCTTAAAAAACGCGCCTACTATCTTACTTCTTGGTGGCGTGGTGCAAGATAGATTTGTTTTTATTTGGATTTAGTTTAATTTTTTTAAATTTAGTACATGTACATGTTTCTGTTCATGAAGTCTAAATTAACAAATGGTAACCCTACCGAGAGTTGTGAGAGAAATATTCCAAATTTATAATGCTAACTACAGCAACCATGGAAAATGGGAAAGCTTTATAGAAATAGAGATACCTTATTGAAATTCATAATAATGGGATATCCATTTTGCGGTTTCAAAAGTAAACGTAAATAAAACACATATAAAATGTTTCTTTTCATGATATTTCTTTTTTATTATAAAGTTTTAATATTGACATTATGTGTGAAACACTACATCATTTAAATGACCACCACGCGAATTGTTGCAAGTATCGATTCTTTTGAGGTAATTTTCGACCACTTTTTGACACATATTGGGCGGTATCTCATCCATAACTTGACGAATATTGGTTTTCAAGTGCTCAGGAGTTAAAGGTTTATCTGCATAAACACGGCCTTTTGCGTAGCCCCACACAAAAAAGTCCAGCGGTGTCAAATCGCATGATCTTGGTGGCTAGTTGATATCGCCACGACGAGAAATTAAGCGGCAAAGAAATGTCTCTTGCAATAAAGCCATTTTCGTAAATGTCAGACTTTCAACTGAAAAAAAAAATTGGTTTAACAACTTAGTTTGACAGATGTCGAATTCCAGCCCTATACTTTTGAAACCTGCGAAATGGATAAGGGTTATTAATAATTAAAAATAATGAATATAATATAAATTATATGACTTACTCTATCAAAGTAATCCTTTTATCAGGCAATTCATTAATAATTTACTTATTAATAATTTATAATTTAAGAAAAAATATAAATTATATTTATTTAAAATTAAATATTTTTATTTTTGGTGTAACATTGGTGAGACTCTATCTATATCAACAACATAAAAAGAAAAAAAACTATATATGAGTAAAATTCATATTTTTCATCACTCTTCTAAAAAAAATTGAATTTATTGATTTAAATATTTTTTAAGTAAGCAATAAGATTTCATTCTCTTAAGTATAAAATTAAGAGTCAAATCTTTGACTCATATTGTTTTTTTTTTATTTCTGCAAAAATAATCCCACTTCGCTTAAACAACATATTTTGCAGCATGTGCTCGTTTACCTTGCAGACACTCTCTTAAGTGAATAATATATTTTTAAAGCATATTCCTATATCCAGCACATCTGCACATGACACATGAACAAGTGCCAAATTTGTTTGTTTATGCCCCAAAGTTAACAGAAACGATTTTTTTTATTTTTAATAAAATCTAGCTTCTGAGCTCGATCAGCTGTGATCTGCAGCCTAAATTTAAATCGCATATTTATTCATTATTCCCTGTTTTTTTTTGTTTTTCTTTTTTTTTAAAGAATAAGAAATATGCATTGTAATTGTTAATTTAAGGGATGCAAATAAAAGGGAAAATTGAAATGAATTATGGAATGGAATTTGGTTCTGTTTTTATTTCGTATTAATGATGGGATATTAGTTAAGTTTCTGGGAGAGGTAAAGGAGGGAGGGATGGCAGAGTGTTGAGGATATGATACGTGCTGAAAGCATTAAAGGGACTGTATATTTTTTTTAGTTAATTTGGATATGCAGCATGGAGTTCACTGACATTACTACTGGATAAGGGAAACCCACATCTCAACTCTACATCTGTTGTGAATTTATAAGAAGATTTCAATATGTCTCTCAGTGTCACAGGCTATTTATTCGGCAGTATTATTTTTTTTTTATTTTTGAAGGATTTCATGAAGCAAGATCCTCCCCATCCGGCGAGTGTAGCCGTGCACTAACAAGCGTGCCAACTGCTGATGTAAGGGGATATTCAAACATATCGCCCCTCCTTCACAGAGTAGGTATAGTTATTTTACGAATACGATTGTATGATTGTAAGACCCCTTCTTTAATTATAAATAAAGAAATAATTATAACTTGTAATTAGTTCTAACTTATTTATTCGAGTTTTACTTTGCTTTCTTCGGAAAACCCCGGACACGACGAGCTTACCTCAGTATCAGGGAAAACGCATCACAAATCTTAATGCAAGTGCTACGGCAGATTCTGGAGAAACACGGGACCTTCATATTGATACCCATCATCGATTCCAAGGCCGCGTATGACAGCATTTACAGAGATTTTTTCAACATAATATAGCCCAGAATTACCGAGCCAACACCAGAGGCACACTATCTTCCAAAAGTCTGTTCAACTATTTGCATACGCTAACGATTGACAAAATGGGGGAAGAACATAGCGTGTGCAAATGATGCTTTTATGAGCATTGTGACGGAAGCAACACAGATGGGGTTAGCAGTAAATGGCACCAAGGCCAAGTATATGCTGTCATCATGAAAGAACACCCAAAATCGACTTCCTCGGAAGAAGATCACCACAGACAGCTATAACTTTAAGGTACGAGTATTTAGGGTCTAAGTCTCTGCTATAAATAAAGCCAAAGATCCAGGGTTGAAATCAAACGAAGAATTACCCTTGCCAATCACTGCGTCTCTTTGACCTAAAAAATCACTTGAGTAGCGAAGCCCTATCTCGTACAACTAATCGTTCCAGGCCTGCTTTATGGTACAGAGGCATGGACTTTATCAAAGGTGGCTGCAGATGACTAGGTCATATATAATAGCGGATGGACATCAATGCTCCGGCCCGGAAAATTTTTGATTCCAACCCAGAGGGATACAGGGATATTCGCAAGCGAAAGAGGGCCTCAAGCAGCTTCGCATGTGAAACTACAATGGAAGCATTTAGCGGGAAGCGAGCTGGGTGGAAAAACTTATTGGTTAATCCCCAAGTCCGCCCTAGACTATAGTGCAATCAAAAGTAAGTAAGTAAATAAGTAATTAAGGTCTTACAATAGTAAGACAAAAAAATCTGTTAAGTATGCATATTACTTTATTAATCCTAATTAATTAGAACGAACCAAAACATTACTCAATTCTATCTCAAACTGTCGTCATTCTGCCATATTGATCACATAATATACAAGTTCCTGCTCTTTGCGTTGTGAAAATGAAAAGCTTTCATGAGAATCATGCGTCAGAGCACTTCCCAATGAATGAAACTCGATAAGGAAAAAAAAAGTTATGAAAAGGCCGTGGCACTAAGACTTATTCAAACTAACTTTATTATCCCTTGAACACACATTAAGATGGGCAAATTTTAGCACTTACATAATTCGGTTTACATCCGAAAGTCAAAGAAAGAAAAAGTCCACCCTCAACAAAAAAAAAGGGAGAAGAACATTTAATATATTGCTCCCACGCGTGTAATATTCCATTTAACAAGCCGCGTATTATGACCCACTTCTACACCATTCACATTTATATGTATAATACATAAATGTAGGTATATGTATACCTATACTGTTTGCAATTGGGAATCACTCCTGGCCTGGTCCTTATACTGATGTAATGGTATGGACAAACAACACTCAACTCATTAAGAACATAAGTTTTGCCATTTATCGATCCCAGAAGTCTGTTCGCCTTAATGGAATGAAATTTGTGATTTTATCTTTTCCTGCAGATAAAGTATTTGCTGTTGAGAATAACGGAAATGATGAAGTGAGTAGATAATGATGATAATGTGTGCGACTTAAAGGAGAACATACACTCTGGAATAATAAGGACAAATTCACTTAACCAGCATTTTTTTGCTTTTTGGCCTCTGATTCTGATTATTGTTTGCGTATCTCCTTTTTGCCCATTGTTCGATCCTTGGTAGCTAACAATGAAAGATATGGATGGGAAAAATAAAGAAACTGACTTTTTCCAGGATTATAGACAAAAGTCTAGACTGTAGACTTAGCACCACAGCTGTCAAGCTGAAAAGTTTACAGAAAGTACAGCAGCAAAACAAACAAACAAAAAACTACAAAAATTAACTTTAATATGAAAAAGAACACAAGCAACAAAGTTGACAAAAGTAAGTAGACAAACTTTAAACTGATTTTTAGTGAAGAAAAGGTTGCCAATTTTATCGTTTGCTTTAAATAATTTGAACTACCTAGGTACCTTTTTCGGTACCTTTTTATTTTGAAGGTTTTTCAGCTCGTACTGTGAGTCTAGAGTAGGGTAAGGTCCCCCAGCAATTGAAGAATCAAAAGGAATGTAGTCACATGCCCTGACTGAAGCAAAAAGTTTTAACTATTCGTGGGAGTATACCCCCGATATTTTTATTAATTTTTTTATTTTTATTTATTTAACATATGAATCGCTGTACATTAAGAATGAGTTCTTATAAATAGTACAGGTAGATAATGGAAATAAAACATAATTTAACTAGTTGTTGTATTATAGCAAGCATAATTACAAAAAATTAATAAATTGGTGATTTATAATTAATTGCTGATTTTATAACAAAAGTTAAGAGTTTTTAAAAATTTTAGCGAGAAAATTCCTGTGACATGTAGGCAAAAGTTAAGGCTAAGAACTGTTTTTGTTCAATTGTGTTCCTAAGTGACAATAGGAGATGATTCGATATTTCCACAGCGTGAATGAAAAACTGGCGACGCGATTTAACGCAGCTATACGTATTAGGTCGTATCGTCAAACTTTACTATCAAACAAGTATAATGGCTTTTTAATTTTTATAATTTTGACAAGTAAAGATAGATTTTTGAAGCGAAAAAAGCAACAAAGATTGCATCCAAGAATTTGACGCGAATAACTAGATACGTGGTCGTATTTTCGAAGGTTATATACAAATCTTGTTACAGAGTTGAATACCAAGTTTAATTTCCAAATCGGAAAAAATTTCGCAGCCAAAGGTCAGAACAGGAAGAATCAGAGACCTTACCAACTTTATTTTCACTTCAATAGGTTCCAATAGGTTCAAAAATTCCTTGAAATCGGTAAACTACCCAAAGAAGCTTTTCCAACTACACTGTTAATATAGTCCTTCCAGGTTAGATTATTGTTAAAAATTACTCCAAGGTTTCTTACTTTAGAGAGACCATTTCAACTACCTGTCCGTTCAGAATTATGTTTGGGAAGTCTTCAAAAATAAGCCGTTGAGTACTGAAATTTCATTACGAGATCTGGGTATAGAATCAAACAAATCCTGCTTTTTAAATGAAAGCCTACCGAAGACCACCCGCACTCTTCTTCACCATGCAGTCCGTATGAGGAATAATCACCAACTATTCAGTGCATATACTTCATTTGGTAATGTTTTCATAAAACTAACAGCTGATGGAGATAGTTTTGCTGTTTACAACGTGGAAGAATTAGAAGCTGCAGTGGCGACAAACTAAATTTGTGTATGTTTTAATGATGTTTACCCTATACCTTTTTTCATTATACTTTTTTTCATTATATCTTTTACATAGTAAATATAATTTGTTATTAACTTCATCTTTCCTTCACACAAATTCATTTTTACTTTTTCTTATAAAAATAGTTTGTAAATATTTATTCTCCTTAAAATTTTTATTTTTTCTTATAAAAATAGTTTTTAAATATTTATTCTCTTTAACACACTTTCTTTATTTTACATTTTTTCTTAATTTAAATAATTTACTAGGTTTTCTAGCAATTGTAACGATGATTTGCCAAAAAGTATTTTTCACCATATATATACCATTATTAATTTTTGTTACCTTTTTTCCTTTTGCTTCTTTTTTTTCTTTTTATACCTACGTTTAATTAAAAGTTATGAGCGCAGCTAAAAATAACAGGCAGTGGCACGAATTCCAGTCTTTATAACATGATCAGAATTTTACGGGACCAAAAAAACGGTTTGCGATTTTGTCACCTAAACGCACAAAGCTTGACTTATAAATTAGGGGAGTTCAGATACTTGCTTGTAGAATCTCAAATCGACATTATCTCTGTCTCCGAAACGTGGTTCCAACCAGATGTTTGTGACAATTTTTATCGAGTTCAGGGCTATAGACTTTTTCGGGCTGATCGTATTTCAAAAACTGGTGGGGGGTGTGCTCTGTATATTCGGGATGGGTTAAATTGTAGACTTGTTGACAAATCAGATAATGGATGTCCTTTAGAATTCATATTTGTCAGTATTAAATGTAACTCTGAAAATTTCTTGGTTGGCTCGGTTTACCGACCCTACGACAACATCAGCTTAGTACCGTTAATAACTACACTAGAGACTTTTTCCTGCAATTTTTCTTTCACAATATTGTGCGGTGACTTCAACTGTAATCTACTAAATAACCAAATTTCTGACTCTTTTTTAAGTACCTTTGAAGCTCGAGATTTGAAAACAATCAACTGTACATCACCAACCCATTTTACTGAATCTTCAAGTACATTACTTGACCTCTTTATAACAAGCGATAATGATAGAGTTCTTCATTATAGCCAACTGCAAGCACCCGGTTTTTCTAAACACGATATGATTTTCACATGTATTAATACGTCTTGCCAAGTCGATCAACAAAGTTTCAAATTTCGTGATTTTAAAAATCTTAACGTATCGGAGATATTGCTTGATTTTCATCGCTTAAACTGGAATTCAATCTATTTCATGCAGAATGTGGATGAACAAATATCTTTTTTTTGATACCCATGTTCCAATCAAAACTCGTTTGATAAAACATAAAGCTTCACCCTGGGTGAATGGCGACATCATTTCTGCAATGTCAGAACGAGATGCCGCTTACAGTCAGTGGAGAAGATATCGAATAGAACCTCTACATCAAAACTACTGCAAGCTACGGAACAAAGTTGTGAAAATGATTAGATCGGCCAAATTGATATTTTATGAACAGAAGCTCGGAACATCAAAATCCGCTAAAAACACTTGGAAACATCTTCGAGAAGTAGGTATCGGGAAACAACAAAAGTTTCACACTGATGAGATTGACTGCAATGCCCTGAATAAGAGGTTTACTTCATTAACGTGTTCTCCATCCGATGTGTTTTTCAGTGAACCCTTTAATGTCGAACAATCATTTTCAGCCAGTTCTTTTAGTTTCGACAGATTATCCGAGGAAGATGTTGTGGAGGCTATACTTTCAATTAAATCAAATGCTATCGGACTTGACTTAATTAACCCAAAGTTTATTAAACTTTTGCTTCCCTACATTCTGAGATTTGTAACACATATCTTTAACCATATTTTGACAACATCTGAGTTCCCTACAGAATGGAAGAAAGCAAAGATCATTCCCATTCCCAAGAAATGTACAGGTACGGAAATAGATTTCCGACCAATAGCCATTCTGCCTTTTCTATCAAAAGTATTTGAAAAGACAATTTCCAAGCAAATACAAAATCATCTCACTTCTCACAACCTTTCTCAGTATATGTCAGTCTGGCTTTCGACCACAACGTAGTTGTAAATCGGCATTACTTCTTGTTGCAGATGAAATAAGAGTTGCCTTAGATAAAGACCATTTTGTTCTGCTCACGCTATTAGACTTCTCCAAGGCTTTGATACCGTAAATCACACAGTACTTTGTAGGAGACTGCAACAAAGTTTCGGATTTTCAAATGAGTCGTGCAAACTGATCCGCTCATATCTCAAAAGTAGACAACAACGTGTTGTAGCAAATGGTAGATCGTCTAACTTTGCTAATGTACCTCACGGGGTCCCACAAGGATCGATTTTGGGTCCTCTATTCTTCTCTATGTATATTAATGATTTGCCACACATAGTTAAAAATTGCTTTATCCATTTATATGCTGACGATGTGCAGCTTTTGATCAGCCGGCCCATAACTGCGAAAGACGAGGCAGTCTCTCTTATGAACAAGGACTTGCAAAACATCATACGTTGGTCCTTAATAAACAATTTCCACCTAAACCCTTCTAAGTCAAAGACATTGCCTATCTATCGTAAGATTTTCGATAAAACTATACTCAGCCCTCTGCAGATAAAGAATCAGACCATCGCTTATGTTGATTCTGCACGTAATCTAGGTATGGTTTTCAATCGGACTCTTACTTGGAATGACCATCTTAACAGCTCTATAGGGAAGGCTTATGGAAGCCTTAGAGCTCTTCGAATCGTTCAAAGCTTCATTCCACAGAAAACAAAGCTTCTGTTAGCAAAAACCCTTCTGCTTCCAATGCTGCTTTACTGTTGTGAGGTGTTTGGCGATTTGGACTATGAGACGTCTAGAAAACTTAATGTAGTCTATAATAACATTGCCCGTTTCGTATATAATCTCCGCCCTTTTGATCACGTTTCTCTCTTTTCTGACCAACTATGTGGTTGTAGTCTTAATAATCTATTGAAATTTAGGTCACTAAAATATCTTCAACTCTTAATTCAGACAAGACAACCCGATTATCTACACAGTAGACTGAACTTCCCTCATTCAAGTAGGTCACTCATTCTCATAACGCCAAGATTTAAATACCTGAATACTCAGCGGCAATTTTATATTCATGTCATTAACCTTTGGAACTCTCTGCCAGTTTCCATAAGAGGAATAGGAAGTACAAGGAAATTTTCATCTTCAGTTTTTAAGTATTTGGCAAATCGTTGAATTATTATTATTTTTTTTTTATCCATAACTAGAAGTATATGAATATTATTCATTTATTTTGTGTTCTGTTATTTAATTTTTACTTACTTTAGAATTATTATCTAACATCATTATTAAAGGCTTACAATACTTTACAAGATGTATATCTTACTTTGTAAGCGTTTTTAAATAAATAAATAAATAAAAATAATATAAAAAATAAATTGGTATGAACTTTGTTTTATTACGATTTAATAAAAGTTGATTTTTAATTGATCATTCAAAAACAGAATCTAAATCTTCGCTTATTCTTACTACTGCATCTTCAACGAGCCCTAATCGAAGGCTAAAAAATAATTGAAGATCATCGGCATATAAATGATGAGAAAAATACTTCAAAACTTGCGTAAGGTCATTAATAAATAACGATAAAAGCAGGGGTCCAAGTATTGAGCCTTGTGGGACACCCCTCTTTAAATTTATGAACGATGAAAGTTTATCGTTATGCCAGACAGCTTGTGAGCGGTGTTATAAATATGAATATATGAGTCGAGCTGCAGTACTGGAAAAATTAAATTGCTCAATAAGTTTTCTACATAAAATCATCGACTCCACAGTATCAAAAGCCTCCGAAAAATCAAGCTGAGTTAAAAGTGTTATTTTACTTTCTTCTGAAGCAACTCGAATATCTTCAACTACTTTCAGAAGAGCAGTTATACATCTATGGTCTTCTCTGAAGCCAGATTGAAGGCAGTTAAGTAGATTTAAACGATCAATAAACCGTTTAATTTAGTTGCTGGCGATGACTTCAAACACTTTGGGTATATAGGGTAAAATAGCAATCGGTCTGTATTCCACTTTTTTTCCTGAATTTTTAGGTATTGGAATTATTTTTGCACGTTTCCACTCATTAGGATATTTACTTGTGAGAATAATAGTATTAAATATAAAAGTAATGAGAGGGAGAATCTTAGGGAGGAGTATTTTTATGAAGTCTGGATGTATATAATCTAGCCCGATACTCTTCGACTTGACTGTAAAAATTGCATCACCAACTTCATAAGAATTAACCTCAAAGAAGCTAAACGCATCCTGAGTAGTTATATAAAAGTTTGTTTCGACAATGCTTCCAGTTCTGGAAACAGGATTAGCAAACTAAACATTTAAATTTTCAATGTCGATATCAACGTTATTGCAAAAGGGTTTGTTTCCTATACCCAATTGCTTAACTTCTTTCCAGAAGCTTTTAGTGGTACGAATTGACTTGAATTTATTACAATAATAAAATCTTTAGGCTTATATGAGATTTTAGTTTATTATTTTCGCGGATGATATTCATATTACATAAAGTTTTAATTTTTCGGAACTTACCGCGTTAAATTTTAGAAATATTTTCAATTTCTTTTTCCCGACGTTTCGAAGAAGTTTCAAACTTCGTGGTCCCGGGATGAGACTGGCTGATGGATGTTGTTTTAGTTATTGTTTTTTAGCTCTCGCTCTCAAACAGTACCGGTGCGTAGATGTTGTTGCACCTGGATTGCTTGTGGGTGGTGTACTCGTTCTAGGTTGTCGTTGCATTGAGTCGATATATTCTTGTACACATGCAAAACTTACGATATCGGCTACAGGTTTTTTGATTGGCTTTACTTTTGTTTTACTTATGAGAGGATCCCACGTTGGCGATAATTTAAAGCTAGAATCTCTATTGAAATTTCTATGTTTCTTAATTTCAATTGCTTCTCTGGCAATTCTTGGTACATAAAATCTTTCATTTGCGATTGATCTGGCTTGATCAAAACGGATAAAATTATCTTCGTTGTAGGCCAAATGTTCACATATTGCCGATATTGTGACAGCGTTGTTTTGGATAGCTTTGGATTTTGAAGTGGAATTTTGTCCTTAGGTGATGTTAAAAATTGGCGAACCTTGGTTGGCGGCTTAAAGATGGTTTTTATATCATATTTTCGTAAGGTTCGCCCCATTCCATCCGTTATGCCTTTGATATAGGGCAAAAAGGCCCTTTTTTCCAATGCTGGATGTAGCGAATGTTTCTGTGAGCTGGGCTTGGGTCTCAATGTTCTTTGTTTGCCATTCTTTTCAAGTGCAATATCTATATGCCTCAACTCTTGTTTAAGGTGTTAGGGGTCACAAATTTTGTGAGCACGGTTTACAAGAGCAGATACAACCGATGTTAAGTTGGCTGGGTGATGGTTCGATGTAGCATGTAAATATCTGTCCGTATGAGTTTCTTTTCGGAACACTGTGTGGCCGATCGAACCATCCTGCATTCTTATGACTTTAACGTCCAGGAAAGCTAAAGAGTTTTCTTGTTCTCTTTCCATTGTAAATTTGACTCTTTCGTGGATGGAATTAAGATGTACATGGTGGTAAATAAGGAAGTAACATCAAAACTAATCATTATTTCATCTGGTTTAATGTGGAAGTCCTGGATCATCGACACGAAATGTTCCGAGTTTTTTACCATCGAGTTTGAGTTTTCAATTAGTGGCTTAAGCTTAAAGGTTAATTCTTTAGCCAACAAATATGTTGGTGAATCATCTGACGATGGGTCTTAAAGGTACATTTTCTTTATGTACCTTAGGAAGGCCATATATCCTTGGTGCTTGCGGACATGACGGAATTAAATTCAAATTTTCTAAAGCAGATTTATTGTCGTTTACAATTTGTCGAACTTTTTTAAGCACTCTTGATGTTGGATCATACATAACTTCTTTGTACGTTAGCTCATCACTTAGAAGAGTGAGGATTTTTAAGATCACCTAAGGACAAAATTCCTGGTGTGTACTTTGTTCCCTGCAGTTGTGTGTCTTCTTATATTGGTGAAACGAAACGAGGTATAAAAATGCGATTAAACGAACATATTAAAGCTATCCAAAACAACGCTGTCACAAAATCGGCAATATGTGAACATTTGGCCTACAACGAAGATAATTTTAAAAATATAAGCTTTATGTAATATCTTTAGGCTTGCCGAATCATAGAAGTAGCTCTGTTTCTGGGCCTTTTGAAGTCGATAAGCATATCCTCACAACCAAATCTTTTCCATCTGTGAAATAGTTTATCTCGACGAGCTAAAGCTTCTATTATTAGCAGACATCCATATGAACAAATCTTTAAGTAAATACAAAAATATAAGAAATTGTTTACCTTTGTTCAATTTTAGAGTTTATTTGCAACTCGATTGAAAAAAAACGAATTTAACTTACAATTTTGTAAAAATTGTCAAATTTGCAGACTGGAATTATGTACTAAAAATAAAACAACAATGTCATTCACATTACTTGATACACCGACTTTTTCTACGTTCCAGTATTCGCATCTCACATCCACTCTCTAGTGAAAACAAGATATATATTCCTACTTGGTATATGTACATAAAAAAAAGTTGAAAATGTCATTCGATCAGTGATGCCAGATTATGGAGTTAATTTTTTTGGGAGAATTTCACGGCTTACATAAGCTTAAAGGATATTTATTCTAATTATTATTATCCCGATAAATGGTGTTTAAAAACAGAACATACTTTTGTGTATGCTATTTGCCAAGTTTGAAAATTTTCTTTTTCCGAGATACTAAGTAAACTGAAAATTACTTAAATCATGAATAAAATAAAAGGAATTTGGTTGAAACGAACTAAAATTAACACACGAAAATATTTTTTAAAAATGTATTTTAGTTCTTTGAAACCACAAAAATTTAAAAGTCAAATTGAAAAATTTTTTTTTTGCGGACAAAATCGGTATTAACGACAACGAAATATCGGCTATTATGAACTAGTCTCGAAGTCCCGGCCGATGTTCATACAAATTGTAATAACCAATTATCGGTTTTAACGATATCGCCTATAGCTACGAGTAATTATAGCGAGCAGTGTTAAATGAATCAAAATGCACAACTGGATCGCACGTACTTGCTCCTATGTTCGATCACATTATATGCAAAAGATTCTTAATGGAAACGACTAAAATTTTTTGAGCACATTTTTCATTAAATTCTCACATATTTCACGCCGTATTTAATTAATTTCATCACGAATATTTTGTTTGAGTTGCTCAGGCGTTTCTGTTTGTTTGTATAAACCTTGCTTTTAGATATCCTCACAAAAAGAAGTCCAGAGCAGCCAAATCAGGTAGGTGACCGTAGAGGCCAATCAACATCACCATTTCTTGAAACAACTTGTCCTGGAAAGAGGTCTCGCAGTAAATCCATTGTAATCCTAGCTGTATGCGATGTGGCACCGTCTTGTTGATACCACATGTTAATCAAGCCCAAAGCATGCAGTTGTGGCGCTAAAAAGCTTTCAATCATATCACGAAATCGCTCCCCGTTCTCAGTTACCGTTACGCCGTTTTCATTTTCAAAGAAGTAAGGTCCAATGATTCCTCCTGACCAAATTGCATACCACACTGTAACTTTTATGAAAGTACCGTTTTTAGACATTTTTTAATTTTTTTTCCAACCATATGATCGGTCGTATCTAAGAAGCTGCACTGATTTTTTAAATCAAAATCTTTAGAGCCGTTTCCGAGAAAAATAGGTTTGAACGTAATGGTTATATGGCAGGCACCATTATTTTTTGAGCTAAAAAAAATTTCAATTTCTCCTCTGTATAATGCCCAAAAAACTCTATATACCAAGTTTGAAGTAAATCGGTCCACCCGTTCGGGCTGTAGGTGACTATACATACAGACAGACAGACTGACAAAATGACAGACAAACATACAGACGGACAGAATTTTTAGACCATCTTTTTTCGTCTTCGCTATCATCGTAATGTCGTGTTTGATTGTTATCTCAAAACGTTTTTTTTCGGCGAATACATAACTTGCCTTCTTATAGTTCCTATAATCGCAAGTAGAAATCGAATTTCCCTTACAATTTTGTAAGAATTGTCAAATTTGCAGATTGTAATTATGTACTAGGAATAAAACAACAATGTCATTACGCCCAAAAAAGCTAAATATCTCAGAATCCAAACTCCTAAATTTCTGTAGTGTAAAACCCTGCCTAAATTGTTTTTGTGTACCTAGTGTGTTTTTTTTTCAATGTTCCCATCCATGCGGAATATTTTACCCAAGATAATTTTTTTTGGTCTACACGTAAAAAAACTAGGGTCCCTAATTTTAATGTTAATATTCAAACGCACATTTTATTTTATTCAAAAAAAAAAAACCTCATAACTATTTCCTTTTCTTGTTCCTTTTCAGATATCTGGTTTTGTGTGTGTATTTTTTTGTTTTTGAATCCACAGGGTTTATCTAACGAATGTGAGTTGTTTTTATAACCTCAGATTAATTTTAAACTCAAACGTTTATTTACAAAGCCATCAGCAGCTGCTTTTCCTGAACAAACTACATGCTCCCGAAAGCATCCAAATTAACTTATATAAAAATGTGCTTGTAATTTCGCATTTCCCTATCCCTTCCGAAGCTATAGAATATTTAATTACGAGTACAAACAAAAACATTAATGACCTTTCATTCAACTGTCTGGCTAGGGGACCCCGAGTATAAATAATTTGGTCACCGCTAACCACCGACCGGTCGCCCCGCACCACACCCTGGACGATGGCGTTTCCTCCTTTCATCCAAACAGATGTTTCGCTCCAAGAGCAAGGCCAATTAAAATGACCACACTCATCCAATTGCGTCATATACTCCTACATACTCTTAGTTCATATGTAGAAATACGTGTCTAGATATGTAGCATACCTACATGTGGTATACCACGTCGTGCGTCAAATCGGTTAAAAGCTAACAACGATGGTCAACTTGAAAAGGAATTCCATTTAGCCGCAGTAATGACAACCATTTGGGATCCGGATATGTAAGTATGTGTATACAACTATTACGAGAAGGTAGGTATATGGATAATTCAGATCAGCATCAGACAGAGGCAATACCTTTCCCTGATGAAAATTACAGATGGCCAAGGAATGTTTGAACAACATCGAAAGGTCCTAAGTAAACATTGGAAAAAATAATTGAAAGCTCTATCATTGGCATTGCCATCGCAATCGCAATCTATAGAGAGAGAGTAAGGGAAAGAGAAACATTGCAAAAACATTCTGAATTCTGATGCTACAATTCAATCCAGATGGTGCTTCTTTTGCTCTTGGATAATTCAAGAATGCCAACAACCTTTTCCTATTTCAATTTCGATTTTTATTCGTTTACCTTTTAGGTAGGGATATGCTGTCCTGTATAGTGTTAGTGTGTATAGGGAATATTGACGTGAGTGAATGAAAAACAAAATTAAATAGAGTCAAAAATGTTTAACCTCACCTGACTCCAACCAAAATGAATATTGATCAGTTTTTGTTGCCTGTTCTTTATTTGAGTATGATGGCAGCGACATCAGTGGGAGTGACTGCTTCACAAGAAAGCCTTTAAGGATATTTCAGGAAGGGAAAGGAATGAATGTTTTTGGGGTTCGGTTTGTGTTTGAAGGCATATTTGATTGGGTTGATATTAAGATTAATTTTTTATTTTAAACTGAGGTAGAGGGTTTTAACTTTTAAGTACCCAAAACACAGAACTTGTCTTGAGTAGGATGTGATTTCAAAATTAGTTTTGGTAGTTTCTAGTTTGTGGAAAATAAATTGGTACAATTTACAAGTTTATTACAAAATGTGTTAGTAGAAAATAGCTGCAGGCGGCAAAGCACAACATAAAAAAACTTACGTTTCAGGTTCCTTCGCCCATATACCTATTTCACACACGCGCTTCTTCCGTTTTTGCAGAGTAGGGATTATAATGGGATATGAGATGAAACTATGAACGCAACTCCAAAGTGATACTCTATATCAGGGCTGTCCAGGCAACGGCCCACGGGCCGCTTAAATTGTTATTGGTTCAGAAATAGTGGCTGCGTATACCTAGATCGAATCGAAATATAATAACACGATCCGATACGGCGATTCGGCGTAACAACCCAGTAGAAAATTTCAAAAAATTCATGCATGAATCACCAACTTTTTCATCAATGAGTGGAAGCTACACCCCATGAATTTGGTATGAACACATAGATGAATGTAACATGGGGCTGTCATAGGCGTTAAACAAGTTATTTTCGGGTTGAATATTTAACAGTGAAATCACGAAGCAGGGGTAACTAGTTTATTCATAAGCCAACTATATGTGATGAAAAATGGCATGAACGGTAAGCTGTGAAATCACTAGTTGACTTAGAATTGCTTATTCGGCAGGTGAAAATGGCATGAATGCTTATCCATTAATTCAATCTGTTAATGTCACTCGTTAATTCGCATATGAATTTTATATGATGAAAAATGCCATAAATATTCAATTGTGAAATCACTAATTAAAGCCCATATGATACCTACTTCTTTTTTCCTCATTTTGTATGCATTAAATAAAATGGAAGTGTCAGTTTTCTGTGAAAGAGGAAATATGTTTTTTACCGAAATAGAAACATTGTATATGTGTGTTATACCCCCAAAACATCATTTTATTAATTTAATTCGACGATTATTCAATAATAGTTATAAACATTCAGTTAAGAAAACAAAATACGTTTAGCTAATATAATTAGAATGTAGTCTTGATAAAATCTTGATGCGAAAGTAACCTTCATTCTTTTAAATTTGATCTGATGTCGGTCTTAGCAATTCATTTTGTTAATTCTGCTGCGTAAGTTTTGCACTTTCAGTCGACAGCATTACGTATTGAGTGGGTATAATGCGCTAACATGAATATTAAATAGTTTTAAATTTTGTTTTGAATAAAGTCGAAGAAATACCCACCAGTCTCCAAATATCTGAAGGTTAATAATTGAAACCTTTCAGCTGGCTCAATACATTAGCCGTGTTTTATTGGGAAATTTATAAAGTAGAAGTTACGGTGGATGGCTGGTTGACGTTTATTCAAGTTTCGAATTTGATTTTGTTAGCTTTGTTGGTACGATTGATAATTGGATTGAATCTCGATGGATGTGTTCATGGAGTGTTATAATTATTAACTTCATTCGTAATACAAATCGATCTTTATGATTCTTTTTTTTTTCTTTTTTTTATAGTTGGCCAGTTTATATTTCTAAAGTCTTAGATAACTCCATTTTTAATAAATTATAAGCTGTTTTAACAAATTTTGATTTCCATTTTGAAAAAAAAAATCAATATCTGTTGAATAAATTCCCTTTTACTTTTATTTTTGACTAAGGGGCCAGTTATAGCGATCACGAAAACGAATCAGGAAAAAAGTTCTAATGGATAATTTATGATAATTTCACGCGTTTTAAAATACAAATGCTACACTATTCGATGACGAATAACTCGGAATTTTTTTTTTTTTTGCAATAAATATTTGCAATAGAACAATTATTTTTTGTGAAAAATGTATTTAATAAAAATTAATTTTTCGGCCATTTAACACAAAATGGAACAAATCATTCCAATGATTTGGGTACCAATTTCTCTCGTTCCACAGACAGAATTGTGGACGAAAAACTTTTTTGTGTGTGTTTCAATCAGGAAATCTTGATAGCAGACTAGAAGTGGGACTTGCCAACTGACATAATTTTCCTGTTTGCTATAAGCGACCATCAAAAATATTTACTTTCATATTGTTTCAAATTTTCCTGATGCGTTTTTCTGATAGCTATAACTGGCCCCTAACTTAAGACCAATATTCGTTTGGTTATTTAGTTATAAATAAACGGTGTTTGGTGCAAAAAAATCATCTTTTTATTTATATGTTTATACAAAAAACGCAATTTGAGAAGACAAACCGCATTGGGTGGAACTGCACTATAGAGGAACTGCTCGACACTGCGCCGCAAAATACTTACTCGTATGAAATTCTATGAGCTATTAGGCTTAGGCGCGCACATATGCAACTTTTAGTTTTGCAACAGTTTGGTTGCCAAAGTGAATACCATGGACTTATGTAAGAGTGCGCGCACATGCAAAAACTATTCAGTCCGCGATTCTAGCAACTTAAAAATTTGTGTTTTATCACAAATCGAGCGATCGCCCCAAATAAGTTCTTCAGTTTGTATCACACCGAACTATAATGAACGCGCGCACATTAAATCAAAATATTGTATGTGTGTTGGTTTATCTCGTTGATTGATTTTAAGTTGCTTATGTGCGCGATAATCGTTCAACTAGTGATTAAACTATTTCGTTTCGGAAAAATTGCATGTGAGCGCCTAGCCTAAACGCACTAAGCGCAACTGAACTTCACAAAATGTGCTTTTTCTTCACTGTTTAATAGACGTTGGCCATGGACTGTATTCGCTTCACTACATGGACATGGACTGGGCGTACATTTTTGTCATCCCATTGTCTGTGTGCATGGAAATGGCAAACCAAATGTTAACTATCTGTTCCTTACTCCGCGTATGTTAAGTGCAGTCTGATGAGTGAATATTGAATTGAAAGCAAAACATACTCAGAAAATAAATTTGTAAATTGACTTGAAAAATAAAACTCTAGCTATCGATCTACACAGAAAATAAATAAAAGCATGAAATATAAAGCGGAAATGTAAGGGGAGTAAACAATTTTAACTACGTTGTAGTGTGCGTTCAAAACCAAGAAACATAAAGGAAACAAGCAAATCCCCGGCAATTTTGTTTCCTCGTGTGAAAGTCATAGACGATTTTTAAAGCAATACTAAGATATCCCTGTTGAAAAAGGGACTTGACCATAGTCTATGAACAAACCCATGAACTTATCATTTCCTTTCTATTGGTGCAAAATGAATGTTAGAATTTAAAATTGCAAATGCAGAAAATAAGTAAACTAGAAATAGGTTTGTACATAAATTAAATATTGGTACGTTTTTCTACTTTCTATTTGATATGAATAAAATCTAAATATTGTTCATAATTTTGATATTTTCTTAATTTTACTTTGCAAAAGACTCTTTAATTACTTGTGACTACTGTGCAGGGGTACAATTTTTATAAAAACAAAAAAGCTACGGTCCATGCTACGGTCGATGAGTTTTTTTGGGAATTACTAACGGTACAATGGATAGATTCCCAATAAAACAACCTAATTTCTGAACAAAAAAAAAACATTTTGATAAAAAAAAAATAAACTTTTGTGGCTTTGTTAAATGATGATAATGATCGCGAACAAAACTGGAATTTCTGGTTTATATGTTTTTTCACTTTCTCTTAAAAAAAAACCCACGAACTCATTTCATGACCAGCGAAGATTGACTACTGAGCGCATTTCTCGTTGCAGGTAGAAAAAAGGTAATGTTCGTCACTCTTCCCATGGCAGATAAAACCTCTTTTTTGTAAGGCTTTTTTGTTTGCATTTTTTTTTTGTTATCAAGAAGAAAACAAAACAATCACCGCACGGCAGAGAACCAAACATCATTTGCGAACTCATGAACCTATACATTACTCTTCTACAGTGGAATCATCGTTTATGATTTTGTAACTGAAAATGTAGTGAATTGTAAGCATTCAATTCATTTGAATTTAGTTAACTGATGAAAAAATGCGCAACCGTTTTCTTATGAAATCATAACATACTACTCATCGATGGAAATAGTCTATGAATCCATTGATGAATTCACCAAAAAAATTCATTGATGTCGAAATTTCCTACTGGGAAGCTGAATCGAATTAAAGTGTGCCTGTATACCTAAATCGAGTGCTCAGTTAATAGAACGTCTTGGTATGTGTGGTATTAAGTTCTGGTCGACAAGCGAAAATTACGGGAAGGTAATATTTGAAGTTGATATTTTTTAATGGCTTTTACTTATGTTCCCCAAACATACATTCAAACAAAGCCCTCACTCACTACACTGTATACTCACTTCGATTCAATTTGAATTCGATTACTTGATCATGTGAGTTAAATAACCTAGATCGAGTACTATTACTATTCCAAATCGAGCAACCAATCCGTGCAAACGTAGTATATCTTTTACTATTATTGTGGGAATTCCCGGAAAGTGTTCTGTTTTTGTAGGTAGAGTAAGTATTTATTGGTGTTTATTAGTAAAGCTTGTGAATTCATTAATTTCGTGTCGCTACTTCGTTGTACATATACCGCTAAGAATTTTACACAAAGTATTTAACAAGCAGTTTTGAGAGAAAATAAATAAATAAATAAATAACTTCATTATGGTTACGAAAAAACGAAAATTAAGTTATGAACATTGGGTATTTAATGAGAAGTGGGAACTTGACTATTTTGTTTGCAAAAATAATAATAAAATACAGTGTTTTACTTGTATGCAAGTTTTGTCTGTTAGTAAAGAGTATAATATTAAACGTCATTATACTACTTTACACGAAGAAAAATATAAATGTATCTGAAACAAGAAAAAGTATTGTGGATACTCACTATGAGAAAGAACTAATACTACGTTTTCACCTACCACTTAATCCAGATTTAAGTGGATTAACCATAAATCCTCTTTGAAATCTTCTAAGTATTGAAGATTTCCCATACAAATTTTAATCTCCTTAAATGAAGATTAGAAATTAATCTCATTGAAATCTTCTTCAAAGTAGAAAATTCTCAAAAGAAACAAACCTTATTTCATAGAACGCGCCTATTCTAATATTATATTTTCTCCATTGACATTCAACAAAAAAAAACTGTCCAACATTATATAATTTGTTTTTGTCGTTGCCTTCAAATTCTGTTTTTGTTTATAAATAAGTATAAAAATAAAAAATGCAATAAATCTACAAAGACCAAAGCGGTCGGTGCCTCGAATTTGTAATGGAAAATGTTATCCTACAGTAATGCTTTGAAGTTGTTCTTTCCAAATATATAAAAACGAAAACCGAGCAAAGGCGATTACAGTATTTATGTAAATATATCTATATGCTGCAAGATGTTGGGATAACAATATTTTAAAGTTATTAGTCATTTTTATTTATTGAAATTAAATTTGTTCACTGCACCGAAATTATTATTCTTCTTCCCAATTATTTTGTTTTTGTCTTGTTGTATTGCCAATTCATAGTGAAACTGTCAAACTAATCTACTTTTCACTAGTGAAAACACTTGCAGATTAATTTTTAATCTTCCCAATTTAAACCGGATTATCTTTAGGTGAAAACGTAGAATGACGCAATAACAAGTTTTTTCCCAGAGTAAATTCAGACAATGAACAAAGTTTGGCTGCATCTTATGAAGTTTGCTTACAATTATCCAAAGCTAAGAAACAATTCAGCGATGGAGTTTTCATAAAATAATGCGCAGTTACTATGGCTCATCGCTTCATGCTGCCGAAATTGGCCGACAAATTTGAAACTGTAGCATTATCTCATCAAACAGTTGCGCGATGAATAGATGAAATGGGCGAATATATTTCGAAAATGATTACATTGATAAATGTAAATATTATTCATTCAGTTTAGATAAAAGTACCGACCAGACAGACATTTTTTTTTTGTAATTTAAATATAGGCCTGTAAGACCTAAGGTCTTTTAAATGCAACCTGAATTGCATGGCATTAGTTTGGCAGAGTGGATTTGAGAACCAGGTATTGACTGTCTCATTTTAACCCATGGGCGACTTCCAATTAAAGTTTGAGGTATAGAAAAGAATGCGCCTAGCGTGGGGAACGAACCCACATTAATAATTTTTTATTCGCCGCATTTAAAAAGTTTTTTGATCACGGAGGAAATGTTAAATTTAGTGCCACTACATAGCTGAACTAAAGGCAGCTATATTTTTCACGCTCTTAACAAAACTGTTATGGAATACGGTGGGTATCAAAAATATTCTTGTATTCTGACCGATGGAGTAAAAGCTATGACAAGAAACGTTACAGAACTTACCGGACTTCTAAAACAAAATGGCATTGATTGTCCATTAATCCCTTGCATTATACACCAAGAAGCCTTATGCGGAAAATCTTTGCGCCAGATGAATACCATGTAAATAGTTGTTAAAATAACAAATCTTATTAGAGGTGGAAATAAAGCATTGATTCATCGTAAATTTCAACCTATGAGGATCTACCCTTAAAAACAGAAATCCGATGGTTAAGAGCTCTTATCGTTTTACAGAAAGAAATCCCCATATTTCTTAATAATGAAATAAAATCTGATACCACTAATATAGAAAGCAAATGCAAGATCCTGAATTTCTTGCTGATCTTTAACAGATATGACAAGACATTCGAACGAATTAAATATGAAATTACAAGGCAAGTAACCCAATATAGCCATCTTGTATGGATATGTGAATGGGTTCAAAAATAAACTGAGATTGTTCAAAACGTAACTGGAAAAGATTATTTTTATTTTTTTCTGAGTTGCAAAGAAAATTACACCAAAATGAAAAATTTTGATGGATGCAACTTTTCTTACCACCCGAAGTATGGTAAACTGGGGCACATTCGTCTTTGGGGTACATTCGTCATTGGCGTTTTTACTATGAACGCTTCTGTGTAAACCCATTATTTAAATGTCGATCAATTCCATTTGCAAATGTAAACGATGCATTATAATTTGACAGTTCTAGTTAGTCGGCAAAGAAAGTTGGAAGTGTTTGTTTGTTTTGTGGTGCCTCTCAGTAATTTTCGTGTTAAGCATTTTTTTATATTGTTTTGATGAAAATAAAAGTGATTTTTGTGAGTTGTATTATCAAATATTAAGCTAAATGTGTTCAGAATTTAAGTCGTTTATTTATAAAATTTGTAAAATGAATTTTGATACATCGGTGTGCATTCGTCATTTGTGAAAGGGGCCGTCTAGGGGCACAATTGTCATCTGCCGAATGTACCCTGAAGAAAAATTTTTAAATACTTTGTCTAGACATCTTTTCTTTTTGTTTCTTTTATCGTAGACATGGTTCGAAATTATAAAAAAAAGACCGACAGAGCAAATATATGCGAAATTGCTATACGAAAAGCTATATCAAATGTGAAAAATGGGCGAGAAACAATTACTTCGGCCTCCTTCAAGCATGGCATTAAGCGCACAACCCTACAGTCACGAATAAAGAATCGTGACCCCTTAAGGAATAGTTCAGATTCAGAGACTGAAGAACGAACATAGCAATCCAAATATACATCTCACCAAGTCTTGAATAAAGACCAAGAAAAAGAATTGGCGGAGTATGTACAAAAATGTGCGTTTTACCAACAGGGACATTTAAAAAAATTTTTTTATGAGTTCTTCCTATAGAATAAAATCTCTCATCCGACAAAATGCGATGACTGTAAGGAAGCTTCCGAAGACTGGCTATTTGGATTTTCAAAAAGAAATAATACCCTTGCTTTATGAAAACCAGAGAAAATAAGTTTAGCCCGGGTAAAATGACTTAATAAAGAAGATGGTAATATATTCTTTAAAAATTAAAAAAAACTATATGAGAATAAATCATTTGTGCCGAAAGCTATTCTTAATTTAGACGAAATTGGTCTAACAGCAGTATTGGAAACTCCAAAAGTACGGTATCATATAATTTGTTTGATTAACTGTCAATTAATTTTTTAAATTTAAATTTAAGGTTCTTCCGCAGAGGGGCCAGAGATCAGTTTGCCAAATTTCATCGGCTGAGCGTGGAATTTTGGTAACAACTGTTGGAGTTATAAGTGTCATCGGAAATCATCTGCCACCAGTTTAATTTTTTCCAAGACAGCAATATACAGAGCGCTTTAGGAAACGGATGCTTGGCTGGCTCCCTAGGTTTGGGAAGTAAGAGTGGATGGATGATATCAGAGCTATTTGCAGATGTCCATAAACATGTACAACGCTATACAAACTGCTCAAAGGATAAACCTATCCTATTGTTACTAGACAACCACTCATCTCACTGTAGCCTAGAGAGCATCAACTTTTGCAGAGATAGTGGTATTTACTTATTATCTTTTCCACCACATACTTCACACCGTCTTCAGCCGCTCGACGTTTATGTGTTTGGGCCTTTTAAAAAATTCTGCCAAACATTAATTAACGATTTTAATGTGCAAATAAAGGGAAACAAATAAGTATATATGACATCGCCAAGCTAACTAGGCAGCCGTTTCTAAGAGCGTTTTCAGAGGAAAATATATATAGAGCAGATTTAGAACAACTGTAATATATCCCTTTAACTCCCAAGTTTTTCAAGAGGAAGAATTTGCATTGGAAAGGATGACAGCAAATCAAATCGATGACAACATAACCACTACTTAAACTTTCAAACAAATCAAACCAGTGAGTGCCAATTGGAGCTTGCAATTACCTGAAATGATACGTCCAATCCAACGATTGCACGCTGCAAAGTCAACTTCAAGAAGCGGATCTTCTCGCATTTTAACGAGCTCGACAGAAAAACAACGAGTGGAAGAGAATGAAGTACAAAGAAAGTTAACACAAACTCCAAAAAGTTAAAAACAAAATCCAACCCTGAATTTTCCGATGAAAGTGATACCGAGGTACCATACGCCGAGTCAGACTAGTCAGATGGTGCATTTGGTTCAATTAATTCTGAGACTGAAGAAACGCACGTTTTAAAAAATAATTTCTCTTACGATGACCCTTTGAATGTGGGAGATTACGTTCTTGTTAAATTAAATGGAAAATTAAAAAAAAAAACAAGGCTTTTATGTTGGAGAAATAATTGAAAAATTTGGTGATTTAACCTGTAATGGCAGCTTTTTACGAAGAGTGGACACTGTATCTTGCGTGTTTGTGGAATCCCAAATAAAAGACGTTTCCCTAACATCGAAGAGTGAAGTTGAATTGAAACTACCTCATCCCTCTAATCCAGCAGCAACATCAAGATCTCGAACTAAATATTGTTTCGATATTGACATGACACGCTACTTCGTCAAATAAATAAAAAAAAATTGTGACCTTTATATTATTTTATAAGGGTCTTACTGAAAACGTAATATGAATGTTTGTGTTCCTTTTTTAATGACTTTGCTATTTATTTATTTATTTAGTTTTATTGAAGTGTTCTTTTTCTTTTTTTATTTTACCTGTTTAAGAAATAAAAGTTTAAGTTGAATAAAAAACTTTATTTTTTTTATTTTTGATGCGAAAGAATTTTTTGCCGAAAGTGCCCCGAGCATTGGCGAAAGTGCCCCGTCCCGCGGCTTGAAAAGTGGATCGATAATGGGCAGCACTTATTTATGTGAAAGCTCATATTCCACAATGAAATTAATAAAATCTAAGTATAGATCTTCACTGTCAGGTAAGTCCCTTCTTCATGCAATGCGTCTAGCAACAAGGAATGTTGACGTTCATATCGATATGACTGTAAAAGGTAAATTGACGAAGAACCAATAAACGTACTTATATAATGATTACCCTGCATTTTTTTTTAACTTGAAAATGACAATTTTTTTCTGCCACCCTCAAGTTACTGTTGAAAATTAAATGAGCCCGCGAAGTGTGAAGTCTGGACAGCCCTGCTTTATATTATGATTACCCCTGTTCACTGTTGCAAATAGCAACATACACCAGATTAGAAAAGAAACGTCAGAATAAGGCATAAGGTACTTGTACACGCGCAAGGAGTAAAATTTATTTTTATTTTTCGGGTTCTACCACTTACAGTAGTTAATTTGAACATCAGAACCTTTTTAAAAATCTTAATCAGAAAAGTAGTTTTGAAATGGCTACATTTTGTGCCGGCACAACGACGACGATTTCAAGCATGCATTAAATTCATTGGCAGCAGTAGATTTCGGGATGACGGAAAGCCTTCGACGAAAATCTCCACTTAGCAAAATTATATCCCCGCCAAATCATTTCGAACCACCTTGTAAATCCTTCATTGTTCGGTCAACTGCCTCCTAAGCTCATTTATGCGCCATCGTGCATTCATCCCAAATTATTATTTTGCATTTTGGCATCAATTTAACTGTCGCCGAATTCGTGACCAATGTGCACGTTATTGGCTTGTCAACCGTGAGAAAATTCATTGCAATCTTCAAAGCGGAATGTGTGGTTGGACCGCCTTCAAACAGTGTGGTAGCAATGTCATAGATGCCATATGATGAAACATTCAAAGGAATTTGAGATCTTGGCCGAATTGGCGCTAGAATCAATTAAATGACGAATGTCTTGCATGTTCCACCGGGAGCAACGAGAAATTAAATGCGATTGCGGAATCGTATTCAAAAACAGAGCGATTGAAGTCTACTTTTATTCTTCTAATTACTTTTTGTCGAATTTGTTGTGCAGTTCGAAGCTGTGAAATATGGGCAGGTCTCCATTTATATCTTCAGCACGCACCTCTTGCGTTTGATTATCACCGATATTCTGATTAATTATTGCAAGACGTGTACGTCGTATACGGTTAGATCGGAATCAGTGTAATAATACTCAAAACTCGAATCAATTGCAGCAAGAGAAATAGCACATTTTCTGAATAGAAAATGATTATGTGAAAAGGACACCTGTCAAATCGCGCACAGCCTATGTCAACGTCTAACGCAATGTATCGGGTTGAGACATTGATCGCAGCACAGCGTCATCTAATATATATCTCGGAAACTTCTTTGCACAACACAATCCAAGAGTTTCATGTTTAAATTTGAATGCCTTGCAATGACTGCATACAACAGTCATTAATCCAATTGATATAACATCAAGAGAAGCATAATTCAGATTTAAATCATACGTAAATGCACGACGCACCAAATTTAATCGTTGTGCAGCTCTCACACGGGCGTTATACGCTGCCGATTAACCGCATTAACATCAGCTCGTTCATGATCTGTTTGAGCAGCTCTGGCAACCCTTCTAGCTGCAACTTTCCGAGTTGATCGGCCCAAATTACTACGTAGAGGTACCATATTATTTTATTCAAAACGTAATATTTAGAAATCGTTTTAATTTTGTACGCAACACAAGAACGAATTTTCACTCAGCTGTCAAGCGCAAAGTAGCTTATGTCAAAGAAATACACCGGCTGAACTAAAAAAAGCGAAATTTGGAATTATACGTTTTTGACCATTTTTTTTTATATATATATTTGTTTATGCTTATGTTTATAGTTTATGTTTATGTGTATTAGTTCATGAGATTTAACCTTTTTAGTAAGCATTTTTAAATTTTAAAGCTCACAAAAACAGCCAGAAATCCAAAAGCAATACACATAAGCCCATAGCACATATCCTAAAACCTTCTTCTCGACCATATATCTTTCATAAAAAAAAATTATATTGAAAATGTTCGAATGGCAACTGTGATCATTAGCGTCATACGTTTTAGATTCTCGTGTCACGTTGATGCGTTCGATGAACTCCGAAACTTTCTAACCGATTTTCATTTTTTTAAATGTTTATTTTGCTGGCGTGCCTAAGATAGGATAGATAATACTTAATACTTAGAATTAACGGTACTTTCTATACAATTTTTTCTACCATCTTGATTATTTCGAAAACGACATATAACGATTTTGATAAAAAAAAATGTGTGCACTATTTTAGGTACCTATAGTCTACATTTTGTTCAATTATATTTTTTACGTTCTGTTATTAACGGTAACTTCCATTCAATAATTTTTTGATATTCGCCATTCTCATAAGCGGCTAGAAGGATTTTGATCAAATTTTAATAAAGGAAGTCCTTCGAATTATAAATAATACTGCATACCAACATTTTCGAAAAATATTTTTTATGGATTTTTGAAAAAAAAATTTGTTTGGATTATTCTACATCTGTTGGAAAACCATCAAATTTATTTGTTTTAACGAAAGACAATTAGAATCTTTACCAATCACTTCACTAACAATACCAATCTTAATATCTAATAATTGAATGCAATACAATAAAGTCGCAGCAATGCTCGGCCGGGTCTGCTAGTTTTATACAACTGACAATTTAGTTTATTTTGTCGATTGAAGCGTTTTCGAGTTTCAAGAAAAAAAAATTCTAAAACAAGAACACGTTTCATTATATTCTTGAGAAATCAAAGGCATGGTAGTGCCCAGCCAACTTTTGGCACTACTCCCTTTTTACATTAACAAACTCAGGCGATTTTCGAACCATCTCTAACTTCAGTACCAATAAAGTCAAAAACTTCAAGCTCTCAGCATTTGCTAAGCTAGCCAGGCTTATGTAACTCACTAATTTTCAATTCGTAAGTATTAGTAGTTTCCGAGATATAAGACTGCAAGAACCGTAACTGACTGACTGACTCACTCACTCACTCACTGACAGATTATCAAAATTATTTAGCATTTCCCGACATCGTAGAATCTTGTAATTTCACGCAACGGTATGCCAGTGGCGGATTATCCTCCTCGACGCCCTGAGGCGCCCTTCTTTATAAATTAAGTTTGTATGTATAAAATTTTGAAAGCATTTTTAGAAAAAAAAGTTGAAACGCCATTTTGAAGATATTAATAATATACATATCAAATTAAAATTTAAGAAAAAATTCTGTGACTGGTTTTTGAAAAATCGATTTTTCAAAAAAAAAAATTCCATTTATTTTTTAAAATTCGAAAAACTTTTTTTTTTGAAAATTTGAGTACGCAGTCTTATTAACAATTTTAGGTAACATTTGCATACAAAAAATATTTTAATGAGTTTATCCAATATTGAGAAAGTCGAAAATATGAAAAGTGGTTCTATGGGAAGTTTACCGTAAATAAGTATGCAAAAAGAAATATTTTTATACTTAAAAGTGAACTGTACTAATGTAAGAAAACACAATTTTTTTTTATAAAAATTCTTGGAGCCATTTTCGAGAAATAAATTTTTTTCTGAAAGGTTTTTTAACATTTGTATCGGAGGTACCGTTTTTTTTTTTCTTTTAGCGAAATAGTTTTTTTAACTATTCAAGATAATGTCAAAAAACTACTTAATACGAAGTTTCGGAAAAATCTATTGAGCCGTTTTCGAAATTTTGAATTTTCAAAAAAAAAAATTAATTTCCAAAAATTTTTGTTTGAAAATTTTGGTATACATTAGTGTTTAAGCTTTTTAGGATCTTCTGCGTAAAAAAATTAAAAAAAAATCAGATTAACCGTTTCCGAGAAAATCGAAAACCAAAAAATGGTTCTATTAGAGGTACCAAAAATCACAATTTTTTTCCAAAAAAAATTATTAAAAGGTACCCTTTCCCTTCCTTAATGAACTGATTTTTTTTTATAAAAATCGTTACAGACGCTTTTGAGAAAAATAAGATTTTTGTTTTTTGTCGTCTTAAAAAAAATGAAAAAATGGGAATATTACCCAAAAAACGATATGTACCAAATTTGAAGCAAATGTATCAAAGCGTTTGGGCTGTAGACTCGAGGACAGACAGACAGACTGACAGACGGAATCGGGGGACCCACTTTTTTGGTGTTCTCTATGATCGTGATGTCATGTTTGATTTTTAAAACAAAATTTTTTTTTACGAATACATAACTTGCCTTATGGTACCTATAATCGCAAGTAAAAAACAACTAGACCTATATCTCTTCTCTGAAGAGATTCCAAAAATAGAAGAGAAAACATTAAGTGACAAACGTATTAATTTTGGGCATTCTAAGGAAAAGTTATAAGGGTAAATTTTCTTTAGAATGTCGAATTCACAGCTAAAGAATACTTAACGTTAGCCTTGAAGTAGACGAACAATTTTTTCGGTCATGCTTTTCTTAATTTTTAGTTGTTACTTTTTACCCCTGTTCCTTCTAGCCCCGGTCTCCCCTAGCTACGGATATCGAAGTAATAATGTCAGCAAGAAAAACGAATCCGATTAATAAAATGATTACGGGGTCGTATTTAAGGAAAATTGGGCGCAGCGCACCACAGCCTTTCAGAAAAACTAAAAAAAAAGAAAAATATATTGCGTAGAAAATAACAAAAAAACACGATTTATTTTACCCGATTAGAATCTGAGAATGTTTATAAAAAAAGAAAACCAAATACCCAAATACTTATTTTATACTTGCGATATAGTTACTATAGGCCAAGTTTTACATTTGGAAAAAAAATCGAACTCGAGATTTTGATCAAACTTGATGATACGATGATGGAGAACACCAAAAACTGGGTCCGGCAATTCCACCTGTCTGTACAATAAGCAAGAAGAGGTGGCTCTTAAAGAAAACTTCATCGAAGGACATAAATTTGGTCCTGTGTATGAGGCGGGCGAATAATGGACGAGAAGATACGACCGAAAACCCCATGAGCTGCACCAACATGTGGATGTAGTCCAAAATGAAAACACGTCGGCTTTATTGTTTAGGCCACATCGAGCGATAAACAATTATGGCCGAAACCCAGCACCCAATTCGAAACGATAAGAAATGCCAACCTCGGTTTCAGTGACGAAACGATCCCGAATGCCAAAGCGGCTGATCTGAATAACTGGAAGAATCACGGCCGGGATCAAGGAGGATGGGGGAGTTCCGCATCTCAAACAGTGACATTTCACAGTTCGGGGGTCACTAAAATAAGTAAGTATATGGGCCATTATACCATATTACATACCTTCATCGCCAAAATTTCGCACATAGGTCCACGTGATAATTGGTGGCCCCACGAAATAAATGTTCAAGAATAATTGCCGAAGGTAGAGATAGGTTGTAAAACAATACCCTGGACAGTTTCTGTTACGTGGGCAGTTTAACCTGAAGACACCAAATAAAACTTGAGATATCTAGAACTCGGTCCAAATATATTTACAATCTATTTATTGAATAGTGCAGTCAGAATAAGAACATCGATTGCATAATATGGGCGCAAGGTAAAACTAAAGGGTATAAAAGAGCAAGTGTACCAGGAATCGTGTAAATCGTATTAGGAATCCCCCACCGATTTTACCGGCTTCTTGAATTGATTTTACTGGCTTCGGCCGTCGATTATACTTACTACCGAACTCTGTCTTATCGTCTACGGCCCCGAGTATATCATATCGAATCATGCATGTATGAGAAGCCGTACCGATACGCAGAATATACCAAGGAGCTAAAGTGAATACCGAGACAGAAGGTCCCCAGTTCCATTGTAGATTATCAAAACCACGGAGGCCGTAATAATAACGGGTGTTTTTTTTTTGACATGCTATTGTGGTTAGTCGACAAACTGCGTGCTGACCAAATTGATGACATCGTTTCTGCTGAGATTCCCGATCCGGAGACAGATCCAGAACTTTATGAACTCGTCAAGACTCGTGACCCATGACTGATTCATGGCCCATGTGGTGACCACAACCAACTATCACCGAGTATGCCTGGAAATAATTGTACCAAACGCTATCTACTTGCATTGGTATCAGACACAATTACTGGCAATGATGGATATTCTCTTTACCGGCGTCGATCACCATTGGATCTATCGTCCAATTCACAAAAAAAGATCCACTGATGGTGATCAACGCCGGTAAAGAGGATATCCATCATTGCCAGTAATTGTACCTGATACCAATGCACGTAATTTTTGCATAATTTTTTGAATTCTTTCGATGTTCCGATCTTTCCGCCACACAATTTAAAATTGAAAGTCAGTTCAGTTATAATTTTGCTGCGCAACTTCAATGCACCAAAACTTTGAAACAGAACGCGTTTGATTGTGAAGAACATCAAATCAAATCTAATCCAAGACGAAGATGTTCTCATTCCACGAATTCCGCTTATTCCGCCGAACGATTTGCCATTCGTGTTTAAGCGTCTTTAATTTCCGGTGCGTCTCGCTTTTGCTATGACAATCAATAAGTCGAAGGGACAATCGTTGGATGTTTGTGGCATCAATCTCGAATTCCCATGTTTCTCACATGGTCAATTATATTTGGTGTGCTAACGTATCGGCAAACCTACCACTTTGTACGTGCACGCACCTAAAGCACTTCAGTAAAAAAGCTAAGGATGGCTGACACGCCAATAATTTGATATGATTGAAAAACATAGACATTGTTAATTCAGTTATTTTATTGTATTTAATAAAACTTTAGAATAATGAATCTTAATTGACCGCATTACATGAAACAGCATTATGCATGCCCGGAATTATTATTTTTTTAAAATAAATGAATTTAGGCGGAAGGAAGTTCGCCGGGTCAGCTAGTTATTCATAGTTCTACACCACCAAATAAGCTTTAATTATTTATCATGTTTAACATTTCTTTTGTCCCACTGTGAACATGTGCCTTAACATTCTTAGAAGAATTCTATCTGATGACCTCTAAGCGAGAGGTATTCTTAAAGTTGAACTTCAGTAGTAATTTGCTGACTCAGCTGGAATTCAAGGTTACACCCTTTTTCAAAAATAAATACTTTCAACAGTCATACATAATTGTACACCGACGGGTGTAAAACATTTTTCACTTTAGCTTTAGATGACAAGTAAGGTGGCTAGCTGAATAAAAAATGTTTTCAATTTTTTTTAAATCTCTCTCTTTATTTACCAACATTAAAATTTATAATAATGTCTTCACATTAAGATACCCTCTGAACACCACACACGCCCACATGCACACATATTCTACATTAATATACTATAAGAAATGACATTGCATACATCTTCTTTGTATAAAAAGTATCCTTGGAAATTCAAGGGTGCCGGTGCGGTGGTGGTGAGATGGCATCACGCAGCATAACAACCATTTATATTATTTATACTTCTATGGGCAATTTCGAGCACCGAAAGGCAATAAGGGTATAATTTATGACAAAAAGTAAATAATAGCAAAATGATGTATGATAATTTTATGTTAAAAATGAAGTGAAATCCACTTCGCACTCTGATGGTTCCTTATATAATATAAAAGCAAGTATCTTTTTTTTCCTCCATACGAGGGTACTGACAAAAAATAAAGCATCCTATTTTTATGTCCAGAATTTTATCACGGCAAAGGTGTTTCGGCAACAATTGAAAACAAACAAAAAAAAAAACATAGAAAAATCGAGCATAAAAAAGAATTATAGGCATTTTGATGAGATACAAGGTATTTCCGGTGTCAATAAAAGCCGTTAAATTATGAATTCGATTATATCGAAAAATATTGGTAAAAGGAAATAATGTAACTTGTTGCACACATTAAAATGTTCTAACGTTTTTATTGAGCTCACAAATAAATTTCATAAAAAAAAAATTGTCAATAATGGCGTGATTGGGATCCGTATTCGAATATAAATCACTTATAGGGTACGTAAACTTAGCTTTATTATTTTTTTGTTTTAACACGGAATTTTGGGTGTTGGTTATGTGGAAAACTATTGAATGGTTCATTGCGAGAGGTTGAGGTAAGCTCGTCGGTGTTCATGATATCCCGAAGAAAGCACAATAAAACTCGGGCTTAGAAAGGTTAGAACTCGGTTTAAATATCTTTTATTGCGTACAATATTTTCTTTTACAATATTCTTACAAACTCTTTAACTTACAATAAATAAAACGGTATTTTATATAAGTGGCAGGTCCACGTTCTGCTGAGACGGAGCAGACAGGGAATAGCGAATATACACGCACGCAACTTACTCAGAAGGAGAAAGAGGGGAAAAACGGTTAGGAATCTAATCCCTGCCCAAGTCTAGTGCAGGCCTGGCAACGAGACGAGCCCAGGCGAGACTTTTGTTAATCTCGTCTCGGTCTCGTCAAAATCGAAAATTTTCAGTCTCGTCTCGGTTTCGGTCCAGGTCTCGCGTAACCAAGTCTCGTCTCGGCCTTGGTCTCGCCTTTTTCTCGAGAAAATGTTAATGTGCGATCTCGTCTCGGTCTCGGTCTCGGTCTTGGTATCATCCTTAGTCTTGGTCTCTTTCGTGTTTTTTTGGTAGTAAAAAGATGTAAGATAAAGATTATATGCATTGTTCGGATTACAAATATAGAGTATGGTTGTGGTATCTCAGCAGTTCGTTGGTAAGAAAAATGCGGGAAAATGTATGAAACAAACTCGTGAGTCTGTTTTGTGTTTTGAGTTAAGTGGAAATAACATTTTGAAAGAATTCTGTAAGTTAATATACGAGTATTTCACAGCAAAAACAAATAAAATATTAAAAAAAAGAGTACCTACATACAACGCTCGATTTTTTAAAAAATAAATTAACCGATTTTGTCAAGCCACGAACTGTGGAAAACCATTTAAGGATGTCTCCGATTTAAATGAATTAAAAAAAACCTATACAAAACTCAAAGTTTACCTAAAAAAATCGAAATTTTTCGATTTAATTTATTGCTCCCTGAAAATGTGATTTTAAACCTTTTGGGTGACATTTGGAAAAAAATACTATCCAAATGTCAAGATATAGTAAGATGCCTACCTATTAAGTCATGATGGATTACAAATCCTCTACAAAATTCAAATTTTACCTCAAATTTTTTTCCTCCGGTAAACGTTGATTTTAAGCCTCTTGTATGACATTTGGAAAAAAAATATTATCAAAACGTCAAAATATAGTCCGTTGCCTACCTGTCGAGCCATGAGCTGTCAAAATCTATTGAACGATTGCTCCAAATTTAGTGTTTGGTAGCGTGAAAAATCGTACGAATTGGTACATATATTCACATTTAACTGTCAAAACCAATAGAAAAAAAACAAGTTTGGGAAACTTGGTGAAAATCAACGTACAATATGGATCTCAAGAATTCGGTCAAACTTGGCATCTGCACGTCTTTTCCAACTTTATTGTACTTGTCAATTATGCATGAATCTAATAATGATATATCCTTGTACGTTGCTTATGCTAAAGAAATCATAAGGTAAAAATTTTGTTCTGCAGTACGTAGTTCCATTAAGCTAAGGCCATAGACTTCACTTGAAACGAGTAAGTTTTACTTGTGTAAATCGAAAACTATGATTTTAAGTTGAATTTTATTTGTTGCGTATGAAAGCGCTCCGAATGGCTTACATTTTGTGCGAATTTAGTTTTCAAAGGTGTGTGATAACGTACAAAATAGGCTGTGAAGTAACGTTATTAGACACCTTTGAAGAGCCGTATTTCCAAGATAAAACTTGAATTTTGTACAGTTTTTGTATTCCATTTTAATCGGAGCAATCCTTCAATGAATTTGACAGTTCATGGCTTGGCAGGTAGGCAATAAACTATCAGCCCTATTCTGCTATCTTCCGATTCACATGAATATTTCACTCAATTTTTCACTATTTAGATATTTCTAAATGTCTTCTATATCTTTTGAGTCTAAAGCTTTACTAATATTTTTTTTGTTTAATTCTTAAGAGAATCTAATAGTTAAAATTTATTTTTGATCGAAATTTATGTACATTTTGAAACAATTCGTTTTTTCCGTCGGATAGTAGAATACAAATATCCACGTGAACGTTTAACAGAATAGGACTGTATATTTTGACGTGTTTAAAATATTTTTTTTCAAACCTCACCCAAAATGCCTTAAATCACCTTTTTCCGAAGCCAAAAATAAAATCGGAAAAACTTCGAATTTTCCGAGGTAAAATTTTAATGTTGCAGACTTTTAAATCGGGGTCATCCTTCAATGGATTTTGTCAGCTTATGGCTTGGCAGGTAGGCAACGAACTATATTTTGATGTTCTGATGATATTTTTTCCAAATGTCACCCAAAAGGCTTAAAATCAAATTCTTCCGGAGCATAAAATTTGAATTTTATTGAGGTTCTTTTAATCCATTTAAATCGGAGCGATCGTTCAATGGATTTTGACAGTTCATGACTTGACAGGTAGGCAACTTACTATATCTTTATATTTGGGTAATATTTTTTTCCCAAACGTCACCCAAAAAGTCTAAAATCAACTTTTTCCGAAGCCAAAAATAAAATCGGAAAAACTTCGAATTTTCCGCGGTAAAATTTTAATGTTGCAGAGGTATTTTAATCTATTTAAAGCGGAGCCATTCTTCAATGGATGTTGACAGCTCATAGCTTGACAGGTAGGTAACGAACTATATTTTGACGTTTTCATAATATTTTTTTAATTGCCATACAAGAGGCTTAAAATCAACTTCATCCGGAGCAAACATTTTTTTGAGGCAAAATTTGAATTTTATAGAGGGTGAGGTTCTTTTAATACGCTTAAATCGGATCGATCGTTCGATGGGTTTTGACAGTTCATGACTTGACAGGTGTGTAACTTACTATACCTTGACATTTGGATACTATTTTTTTCCCAATTGTCACCCAAAATATCTAAAATCTACTTTTTCCAAAACAATTTATTAAATCGAAAAAATTCTAATTTTCTGAGTTAAAATTTGACTTTTGTAGAGGTTTTTTAATCCATTTAAATCGGAGCCATCCTTCATTAAATTTTGAATGCTCATGGCCTGATAGTTAGGCAACGTACTATATTTTGACGTTGACAATATTTTTTTTATCAAAAGTCACCCAAAAGGAAGCAACGCCATGCATACATAAATCGTACGTATTGTTCTCTGGATTTTCGCAATGCGCCTATCTCTGTATAACTATGTACATACATACATATATGGTTTGATATGTTAACGCACATATAATATTTCGCAAAAAAAACTTGTGAATGTTATAAAAATTGAACATGATTAGATACTAAAAAATAATGAAATAAAAACAAAATTTTCTTATAGCGAAAACCGACACCAAACCACCGAGACCGCCGAGACCAGCGAGACTCTCGTCGAATTTCGGTACCAAAAATACGGTCTCGTCTCGGTCTCGTCTTCGGTACATTTAAAGGAGTCTCGTCTCGTTGACGAGACCGAGACCGAGACGAGACCGAGACTAGTCTCGGTCTCGTTGTCAGCCCTAGTCTAGTGCAAAGGAAAGTCGGGTAAGCCCACAACTTACTCAGGAGCAGTAAGAGGGGAAAAACGGTTTAGGAATCTAATTCCTGCCCAAGGGCTAATCCAAGGGAAAATCTATTTTATTAACCAAAAAGTCCACCTTAAATGGCACACCAGTGTACCAATTAAGGTTAAACGGAATTGATCGTCTAGCTGACTGCCGCTCGAGAGCAATGAGAACTTAATTCCTCAGCAAAACCAAAATCGGAATCAAGGCTTGCTATTGAGTATACAAGGTTCTTCCTCTCCCTTGTCATTCATTACCTCTACTTGATATATTTGTAGCTTTGAGGCAGTGTGAACTCTAACGATGACGAACGCAAATGTTAGGTTTATGTTAGGTCGATTAATGTTGCTCGAGTATGTTGCTGGTAAATGCGCATGACTAAAGGCCGTTAGTGGTCGCATGCTGTTGATTGGTTATGGTTACTTGTTGGTCGTATGGAATTGCTGTCAGCGGTCGTTTGGAAATGGCTATTGTAACGCTTCGTTAAAAAGTTAAAGTTAGTCCTCAATTGAAAAACATATTTCTATTTAACTCGGACAAGATTGAGAACACATCCTTGAGGAATATCTGCGATCGCAAGTAAGTACAATTTTGAAGTCTGATCAATTTCAAAAAAATTTGTATAACCCTTTTTACGGGATCAAAATCAGGCGATTTCCGACCCCCTCTAACTACAGTACAAATAAGGTCAGAATCTTCATTTGCAGAATTTTTGCTACTCCTACCAGGCTTAAGTTACTCACCAAATTTTTTTAATTCTTTAGCATTTGTGGTTGCCGATATATAAGTCTTCAAAAATTGCAAAAACCAAAAATTACATTCAGGGGGCGTGGTAACCCGGCCATTTTCATAGAATTGGTATAAATTACTTGGAGCACTTCTGAATGTCATAGAATGACAACATTTCTTACAGCGGTAGGGCATTAGGTGCAAGCAAATGCAAAAATTAAGAATATGGATTTTTTTGTTCAGGGGCGTGGCACTCGCCAATTTGAATAGAATTATTAATATAAACTATGTAGATAATTTCTGATTGTCGTAGAATGGTGGAATTTGGTAGAGCGTAGGACATGACATTCAAACAAAATTTCAGATTTTACATTAAGTGAGCGTGGCAACCTCCCATTTTCACAGAATTAATATTGAATATATTTAGAGCACTTCCTATTAGTGCAGGATTATGAAATTTGGTAGAGCGGTCAGCTTTCAGGTGTATACAAAGAAAAAGTAGAAATTATGAAATTTTTCATGCAGGGGCTACTTATTAATTATTATCATTTCAATGGCGCACTTCTAACTTCTAACACTTATGAAAATTTGTAGGTCGGATTTGTAGTACATAGAAAAGGCAAAATGAAAAACTTACGTTTCCTAATGAGATGCTCTTATTGGGCTTTTATTCCACCAACTTTTCCTGATAAAAAGAATTTAGCAAAAAGTAGTGAAATCACACGTTTTGTGTGATAAATATAAATGTTAATAAAGTTGCTAAGGTCTTCTATATTCAAAAACCCTTTGCGTAACAAGTCAGTCGTGAAAAGTTGTGGGAGGTTTTAAGGTTATTAAGTATTACTCTACTTAAATTTCTTTTTTAACATTAATATACGTAGAACTTGGCGTACTTTTAGAACTCACTTCTTTTCACGGCTGACTTGTTACGCAAAGTTTATTGTAAATAAAAGAACTGGGCTACTTTTTTAACATTTCTGTTTTTAGTGTGATAAGCTTAATACGACACAACTTTTGAAACTACGAAGCAATCTTATTGAGCATTGCACAATTGACATAACTTACTTACATAACGGGCTCCCTATCCGCAAAAAGAATGCCCTGCGATAAGAAATTCCTTAATCCAGGACACTTTACTTGCACACACATACAGATCAAATATTATGGCATCAGTGATAGCCTGGTGCTTACACCTGAAGTTCATTCTGCATTGCCGTTTGTTTTTGCATTTGAAAAATGAATAGAAGTTTTGTTTTATTTTAACTAATTACAATGTTTATAAACTTTTGCAACCTTAAAGATTTAACGATCAAATGTAAAAGATTTGAAATATAATAAATGAAATAAAATAACTTATCTTGTTAAAATTGACAAACATAATCCATTAAATTTAACCAACCTGCAAAGTCTTAGACTATTTAGTTGATTAAATTCAACCAACTTATTCGATAGATATTAAATAACTTACTTTGTCGAATTTTACCAACATTACCAATTTAAAAAAGCTTTCTTGATTAAGTTAACCAAGTTACTTGTTTTTAATTAATCAAGCTCAAAGTTTAAATGTAAGGAAGTTACTTAGCTAAAATAAGCTATTTTATTTCATTGCTACTGACCAACCAACTTGGTTGAAATTAAACAACGTACTTGGTTGATATAAACCAAGTCTGTTGTTTGATACGAGTATACCTAAATAAACTCACTTTGTAAGTATTAATCAATGTTCTGGGTTCATATTAATGAACATACAGGGTGGCGCACGAATCGTGTTACAAAAATAAAACGTAATAACTTTTTTTCAGTGTGAGTAATCGGCTATTTTTTTTTTTATCTTATAGGCTTTAGATTTTAGATTTATCAAAATGAAAGCTTGGGATACTGAAAAAAAGGATTTCGATAGTGCAGCGATACCATTCTTTGCAGTCCGTCATTTCCGTCCAAAGAGAATTTAGGCTGAAGTTTGGCGGTACTCCCCCGAGTAGATGTACCATTATGAGAGGCTTTTGAACATGTTTACCAAATCTGGAAGCATCGAACGAAGACGGTATCATCGAGATCCCAATTTACGGGTTCAGGATACAATCGTGGCTGACGGTCATTACAATGGATACTTCATGATGACTTAAGCTTGTATCCGTACAAAGTCCAATTTGCAAGCAAGTTAAACCCTCAGGTTTTGACCGTTCGCCTGGAATTTTACCGAAAAACGATTGCAATGGCCGAAGAAGACAACACATTGATAAATTGTTTGTTCATGTCTGATGAGCCCCATTTTGACTTAAATTGCAATGCTAACAAGCAAAATTGCCGTATATGGAGTGAATCTAATCCTTGAGACGGAACTGCACCCAGAACGAGTCAATGTGTGGTGCGCAGTTTCATCAAGGTGTGTTGTCAGGCCATACTTCTTTGAAGAAAACTGTGTAGCACAAACTGTCAATGGGGACCGTTATTTAAAGATGTTGAAGGAGTTTTTTTTACCCAGAACTTCTCCGAAGACGTATCCCTTTCAGCAGGATTTGGTTTCAACAAGATGGAGCAAGTGCATACGTAGCCACAAAAGTTATGGCGGAGCTCCAACGAAAATTCCCAAACAAATTGATATGCAGAAACTGAATTTCCGCTGGCCCCCAAGTTCACCTGACATGACTGCACCGGACTTTTTTATGGGGTTATGTCAAGCAGGAAGTGTACAAGACGAAACCCAGGAATTTGGCTGAATTAAAGCAGCCTATTAAGATCACCAGTGGACCTATTGCTACGAAAGACATACTGCCGGTCATTAAAGGTTGGCACAAACGACGAACATGCTCGCGCTCGCTATGTTTTTCTCGTGTATTGGCTGGTTCGCGAGCCGCTCGCTGTTGGCGAAACATTTCGAATTTGTCGCGTTAGTTGGCTTCGATGTTCGTCGTGTATGGCCACAAAAATCAAACACAATTCCAAGTTTGCTCCATTAACTTCTACTATTTTGGGCAGTTGAGAAAATCTAAAGTTGATAAACTCTAGAGTTTAAAATCGAAAGTTGCCTGAATAAAAACAAATTAACAAGTTGAAGATAAAAATCCTCAAGTTATGTTGAACTTTGAGTGAACGAATTTGCCCTTAGGATCGGTCGAGTTTGGCTGCTTGCAAGTTTTTCTGTGTAATATTTTAATAATTATCAAAATAAAAAATGGGCTATAAGCGGAACTAAAGTGGAAAAAGCGGGATTCTAATTGATTTGGTTTTTTAATAAGGGGATTTAAAAAAACGGTATTTTAGAATACAGGATCTTAAAACTTTTTGAAAAACCGAATTATAAAAAAACCGGCTTCCAACACCCTATTTTTCCTAAATTTCTATTGGTATGCAAATAAGTTGTGCCATCACCCGTCGAATCATCTTGAGCTGTACTGGCTCGTGCAATAATCGATGCTGTTGGATGTTGGATCTGCATTTCGTGCAGAAGAACATTTCCATCTTTGGTGATTTTAATGTCACCAGCACCAGAAACCAACATTTTCATGGTTCCTTTAGGTCCAAGGTTAGTTCTCATTACGTATGGAGCTGATTTTCCAGTCATCAATCATGCCACCTCCCTCCCATTTTTGGTTGACAAGCTGATGTATACGCGTTAGAAAACTTATACATACTTAAAGACCGGCTGCCGTATTGTTCTTCAACTATTTCATATCTAGGTCAACATCTTCTATATCGTGTGATGGAATTATAGATCTTGTTTCTTGAAGCTTGGTTCTCTCCTTGCCCAGAGAGTCACTCCACACAATTTCCATTTAACAGCTGCCGGAAATTCTTTAAAAAAATCATTTTTAGAAACTTCGAAAAAATATGAAAACAAGAAAATGAGAAACCAAATATTTATGATTCCAACTGGCTCATAACTGGATCCGTCCTTAAGCTCAGAAATACCAACTTTGAACATATATTTTTTTTGGAAAATTAATGATGTGATCAACAAATAAAATACACTTCACAAAATTATTATTTTATACAAAATCTAATTACAATTTGAGAAGTAAAATAAAATTTTAAATGGACAAAGTCGCTAAGAAAAGTACTAAGTCATAAGCATTCTATGCAAATCTCCATCGATTTTTATATTCACCTTCTAGTTCCAGATGTTCATAAATGCTATACTCTTTGAATCAATAAGTATATGTATATTTAACCAAATTGTACCAACCAAACCGGTCAATAGAATGCATTAGGATTTCCATTCAATATTATTATCAAAGTTTCTGTAATAAGAAATAAACACGAAAGGACCTTTTTGCCCACAACACAATAAACCCAACAGCGGCAACAACAATAACTTTATCCTTATCACCAGCAATAGTTACAATCCTGCTAAGGATAAACTTACTAAATGGTGAATTATTCTTATGGTTTCTTAGATGAAACTTTCTCCGAGTTTTGGCATCTTGCGCAAAGATAAAGACGACTACCACATCAGTGCCACCATCATCCTGCTGAAAAAGCATTTGCCTATATTTCCTGTTGTTCCGCAAGAAAATTCTCATATTTATCGATTACACAGTTCAACTTCTATAAATTAACAATCAATGTAAATTTTCAATTTCATACCAACAAACACACGACGATTTCAACCTACGCTCAATACCAATAGCATCGAACTGCTTAACCCCATTGCTTACCACCACCCGTCCATCCAGCATCCGTACAGCCATTCCTTCATTTAAACGGCATGCATAAGGACATTACAAATTCTTGTATTGAATTTGCAGCAGACTTGAGGCTGAGGTAGAACAAAAACAAACTTTCTCCCACCACATCGCACCGCACCGACACGGGCGGTTTACCCTTTTGCAGCCAGAGTATATTAAATGGTGTAGAAAGATTTCCAATCCATTGGGTTAACCCACGAGAAATACCAAAGGGGGACCTTCGTAATATTCCAAATGGAGAGAGGGAGAGATATATAGATATGAAGCAAGTGAGTGAGCCGATGCCAACTAATTTCTTGGTCCTTGGTCCTTCGTACAAATACAATGGTTTATAATATATTGCTTAATATTGGTGATACATTTTCGATTACTTTAAATGTGGCATAAAATCGAAAATATTTTTGCAGGACTTGAAACTTGAATTTAAACATGACAGACAACCTCAAAAACCTATTTTTTTGCAACAGACATTTTGGAAGAAAATGCTTGCAAGTAAATTTCTGAGGTGGAGAAAATATTTCAGGAGGTATTGGGTTCTAATTCTCACAAAATTTCAAAATCTCAGTAAGCAAATGTGTTAAATTTCCAAACAAGTAAGTTGTTTTTTGGACTCGAAATAAAAACAATCAACTAGGCGCACATGCGAAGGCAGTAGGTATTTAGTTCAGTCCGGTTGTCAAAAAAAAGGACTGAAATGGAAAAAATTAATTCATTTAATTTTCTCATACAGTTCGATGGGGGGGATCATTATTAGTCTTAATTTCGGTTTGCGGGAAAACTGGTCTGGAGCTTCAGCCACCATTTTACATTTAATGAACATTTTATTCAGGCCAATAACTTCGCCATTTTTGATTTATGACAAAATTATGCAGGTCAAGCTTGTGGAGAATTAAATTTTATTTTTTTTTTTTCAAAAAAGTTACCGTTCGCGAGATATTAATGAAAATATGGTTTGGGGCTTGTCTCCCTTTCTGGGACTACGAAATATGTTGAGAGAATCATTAGCAGCCTAAATTTCGATTTTCGGCTGGGCATATAAGGCTTCACTGTTCAAGGGGAGGTGTTTGTCAGTCTGAAATAAAATCAGTCAAAAAAAATAAAAAGGATGAGTGTAAAGTCTCAACAGAGTTTCTATGGAATTTAATTTTCAGCACGGTCCACGAAAACTACTTTTAAATATTAAATAAAATGTACGACAGAATCATGCGAACTTGCTCTTGTGTTCGATTACATATTTTACAAGTCGTTTTTTACTTAATTTTGTATATATACAAATGAGAATCTTAAATATTTAATAATTTAAACTTAAAAACAAAGAACTTAATCAAAGAAAAAATAATTCAAAATTCTTAAAAATAATTTGAGCTAAAAAAATCGCTATTTTGTTTATTGGATAAATTTGAATTTATTAGAAAAAAATTTTTTAAATCTTTGGAGCGGTTTTTGAGTAAAAAATTTGTTTTTTTTTTAAACTTTTTGAAAACATTCAAAAAAAATTTAAAAACGCCAATTCATAGATATTCAGAAAATACATATAACCATAATTTTTGAAAAAAATTTAATGAGCAGTTTTCGAAACATACATTTTTAAAATTTTTTTCTTAAAAATGCTTTTAAAAATACAAAAAAAATATTAATTACTTTTATTATTATTAAAAAATATTAAGTACGCGGTATAATTTAGGCAACCTAAACCTACATACATATGTGTGAAACTTGGAAAGATTCAGTTAAGCCATTTATGAGATAGTCGAAAGCTTCCTATGGAAAGTACCGTTTTAAGACATTTTTCTAATTTTTTGCATTGATTTTTTTAATAAAAATCGTTAGAGCCGTTTTCTAATTTTTTGCATTGATTTTTTTAATAAAAATCGTTAGAGCCGTTTTGGTTATATGGCAGGTACCGTTATTTTTTGAGCTAAAAAAAATTTCAATTTCCCCTCTGTACAATACCTAAAAACCTCTATATACCAAGTTTGAAGCAATTCGGCCCACCCGTTTGGGCTGTAGGTGTCTATTCATACATACAGACAGACTGACTGACAGACTGACATACAGACGGACGGAATTCTTAGACCATCTTTTTTCGTCTTCGCTATTATAGTAATGTCATGTTTGATTGTTATCTCAAAACTTTTTTTTTTTTTCGACGAAAGCATAACTTGCCTTATAGTACCTATAATCGCAAGTAAAAAAAGATGACATTTGTATTCTTGGACAAATATGATATATTAAAAAAAATCAAAAATCGTTGAAGCGGTTTAAAAAAATAGTTTTTTATTTCTAAAAATTTGAGAACATTTTTAGAAAAAAAGAATTGAAAAAAAAATCGATTTTTCAAAAAAAAATTATTTATTTTAAAAAATCGAAAAACCAATTTTTTGGTTATTCGAGTATGCAGTTTTATTAATATTATAAAGGAGCATTTGCATACAAAAAACTATTTTAATCTGGTTCATCCAATAGTGGAAAAACGGAATATATAAAAAGTGGTTCTATGGAAGGTATATACCGTTAATATGCACGCAAAGTAAAATCATTTACATGGGAGGTAACCCTGTTTTTTATTTTAGGAAAATAGATTTTTAACTATTCAAGAAAATGATGTCAAAAAAACTACCAAATGCGAAGTTTCAAAAAATATATTTATTCGTTTTGGAAATTTTGAGTTTTCAAAAAAAAAACGCACCTACTTAAAACAGGGAAAAAATTCCAATTTTTTTTAATTTATTTTTTGCGATGTTTGACAGCCTATTGTTTTCATTAATTATCAGAGAAAACAGTGCTAATTCGTTTTTTTCATTTAATTTTTGTTTGTGGCTCTGAGGGACTTAGGAACTACGACAATATTATTTCACCCAAAAATTATCGGTTTTTACCAATGAACAATTTTGATACTGTGGTTTTATTTTCAAAGATACAATTATGAAACTCGGCATGTAGTTCATTTACAAAAGAAAAATAGAAAAATAAAAAATAGCCCAAATTTTCAAAATATGACTTTAAAAAAAAAATAGAATGAGTAGGAAAAACTAAGTAAGTATTTAATGTGAACTTTTGTAAGCCTACAAAAAAAGCTCCGCTGAGCTCCAGTATAAAATTGTTATTTTTTCAAAGCTTAACCTATTGCCCAATATTCCTATAAATTGCATTGACAACTACAGACAATTGCCCAACAAATTAATGAAAACAAGAGTTGAGAAGCGACTTCGAAAGGCTATAAAATCATTTTTTTAAGACTATGTATGAAGTTTTGCTCTCCATTTTCTAATGTTCAATTAAGGTGGTTCAAGTTAGTTTAAAGCAAAACTGAACGCTGTACATCGGTCTTTGAAAACAAGCAAAAATCTGAAAATATATGAACAACTAGCAGATAGCCGTGCGATGCTACGGACCCACGGGAATCTAACGAAATCATCTATCCACCTACAAAATTTCATTCAAAACCCTTCAGTCGTTGAATGTAGGCACAACGAAGAACATGCTCGCCTAGCATTCTCGCGCTCTATGTGCTCTTCTTGTATGTGGGCTGGTTCGCGAGCCGCTTGCTGTTGGCCAAAAATTTAGATTTTGTCGTGTTCGTTGGCTTCGATGTTCGTCGTGTATGGACATATTCGCGAACAAAGCGAAGGTTTAATATTGAATTCAAAAAGTAAGAACTACAAAAATAAAGTTGGGAAAAATAAATCATGGCTAAACTTATAGCTGCTTACCAAATTTCATTAAAATCCATTCAATCGTCGAGGCATGAATGCAGACCAAACAACCAAGTATATATTTTGTTCATATATAAGCATCTCCCATATAGGCATAGGAAATGTGTGGTTCCATTTTTCGGGATAAAAATGACCTATGTGATAATCGAGTATGTGTGTGTCCATGGGCCAAATTTTATCCAGATCCGTTCAGACGTTCTGGCGTTATTGAGCAAAAAACATCCATCCATCCCAACCATTCATCCATCCATCCAAACTTTTACATTTATAATATCAGTAGGATTATCCGAAATTTTCCAAGCTTCACAACGAATTTTCCACGTTTACATTGTCCAAAATCATCAAATCATGCATTAAATTTATCTATATATCATCAAGAAAAAAATGTTCGCGTTTTTCAATAATTTTTCGAGTTTTCCACTAAGAATTTTCTATTTTTACATTCGAAAAGCCATTCCGGAACATTTGCATACGCAATTAAATACAACAAATCAATTTTCGATTTTTAAATTTTCCCAACTTTTCTGGAGGGTTCACCCAAAATTTTCTTTCGCAAAAACCTTCTCCTGGATTTTACGAACAACTAAAAGAGAGTTCGAGCCAAATCGGCCCATTCGTTCTCAATTGATGAATTACAATATATTTGTTCACACCATTTTTAATAGCAGATGACCGTGCGATGGTATACGGACTTTCTATCCCTCGGGAATCTATACCCTTACAAAAATGACCTATGTGAGAATCCAGTACCCCATCTATCTACCTATCAAATTTCATGCAAATCCGTTTGCTTCTATGGGCCTTATGAATAAAATTTATGTTGGCTGTGTAGAATGAGCTCAATGCTCAAAATTAAAACACACCTATCCCACGGGAACCATACATTCTTCCGGAATAAAAAGTAGCTTGTGGCCTATTCCAGACAATAATCTATCTCTGTACCAAATTTCATCCAGATCCGTTCAGACGTTCCGGCGTTATTGAGCAACAAACATCCATCCATCCATCCACCCAAACTTTCACATTTATAGTATTAGAAGATTACAATTTTGTTTCTGTTTTTTTTTCAAATTTTCTAAGAAATGACTATAAGTATTTATATTCTCTATTTAAAACTCACTCCTCAAATATAAAAATTGCAGGCTGCACTGCTTTCTCACCGTTATAACAATTAAAAGTTTTTAACGTCACAACAACAATTTTGTGGTCTATTACAAACAAAGTGTGAATTTGTGGTAGACTACGAAGTTGTTCTTGTTATATTAAAAACTTTCAATGTTAATATAACGGTCCGAAAGCAATGCGGAAAAGAGTATATTTGGTTATTGTTATATTCAACACCTTCAACAACAACAAAAAAAAATTGTTTACTTCGTTGGCGTTGGTTTGTAAATGTCAGTTAATAAGATCTTTATTAATTTATATAATTAAAAGTCAGATTTGTTCTAAAAGAGTGTAAACATTATTCATTATGGAGGCAATTCAAATATAAATGCTGATCTGTGTATGAAATTGAAATTAAATAGAGTTAAATTGATTTAAAATTAAATGAAATTTAAGTATTTAAGTTGTAAATATTATTGTATAATAAAATTATGTAATAACCATAAAAATACAATGAAATATAGTTTTATAGTGCTTTAGTTTTTATTAAAACAAGCAAAATGTAGGCGTGTCAGTGGGCGGAAATTGATAGACAAAATTTCTCTTACCATTGATAACCACTACAGTAGTTTAGTTTTTATGGAGTTTTTTCCGTTCTCACATACAAACCGACCCACTGTGCGGTGGTGCGCAAAATTGGGTTTTATATGAATAAAATAAGATAACCAATAATTCTTCATTTAATTTTAAATGGCAACTTAAGATCCAGCAGTATTTTCCTGAAGATCGATATTTAGACTATTAATGATTCCCCCAACAAAATAGAAGTGGAATCATACGAATTAATATTTTCCTGATTCCAGAAGGGGTTCACAAGCCTCAAAACAGTGTTTCATTAATATCTCGCGAACGGCAACTTTTTTGAAAAAAAAAAAAATTAAGTTGTAAAAAAATAAAATTTCCTTGTGATATTTTTGTTTCTCAGAAATCAAAAATTGCGAAGATATTGGCCAAACCAAAATATTTATTAAATTCAAAATGGCGGCTGAAGTTATAGCGCGATTTTCCCGAAAATCGTAATTTAGTCCCCCAACCAGAGAACTGTAAAAGAAAATTGTACGAAAATTGTACACAAAATTTCCAAATTTCAGTAAACAAATGTGCTCTACCCCACCGTCATTATTTTATTTGCCACAAGCAACCTCTGTTTTGAAACAAAAAATTTCCAAGCAAGTGTTTTTTTGGAATTTTTCAAATATTCCACAAGTAAGTTGTTGAATACCTTTACTGTATCCTTGAAGAAAAACTTTAAAAATTCGTAATTTATTGAAACTACATAATTGATTATTTAAAGGAATTTCAAGTGATACAATTTTTTTGAGTATCCCAGTTGACCATTTTCCTAGCTCTTGGACATTTATTTCGAATATTCCAAAGTCAATAAGGAGTTCCTGATGATAGTGTATGAATTACAATTATTGACACTTAATGTCTGGACTAACTGGAATGCGGCCCGAAAGGAACTTTTTTTCGGATATCCCACATATGAGGTGCTATAATGACAGAAAGGAAATAAAATCCTTTATAATTTCTTCCTGGATAATTTCCGGGATCCTTTTTTTTTTTGGTCAAGCCTTTGGATACTGCATGGACTGGACAGGAATCAGGATACACCTATTAAGAGGTATATATAAGCTAGCATAAGAGAGTTGGACCCATTAAGGAAAGACCTAAATAGGCACTTGAGAAAAACACACAACCAACACTATACGAAATTAAAGACAATATGTGAATGGAAAAGTAAACAAAACACGTCTGAGGTAATAAATTTTCATTTACAAACCGAAACTATTGTATTACTTCTTTATATGTTCATACGGTTATGGGGTATAAACGTTAAGGACCAAAAACATACGATTGCCCTTTCAGTGATGACGTCTATCGAAATCCCAAGATAGCCATTATCATTTTGTCCTTTAAACGTGTATTTCAATGTGCTTGAGGGTAGAATTTCTTAGTGTGCACTTAACGTTGGTCTTTAAAGCAGAAAAGCAATTTAAAATGGACGACATTGTTGGAAAAAAAAGAAACATTAAGTCATGCAGTATTATTTAATTAAACTAATAAGGTCAAAAGGTACGAAGTTATCTAAAAGTCATTTTAGCAATGTAATTCCAAACTGTATTATTCTTACGACTCACGTTCTCTTCATATTTCATCGGATGAAAAATATCAAGAATCAAACACTGAAAAGTTTCAATATGATGTTCATGTAAGGACATTCAACTCAGTAGCAGTATTCTATATGAGGTTAAAAAAATGAGTTGCAATTACTCAAATGTATTAAAAAAGAATGTTAAAGTCAAGGACAATATCAATGGCTTCATTGTATTATGTTTTTCTTTTGTGTGGGATTTGAGAAGCAGTCGCATTATTTCATTCTTTTCCTCTATAATACCCAGAATATAATATATAAGATAGAAATAAGGATAGAGTTTCAGAAGGGAGTGAATGGTATTTCATATATCCAAGGCCATTCTGAATTCTAAAGGAATTTCAATATTTAAAAACTCGAAAAATAACCGAAATCTTAGAGGAATCAGATAGCTGATTTCCTTAATCTGTTTAAGCTAGCACTTTCACAATGGAAGTTATTTAAGCCCTTCTGTTTTATTTTCGAACCAGCACGTGCTCTCTATACTATGTTCAATTTATATTTTCAGTACAGTGGAGATATGATATTTTCCTTTCACACTTACTATTATGGATAAGCTATCTCTATGATAATAAGCTATCTCTATTTCTTTAAAGCTTTTCTATTTTTAATGGTTGACGGCGCCGTGAGCATTTTAAATTGGGATATTTCTCTCACAAATGTCGCTAGGGTTACCAACTGTGAATTTAGATTTCATGAACAGAAACATGTAAATCGTAAACTATACCGAAAAATATTAAACTAAATCCAAATAGAAATAAATCTTGTGATTCTTTTTGTCTAAGGCTGAGGTAATCTCGTCGTGTCCAGGGTTTGTCGGAAGAAAGCAGACTAAAACTCGGATGTAGAAGGAAGAACTCGCCAATTACCAGTTATAATTATTTCTTTTATTTAACGCTAAGGCGGGTGATCTACAATATCACAATTTTCCTTTTCTTAAGATAACTAACAGGGTATTTCATATAATCACAAAGCTAATTTATTTGAGTTACAGGAGTAAGCTCAGCCCCAAGACTTTCACTTTGAAGAAGCGAACCAGGGAAATGTAAGTGTTAGAAATCTAAATTCCAGCCCAAGGCTAACCCAAGGGAAAAAAATTACTTTGCCCTAAGCCAACCCTGAAGGGGAAATCGGCGGTTTATAGGAATCTAATTCCAGCCCAAGACTAACCCAAGGGAAAACCTTTTGTTTACCAAAAAGTCAGCCTTAAATGAAACATCAATGTACCAATTAAGGTTAAACGGATTTGACCACCAAGTGTGCTGCCACTAGGGATCAATGGGAATCTTATTTCCCAGCAATCACCAAAACCTAGATCAAGGTACTCGTATTTTTCAGAGTGTACAAGTTTCCTCCTCCTGTATCGTCATTCCTCACATCCACTTATTATAATTCTTACTTTAAGGCAGTGCGAATTGTAAGGATGACGAACGTAAATGTTAGGATGGTGTTAACGTCGTTCGTTGTTGCTGGCGTTTGTTGCTGCTAGTGGCACTCCACTGTAGTCGAATGATTAGGGTGCTGGTAACGGTCGCATGATGCCGCTGTATTGTGGATATGTGGTGGTCTTGCGGACTTGCTGGATGTATTTATTTTTTATAATGATAATAAATAAATATGCCTGGTGCGTTGATTGGTTTGGCGGTGGTCAGTTGCATAATTCCGGTTCGGCATGGGATGGGGTGCGTAAGTGTAACGCTTCGTTACAATCTATATTTTTCCACACCATAAAGAGGTAAGATAGTAGGCGCGTTTTTTTAAGAGCTCTCGTAAACGTAAAAAATAAATAAAGTACCTACAAAAAATAAAAAAAAAATAAACACTGCACAAAAATAACAATATCAGTTCAACTTCCACTGCACTATTTAAAATATAATATTTAATTATGTATATACACGAAACCCTCTTCTTCTTAGATTTATTTTCATGAAGAAAAAAACTACTTCGGAATTTAAAGTTGCAATAATTAATTAATAAACCGAATTCCATCAAAAACTTGCTCAAATAGTAATTTCTACTTATTAAACTAACCCAATGAATATTATATAGTTGTATTTTAACCGTGATCTAAAAACTAAAACAAAAGGATATAAGCAAAGAAGCACGCAGCACAACACCTTTTTTCTTAAACTTAAAATAGATGCTCTCATAAGCTCTAAGGAAGCTTCAATTCTGAAACCTCCATAGCAAAACCAAAGAGAAAGGTATTATAATTTCCATTAAATAACGAATGGCAACACTGAACCAATGTGTATTTTTTTAATACAATAAAAGAGAGTCAAATTGGCGATCACGAATCGACCTCGACCAATCTTCTTTCTTACAGCCGGGGAGCAGACATGTTATGGTAGAATGTAAGTTGATTTATGGAATATTTCAGTAGCGATTTCCTAAGTTAAGTGTCATGAAAACAACAGCCGGCAACAGTGTGTGAAAATATAAATTGAACAGAATATATATATGTATTTGTTCATATAAGCCTTTGAGACTTGAACTAGATCGTCCAGTTCTTTCACAAACTTCTTTCCAATGGGATGGAGGCGATTTGTTTGGAGGTTTGAACTATCGAAGTGCAGGAGTTTAATGGTTAATGGTTTTCAACATTTTGGCATCACCAAAGCGGCATACTGATCATCTGCTCGCTGTATAAGTTTAAAATCAATATACGTTCCAACAGAATTACCAATATCCATTTTTGAAAGCAATATGAAAGAGGTTTTTCAGTGATTTTTTGCTTTATCAATAGTGTATAGGTAATTGATATTGCATTTGCTAATTAGAAAAGTAAAATGGAGTTAAAAATGGGGGTGGCCGTGGCGCGAACCTCATAGTCACAGGTTCGATCCCTGCCGTAGTCTATGTCCTTTTATTTTTCCATTAAAAACCAATTCTTAAAATAAATGTCATACAAGGTGTTGCTGGTTTACTCATTACATGCTGTTTAGGCATAGAACTAACAACATGTGATTGAGTAAAAACTAGTTTAAAATATGACAAAAGAATACAAAAAATTAATGCGAATTATAAGGGACATAGATAAATAAGACACGGAAATTTCTCCGCATAAGTTCAGCCGCCATCCGTGGAGATAAAATTGAGACAACAACCACTTACAGTCTCCGAACATCGCGCCACACATCTTTCCTATCATTCTTTCTCTTTCTTAGCCTCACGCCCGCGCTGTGTTGAAAAATTTAAAGGCTAGTTTAATCCCTTGAGCCGCGTGTAGATTATAAAAATAGTAATTAATAGAGTAAAAAATAGTAAAGTAATATTATAATATTACTTTTAAGGTTTTTTTTTATTCAATTAAAATTTTCATTGCTTAAAATAAGCAGATGGTAACCCATACACACAATTCTCTTATATTTGCGGCCACTTAAATATAATGATAAGTGCGGAGACCATATGAGGGCTTTAATTTGAGATAGGATTAGGCAAGCCAATGCAACCAGAGTGAGAGGCAAATACACTCATATGGGAGTTCTTTTGATTCCCTTAGGGCTTCACAAAGTTCCCCAGTTCATGGTCCTATTTCCATTTTTGATATGTATGGGGAAACATGAACTCTGAGTCGCAATTTGGTTTCATATCTAAGTTCATTTGAAGAAGTACGTAGTCAATTGTCCCATTGAGTTCGATTGTCATACGTTTGCCAGATAGATTCTTGGAGCCCACTTCTTTTAGACGAAGTGCACTTTCAGCTGCTGTGCACCTTGTATGTAGTCATCCAGGTCTGGAGGTTTGAAAATAATTACCAGCATTACTGGAGGCCAGGGCCGGACCCACCATACGTGCAGAATGTGCAAATACATAGGGCGCCAAGCTTTGGCGCTCATTGTCGAACCACAATATAAAAAAACAATTACACACATAGGTACTTTCATTCTTCAAATTCAAGTTCGTCTATGGATGTATATTTACTCAATCACATGTCGTTAGCGTTATGTCTAAACAGCATGGATGCGCAAGCCCGCAAATCATCTTATGACAATTTTAGAATTAGTTTTTTAATGAAAAATAAGATGACATATACAACGGCAGGAATCGAACCTGCGACTGCGAGGTTGACAGGCGAGCACACATCTATCGCGCCACGGCCACCCTTGCTTTTTGTACAAGGAGAAAAAAGTGTCAAATTTTATGCCTCTAGGAGGCCAATAGTTTGGCCGCGAATTGAGTTTTAAGATATACAGTAGACGCTCGATATAGTGTAGTAATAAAAACCAGGCATGTTCAGTATTTCGAGATTGATCACTATTTCGAGAGAGATATTCTATTAGTTTTTCAAAGCTAAATTTAATAAACTACATACATTGAGTAGTGTGAAATGCACACAACTTTTTGTATTATTATTAAGTATAAATAAGCAATTTTACAAGCAATAAAATACATATGCAAAGTGAGGCTTGACAAACAGCATATGCATTTAAGCTTTTTCACCAAAAACGTTGCCGAAGAACCTTATTAAGCAGGTTTTAATTTTTGTGTTTTTGTTTCCTTTAGTCCAAATAATGCGTTTCGCCCAGGTACTACAGTTGGGCTCATCAGCATCTAACTGATGAGCCCAACTGTAGTACCTGGGCGAAAAGCATAATTTGGACTAAGGTCACAAGAAAACAAAAATTAAAAGCAGATTCCACAAAAGAAGAACAAAAGCAATACCTACGTATATGCGTTTGTATTGTTTTTACATTTCTTCTTAAAAACTTATTAAGTAAGATTAATATTTTAACATTATAAATGGTTCATTACCTGCTGATAGCTGCATATCACTTTTGTCAAGCAAAGTTTAATAAAATGCACGACTGGATCGCACGAAGTTGCTCTTATGTTCGATCACATTGTATGCAAAAGATTTCTATTTAAAATCTAAATATATTTTTAAGGTCATTTTTTACTCTATACAAAAAATTTTTTTCTAAAAAAAAAAATGGTATGACAATCCTAAATATTTAATAATATAAACTTAAAAGCAAAAAATTAAATCGGATTAATTAAAGAATAAATACTTAAACTCTTTTAAGCTAAAAAAAAAGTACACCATTTTATTTCTTAGATAAATTTGAATTTATGGGAAAAAAAATTTAAAATCTGTGGAGCGGTTTTTGAGAAAAAAAGTTTTTTCCTTAAGCTTTTCGAAAAATTTTTTTCTAAAAAATTCAAAAAGGAGAATTCATAGGTATTCAGCAAATACATATAACTATAATTTTTGAAAAAAAAATTACTGAGCAGTTTTCAAAATATAAATTAATTTATTTTTTTTAATCTTTTAAAAAAACAAACAAAATATTTATTAAAAATATTGGTACGCGGTATAAATTGGGCAACAAAAACCTATATACGTGTGAAATTTCGAAAGAATCGGTCGAGCCATTTATGAGATAGTCAAAATAAAAAAAAAACGGTCAGACAGACTGACACACAGACTGACAGACAGACTGACAAAAAGACAGATAAGCTGTGGACGCATTATAGATGGAAAATTCTGATAAAAAAAAAAAGTGTTCACTATATCGACATTTTTGTGTTCACTATGTAGAGTACTCTGTATAAAATATTTTTTTGTTCACTATGTTGGATAGTTCACTCGAACGAGATTCACTATATCAAGCTTCTAATGTACATAGGTATTTGAAAGAAGAAAATTTGCAATTCTGCAAGAGTAATTCCGCCGCAAGTGCAAGTCATTCTAATCACGCTCCTTACATATCACCTATTCACGATATCAACTACACATACAACCTACAACCCAACAAACTCTCATTTGAAATCTGTTCATATATCTCTACCGAGTTCTAAAACGAACTGAAGAAGTTCCGAAATCAATCTTAATTTTATACTTTTTATTTTCATTCGTTGTCCGTGATTCTCACTCTTCGGAGTGACTAAAACTAAAAGTAGTGAAATTCTGAAAAAAAATCGGTCTTCTAAAAATGCAAAAGAGGAGTCTTGGTTCGATTGGCTAAGATCACAAAATCGAATGGAGACTGAAAATTTAATACAGGGCCGTCGCCTTATATCAAGAACGGTAGTAAATCGGCAAGATTTCGTGGTGCATGATTTCGTTATGCGGGATTATAATGACGCGGTATTTATAACCCATCCCAAAACATATGATACATTTTGTAACTATCTGTAACCGGAACTCATTGAGCATTTTTCGATATTATTCATTCCAAGTTTGCAGCAATGTATTCACGTCAAAACTATAAATTATTGGCCAGCACCCTCAATCCTCATGGCTAATATGATATCTTATGTTCAATAACCCTAAAACACATACATGATTGATTACTTAGTTCCTCTGTAATTTAAAACTTTGGATATGTTTCATACATTTATTCATGTAAGTATCTAAAATTGGTCAGTCACGTCTGTATATCTTTTATTTAAAAGCAAAACAAGAACTAAAAACATTTATCATCCCCAAAAAATATTCTGTTACATACAAAAAAAATAGTATTATTGAAGCCAAACAGTACGAGTAGTCTAACCCAACCAAAGACCGTAAAAAGGTCAAGTGGAAACGAAAACAAAACCCCTGAAGAATTAATTTAAATTTTGATTAATTCACAGTTTGTTAAAGGACTACTTTTTTTTCAAAAAAAAAAAAAAAAAAAATCCCATTAATGTGTGACAAAACTTTAAATGAAATAAAATTAAGCAATTCAGGGAAATCAGTCACCATAAAATTAACTTGACAAAAATAAAAACATAATTTTGTTTGCCTGTTTTTATTTTACTGCGTAACTCGCACATACCCTTGTGCGAATGGGTTAAAAATTTCAAGTTCACAAAATAAAATGTGAGGTTTTATTCGTTCAAGAAATTGAGCCTTAAAAACTGACAGAGAGAGATTTATTTTTATTCAATTTTAAGGACAAATAATGAATATTTAACAGCCTTAAGCTTTTCCTAAGAGTCTTTTCTGATTTTCTGCATATACTATACTGTTTTATATATGTATATACACACCTGTGTTTAGATTTAAATGATTGCAAATTCTTGGAAATTAAAAGCCAAAGGTTATTAAATTTTTTTGGAATAGGTAAGGAAAATGAGATAAATCTAAACAAAATAACTGCAGAGGATAAGTTCAGAGGAATAAAGCAAAACATCATGTATATTTTTTTAAGTTGTCATCTCTGACAATGGAAATTTGAAAATATCATGAGCTATTAAATTGAATTGTCAAACTTTGAAGGGAAATATACGCTCTCCGGAAATAATGGCTATAATCAAAACAAATTATATAAATCGGGTGCCCCTAGCCGATACTACCCCAAAAGCACAAGTTGGCTTAAAGATCTTAAGTATTAAACAAAAAATATAAATACAAAATTATTCAATCATCGATGTCCAATTTTCGATCACTTGCAGCAAATAAAAAAAATTAATTCGTACAATTTTCTTTCACAGTTCGTTAGTGGGGGTCATAAGTAGTCTAAATCTCGGTCTTAGGGAAAATCGCACTGGAGCTTCAGCCGCCATTTTGAATTTAATAAACATTTTAATTAGGGCAATAACTTCGCCATTTTTGATTTTTTATAAAAATAATGATTCCAATCTGATCCCTCTGATCATAGAGGATACGGCGCGCGTCTCAACAATGGCTTGTGGATTATGATCAGTCCAAATACGACAATTTTGCTAATTAACGTACTCATTTAACCAAAAGTGAGATTCATCGCTGAATAAAATTTTCTTGTGATGCGTTGGGTAAACCGAACTATTATTTTGGTAATAAATTTGCACGATTCGCAAACGTTGTTCAGGAGTAAGTCTATTCATAATGAAATGGCAAACAAAACTGAGCATAAATTAAGTGACAGCTGTCAAAAAGACCAACTCCAAAAAAAAAGTATTGCCAGATTGAAAAACACACGTCTAAGAAACTAATATTTTTTAGTCTCTAATTATTTTGAAGTAAATAATATATGATTCTTAGTTTTTTTTTAGAATTCCTTTATTTAATTATTCAAAATATAAAAATAGCTCACACGTCAGCGGATTGTGGAAAGTTGTGAATGCAAAAAGAAGAAAAAAGAAAAGATTCGAGATGTTGCAATGCAATTTATAGATTTAGGTTAGTTAAGTTAAGGAAGTTAAGCTGAGTGAAGTTGTACATATTTTACTTAACATTTAGAAAAAAATTTATGTATGATTTGATATTTCAAATATTAATTTAAACATAGAATCGTTTTTTATAAGATTTAGAATTTAAATTATCATTAGTAAAATTATAACGCAAATTTTAGTTAACACACCTTTTATAATGAAATTGAAGGATGTTAGAAGAAGGTATAGGTAATACTAATGATCGGTGCAATATTACTGCATACTATTCATGTGATTTTTAAAGATATATTATATTATATAAATCTATGAGGGCCTACAAAGAACGTAATGTTGGTATTCAGTGACTTACAATGTGTAAAAATTAAATATAATTAGTTAAAAATAAATAGATGATAATTATAGCTTGGGGAAAAAAAGATACAATGAAAATTCTTGGACAAAATGAATATATAAAAAAAATTTTAAAATAGTTGGTGCGGTTTAAAAAAAATTTAAACGCCATTTTAAAGTAATTAATAACATACACATACAACAATAATTGGTTATTTGCGTGACCTTTTTTACTTAAGTAAATGTTAAGAAAATTTTTAGTGGGCTATAGTTGAAAATATGATGTTATACTGTTTTAATTTTGCCACGTTTCGAGCATGGTTACGCTCATCACCAGGCCTTTATTTCACAAAAATAAATAAATACAATACAAACAAACAATTAATTAACACTATTTTCAAAGTGTCGTCAACAAAACTTACATAAAAACATTTTGAATACAACATTAAAATCCCAACAATCTTACACTTGCATGGTCAATGTGCATACAAGAAACTATATGAAAAGACAAAAAAATAATAATTGAAAACATTAACAATTTATTTTAAATTTAACTTTATACAACTTTAATTTAAAAAAAAAAGTCAGTCAGAAATGTTTTTATTATTTTCACATCGAAAAACCACTTTTTTAACAAAAGAGGGAGATGTAAAAAAATGAGTGTATATAAGAAGAGCATAATAGTTTTATTCAGACTCTAATTACTGCGCTATCTATAGGTTCCCAATAAAATACTGCTTCTATTTCAATAAAATTTTTCTATATTCCATTGCTGCCGCATTGAGCATTATAAATTGGCATATTTCGTTCACAAATGTCGGTAGGATTACCAACTGATATCATGAACAGAAACATGTATATCGTAAATTAAATCTTAAAAAATTTAAACTAAATCCAAATAAAAATAAATCTATATTTTTCCACACCACCAAGAGGCTAGATAGTAGGCACGTTTTTTTAAGATTTCTCCAGAAATAATAATCTCTTTTAACGTAAAAATAAATAAATAAACACTGCACAAAAACAATAATATCTTCTCAAATTCCACTGTATTATTTAGCATATAATACTTACATATTATATATTTATTTTCATGAAGAAAAAAATTAATTCGTAATTTAAAGTGTTGCAATTAATTAATAAACCAAATTCCATCAAAAACTTGCACAAATTTCCCCTTAATAAAAATACCCAACAAATATTGTATAGATGCATTTAAAGTGTGTTCCAAAAAAGAAAACTCTAAGAAAGCTTTTCTTCTGAACGGTCGATATCAAAATCCAAAGTGGAAGGCGTTACAATTTCCATCAACGGACGACTGGTAACTCAGAATCAATGTGTTTTTTTTTTTATTAAACACAATAGACGAGTCTCCTCACAGCCGGGCAGTGTGGAATATTTCAGTACCAATTTCCTAAGTTGAGTGTCATGGGAAAACAACAGCCGGCACCAGTGTGTTTAAAAAAGCTCTCGCATAAGGCATGTACTGAAAATATAAACTGAATAGGGTATAGTTTGGAAAAAAGAGCAGTCGGTATTTTCAAATAAGACTTCTGCTATGTAATGTGAAAACACAAGCCAAGAATGTTTAAAATTCAACAGAATTTAAGAATGAGTTTTTATATATATGCATAAAATGTGTAAATTTAAAATTTTTATGTTCAAATTTATACCGAAATTCGGCAAGCAATGTGTTAGCTTCCAAAAAAATTGTGAATGAAATCGCTTAAAATTATACTCTGTCCCAGAAAAATAGGCAGTGTAGGCATGATAGGACGTTTGCCTCTTATTGTCGCTTCTGTGGATTGCACAAATCTGGCACTCAATAAAGCTCTCGTAGGGTTTTCGTAGTGTGTATTTTAAATAGACCCAATTATGAAAGAAGAGTATGTAGGGTTACCACTCTTTTTTTCGATAGTATTTTCTATTTAATCGTTTTGTTTATAAGACTTAAAACACATTTATATTTTCCACACCACCATGAGGTAAGATAAAAGGTGCGTTTTTGAAGGGTATCCCCAGTTGGCGTAATCCCTTTTAAATAAGAAACAAGTAAAAAAATATTACCTATTATCAGATTTGTTTTTCTTTGGTGGCGAGTTTTGGCCTTTGGAACTGTTTTCGTTAATAAATCTGTAAACTATTCGTTCACCTACAGGAAAAATATCAGGTACTTGCCATACAGCTTCTGTCTTATTTTGCCAATTTTTATGAATTTTTTGTCGTGTCAACAATTTCTTTATTTTCGGAGCTTAAATCTTTTGAAATCCTCGAAGCCATGTCGAACTAATGATATAAAACTTTAAAAAACAACACAAGTCTTTAAAAATACACGAGTTAAAAAAACAAATTGCACAAGACTTTAAAAGAAATACATCTTTTAAACATACATTTTATACAAAAATACTTTACTTCACATTAATTAAAATCTGCGCAAATAATGTTCCTGTTCAAAGAAAACAGCTTAAAATTTTGTTCCTGCATTTGAACGTATTTTCCACACATGATAAGAAGTGCGCAAAATGAAAACACTCCACGATAACACTCATCATTCAAATCTTTTTTTAAAGCTCTTAAATCAAAAGCACCTCAACAGAAACCCAAAGAAAAAAAACCGATCGAGTTAATAAATGGAGACGGGAAACTCTGAAAGCACATCAATATATAATGGGGGTTGAATGGCATCAGCAGCCATAGGGCACAGGCCACAGCAAAAGCAATTTAGTCCACAGCGACACAGCGATGTGCGCTGAGTAAGACGTTGGGTCTGCGTCCGATGCAATGAATTTTTTTTTTCATTATTTTATATATTTACGGGCGTGCAAACACTTTTTATTGAGAAGTTCTTTCAATTAAGTATGGTGCTAAAATATGACACGCTACTGATTTTGGAAAAGCTTTCATACGTGTACTGCCTATTTTTCTGGGACAGAGTATAGAATTATTTGCTTTCCCCACTTCCGCACATCTCCTTTTACTTCCGATTATAGGTACTTTAAGGCAAGTTATGTATTCGTAAAAAAAAAATGTTCAAACAATCAAACATGACATTGCGATCATAGAGAACACAAAAAAAGTGGGTCCCGCAATTCCGTCTGTCTGTCTGTCTGTCCTCGAGTCTGCAGCCTAAGCGGTTCGGTGGATTTGTTTCAAACTTGGTACATATAATTTTTTCGGTAATATGCTCACACTTTTTTTCATTTTTTTTTAAGGCGACAAATGACAGTAGCCCCCATACATTTTTTGGTAGCCAAAAAAATCTTATTTTTCTCAAAAACGGCTCCAACGATTTTTATAATAAAAATCAGTTCATTAATGAAGGGACATTTTGATCATTTTTTTTTTTTTTTTGGAAAAAAATTGTTATTTTTTTTTGGTTTTCGGTTTTATCGGAAACGGTTAATTTGATTTTTTTGAAATTTTTTACACAGAAGCTCCTAGAAAGCTTAAACACTATTACCAAATATTTTTTTTTGGAAATTCATTTTTTTTTGAAAACTCAAAATTTCGAAAACGTCTCAATAGATTTTTTCAATACCTCGTATTTGGTGGTTTTTTGACATTATCTTGAATAGTTAAAAAAACTATTTTTTTAAATAAAAAAAACAACGGTTTGTTTCTCGAAAACGGTTCCAAGAATTTTTATAAAAACAATTGTGGGTTCTTAAATTAGTACAGTTCACTTTCAAGTATAAAAATATTTTTTTTGCGTACTTATTAACGGTACTTCCCATATTCCCGTTTTTCTCAATATTGGATGAACCGATTAAATTGTTTTCTTTTTTTATAAAAATTGCTCCCTAAGATTGTTAATAAAACTGCATACGAAAATTTTCAAAAAAAAACGTTTTTCGATTTTTAAAAAATAAATAATTTTTTTTTTTTGAAAAATCGATTTTGCAAAAACCAGTCACAGAATTTTTTTTTAAATTTGAATTTTATATGTATATTTATAATATCTTCAAAATGGCGTTTCAATTTCTTTTTCTAAAAATATTTTCAAAATTTTATACATAAAAAATTAATTTATTAAAAAACCGCTCCAACGATTTTAAAATTTTTTTTTGATATATTCTTATTTTTTCATGAATTCAAATGGCATCTTTATATTGCCTAAAACTGTAAGGACTGAGCAATATAAAAACATTTAAGTATGTGTATTATCCATTTATTTTTACCTTATTATTATTCCCTTTTTAAGGATTTTTGCGTATGTCACTTAATACTAAAAAAAAGGAATCATCCATTCGACAATTCATTTTACTAAGAATCAAGGTAATCTTACCTACATAGGCTTTAAACCTGCATAGGATAACTACACCTAACTAACTAAACCTCAATGGTTAGCTACATTAAAGTTTTTACCTTCAAGAACAAGTTCGTGCGATTCAGCCGTGCATTTTATTTTCTTCTTCTTCTCTCTCTTTACTTGCGTTATAGGTACTATAGGGCAAGTTTTGCATTTGGGAAAAAAATCGAACTCGAGATTTTAATCAAATTTGACATTACGTTGATAGAGAATACCAAAAAGTGGGTCCCGCAATTGTGTCTGTCTGTCTGTAGAACGATCAACAGCCTAAACGGCTGAACCTACTTTGTTCAAACTTGGTCATTGGTTTAATCGTTGTTTTAGCCCCAAAAATAACGGTACTTGCCATACAAATTGGTCTACCAGTTTAGTTATCTCGAAAACGGCTTTAACGATTTTGATAAAAATGTGTGTGTGTGCTACTTTGGGAATGGTTTAAATTTTGGCCAAAATCTTTTTTTTTAATATTTTATTATTAACGGTACCTGCCATACAACCATATTATTGATTTTCGACTTTCTCATAAACGGCTCAACGGATTTCGATCAAATTTGTATGCAGGAGCTCCTTCAAATTCTAAATAATACTGCATTTAAAAAAAAAAAACATTTTTCTTTTGGAAACTCAATATTTTGAAAACGGGTGGACGATTTTCTCTGAAATTTTGTTTTCAAATTTATATTAATAAATATTTAAAATTGCATTTTATTTCTTATTGGAGAGTAAAATATTGTATATTCTGTTTTCGCCAATGCCAACGCAACGTTTCATAATCGTCACAAACGAATTGTAAATGTACACAAAAAAGGTGTAACTTATATCAGATGTTAGTTAATATAAGCTTTGATTGTTGAAGTACAAACACTTAATGTGTAGTTTTGATAAGGTGTTTGAGTTTAAACAATATTTGTATAATTATAAACATTGTGGGTGTAATGTTTAAACATTATTAGTTTAAAAATGAATAATGGTGATTGAAATGTACACAGAGGGTGAAAATTTAAAACAAATGTTTGTAATATTCAACATAATTTGTTCAATTTTTTGTTTTACCTATTGTCATGTGTATAAATACGCAACTTGCCTACTGTTAAGCTAACTATTACATACAATTTCTTGGTAAATTTACACGCAGTTTTACAGTGTAGGTATGCAATATAAGATTATCTATGAACCCTTGCATAACACAGAGTTTCGTGAAAAAGCCTTGTAAAATATTTTTGAAAAAAAAAAACTCTAAGGCTTAAATACCACACAAGCATCTCCTGTCCAAGCCCTTAAGGTATTCCCTAAACGATTGCTGATTATGATAAATTTGCAATAATCTCCACCTCAAAAAAAAATTACAAAAATAAAGTTTGTTAATTTTATTTAACCTTAAATGTCATTATGAAATAAGTGCCAACTTGCAACGTTCGTTTGAGGACAACATCTTTTATTTGAACACCTACTAAAATATACGAGCGTGTATGTGTGTATAATCCTTTTAAAGGCCACCCCTAAAGTCACGATCCTCAGCTGGATAAAACTTTATCAAAGTGTTATCTAAATTATGACGTGATTTCTACTTCTTTAATGACATTTATTTTGGCGTTCATGACAAACAGTTACAACCAGGATACATATATATATATATATACTCCTACATGCTTACTTTAATCCCAAAGAAAGTGTGGAGAGCATCTATATTCTTGTATGTTGGTCCTATCTACCGACTCTATAATATTACCTGAATCCCTTTGATTTTTTTTGTCTTCTAACGTACCATCATCGTCCTCCTCCTCGCACACTACCTGGGTGGGTTCATTTGTGGATGTGGTGAATGGATGAAGTATAAGTTAGTGTATGGAAAAACTTTCTCTGTGCTTGAAGCTCAATCTGGGATGATCACAGCATCATGACCTTTTTGTGGTAAAACGATGCCACACCAAACCAAACATACATAGAAAGATATATTGAGATATGACACACACCACACCCAAACCCTCCTAAACCAAAAATCCTTTATAGTAAAAATGTGAAAATCAAAATAAAAAAAAGATGAGCCAGAAGAAGGAGCGCACATAAAAACGACTAGGGCGACATTGTGAAAAAAAAAACTGACGCGCAAACTTCGATGAAAACGTTCCCTGAATTTTCATGCTGCTTATGCGGTATGTAGGTACGAGTATACTCTCCTATATATTATAAAAACCTTTGGTAAGTGTTAATACTTCTTCTTTTTATCCAGCCAAGCGAGAATATCAAGGATCAAATTATAAATTCAAGCAAAAGTTTGTACCTACTTGTATATCCAGTTTATCCACCCTCTATATTTACTCACGAATTAACATAATCAGATTTTATGTTTCAGTTATATCTTTCTTGATTGAGCATTTTGCAAAAGGCAAAATTTTAAAGTCCTTTTTTTGTTGATGAGCTAAAGATGTTAAGGCTTTTACTTTGGCAAATCATTTGAAAAAGAGGATAACGGGTATATTTTTATATATATAGTAATTTATATAGAAGACCAAATAAATATCCAATATTTAATAATAACATAGGAAGCGTTTACTATGAAAAAATATTTTTCTAAGGAAATATTTTTGGTAAGGGAAAATTTTAAACGAGGCGCGAGGCTTAAAAAGGTCAAATAAAGGACTGATTTCTTTGGAAATTGGTAAAATTTTCAACTATTACGCTTAATTTCTTGACAAACTTCTGAACAGAAAAATCTCGTTGTCGTATTTATTAGATTTCCTAAGAAATTTCTTGGGCAGTTTTTGACTTAATATAGTAGGGGGTGTTTTAACCGTTTTCCCTATTTATAAACTAAGTTTTGTAAATATTTCCTCGTTGACATAACTGTAATCTGTCAAATGCGAGAACTCATGTGTATGTTCAATGAACTTTTCTTTAACTATTCTATTATATATTATCCTCGTTTCACGGGGTGATGTGTTCGATGAAATCCGAAACTATCTAAATGATTTGCATGTTTTTTTTTTTAAATGTTTATTTTGCTGGCGTGCCTAAGATAGGATTGTGTGTAATACTTAATACCTAAAATAACGGTACTTGCCATTTAATTTTTTCTGCCATCTTGATTATTTCGAAAACGGCTCTAAGGATTTTGATAAAAATTAAATGCACGACTGGATCGCACGAACTTGCTCTTATAATCGATCACATTGTATGCAAAAGATTTCTATGAAAAATCTAAATATAATGGGTTATCCATTTTGCGGTTTCAAGAGTAAACGTATATAAAACACATATAAAATATTTTATTTCATATTTCTTTTTTATTATGAAGTTTGAACGTTGACATTATGTGTGAAACACAACATCATTTAAATTACCACTACACGAATTGTTGCAAGCATCGATTCTTTTAATGTAATTTTCGAACACTTTTTGACACATTTTGGCGGTATCTCAGCCATAACTTGACAAATGTTGGTTTTCAAGTGCTCACGAGTTAAAGGTTTATCCGCATAAAGACGGTCTTTCGCGTAGCCCCACAAAAAAAAAGTCAAGCGGTGTCAAATTGCATGATCCTGGTGGCCAGTTGATATCGCTATGACAAGAAATTACGTGGCCAGGAAATGTCTCTTGCAATAAAACCCTATTCGCTCAAGTTGTGTGGCATGTGGCATTGTCTTGTTGAAACCACATATTCTCCAAGTCGTATTCTTCTATAGCTATAAAAAAAAAGTCGGTTATCATATGACCATAACGCTCCGAATTGACGGTGACAGTCGTTTTCGAAGAAGTAAGGGGTAATCGCACCTCCTGTAACGTTTATATATTCATATATAGCTATTTGGGAATTCACCGTGTTCATATTTTATCGTATGCCGACCCACATGCACTACACCTACCTCGGGCGGAAAAAGGAAAGGAAAAATTTGTATATACAATTTTTTGTTATTTGTTATTTTTTTTTTTTGTTATCTCCTGTCCACCTTTACACCTTTAAAAAAAGGAGCTCTTGAAAACAACGCGCTTGCTAGATGCATCTGAGCGAATCTACCATCATTAGGCATACGAAAAGATCCCACAGAAAAAAAAACACGATTCTCAAAATTTTTATTTTCTTCCCAAAGTTACCCCCTAAGAAATTCCCGCACCTTTACAGCCAATGTCTACAGAACCACTGACAGATCCAGACAGGAGTCCAAAGGGGTGTCCAACCGCGTCGGTAACCGAAGGCCTGCTGGTTGCCATGCTCAGCTCGTCGATGGGGGTGATTCTTGTTACTCGCGAAAGGACGGTGTCACTTCTATACAGGCCTTATTCTAAGATAGTGTTCGACCAATAAATATCATTACATCTTCTATAGATGTAGGGCCCGAAATTTAGTCACCATTAACTCTTCTTTTAATATACATACTTACTTAGGGTGGAGGACATAGGTTGTCGTGTCCTCAGAGCGTTCATAACCCACCCTTAGCACAACATTAAAAAAAAATTCTTGGAAATGTCTCATTCTGTTGCTATACTGCCCTATGCAAGTGATGTCTGCAACAGCCCTTGTTTAAAGAGGGGAAATTCATCACTTCCCCTTATGTCTTCCTAAGGACATCTATCTTCCCCTTCATCGCTTTTTTAATCACTTCCCAAATCGAAATTTTTTTCCAACCCATGATGTGGTATTTCAAGCTATCAATAAGAAATTATGGCCGAACCTCATTATCAAACCAAGGAAAATTTGTTTCAACTCCCACTGAAACGTTCCTTCATCAATTGTAATATTCCGGAAATAAAAAGATCAAAATAATTTAACATTTTCACCTTAACAATCTAAAAGCGGAATTTTATTCCGTGAAGCATTCTTAATTTAACTTATTATTATACACAAGAAAAAAATATTCAAACAAACTCATCACTATCACTACCAGCAAAAAAAAATTATTTACGGATCGTAAACGAAATGTAGTTCGAGCACATACTCAGGTCATCATTCATTCCCGAGTCCAATCTCAAAACAATCTTCAATATTATTCTTTCTGAAAACCAAAAAAAAAATATAGGTAGATAAATGGCTTTCGTTGCTATTTATGTCCTTTTCGATTGGTAATCCGGAAGAACTCTCCAAACCGGGATTCCAATCGAACAAGTAAACACTAGATTCTAGATTCTGAAAATTTATTTGAGTGTATGTGTAAGACGGGAAGTGTCAAACGCACATTTGTGATTGTTTTATTTTGTAAACATGGCTGACACAAATGTAGAAGATTTCGAAGTTATTCATGATGAAAATGCGAAATTACAGTTATTGAAGGGAAAATTTGTCTTCGGAACAGGTATCCATAATTTCAATTCTCTAAAGAGAAGAAATTGAAACTACAAAATTACAGACAAACCAAAAAAAAACAATGACGTGAATAAATGAATTTGAATTTGAAATTTAGTGGGTGTGAGTGTATGCGTGCTTCTGGTTTTGTTTCTGACTTCAAATCCAGAAGGAAATTTCTCTTCCATTCAGGAGAAGAACTGTCATTTGATACCAATCGAACAGTTTCAGAAGCATTCGGAAGACTTCGGAAGCCTTCCGGACGACCAATCGAAAAGGCCATTAATCGAAGTGCGTTTCACTCTTCTATTTGTTTCACTTAATTCTTCATATCAATTTGCAGTTTTATAAAAATTCATATTTTATGAAAATCATGTCATAATACAATAAAAAGAATAAACACAAAAAATCGACTTACAGGTTCTCCGAAGTTCTTGTGCACAGCAGCTTGAAAACCTGGTGAACTGATGGTTGATGAAAATAATTAAAGTTGCAAAATAGTCAAAGTTGCATTGAGTAGTAAACAGGGGGGATGATAACTGAATCATTTTAATCCACTTCAAGATCTAATGGCCAAAAATTATATTCACGATGGGTGAGACGTCACACTTAAGCAATATTAATTCCAATCCTTATCAAAACTAACATATATCTTCATCAATTAATCCCTTTATATAGCACTTCAACGGAAATTTATTTTATATACAAAACTACTTTACTTGTATCTACTTAGGTTCACTAAACTAAGTAATCTAAGACTTTACTTTAAAATTCTCATTTGACAAATCGAAATAATTTTATCAATCAAATCCCAAAACTTGTTCATTACATATTATTTCGTTTTCAGCTTTACTTCAAAACAAAAATAAATCTTCCCGATTGCAAAAGTATTTCAATTTAAGAAAAACCAAGAATCCTCTTAGTTCTAACTTTTCTTACGCTTATGTAATCTACATAATATATATGTATGTATGTATAGTGAGCTATTTTTTTTCTCGACTTTAATTTCACCTTTTTTTTTCTTTTCAGTTCGAATTTTCTACTCATCACTCAAAATTTAGTTTTTAATAACTTACTATCTGATCTGGGGCCGAATTACCGCATCAGTGATCGAGTGAGTGAGTCCCATCAGTTATCGAATGAACTAGTGATCACTTTGGCATGATGGCATTCGTAGACTAACGTATCGTGTAACTATTTTAAATTGTAGTAATTCTATTCTACTACAGCGAGTCTCTATTGATTTTTATCGAGTCTTTCTTGTTTGACAGATGAAATTTGTATTAATTTAATTTATTTTTGGACAAACAAATTTCATTTTTTTTTGTAAAAACAACAAATTTTTTGCGAGTTTCCAGTTTTTATTACAAGGATTTGAGGATATTTCTAAATATCCACTAAAAATGGATTATTTCTTTTTATCAAGCGATTCAGATGGTGAGGATTTAAAAAATATTTTTATACGTACATACATACATATGTACATAATAAGTAACATTTAATTCACATCAACCAGAAGATGAGATGTACGAAGCTATGGAGCGCAGACTCCTAAGGGACAAAAGCAATCCTCTGTCTTTGTCAAATTCTGCGTAAGTATCCAAAAATTATATTATGTACATATACATATACCTACATGCATTATAATTACAGAATATTTCTATTTAAAGTTTCATTAAAAGGTTTAGGCTGAATAAAGACGCCTTTGTATATGTTATGCCCAGTTTAGATTTGAAGGGACATATGTCAACAGCAATAAATACAATAATTCTTACATTTTAATCCGGAATTCAAATCAAATACGTTCTATCAGTCGGCTTCTCATCTGACGAATAAAATTCAGTTCGAGAACTGATGAGAGAATGTCAAATTATTGTACTAGACTGCTCGATAGCGTGAGCGGTAATGCCAAATTTACATAATTCAGTCACGTATGACTCGATAACTGATGTGGTAATTCGGCCCCTGATCTAATATCTTTTTCTTTTTTTTTGTTATAGCACCCACATGGATTTTTCGTTATACATACATACATTCATTATACTAATCAACTTTTTTTTTACGTTTCACTTTCTATTCTTTAACTAGGTACTTTGGTTATTGCTGCATGGATTCTTTCTACCAGAACTCAATAGGGAATACCTTTTCTCCCCCCCCCCCCCCCCGCCCTTACGATCGAATAAGTAAAACTACTAGTTCCTCAACACATGGACTTGGTACCATCCGGGCTGCTGCCGGTGCTTTGTCACTTGACAAACTACAAAACAGCTGATGTGGCTTGTGAGTCCAATCACATCCTCACCCTCGGATTATCTATCCACAAATATCTTTGTTCGCTGTGACGACATTAAGGTGGTGCAACCAACTACATGCATATGTGTCGACTGGGAACTGCTTGGTCACAAACTGTACGCGCAAATGACTTAGTTTTGATGCTCTTTTCCGAATAAAGGATTCATCTGCTACCCAATTCGGAAAGAAAATATGTTAACAGAATAACCTGAATGTGGGACTCATTCACTTCTGTTGCGGATTTGTATATGTGTGTGATTAACGCACACCTAATTATTTTTCGGACCGGGGGTTGGTTTTCAGCTATCCGTCGGTCGAGCCCAAGAAAAATAAATCCTCGAGAGAATCTATGTGTGGTAGGGTGGGCCTTGGCTTCCCTAAACAAACGACTTAATTAATTTATATTTTCTACTGAGTTGGGACTCTGTAGTCTTACCTGTTGTCTCTTGTGGGGATAACCACTTATCGTCTCTTCTACTCGAAGAATCGTTCTGCGAGTACCGTTTGTCGCAAATGAAAAGGAAAAATGTACTTTTTTTTATGGACCTGGCACACATGCACTTATGTATGTATTTTTGTTTTTTATTTTGTGAGACGTGAATAACACACCTTGCCCCCTCCGAATCAAGAATTAGGAGTCTCCGATCGGCCAAGTAAAAATTATAATCCTACTCCATGAGGTTGACTACTTGAGGGTGGTATGCTTCCCTATTTAAACAAAATTTCATTATGTATATATACCTGCACCATTTTCTTTCTAGGTATACGATTACACCAAAGCATTTACCAGTAAATTCTGGAATTGAGATTTATTCCAGCTCCTACGAATCCTTCTTTTGTGAGCTGTGCCACGCGGGTGCCGAATAGAATTTATTCTTTTTCTTTTTTGTGAAGACGAAGTTAGTAATCAGGCCGGGACGGCTCGAAATGCCAATGTGCCAAATTCCGAACAAACCACCAACTGAAACTTAAAGCTTACACACAATGATTGATCACACTACGTGTTGGATTTACACGAGCAAGTGGCTTATGAATCAATATTTAATTTGTTTTTTTTTTTTTGCAACGAAAATTGAATTTGATTAAGAAGAATTCCTATAATATTTGATGTTAAGACATCTTATTGAAATACAATTTAAAAAAATTGATTTCTCGAGCAATCGATGTATGAATTCCTCTCAACACAAGAAAACTGAGGACATAAAGAAGAAACATAAGAATATTAAGAAGTATTCGCGAATTTTGTTTGCTTCTCCTAGGGCCGTTCCTTACACTCCGCACCAAAGAGCGCCCCAAACAGTGACTTTTTGTGGATTTAATGGACTCCCTTCAATTACTTGGGGATTCTCAGAACCCCAAATACGACAATTTTGTTTATTAACATACACACCGAGTGAGAAATGTGCTTCGTCGCTGAAGAAAATTTTGTTCGAAAAATCGATGTCCACCGCCTGTTGTTCAAGCACCCATTTGACGTACGACGTTGGGATTGGTCAGTTGGCTTCAGTTGTTGTGTGATCCGGACTTTATATGGATGTAGGTGTAGATCCAAATGCAAAATACGTCTTAATGTGCCGTAAGACAGTCCTAATTCCTGAGAACGACGTGGATTCGATACATTCGGGTCTTAAGCAACACTTTCACTTACAGCAGCGACATTTTCAGTGGTACAAGCGAAACGATGATGCACAGGCCTTACAATATCTGTAACCAATCCAGTCTCTTCAAATTTCTTCACAATTTTGCCAATTGCTTGCGTAGTTGGACGATTATGTAAACCATAATCTCCTCTTAAATCACGATATGTGGCTGTGGCAGAATCCCCATTTTCGTAGTAGGTTTTAACAATTTTTATGCGTTGTGCGATCGCTTAGCTAGATCCATGTAAATGTCAGACTTTCAACTGAAAAAAAAATTGGCTTAACAACTTAGTTTGACACGGATAACCCTTTAGTTAGGCAAGTAATGCATTCTTGGAAAAAAAAAATGTTAGATAATATTCAAACATGACAATACGACGGTAGTGAAGACAAAAAAGGTGAATCCATGCAATATTCCTTGCAGTTCTGCGTAAAGCTGCGTGTTTGGCACATTCTAGAAATAAATAGTTTGTTGAAAATTTTGATATTAACCCATATTAACCGAGATTACATCTGCAAAGATTCCCCAGCGCCAGTGGCTACTCTTGCGAAAGTAAAAACTAACTAGCAAGTGTAAGCTCATGCTTACGCGTTAGCTGATAAATGCATGAAAGTAAAACAAAATTGGAGGGCTCCCAACTTTGCATGTGTCAGCTAAAAGAGTTGGTAGGATTTTACACTTAACTGCAATCTTTTTCTTAACACATGTTAAGTTTTCTGTGTTAACTTTCATAGTCCCGAAATTTTTGCTTTTACAAGTACTGTTTTTTGCGTTAGCCCATTTCACCCTACAAACAGCTAAGTTTTGCAAAAAATATTTAACCCACAAGCCACTTGCAAACTACAACCTTTCAAAACCAAAAGAATTTTTTAAATTGTAGGTGTAGTTTCCGAGCTTAGCCTTAGCAAGCAAACTGATAAAGATGAGTTTCACTTTATGAGAATAGAATTATCAAAATCTGTGTAGCTGTGTAGGTTTCTAGGAATTTAGCATATTGTTGTATAAAGTTAAAACTATAAGTGTAGGCCTATACCTACTTTGCTTATAGATTTATTCCATTTATATATTTAACATATAACATATAACAGTTATCTTGTATGAACCTATATTGTATAATAAAGACACTTGCATACAGAACGTAAAAAGGTAACATCGTTTATTTTCTCTACATAAATATATATATAAAAAAAATATAAAACATGGCGCAGCCGAATTAAAGTGAAATAGTTATGGCAAGAACAAGAGGACAATTAACTAAAAGGAAAGCAAGTCAAGACCCACAAAAAGTTAAAAAAAGTGAAAAAAATAAAAGCAGTTCTGACGATTCAGAAGAGTCAAGTCATTTCGAAAGTGAATCAGTGGACATTGAAGTGGACGATATAAGTAAAATTGTGAGATTATCGAAGACAAACTTTAATGAAAATAGTTCAAAGACTAGTGAAAAAAAAATAAAAATGGATTTAAATGTTCCGAGTCACTTAGTCATGGATGGAAATCTCTCAGAGGATTTCAAAAAGTTCCAACAAAGGTTTCAAATATACATGTGCGCATCCGAAAGTGAAACAAAACCCGAACGAGTTAAAATTGCAATTCGTCTTAACCTAATTGGAGATGATGCCGTTAATGTCTTCAACACTTTCCCTGCCGAAAAAGTGAAAACACTAGCTTCCATATTGAAAGAGTTCGAAGTATAATATAATCCAAAAAAAGACGAGGTGTATGAGCGGTTTAAACTATATAACAGAACACAAAAAGAAGAAGAGACGTTCGATCACTTTCTTACTGATGTGAAGCAATTGGCCAGCACGTGTGAGTTTCATAAAGATGAATTACAAAAAGCCATCCGCGATAGAATAATTTTTGGCATTCTTTCAAAGTCATGCCAAGAAAAATAATTAGCTGTGGGAAACATATCTTTATAGAAAAATCAAGGTTTGAAGACGTCCAGAATACAAGAGAATACGAAGCTATGCAGCAGTCAGGGAGCTCATCAATCAATATTGTTAAGAAATCACCTAGTATCAATTATAATAAATTTAAAAATTTTTATAAAAATAAAATTGAAACTAAAAGTGTAAAACAAAATCCAAATTCTTATAATAATATCTCTTTTCAACAGGATCATTATACCAAAGGGTACGAGTGTTGTGAACGTTGCCATTAGCAGCATCTGCCAAATAAATGTCCATCTTTTGGAAAAGTTTGTTTAAAATGTAATTTGAAAAATCATTTTTCGTACGCATGCAAAACAAAACAGGTAACTGAATTATCCCTGAAAAATAATAATGAAAATGACCAGACTGATTGGATTAGTAATCCAGATGAAACGAATTTTTTTATATATGATATTAGTAAAAAAAAAACAAAATTGTTGGATGGAATCTATTATTGTAGAGTCAACTCCAATTTCATTTAAGCTTGATACGGGCGCGGAAGTAAATGTCTTACCAACATCGTATTTAAATAGTATCGAAACTGATAAAAAAGTTAAGCCGTGTTTGAGAACTTTAGAAGCGTTTGGAGGAGAACTTATCCGTCCAAAATATAGCATTGTTTTTGAAATGTTCTATAAATAACAGAAGTTTAGATCAAGAGTTTTTTATAGTAAACAAAAAATACAGTTACTATTTTAGGTATTATTGCATGTCAGAAATTAGGCTTAATAAGTCGAGCTAATGTAAATACAATTCAGGATCCAAAACATACAATTATTGACCAAAACAAAGATATTTTTTCAGGAATAGGGAAATTTCCCATACCATGTCACCTGCAAATTAATGATATAGTTTCCCCATCCGTTAAGCCACCACGCCGCCTTCCATCCACTCTTATCGAACCAGTTAAAAAAGCTCTCAATAAACTAGAATCGATGGGAATAATACAAAAAGTACATAGTTGGACTATGGGTGGGTAAGTAATATAATTATCGTTGAGAAATCAAATAAACAAATTCGAGTGTGTTTGGATCCGAGAGATTTAAATAAGGCTCTTAAACCTGAAAAATTTTTAATTCCAAAATTCGAAGAAATCAGGGATAAGCTCTGCGGTATGAAATACTTTTCGGTATTAGATTTAAAACATGGATTTTGGCAGGTCGAATTAGATGAAACCTCAAGCGAATATTGCACATTCAGCTCACCTTTTGGATTTTTTAATTTTTCTCGACTCCCCTTTGGCATAAGTGTAGCACCGGAAATTTTTCAAAAATATACCTATCAAAATTTTAGTACATTACCAGGAACCTTCGTTTATATTGATGATTTGATAGTTTTTGGAAAAGATGAGAAAGAACACGATATAAATTTAAATTAAGTTTTAAATAGAGCTCGAGAAATAGGAGTTAAATTTAATGAAGATAAATTTCAGTATAAAATGAAAAGCGTTAAATACATAGGGCATATATTTTCGGAGATAGGAATAGCTCCGGATCCAGACAGGGTCAAGGCAATTTTAAATTTGGAAAATCCATCAAACAAAAAAGAGCTCCAAAGTGTTTTAGGAATGATTAATTACGTTCGTAGTTTAATACCTAATCTCGCTGAAGTTTCTGATTACTTGCGCGAGTTGTTAAAAAACAAAAAAGATTTTGTATGGTGTGATATTCACACGAAAACCTTAAATAAAATAAAAATTTTAATTGCAAACGCTCCCATACTTAAAATGTTTGACGGCCGTAAGCCCATAGTTCTCCAGGGCGATGCGTCAAAAAGCGGCATCGGATATTGCTTAATGCAGTCTGGAGCACCTTTAAGTTTTGCATCTCGATCCTTAACCCTCTACTGCACGCACCATGATCCAAAACGAATAAAAAAAGAAAAGAGTCGTTTTTGTTTTTCATTTTTTGCAATTAAGAGACTAAAACAGAAAAAAATTGTTTAAACAAATTTTATTAAAAGTTATAAATTTTTGCCATATATGGCTGCTTGTGCAGTTACACGTTTTTCAAGCAAAATAACTCCTGCCATATATGGCTGCTTGTGCAGTTACACATATTTTTATACATACAAAATAAAAAAAAAACAAATTCAGTTTAACGGCTTAATGAATAAAAAAACAAACAATAAAAAATTCATTATAAAATAAATTAACAAAAAGTACATTTTCTTTTAATATATAGATATCACAAAATAAGTTAGGAGTGGAATTCGGCGAAGCAATTCCGATCTTTGTTTAGGCATAGACATACTCTGCATTTTTTGCACATTATAAATGATCTGTACTTGCAGTCATTTTGACATTGCTGCCTTGTTTTCTGCCAACCCGGCATATGATCCACAGAGTCCAAACGGACAGAACTCAATGGGATGTCATTGCGCCTTCCTGTTTTTTTTGAAGGATTAGGTGAGTAAACAGGAGTCGAGGGATTTGATTCAATGGTTGTCTTCTGGCGTTTTGGAGTGTTTGAAGTTGAAGCTGGGCGCCCCCTTTTCAATTTTTTTTTACTTCTGCACAGGTGTTCTGCTAAAGCCAGCTTAAAATCAAAAAGGGGCATATGTATGTCGCTTTTCTGCCGCCACAAAATCCATGCGTTAACGACACACAAATCTAAAAAGTGGAAAAATATTTTTATGTACCACTTTTTGGATCGTATGTCAATTCGACATAGACCGAGCATGGAGTCTAGGAGGTCAACACCACCCATATATTTATTATATTCATCTATAATCATGGGGCAGTCAACCTCTATGTATTTTTTTTCCTTTTTAGAGTACCTTCTTTTTTTTGTTGTTGGATTGCCCCCCACAAAAGTGGAAAGCATGTTTACAATTTTGTTGTCATACCAGGAAACGAAAGAAACGTCCACGCCTTCAATTTTTGCCATCTTTTCGATAATATTTCCTCTACCCATTTTCTTTCTTTCCTTTTCATTTGGCACGTCAATATTGGTGACTCTATTTAGCCTCACCGTTCCCAATGGAAGAAGACCAGCTTTGGTTAAATGTACCTGCAGTTTCGGACTGTTGAACCAGTTGACAAAATAAATTTTGTGGTTCATATGTCTTGGCACCGTTGAAACCAACCTGGACACAACGTTTCCGCTAACACCCAAATCTGGACAACCTTCCGGAATAACGTTACTCTGTTCTCCTGCGAATAAATCGAAGTCATAGCTGAATCCCGATATTCCACTCAAAACGAGGTTTTTATACCCCCATTTATGTGGTTTTTTGGGGTTATATTGCTTAAGATGATGTCGACACTTAGTGGGAATTGTTTGCTCATCCACTGCTAGGTGTTCTTCCTTTGGTATAAGAAGAAGTCGTTCTCTTATATTATTTAGAAGTGGTCTGACTTTGAAAAGCTTGTCGTGTCCAGGCTGGCCAAACCTCACGAATTTATCATTGTCAGCGAAATGCAGACATCTTTTTATTTCCTCCCACCGCCTACACGGCATGGTCTCATAAACAAAAGATTGTCCTAGTTGAGAATTCCAATACCGTCTAGTAGAGGGCAATTTTATGAGGGACGTGAACAGTGATATACCTACAAACTGTTCCATTTCACTTCGAGAAATGTTGACTGGCTTATTAATATTTTCTTGTAAAGCTTTCCTGTTGGATTCTTCAACAATCATATCAAACAATTCTCCCGTGAAAAGAAAAGAAAAAAAAATCAGCAGGGGTCTCTAAAGATGACATTTCCTCTGGAAGGCCTTTGGTCCCTAAAAAAGGATAATCACTTTCCTGGAATGAAGCCCGCGACTTTTTCCTCCATGTAACCTTTTCCCTCTTTTTGTTTTCTTTCGGCTTAATGTCGATAATGGTTTTTCATCACCAGAATCGTGATCGCTTTCATCGGTTTCTGGCACCTGTATGTGTTCTCTGAAATCCATCTCGATGTCCTGCTCACCCTCAGATTCGAGGATTTCATCCTCACTTTGGGCTCCATCACCGGGAACATCACAAAATCTTTTCCCGTAGAATGAATTTGAAGAGATCATTTTTTTTTACTGCAACAAAAAACGAAAATCTCATATATCCATTTCGTTGTGAATGCACAAGCAGCTATATATGACATCCTTTAAAAAATTTAATATTGTTGTGAATGGATAAGGAGCCATATATGGACGTTGTCAAAAACGCGTTGTGTCTTGATTTCTACACACATAATTGAATATTTTTTGCTTAAACTTCACTTACCAATATTCAATCTCGCAGAAAAAAAATAAAACAGCCTCTAAATTCTTCTTTAGCCAATAAAAATTTTTTTATTCTACACTTTTTATCTACACACTCGCTGCGCGCACTGTTAAATTTGACTGCGGTTATTTGCGCTTGTGCAAAGAAAAGGAGAACCAAATATACAAATACACATAAACAAAGATCCATTCTAAACAGTCAAAACGGTTCTTTTCCAGTGGCAGTAGTCGGCGTTTAAAAATCAAAAGCCATATATGGCTTCTTGTGCAGTAAAGGGTTAACTCAAACTGAAGTTGGGTATGCTCAAATAGAGAAAGAACTACTGGCTATAACTTTTGCATGCAATAAATTTCACAATTATATATATGAAAGACCAGTAACTGTTCAAACTGATCGCAAGCCGCTAGTAAATATTTGTAAGAAAGATTTAGATAAAATATATTGCACTAGATTACAACGCATGAAATTAAAATTAATTAAATATAATTTAAACGTAGTATATGTACCAGGTAAATATTTACATATTGCGGATTTATTGTCGCGATAATAAATAATGAAGACGAAGATTTTAATGAAGTTATTCATTCGTTGAATATAAGTGAATACCGAAAAGAAAAATTAAAAGTTGAAACAGAAAACGATACAGTCTTGGGTAAATTGAAAATAATTTTAAAAACGAAATGGCCTATTGGTATAAATAGAGTACACCTTTTTACAATTTACGAAATTATTTATTTTTAAAAGAAGATATTATATTTTTCAATAACAAATTAGTTATTCCATTATCATTACAAAAAGAATATTTAGATATTTTCAACGAAGATCATTTAGGGCCTATAATTCAGCATGTGATTACTAAACTTCCTTTTTTAAAATTGGGAGTTGATATTCTGGAATTCGCAAATCATCCATATCTTGTTATAGTGGATTATTATTCTAAATGGTTAGAAATAATTGAACTTAAAAATAAGTCTAGTTTAGAAATAATAAATAATTTAAAACATATATTTTCAACCCATGGCATACCACAAGTGATAATAGCAGATAATTCTCCATTTAACTGTGCTACATGTCTATCATTTGCTAAAGAAAATGGTATATAATTTATTTTTAGCAGTCCTTATTATCCAAAGTCGAACGGTCTTGCTGAAAAATATGTTGGAATCGCCAAACATTTGTTAAGAAAAAGCCAGGCTTCAAACATAGATTTAAATATAGCATTGCTTGAATATATAGAAATACCCCATTATCTGGAATGCAATATTCTCCAGCTCAACTTCTGTTTAACAGACGAGTTCGCACTAAGGTTCCCATACACAATAACTTACTCATTCCAAAAATTCCCTCTTACGTTGAAGATTCCATTCACAAATCCAAAAATGTAATACAAAATCATTACAACAAAACATCATATATAAAAAAGAACTTTTCATTAAATGAACCTGTATGGATGCAAAAATCCGACAAAAAATGGTATCCGGGAAAAATTCTTTATAAATGTCAGGAACCATATGTCATATGTCGTAGAATTAAATGAAGGGGGAAGATATAGACGAAACAAAATCCATATAAGAAAAAGATTTCATAAAACAATTTCGCCTCAACGAGAAGCTGTGATTTCTTCTTATGATCACAAAGTTCACAACACTCGTAGCCGCATTGAAATATAATAAGTTAACTTTGGTAAAACTGCAAGTTTGTACTTCTAGAATCATGTATAATATAGATATGTATTATGTATTAAATTATAAATGAACTATTTGAAATTTTGAATTTAATAACTTGAACTTTAAATTATTGTTTTTATTTTGATTATTCATTTAAAAAGGGAGATGTTGTATAAAGTTAAAACTATAAGTGTAGGCCTATACCTACTTTGCTTATAGATTTATTCCATTTATATATTTAACATATAACATATAACAGTTATCTTGTATGAACCTATATTGTATAATAAAGACACTTGCATACAGAACGTAGAAGAGGTAACATCGTTTATTTTCTCTACATAAATATATATAAACGGTGATTTTTTAAGAGCTTGGTTTTTGAAAATTCAAAAAAACACAGAAACTTGTAAAAAGTGAATGAAATTTTTATTTGGATCGATAAACCAATTTCTGCCATTTACTTTTTAAAAATAATTTCACTTAAATGTTGCCCGCGGCTACGCTTCAGGTGGTCCATTCTGAAGATCCAATTTTGGCAAACTTTTTCACACATTTCGGCCGGAATCTCACCAATGACGCGTTCAATGTTGGCTTCCAAGGCAGCAATCGTGTTTGGCTTGTCCCCATAGACAATAGACTTAACATAGCCCCACAAAAAATAGTCTAACGTGGTCAAATCACATGATCTTGGTGGCCAATTGACTGCGCCAAAACGTGAGATCAACTGCTCACCAAATTCGCCTCTCAATTGATGCATGGTTTCGCGTGCAGTTGCGAAACACATTTTTCACAGAGCACGAATTTTGATAATAAATTTCAATAATTTGCAAACGTTGTTCAGGCGTAAGTCTATTCATGATGAAATGGCAAACAATTCTGAATCGAAACGTCAAATGTTCGTGGAATTTGTCATGTGTGATCTGTCAAAAATATAAACGTTAAAAACCAAGTAGCAAAAAAAATCACCCGTTATAAAAAAAAATATAAAACACATATGCGTATACGTATCATTTGAAAATTTGAATTATTAAAAAAAGTTTTAAAAAATGCCTTGAAAAATTAACAAAAATATTAATTGAAAATATTGGTATGCATCACATATTGAGGTAAGCCAATATAATATGTGTAAAATTTCGAAAGAATCGCCTAAGCCATTTTCCAGATAATAGAAAACAAAAAAATCGGCCCTATGGAAGGTACCGCTCTTAGCTATTGTTGGTAATTTTTTTTCCAGCATTATAATAGTTCATACCGAACAAAAAAGTACTCTGATTTTCTAAAATCAAAATCGTTAGAGCCATTTTCGAAAAATAAGCTTTAGCATAATGGCAATTTCACCAAAAAACACTCTATACCAAGTTTGAAGGAATTCGGCCCGCCCATTTGTACTGTAAGTGGCTATACTAACATAAACACAAGCCCAAGTTTTTTTGTCTTCGCTATCATCATAATGTCATGTTTGATTATTATCTCAAAACTTTTTTTTCGACGCATGCATAACTTGCCTTATAATGTACTTCCCTATAATCGCAAGTAAAAAAACAACCTCCGGAAAGGGAAGGGTCCCAAAATGAAGAATAGTTCGATTGTAAAAAAAAATAGAAATAATAAATCGTCTTTGTTAAATTTAATAAGAAAACTAATCCTGGTAAAATAAATGGAAAATCCTTTTTCTTAATTTTTATTTAATTTGAAGATATTGCATAAGTAGACTCTTGCCCTGGGTCCCCGGGCAACGCGCCGGCCGGGGTCTTTCTGAGTTTGGTATAAAATTGTGACTAGCGTTTAAGTGGAAATTGAATAAAAAATAAATAAGTAATCTAATCTAAATACATAATTACTTTTAATATTTTATGACGTCACAAGATGTGCTGTGTGTGAATTGTACTACATGGAAACGGAATTTATGCTGAGTATACCTTAGTGGGTATTGGCGGAGGCGATTCTTCATTTCTAAAAATATTTAGGAACACAGGAAATGGGTACCACTTTATAACAATAGGTACAAGTGTAGGCAGGTAGTATACACGAGTTAAACTTATATGCAGTTGAAACGAGGTAGTATTTTTAAAAAAATCATACCTACCTTCATAAATGAATGAAAGCATATATTATTAAATGCAGTGACGTGCCGTGGTGCTTAAAGCAAGGCGTTCACTAACTGCTCCTTCAAATGTTGTATATTCTTAGTTACGATTCAGGATTACGACGAGGACGTTGTTTTTGTTGTTTTATTTTTTATTTGTGTTTTTTATATTTTTTTTTTTTAGTTTTTGTTTTTATACTTTTCTGAGTTTTTCTTTGTAAGGAAACTATAATTTAGAAAGGAAATACTTCAATAAAAAACAATTCGTCGAGATTTCTTCAAAAAACTTGCACAATTTCATCATAGAAACTGTTTGATTTCTTTTACAAATGATTTTTCTATTTAGATAATTGCAAGTTTGCTCTTGCATTCTATTTCTATCATACGATTTAACGTGCTTAAGAGCAGAAAAAGAAAGTTCAATAGAGTAACTCGATGTGGTTATTTTTAAGATATACATAGGTCAATCATACGGAGCTTGATACTTCGCCAAAAACACAAAGCTCCTGTTTATAATCGGCAAAAAGAGAGAGGTATTTAGAAGAGTATAGCTTATGATCCCAAACTGTCAGTAAACTTTAAAAGAGAGACTGTAAAAAATAGTACTAATGACGTCAGTTTAGCGTATAAATCCAATAGGATGCTGGCACCTCTTTTCACCAACATGAAAACAAAACGGAAAAGGATAAGTGCACAGACGTAGTCTATAAAATTAATTGTCGTAGCAATGCGGAAGAAAATTGCAATCTTTCCTATATCGGTAAAACGAAACAACTTCTTCGTCAGCGAATTTCCAACCACAAATACGACATTAATTTAAAAAAAAACACTGGGAAGACAGCATTGGCCTTACACTCCATTGAGCATGGACACAAACCAGATTTTGACAGAGTGTAAATCCTGGGAAGGTAGAAACATGTCTCCAAGCGGTATACTCTAGAAACGCTTCATATTATTAACAACAAAAACAATATGAATCGTAAACAACCCAGAACATTTCATCGGTTTACTGCTCTTTGATGACTATGCAGAATCCGTGACAATTTAAAGCTGACTAAACTTTAATCGAAGTGTTTTTTTTATATTATAAATTTTTTTTGTTTAAAAATTGCCTTATATTTGTCTTTCATTGTATTATTTATGTTTATCTGTAATACCTACTAAATGTAAGTTTGCCAAAATTTTACACTAAACGTTCTTATGTGTATAATATGTTCAATTTATTTTTGTTAAATAAAAGATCCCCTGAAGTAGACGGCAACCACCGTCGAAACGTCGGGAAAGGAAATGAAATTGTTTCATTAAAAAAACATTACGACCAAAACAGCCGAAAGAGATATAACTATTTTAAATCTCGAACACCTATAATAAGAAAGTATAGCTAGTAACTTAAATTTTGTCAACGACTCGAACTGCATTTCAATTTGAAGATTATCTTAAAAAAAATAATTGGCGATATCGCAGTTCAAAACTTTCTTGGCCTCATTTTGGAAAAGGATCAATAGCATTTTTGGATGCTTCAAAAATATGATGAAAACTCGTTCTCAAGTTATTTATTTTAAATCTAGCGCTGTCAACGAAATGTGCCGTAAATAACATTTAATACTGCATTAATTAAGTAATTTTGTATTTTATTCGACGTCGCTTTATATAAGTTAACGACGACAAGTTAACTTAAATGTATCCCACGAAAAATGCTGACATAGTGTCTGGGCGATGATGACCCCAAATTAGCATTTCAACAAACAATTCCAATTCGTGGAAATGTAGAAAGAAAATATGTTGGGAAACAAATAATTATTGAAGTAAGGCAAATTATGTTGCGTTAGCATAAAATAGGTATTTAAGGTTTAGATTTTAAGCAAACATTGTTCATTAAGTTTAGAGAGGCAGAATCGCTGCCAGTTTTTTGTACTGTAAAAATTTAATGAAAAAAATAAATAAAAAAGAAAAAAAATAAAAGTTATTTTTTTTTAATAAAAACTAAAACATACAACTTTAATTGGCGCCCAACGTGGGGCCACTGTGATTGTGTAGTGCGGGAAAATAACATCTTATTATACGCCCTCAAGAAGTGCAAAATAAATCGCGCAAAAATATTTTTCAATTAAAAGCCCTTAAGTAGTGCTAATCGTCCCAAAGCGGTACATGTGAAAAAAACCAACACAGTGGCTACCCAATAAAATTGTGACAATAAAGTGAATCGCTAAGTCCCAAAGAGGTACTAACAGCGATATGAATTAAAATAAACAATACAATAAGTCCCCAAGAGGCACATAGTGACATTTAGTGACAATAAATGCAAATAACATCATAATAAGTTCCAAAGTGGTACAGAAGCGATGAAAAACATTTGAACCATTGAAACCGTTGGAGAAATTAACAAAGGGCCCCCCAGTAACCAAAAGTAAAAAGGACGCAGTATACCTGCTTGCCGCTCCACAAACATCATGTTCATCATCAGTTTAATTTTGTATCTTACTTCCTTTATTAATGCTGACGTCAAAATCCTCGATTATTCCAATTCAGAGATAATCGTGCTAAAAACCGGAATAGCAAAAATCCAAACAGGAAATCTTAAATTTATTCATGTTATTGAAATACCCCCTTATGAAGAATTTATATCAAAAACCTCATCCCTAATGAACCAGCACATTCCAAGGAATAATCCATTCTTCCCAATCCTAGATCACGAGCTCAAACAAACCATTAACCTTATTAACAATATTAAAATCAATAGATCTAAAAGATCACTAAACTTCATTGGCACAGCATGGAAATGGGTAGCAGGAAGCCCTGACCATGACGATTATTCGATAATGGTAGATAAAATTAATAATGTCTTAGAAAATAATAATAACCAAGTCTTAATAAATAAAGCTTATATTGATAGAATAAACAAATTAACGAACGCAACCAATGAAATTCTTAATGTAATAGAAAAGGATAAAACTTTTGAAAACGAATTAGTTTTAAGTTTGCTCTATAAAACAAAGTTAATAAAAGAAGAAATAATGAACTCAATATACGCAATTGAATTGGGTAAAGAAAATATTGTAAGTTCTAACATATTGTCAAAATCGGAGATCGATACAATTATGAATAATTTAAATAAAAACAAAGTGAATGTACTATTCAAAAATATTGAAGAGGCATTAGAATTTGCCGAAGTCAAAGTTGCCATAAATGTATCAACTCTACTTTATATTATAAGTATCCCAAATACAGAAGACGTAATCTATGAAAAATTAGTTGTAAAACCATTAATAAAGAACAAAAAATACATTAATAAAATCATGCAAGAAAATATTTTAAAAAGAAATAATATTATGTTTGGAATTATAAATAAATGTGAGACGATAAATGATATATCATTATGTAAGCAATCAAATATCATAGACTTAAGCAATGATAAATGTATATTTAATCTAATAGAAGGTAAAAATGCAACATGTAAAAGAACAAATAGCCAACATACCCCACAAATTGAAGAAATAACACCAGGAACAATACTCTTAAATAATTTCTATATTAACATAGATTTCAACAACAATAGCCAACCACTCAACGGAACATATCTCATCAAATTCTCCAATGTCACATTAAAGATAATGAATCAGCAATTTATTGCAGAAGAAATATCCGAAATTCACGCATTACCTCCATTATTACATCCACTTTCAGATGATACAGAAATAGAAGAAATTTTATCACTCCAGCTCATGAAAGAACTTCACATGAACAATACAAAACATATCAACAAGATTCAAGCAGAAAAAGAAGTCCACCAATGGGTCAATTATTCCATCTTTGTATTCATATTCTTCACCATGCTGATCCTGAGGAAAACACATCTAAAAAACAAAAGAACACCCGAAACGCAGATAGCACCAATATTTATCCCTCCAAAAACGGATCCAACAAGCTTGACCTATCCCAGAATCACAGAACACCCCAGCATCTATAATCTTCCATACTTTTGAAAAAACGAGGACGACTTTATTTAAGAGGGGAAGAGTTAACGACGACAAGTTAACTTAAATGTATCCCACGAAAAATGCTGACATAGTGTCTGGGCGATGACCCCAAATTAGCATTTCAACAAACAATTCCAATTCGTGGAAATGTAGAAAGAAAATATGTTGGGAAACAAATAATTATTGAAGTAAGGCAAATTATGTTGCGTTAGCATAAAATAGGTATTTAAGGTTTAGATTTTAAGCAAACATTGTTCATTAAGTTTAGAGAGGCAGAATCGCTGCCAGTTTTTTGTACTGTAAAAATTGAATGAAAAAAATATTTTTTTTTAATTAAAACTAAAACATAAAACTTTAATTTATACACCTGTACGTGAACGTCGCTTATGAGTATGTTTGTATTCTTGTATTTGAATTTGTACTTGGTACACCGCATGCGCGCAATGAACAAAACAAGTGCCAAACACTGTAAGAAGATATTAAAGCTCTCTTTTCTCTTTATCCTGTTTTTCACGTGTCACATCTCACATCTCGCATGGCAATGGCATGCCATTGGCTTGGCGGGCATATTTGGTTTCTCTTATGGTAGTATCTATCTATAAGTATAAGGTAGTTTTCGTACAGGTACAGAGAATGAATCCGCATCACAGCCACAGTAGGCTCAATGAAAATGAATACCAATTCTCTTCGTACTGTGTACTCATCCTGATGTTGTTGAACACCTAACCATATATTATAAAATGCAAAGTACCTAGACGTGCTTTTTTTTCGTCATCCGATTATTCCTTATTCTTTAATTTAAACTCAAAGTTTAAGTCATAAACTAATAATGTAAAGACCGGAAACCTCTGCTTCATTTGACATTTGCCTACAAGCTGAAACACGCACACAAGTAACATTTCTGTTCCTCTTCCAATAGACACATTGATAGAAACGCACACAAGAATCTTTTCTGTTCCTCTTCCTATAGACACATAGACAACACAGCCCTAGTAATTTGTTTTTGTTTTGCTTTTCGATTTCCCATCTATTCATGGATAGAGTTTCAAAGCTACAAATACAACAATGTAAACAAATGGGTCTTGAGGGGTGAAACGTACGAAGGTTTCCGATCTTAGTATGGCTTATTTGTGGTTTAAGTGCACAAAGCACAACACTTTGCCTTAATTTTGCCTTTGCATCTCATTTTATTTCTCGGAGAGATAATGGTGCAAGCAATTCAAATGGCATTGCTGACAAACAGTGGAGCCGCATGGAAATAAAGTTGGAGGAGTGGATGGTGACATTTAATCATTCGCTGGATGCTAAACTCGCCGCCCTGGAAGATCGCCTAAATGCTCAGATAAAGGAAAATAGATTGATATTCGAACAACAACAGCAAAAAGCGCATAAGGAAGTCAAACGGCTTGAACTCGTTGTTGATCAACTGGAGAGGCAGAATATATGTTGTGATGACATAGCTGCTGGTGTGCCAGAGACTCCTGGACAAAATCTAGAGACCATTTACAACAACATCTGTGCCACCGCCGTAAATATTCAGCCCCTTAACATACAAAAAATCTTTCGGGCCAAAAACAAACAACATTCTCCTATCCATTCGAGCATCATACTGAAATTTGTGGACAAGTATGGGAAACAAAAATTTATGCAAGCGGTAGCGAGCTTTCTTAAAACAAAAAAGCTTCGCTTAGCCTTTCTGATATAAGCTTTAATTCACCAAAAAGCTTTTTCATTAACGATAGTCTAACGAAAAACAACTACTAGCTGCAGCGCCTTGCATTAAGACTGAAACGAAAATCTCTAATCTCATCGGTGCATACATTCAATAGTCAAGTCTTCATCCGCAAACCTAACAACGAAAATCCATTCATCATTTATAATTTCGAGGATCTGAGGAATGCCGTCGGGCCTGACGTCAACAATGATCTGCAAAATTATGGTAGCTAAAATTTATATTTCAATTGAAGAATTTTTGTTTGTTTTTCTTTTGTTTGTTTTTAACTTTCCTTCTTTGTCGCAACTAGGTTTTTCCCTTTATTTACTTAAATTTTATGTTCAAGTTGTTTCAGTTCAGAATGTTTCTCTATTGTATTTTTTCTTTTCTTTGTGAAATAAATGTGTGCGATATTTCTGTTTTCGATTCCAGCCTCGTTTTAGACTTTTGTTGTAATGTGCAGCAACAATGATGCTGGCTTTCACAGTATAAACGGAAAAAACAAATTTTTATTAAATACTCTTTGTAAAAATCATAATGGTTTGCATATTTGCCACATTAACGCACAGAGCCTTGTTAACAAATTCGATGAGTTTAAAATGATATTTGAAGATAGCTTGGTTGATATTATTTTCGTGTCTGAGACCTGGTTCAACCCGTCTTTGAATAGTAGTCTTTTTTCACTAACTGGATTTAAAAAACCATACAGAGCTGATCGATCTCACGATCAGTTAGCAATATTTGTTAAGAATTATATCCGGTCTAGTCACGTAAAATGCTCTGATGGAATCCAAGCGTGTGACTATTATTTTATTGATATTCTCGAAGGTGACAATAAATGCAGTATCGTTACTATATATATGCCACCAAGAGTCGCAAGTTCTGGTCTAATAACACCGATCGTAGAAGAAATGTGTTTTCGGGTACCAAAATGTATTGTTTGTGGTGATTTAAATATTAATCTCCTTCAACCCTCCTCTAAATGTTTCACAACTTCAATGAATTCTTTGGGGCTCTCCTTTGTAAATTATGTTGAACCGACTCATTTTAAGCCAGACTGTGTCCCCTCCCTGCTTGATGTTTTCATTGTTAGTGATGTTAGTTTTGTTAAATGTTCTAGTCAGTTATCCGTACCAGTGTTTTCATATCATGATTTGGTTTTTGCAACTCTCGATATAAATCTTGAGCGCAAATCTCCGCAATACTACGAGTATCGTGATTTTCGTAACATAAATGTTGAATATATATTTAGTGATTGCTCATCCATTGAATTGTACTCAATTTTTACAACATCAAACGTTGATTATCAAATTGAATGCCTTAATTTAGCAATAACTTATCTTTTTAACAAACACGTTCCCATTAAGACTCGGCTCAAAAGATCGCGTAGTTGTCCCTGGCTTTCTCTTGAGATCGTTAATGCAAATAAAGTAAGAGACGTTTCATACCGTCGTTGGAAACGATTTGGTTGTCTAGAAATGTTTCCACAATTCAAAACATCCCGTAACCTTGTAACAAAATTAATAAAATCAGCTAATATAATTTCTATAATAACAGGTTCAACTCGGATCGTTCCTCCAAGTATGTTTTGGAAAGAAATCAAGATTCTTTTGTTTTCGACGATAACATGGACTTAGAGGAGTTGAATCGAAAGTTATCTAGTCCCCCAATCCAATTCACCACTGGTTCTAGTGCCTCAGAGAACGATAGAGTCGATGCTTTTTCTGTATGTTCAGTAAATGAATATCAAGTAGGCAAAGCAATATTTTCTATTAAGTCCAAATCGACTGGACTTGACAACATCCATCCAGACTTTTTAAAAATCATTCTTTCTTTCATACTGACCTCAACCTATCCTGCTTCCTGGATAAAATCTAAGATTATTCCCATCCCTAAACGAGGAAAGAAAATAGAATACAGACCTATAGCTATCCTTTTTTTTATCCAAAGCTTTTGAATCTATATTAAGTAACCAGATAAAAAATTATATTGAAGACATACGTCTTCTTAACCCAGTCCAATCAGGATTCAGATCCGGACACAGCTGCATTTCAGTCCTTTTAAATGTCTCTGAAGATATCAGACAGAATTAAGAATATAATTATACAACTGTGATAACCTTACTTGACTTCTCTGTGATAAACTGACTACTTATTTCAATTTCTCTGACACAACTAAAAATCTTATTTATTCGTACTTGACAAATCGCATGCAAGCCGTATCGTGTAACAGCAAAATGTCTTCGTTCCTTCATGTCAATGGCGGTGTTCCTCAAGGATCTATCCTTGGACCCTTACTGCTCTCTTTGTTTATTAATGATTTGCCATCTATTTTATCTTACTGTCAGTTTCATATCTACGCGGACGATGTTCAGTTATATATAAGCTTCCCTATTGGTATGATTGAAGATGCTATAGAAGAAATGAACATTGATTTAGGCTCAATATTCTATTGGTCTACTCGGAATGAACTCAAACTTTATCCGGAAAAAACGAAAGCAATCCCAATATGTAAAAATAAACTCCAGCCTCAAAACTTTCCTTCCCTTTTCTTAAACGCCTGCCAAATCGAATATGTAACAAATGCGAAAAACCTAGGTATAATTTTCAACAATAGACTAACGTGGGATACCCATATAGACTCTGTTATCTCCAAAATGTATCCTTCACTTCGAGGACTATCTGTTAGTAGATCAATTCTGCCTACTCAAGTTAAATTGAAGCTGGTTAAATTTATTATCATACAAATAGTATCATGTGTGAGATATTTGCAGATCCTGACTCACATTCGCTTCGTAAGCTAAAGGTAACATTCAATGCCATCGCCAGGTTTGTCTTCAACCTCCGAAGGTATGATCACGTTTCGTCTCAGGCTCGTCAACTATTAAATTGTAAGCTTTTTTCAAGTATCGGTGTTGTTCCTATATCTTCAAGCTAATTGCTAACTATCTGTTTGACTATCTGTTTAACAAACTTGATTTTTGCTCCTCAAATCGTTTTACCTTGTTGCGCTCCCCCAGGTTTACCTGTTTGACATCACGGAGGCAATTTTTCGTTTATGCTGTTAGACTGTGGAATAATCTTCCCAGTCGCATGCGGTCTGGAATCGAACATAGAAATTTTCATCAACTTTGTTTTGAATATTTCTCAAATTTGAACTGATATAAATTTTTTTTGTCTACTTATTCTTCTTCTTGCGACTTTGCTTTGCTTTATAATTTTATTAAATTGATTTTTATATATTAAATTATTATCAATATTTTGCTAAAATTGTTTAATATTTACATTCTTGCATTATCCTAATCAGTAAAACGTATTATATCCTGTACTATTTATAAGTGAATCTTGATGTACAGCAATTATTTTTTAAATTAATAAATAAATAAATAAAAAACCATATAGGCTTGTACTGGCAATTATCTCTTCTCTTTCTGTTTGATATTTTTTTAATATGGGGATTTGCTTCACTTGGGTGCGCTGATTTTGGAAGAACACCCAAATGTGTGGATTTGTGTTTTTTGATCGAGAATGAATTCTCATGCTGTCCGAAAAAGTAAAAGGAAAACCGTCCGGTTGTTGAAGGTGAACACAAGGGTTATAGAAAGATTTATAAGGGAACATGAATTTCGTGATTTCGTGTCTTTTTTTTTTAATTTTGAACGCGGAATCGCTGGGTTGAAGTTATGAGAAAATCTTTGAATAAGCCAGCTAGTTGAAATATAAATAAAAATGAGAACATTTAGGGATTTTAGTAACACATACAAAATACAGATGATGTTGGTTGGGTGTGCGGTGAACACCTGCGTACCTATGAATAAACGTCACTGATTAAATGCCTGAGAAACCAAAGGCATACATCTGCGTAGGGGCTTAGAGCACAATGTAAATTTTATCAAAAATCTCTTTACACCTATAAATTCACGAATATCAACCTACCTACACTCATTACATATTGTTCCTTACACACATACATATTGCAGGTATATACAAAGCCAAAAGTTATCGGTACCTAACTCACATCTTCCTAAAATTGTGTTATTACTTATCTTTAATATAATTCACCATCAACGACATACCTTTACTTCAAATGTCAATACATACATATTTACAAACATATATAATGTTGGTACAAATAAAAAAAAAATAAAAAAAATAAAGCAACTTATCAATTTGAAAACGTGCCAGCTTACATGCTGCCATATATTTTGCTATAGCGTAAATTGATTTTACACACATATTGTACTGAAATACAATATCCTGAATACAGAATATCTATACATCTTATAAGAAAAAAAAAACTCAATTGAAATCGCACCTTGAATGTAAATTGCAAGAAATCAAATTCCAAACACCACTTTTGTGGCATATAAAAATCAATATCAAGGATCCTTGACAAGACCAACAAACACACACACACACAAAACCCAACACCCTTTTGTCTGATGAATCTGTGGGAATACTTCACCTTACGCTTCGTTGCGGATCAGATCAATGTAGACCTGATTCCATTTATTGTTTGGTGCTTGTTGCCACCGCACATTCAGCATCACCTCTCGTCCTGCTTTCGGCCTTAACAATCGAGGTGCAATTTTTAATCGAATCACGGAAAAAAACCACCACACATTCTATTATGTTTTTCCTATTGATTTCCCTGATCCAGGTCCGGGACGTTGTTGGGCTTTATGATACAAGTAGGTGTGTGTGTGTGTGTGTGTTTCTTGGTATAACGATGGTTATCCTTTTTCCTGCTCACTAATAACAGACCATTCTTCTACTTCACTTTCCGGTAGATATAAATTGATATGGAATCTAATAGAGAACACGTGTTGGTTATGGTTTGAAGTCAGATCTCTGTAGTCCTAGCCCTAGCCATCGCTATATCCCAGGCATGGCCTCAATGGAGCACTTTTAAAATGGCCCCTGGGATCAGGTCGAACCTGGTTCTAACTGGCGCATTGGTATGTTGGTAGTTTTGGCGCTCATACACCTATTGCATTTTAACTTTCTTCTGCCTAAGCTGGACCTTCATTCCATCATTCCGTTGGTCGTGTTAGTTCTCATCTCACTGCCGGTCGGCTCTGTGGGCTTTGCGGGCAGACGGAATACTGTTTGTTTTGTATTCAAAGCGAACCACAATATTTGGGTAACAATCAAATCAATGCCTTGATTGTTTCGGTCCGGAATCACAAGTGTAGATCCTTTTTTTTTTGTTTTGTTCTAAATTTATGGCCAGTTGGGGATACCGCTCTTTGTCGAGTATTTGGCGCCGGTTTCATCACCAAAGGGAGGTGGACGTCATGAATGGCAATCAGAATTGGGAGCAATGCTGTTATTTGTCTGATTTCCCTTGAACCTATGTTCACATATATTTTCAAGGCGAAAATCGTTTACTCTCTCTGGGGGTTAGATGGCCTCTGTCTTCAGGTGCTTATGTTGTTAATTTAAGTTGTTCAGTCGAGGCCGACTGACCCCACTACTCTTCTCTTAAACACAAAGGTAAGCATTCTCATTGTTCATTGGCTGAGACTTTGGACGACAGCAACAGCAATAGCAACGCCAGTCGTTTGTATTGTTTCAATGAGGCTGATTTTCCTTTCGATAAGTCCTAAGTGGACGACACGACTCAAGGAAATTTTCTTTGTTTTTTTTTTTTTTAGTTATTTGGATGTATGTATATTTATATGTGAATCTATTAAGCTCCGCTAAATAAAACGTAGGAGTTTTGCCTTGTTCTTGTTCTCTGTTGGAACAACAACACCCAACAAAAAAAAAAAAGAAACACAATGAAAATAAATCGTTTGTGTTTTGAGACAGAAGGATAATTGAAATTTTTAATCAAAAGAAAATCCTTTGAAAGTCTTCAGGGCCTTGAATGAGTGGACTAAGGAAGCAAGAAAAAAAATATAAAATCAAGGAAACAACCATATTTCTTGCTGAAATAGAGATAGAGAAGGTTATTTTATTTAAGAAAATATTGTTACGCTTGACAAGGATATGGAACGGAAACACGCAAATGGAGAAGACCTTGAAAGAGTATACTGTGTACTGTCATGCGTTGTAAATTAAATAAATGAAAACTAAAAAGTACAATTTTTTTTTTTTTTTTAATTGGAGTGGTTTATCTATATGTGTCTGTGTCTGTGTATAGACAAAAAAATACAATGTGATTTCAACCCAAACCGTCAAGTCAATATATTTGATAAACAAATTTAACCAAAACTGCTTATGGTTCATTTCCCTAACTGAAACGGGCGCCATTTTTGTATCTTCGGGTAGTTTATTAAAGAACTGTTTTATTTTTAAAAAAAATCAGCTCCTGTAGGATTGACAAAGCCATTTGTTTTTAATATTTTTGTCTGTCTTGATGATGACAGTCTGTCTATATGTTTTAATAAAATAGACAAAAGTGACTCAATCAACAGTATAGTTTAAGTGGCTATAAATTTTTGAGGAAACACAGAATTAAGTCTTCTTCTAAATGAAGATATAAACTTGAATTTTAAACTTATTAATTTTTTAAGTAAAAATTATTTTGCATTTGGTGTAGAAAATATCTCTGGAGCTGTCAGTGACATGTTACCCGGCACCTCCATAAGAAATAATTTCTTTCAGAAAATCGAACATGCAATTGAAATTTCCAATGCACACCACAAATTTCATGAAATAAATAATTTTACAAAAATCAATTTAGCATTTTTTCTTACCATCTCTGTGGAAATAAATGAAGAAATAATTTGACTTGTTAGTTCGACTGATATTTGTGTTCTTTTTTAACATGTATATATATATATATGTTAATTGGTTGAGTTGGAATTTCAGCCCGATTATGTAAATACAATAGGTTCTGTTTGCTTGGCAGTCTGATTTTTAATAAGATTTAATGAAATGATTTGCCAACTGAACGAAGCAATTAAAATTTCCGCAATAATTGCTTAAATAAAAACAAACATAAAAATTGCTGTGGAGACACAGGGTTAAGCCAGATTTTTATTAAAAAAAACATGTTCCCGAAAAACATGTTACGATGATAGAGAAAAGGAAAAAAGATGGCCTAAAAATTTTGTCCGTCTTTATGTCTATCTGGCTGTATGTATGTTTAGACACCTACGGCCTAAACTGTTGGGCCGAGTTGCTCCAAACTTGGTATATAGAGTTTTTCAAGAATTGTACAGAGGGGAAATTGAATTTTTTTTAGCTCAAAAAATATCGGTACCTGTCATATAACCGTTACATAAAAGTATAATTTTCGCGAAAACGGCTCTAACGATTTTGATTTTAAAAAATCAGTGCAGCTTTGTAGGTACGAGCGATGATATGGTTGAAAAAAATTTTAAAATGTCTAAAAACGGTACTTTATATTGGACCGTTTTTTTTTTGCTTTCGACTATCTCATAAATGACTCAACCGATTCTTTCGAAATTTCACACATGTAGATGTAGGTTACCCAATTTATATTGCAAACTAATATTTTTAATTAATATTTTTCTGTATTTTAAAAGGCTTTTAAAAAAAAAAGATTAAAATTTATATTTTGAAAACTGCTCATTAAATTTTTTAGTTATATGTAATATTTGCTGAATACCTATGAATTGGAGTGTTCGAATTTTTTTTTTGAAAAATGTTTTCAAAAAGTTTAAAAAAAAAACTTTTTTTTTCAAAAACCGCTTCAAATATTTTTAATTTTTTTCTCATAAATTCAAATTTACCCAAGAAATAAAATGGCTTACTTTTTTTAGAGATCAAATTAGTTTAAGTAGCTAGCTATTTATTTCAGAATTTTGAATTATTTTTCCTTTGATTAAGTCGATTTAATCTTTTGTTTTTTTTTAAGTGTATATTATTAAATATTTAAGATTGTCATACCAATTTTGGTTAAAAAAAATTAAATAAATTTTGTTAGTTAAAAATTTCCTTTCCTTTGTTAATTGAGTGACGTTTTTATAATTACTAATTACTTATGACAGTTAATTATGTCATACTCTCGCCAGGTTTTCCTGCGCATTGTAATTGTGAGTCATTATTTCTTACATCTCGTCCCGATTTCGAAGATTTGTCTAAGGTTAATCGGTGAGACTAAATCGTCCAGTTGAAATCGGTGAGTTCAAATTGCTAAGCCGTGAGTAAAAATTTGAACCAACAGTTAGTTTCACTTCACTCGCCGAAATCGGTGAACTAAAATTGCTGAACTACGGACCAAAACTTGAACGTCGCTGACGTTGATAGAATTTAAAAATAGGGTCGTAATGGGGGATATGTATATTTATGAAAGTACGGAGCCGGAGTTAAAAAAAATAGTCTTTGAAATTGAAATGTTTCACTTGACATATAGACACGAGTATGAAAGAAAATCAAATGCGCACGACTAAATTGCTCATTTGTTTGAGCATATCTTAAACGCAAGATTCTTAGTAGAAACAACTAAATATATTTTTTAAGTCGTTTTTTAAATTTTTGTATACACAAAATGTGTAAAAAAAATTTTGGTATGGTAATTTTACGTGTATAAAGGGTTATCCATTTTGCGGTTTCAAAAGTATAGGGCTGGAATTCGACATCTGTCAAACTAAGTTGTTAAACCAATTTTTTTTTCAGTTGAAAGTCTGACATTTACGAAAATGGATCGCTTAACTATCGCACAACGCATCAAAATTGTTAAAACCTACTACAAAAATGGTGATTCTGCCACAGCCACATATCGTGCTTTAAGAAGAGATTATGGTTTACATAATCGTCCAACTACGCAAGCAATTGCCACAATTGTGAAGAAATTTGAAGAGACTGGATTGGTTACAGATATTGTAAGGCCTGTGCATCATCGTTCCGTTTTTACCACTGAAAATGTTGCTGCTGTGAGTGAAAGTGTTGCCGAAGATCCGAATGTATCGAATCCTCGTCGTTCTCTAGAATTAGGACTGTCTTACGGCACATTATGGCGTATTTTGCATTTGGATCCACAACTACATCGATATAAAATCCAGCTCACACAACAACTGAAGCCAGCTGACCATTCACAACGTCGTAGATACGTCGAATGGGTGCTTGAAAAATAGGCGGTGGACGTCGATTTTTCGAACAAAACTTTCTTCAGCGACGAAGCACATTTCTCACACAGTGGGTATGTTAATAAACAAAATTGTCATATTTGGGGTTCTGAGAATAACTTCTTCGAAAACGACGATAGAACGACTGTCACCGTTAATTCGGAGCGTTATGGTCATATGATAACAGAATTTTTTTCGCCTGCTATTGAAGAAACGACTTGTAGAATATGTGGTTTCAACAAGGCGGTGCCACATGCCACACAACTCGAGCGAATATGACTTTATTGCAAGAGACATTTCCTGGCTGCGTAATTTCTCGCCGTGGCGATATCAACCTTTAACTCGTGAGCACTTGAAAACCAACATTCGTCAAGCTATGGCTGAGATACCGCCCAAATGTGTCAAAAAGTGAAAGAATCAAAAGAATCGATGCTTGCAACAATTCGCGTAGTGGTCATTTAAATGATGTAGTGTTTCACACATAATGTCAACGTTCAGACATTATAATAAAAAAGAAATATCATGAAAAAAAAATATTTTATATGTGTTTTTTTTACGTTTAGTTTTGAAACCGCAAAATGGATAACCCATTAATATAAATTAAACTTAAAAACACAATTTCACAAAAAAAAATGTTTTCATCCGTTTTCGAAATATTGAATTTTCACAAGAAAAATGATTTAAAAAAAAGAAAAAAAACATTAGATCGAGATTTTGATCTAACTTGACATTATGATGATGGAGAACACCAAAAAAGTGGGTGCCGCAATTCCATATGTATGTCTGTTTGTCTGTCTGTAAGACTGTCTAAGCGGTTGAAGCAATTTTCTTCAAACTTAGTAGGTACTTAAGTGTTTTAGGTGATTGTTTCAAACAGATTTTTAAATTGTTTTTTTTAGCCCCCATACAATTTTTTCTACCATCTTATTATAAATAATACTTCATATCAAAATTTGCAAAAAATATTTTTTTCTGGATTTTTGGAAAAAGAAATAATTTTTTTTGAGAGTTCAATATTTCGTAAACGGGTGGGTGATTTTTTTTGAATTTTTTTATTATTAAATATTTCAAATTCACATACCAATTTTTTTTAGAAAGAAATTAAAGAAAATTTGTATACACAAACTTAATAAAATATATTTAGCCGTTTCTCTTAAAAACTTTCCCATAGGATGTGATCGAACATAAGAGCAAATAGCTACGTGTACTCGAAACTCATCTCCGAGCTTATATGACTCCCTAATATTAATATCTTTACCTACCGAAAAACTCTGCTGCTGCTAACGGCCACATCAAGTTCGGCTATTTTATTGGGCATTTGCCAGATAGATCAATGACCATTGATTGCGGTACGTCCAAGGGTCCTTTTCTTTAAGTCGAAATGCACTTTTGGATCCTCTGATTGACAATAATTTCCAGCCCTGCTAGGGCATAGACCCATATGCCCCCGTTAGGTACATGCATATTTTTAAGATAGCTATTTCTTTCTTAAGACTTTCACCGCACGATCGATCCTTAGGTATTTATACATCCATACATCCACTGCATTAGTTGCGGTACAAATAAGTGATCGTTTCATCCTTTTCTTTGTGTGTGGCCTCCAGATAAGTTTGGAATCTAGGATTAGGCACAGATATTTAAATAATTTCAGTCCTAGTTTCACTTTATTTGAAAACAGAACTAGTTCAGTTTTTAAGCGGATAACCCCGAGATCGTTTTGCTCTGAGCAAAAGCCCAAAATTTCCTTATATCCTTGATGGTGATACTGACAAGATACTTACCTGATATCAAAATTATAATAGGTTTTTTTTTTAGTTCAGAGCAGAGTCTGAGTTGTCAAAAAATTTTGTATGTTACTGTATTTTGTATTTTCACTCAGAGCATTCAGAGCTCCGAATATGTGTCTCTTTCTTAGTTCTGAACATGTTCAGAGCACGGTGGACGTGCTCAGACATAATTTTCTAAGCATTGTGAGTAAATTGCTGAGCACACGAAGTGTCATGTGCGCAAATAAGGAAAATGTGAAGAAAAAAATTATCAGTTTAGAGCTCTGATGCCCTTAACGAAAAAAGAAACGCTAATGTCGTCTGCGTAGACCCAAATCTAGGAATAAATCTGAGTACGGGCCTTACAGAGAATTTTAGTGATGACTTGAAGATGTTCCCTAGCAAAGTGTAGCCGCAGTGCTCAAGACCGTCTTTACCCTTTTAGGGGACCTGGGCACTTTTCGAAAATGGGGCACCTGTATGATTATATAAAAATGTTATGTTGTGTAATAAAGGTATACAGAAAAAATCACATAACTTTGAATTAATATTTATTCTTTTAATTTTTTAAATAAATAATATTTTTTAATTCATTAAAAAGATAAATAATTATTGCTGAATTTTAAGCATAAACATAAACAATGTAAAAATAAAAATTCTAAAATAAACAAAATTCGAATGACGGATATTAATATGCAAAAAGTGACAAAGACTATATATTTTCAGGTAAAAGAGAGGAATGTTTATTGATGGAGTCTTTTTCTTGATTTGAGAATAGCAAAATCATTGATCACATCTTCAAAATCGATGCCTTGGGGATGTTGATTTCGATTGACATTAGCGACAAACTTGTCAATCTTTCTTGAATCATTGTAGTTCTAAGTTCATTTTTTATTCTTTCTAACTTAGAGAAGGAACGTTCCCCTCTGCAATTGGTCACCATCATACTTAAGAAAATTCTTACTGCAATTTCAACATTTGGAAATTCATCTTCAATTTTATTTGTTTTTAAAAAATTATAAAGTTCTAGAATATTGTCAGTTTTTTTCATTTTCGTGTTGACTAATTATCGAGTAGACATTTAAATTCAGGCATTCAGCAGTTCATCTCCGTTCACATCTTCAGTGTAAAATTAAGGAAAAGATTTTCAGTTTTCTTTTAAGTCTTCTGATTTTTTTAATAAAAAAAAGGCAAACCGTTGGCCAATCTTGGTATGCGAACCAAATTGCTGTTTCAAGACTGTCGACAATGGGAAGAAAGGTTTCAATTTTGAATCTTCCTTTCCCAGTCAGTATTACTGAGGGTCCAGAGCTGTCAAAAAAAGTCTGGCGTGAGCGTCTACACCTCGTCCTTTCAGAAATGGATGATGAATCAAAGTTATCAAGACTGTCCCTGAGCCCAATTATAAATTTATCGATTGCATTCAGCAAATTTATTGCAACATCCCGGGTAATATTTTGTTTTTGAAGTAAAGTACTTGTTTGATTAATTCTTTGCAATACAGAGTTCCAAAGTTCTGTATTTTAAATTCAAGCTTGGACATTTTTTTGCAAAGACTAAGCGCTTCCTCTCTGGCCTCTCGTGCCTGTTCTAAATCGTTGGCGATAGACATCAAAGCTTCTTCAATTTCTTGATGAGGTTTATATAGGACGCTTAGTACATCAGCTCGCGCCGACCATCTTGTTTGAGAAAGACTTTTTAAAACTTTTTTTTGACCAAACTCCAACGATGAGAAGATAACGAAAAAAAGTTATACAATTTTTGAATAATGTCAAAGAATTTGGTTCCTTATAAGATACACCCAGCGGCATGCACACCTACCAAGTTTAATGAGTGCCCTGCACATGGTACAAAAGTGGCAAATTTACATTTTTCTTTTATTCTTGCCTGCAGATTTGACAAATTTGACATATTTGATAAAAAAAAATCAAATGATCAAAGTCGCACACTAACACTACCAGAGTATATCTGGAAATTCCGCAAGCACAAAAATGATTCGACTATACGCTTATCCTTTTCTTTACTATTGACCAAAGCACAAATAGTGAGAAGCTTAATCTTTCATCTATCTCATTGAATGCACAAAAACAAAACCTCTTTATCTCTTTACCTTGATATCGTAAAAAATTGAGTGCCGTTCTTCCGACGGATAGTTAATTCGCATATGTATGAGTTACTGCGTTGATGCAAACTTGTATGCGCGCAGTGAATGTGATTTAAAATGTTCAGCAAAGATTGTTGTTCAGCAAAGAAAGTACGAATTCTGGTAAGTCTTTATGCATCTAAAATTGTATCGAAATATTTTTTTTCTTGAAAATATACCAATAAAAGTTAAGTGATGTTTCAGCAATTTGGGGACCCCTGGTGATTGCGGGCCCAGTGGGCCCAGTGGTAAGGAGGGGTCTGGCAGTGTATCATGTCTCAAGCTATCTTTCCCACTAGATCCTTTCATCGAAAATCATCATAAACGACGTGGTCCAATATTGTGCAAATAGACTATTCCTCAAGAATGCGAGGACTTATCTCCGGAAGTTTTGGAAGGATTGATGCCGTTTTCGAAAAATTGGGCCACTTATTAACCGATATCGGTAAGTCCACTTATTGTACAACATGTCAACAAGAATTCAATAATCATAATTCAAAAGCAGAAGCAAATGGTTGGTCGCTCATCCCGGATTGCCAACGAGCACTTACTCCGCCACTATCTGAAGCTTTCAAAATTAGATCTATAACTCATATACCATATACCACAATTTCGTCTTTTCCAAAATTCCAATCCGGCCTCTCCGATTACATTTAAGATTTAACCTTGTGCACTAATAAAACCTTAAAGGATTCTTGGGGCAACATTTTGTATCCGCATAGGCTTAATTATAGTACGGAAAATTCTTCTTCCTTATAATTTAATAACAAATTCGATATTTTTACATTATAAAAGAAATATTATTCAGCACAGGATATCGACACAAATTTACATAAATATTTCCAATAAAATTTGATCACTCAAAATATGTATACACGCAAACAGAATAAGCCTACACAAAGAAGAATATGCCTCAACAAATCTTTAAATGTGTGTATACAAAACCCAACATAATAATTGTTATTTGTTATTTGCTTTGGGGTCATCCTGGAAATAACCATTAATATCTCTAATGACATCGAATACAATACTTTTTCCATGTGATAGCAAAAACCCAAACAAATGTAAATATAAAATCCATAAAAGAAGATTTAACTTGACAATGAAACGGAAAACGCTTTCACTGCACACACACACACACACGCACAAGTCTAAACAACGATTTGATTATGCTAACGAAAATGTATATCCTTTTGATTACTATGCGTATAGCAAGAAAAAAGAAGAAACAAAAAATAAAAGAAGAAATAAGCTCATGCAAATTTTATGAAAATTTCCTTCAAGTGTCCTTGCACACACTTTGTAGAAAGAGAGAGAGAGAGAGATATATATCTAAACTCGTGAACCGATAATGATTAGAAAGTAAAGCCCCTAAAAAAAACACAAAACAAAACAAAATAAAAATATCCATTGTTAAGTTTTATCCTTACTGACACAGTCGACAAAACGAAAATGGAAACGGAAAAACGACCACGACAAGGGCGCGGCGCGAAGATACATAATACATATATTTAAATTTCAATGTCGAAATCTATTGTTTATAGGTATATTGAAAACAATAAATCGAACGTTGTTGACTTAGGAAGGCTTGAATGAGTTCTGGACATTTAAAGGAAATATATCCTTCTATTATTGCGATATGTGTGGTTTGTGTCAGGCATAGATACGTGTAGAATATTTATATCAGAGAGGACGCATTTCATTTCCATAAAACCATTTCCTAACCTTTCCCCATTTTCACATAATTCTATGCTAATGTTATCAAGTTTTCCACAGTTAATAACTCACACTTTACGTGCACACTTCGCTTAACACTTAATAATATTAGCCAGAAACTCATTACCTTACAAGTCTACTTCTTCTCAATAAATCTACAGACTTACACACAGCGGGTTCTGGGAATACCTACGCAACAAAAACAACAACACCAAACAAAAAAATCTATAAAACCGTGGGGGAGATCATACCGCGCCGCGCCACCGCCACGTTTCAGATGTTCAAAATGCATGAAATTAAGTTGCCGCCATGCAGAAACTAAAAAAAAAATGTTTCAAATAATTTAAGGTTATGCAGAGTGAACTGAAGGCGAAAAGGCATGCCTTACTACTCAGTGTTGTGGGGTTTTCTTTCTTCCTCAGCAACTTAAAATTTATGAAGGTGACCATATTTTTGAAGGCAAAATGAAGTTGATACAAAAGAGAGGGCTAAGGCCTGTGTAAATTGGTCTTGTTTTATTTTTGCAGTTTAACCTACACACAAATAAATAACTGACGAACATTACGTCAGATTTTTGAATTGGAAAATCGAAAAAATCGGTTACATTGCAGGTTTCGTTAATAACATTTTAATTAAGACTAAACTAAACTTTTCTAATGCACTAACGGGTGATTTTTTTGCTACTTGGTTTTTGACGTTTATATTTTTGACAGATCACACATGACAAATTCCACGAACATTTGACATTTCGATTCAGTATTGTTTGCCATTTCATCATGAATAGACTTACGCCTGAACAACGTTTGCAAATTATTGAAATTTATTATCAAAATTCGTGCTCTGTGAAAAATGTGTTTCGCAAGCTACGTCCGTTTTATGGTCGTCATAATCGACCCACCGAGCAGGCTATTCAACTCATTGTGACCAAATTTCGCACCAGTTTCACTTTATTGGACATTAATCCACCAAATCGTATCCGTAGAGTGCGTACCGAAGAAAATATTGCTGCTGCATCCGCCAGTGTTGCTGAAGATCGCGATATGTCCATTCGGCGCCGATCGCAGCAATTGGGTTTGTGTTATTCGACCACCTGGAAGATTTTACGCAAAGATCTTGGTTTAAAGCCATACAAAATACAGCTGGTGCAAGAATTGAAGCCAGGCGACCTACCACAACGTAAAATTTTCGGTGAATGGGCTTTAGGAAAGTTGGATGAGGATCCGTTTTTTTATCGCAAAATTGTCTTCAGCGACGAGGCTCATTTTTGGCTAAATGGATACGTGAATAAGCAGAATTGCCGTATTTGGAGTGAAGAGCAGCCAGAGGAAATTCAGCAGCTACGAATGCATCCCGAAAAATGCACTGTTTGGTGCGGTTTATGGGCAGGTGGCATCATTGGGCCGTACTTCTTCAAGGACGATGAAGGCCGCAGGGTTACGGTCAATGGAGAAAGGTACCGTTCGATGATAACAGATTTTTTTTTGCCGAAAATGCTAGAATTGAACTCGGTCGACATGTGGTTCCAACAGGACGGTGCCACATGCCACACTGCACGCGAAACCATGCATCAATTGAGAGGCGAATTTGGTGAGCAGTTGATCTCAAGTTTTGGCGCAGTCAATTGGCCACCAAGATCATGTGATTTGACCCTGTTTGACTATTTTTTGTGGGGCTATGTTAAGTCTATTGTCTATGGGGACAAGCCAAACACGATTGCTGTCTTGGAAGCCAACATTGAACGCGTCATTGGTGAGATTCCGGCCGAAATGTGTGAAAGAGTTTGCCAAAATTGGACCTTCATAATGGACCACTTTAAGCGTAGCCGCGGGCAACATTTAAGTGAAATTATTTTTAAAAAGTAAATGGCAGAAATTGATTTATCGATCCAAATAAAAAATTCATTCACTTTTTACAAGTTTCTGTGTTTTTTGGAATTTTCAAAAACCAGCTCTTAAAAAATCACCGTTTATAATGAAAGTTTTGCATTTGGAAAAAATTGAACTCGAGATTTTAATCAAACTTGACATTACAATCATAGAGAACACCTAAGAAGTGGGTCCCGCAATTCCGTCTGTCTGTAGAACGATCTACAGCCTAAACGGCTTAACCGATTTTATTCAAGCTTGGTGCTTAGGCGTTTTAGGTGATTGCCCATAATATATTTTTGTATAGTTGTTTTAGTCCCAAAAATAACGGTACTTTCCATACAAATTTTTCTACCATTTTAATAATCTCAAAAACTGCTCTTACGATTTTGATTTTAAAAAACATGTGTACTACTTCAGGTATGGTCTACATTTTGTTCAAAAATTTGTAACGTTACCTGCCATACAACCATTTTATTGATTTTCGACTTTCTCATAAACGGCTTAACGGATTTCGATCAAAATGATTATGTAGGGGCTCCTTCGAATTCTAAATAATTCTGCATTTCAAAATTTTCGATAAATAGTTTGTTTAGATTTTTGAAAATTTTTTTTTTATGAAATTCAATATTTAGAAAACGGGTGGACGATTTTTTCTGAAATTCTTTTTTTTAAATTTATATTATTAAATATTTAAAATTTTCATACCGTTTTTTTTTTAGTAAAAATTTAAGAATTTTCTTATATAGAAAATTAAGTGAAACACGACTTTGAAAATACATTTAGCCTTTTTTATTAAAAATCTTTTATATACAATGTGATCGAAAATAAGATCAAGTACGTGCGATCCAGTAGTGCATTTTATTTTTATCAACATCGTCAGACCTGTTTTCTAAATTATTGAGATTTGTCATTTTTGTTCGAAAAACTTCTATGGCAAGTAACGTTATTTTTTTTAAATACAATTACCTGTCTGACGATATAACTGTTCTGATCAAAACTTAATCTGAAACGCTCAATCAATATCTCCGCGTAAAGCCTAGTATGCCACGGTAAAATTTTGCGCTGGCACTTTTCTGTCCAATCATTACCTAAAATCCTAGCTAAAATTTGACATTAGAGTTGTGGATAGTTTAAAATTTGATACAAGAGTTCTGTGGAGAATATGTCAAAAAACAGCTGTTCTGAAAAAAATAAATTTAAATTTAAATTTCAAAAGTTCAAGTCATAAGACGAATAGTATGATAATTTATAAGACAAAATTTGCAGCATAAACTCTTTTTTCTTTAATGTCCTTTGCCGTAGTTTCTTTTACAGAAAAAACTCTTACCATATTCAATGTTACTGCTTAATGCATCTGTAGCCTGACTTAGCACACCAAGCATACGTAGTTGTGGTGGAATAAGTTTTGTTGTTTTTTGCATTGCAGCATGACAATATCGAGTATGCCCACGTGTCCACAAACTACTTGGGCGAATCTCGGGAACCAAACAAAAACAATAGCTGCGTTTTATTATCTACGGGTCTGGGTCTGAGTTATGTTTTAACACGTATTACAAAAACAACACGAGATCCTGGTTTCTATCGGGGTTTCCATCTGGGTTTGCAAATATTAGTATTAAATTCGGCAAACAGAGTGTACATATAAGTACATAACCCAGATCGTTTTATTTTCACGGGGTGAACCATATGGGTTATTGGCGATAATAAAACACGGCTAATCTGCCTGAATTTAGCTTTCGAATTAATGCGCTGGACATTTATTTCCTGCGCTAAATTCTTACAGATAGTGGAAGTACAGCGGAAACCAAAAATTTGATTTCTTAGCTGGAGATGCGTACCTCTCCGCTAAAATGCTTGGCTAAATCTTAGCTTGGCTAAACTTTGGAGAAAATTTTGTATGGGAGCGAAATTTTAACGCGAGCTGCGTACTGTACTTAAAAAAAGAATCAGCGCTTTTGATTTCAAAAAATTATGTTTGTTTTGTGGAACACGGCTAACTTCTACAACATCACCATCCGTTAATAATTCATTACATATAAAACATGTTAACTGAACCAAATGCCGTAGGTGGTATTGACCAAAATATTTTGTTAATCTTTGAAGAAGCAATTATTCAAGTTGACAATTTTTTGCAAAATTTGTATTATTTATAAAGATTTATCCTTCAAAATCGGTAAAATTTCTTTCGTTTTCGTTCAGATTAGTACGTTGTTCAAATGCAAGAATTATTGACGAAAAAAGAATATTTTTGTGAATGAAAATAATCACTTACAAAAGTCCCTTCATGTTAACGAAATTCTATACAACCGCATTGTCCAAATGTATAATTTCTTCAAATTGAAAAAAAAATCTTCATTAATACTAAAGGTATCCTGGTGTTCTTCAGAAGTATATGTGAATTAAAACCTTTTTATTCAAAAAAAAATGTCATCAGTTTGACGAAATCCCATCTGTAAATTGATAATAACCCTATTGACGATTTTTTCATCAAATTGAAGAATTATTGGTTTTTCGGTTGAAAAATAATTATTTTTTCATTATCCGTTATGGTTCAAAGTGTAAGCATTAATTAGTGTGTTCAATGAGGCTGTTCGGAACAGATTACAACATTTTAGTACAGGATTTTCTGCACTTGCGTTTTAGGTAGAACAGGTTAGAACAGATTTGTGAGAACCAATCTTCCAATTGTTGTTGTTTAAAAAAAAATCATCTCAATTTCATGAACAATATTTTTTTAAATATATTAAATTCAATTCAGATTATTTTTAAGAACGTTTCTGCAAAAATAAACGAATTTGAATTGTAGGTAAACAACAAAATTTTTTTTTGTCAGATGACTGACTGTTCTAAGTTGTTCAATCTTGTTCTGAAGTTTCTCACGAATCTATCCTGTTCTGTTCTATTCTGTTCTAATCTTTTCGTCACTGAACAATCTTAATTTAAAGTTTGAAAGTGAACTATAGTGAAAAAAACCACATTAAATTATAGACATCAAAATAAGTTATTATATTAAGTATTAATAAAATTAGCATTCATTTTAAATTATTTATTAGTTTTAATAAAATTAAGTATATATTATTAAATAATTAAGTATTAAGTTATTATAGTAAGATTACACTAAACCCTCATGTAAGACTTCTCTAACTAAATCTATGCCTACAAACGGATGTTTGTGTATAATAAAAAAAATAAATAAAATAGTTTTAGACTTAAATCAAATTGGTATAGTTTTTTAATAAAAGAAAAAGAATTGTTTTCAGGATATTTTTGATGTTGCAGAAGGTGGTTCATAATTATAACCCAATTTGGGTTAAATGGAATAAATAAGTTTATTTAAAAAACACTGCAATGCATATTTAAAATGAAGAAGGAGGTATGGAATAATGAATCATTTTTTTTCGATTCGAAGAAAATTTATCGTGAAAGTGAAGCAAACTCACTGACCAAAAATCATTAAATAAAATAAAATGGCGCCAAATTTTAAACAGCCTGATGTTAAGGGCTTAGCATGATACTACTTAACAGATTGCTAATACTAAATCAATTTACTAATATTTTCCTAATTTTACACACTTTTTAAGTAGCACCATACTAAATCTATTTTCTTAATAAACTACAACTAAACACGCCTAAAATAGTGCAAAAAAGTAAGCGAACATAACTTTTTGACGTTTTTAAATGTTAAAGTGGCATATGGAGTTAGTACGATACTAAAAAAATAAAGTAGATATTTTGTGATTTTAAGTTTAGTAAAATGTAAAACAAATATTATGATACTAAACTGGTTTAAAATTAACAAAATCCTCCTTTTATCCTAGTTTCATACTAAAAATGATTTAACATATTACTAAATCGACTAAAATTTTGCGCCAAATGTTATCAATTTAAAAATCAAGGTTTGTAAGTATGAAGAATTTATTTCAATTTTAAGAAAATTTAATGTGAAAATGAAGACAAATTTATTGGATTGAAGAAAAGACATTGAAGAATGTCTTTTCAAAATGAAATCTCTGTTTTTTTTTTAATTTGAAGAATAGCATTTCATTAAATTTTAAGACTGTATGATTCGATTTGACAAAATTATGTGGATTTAACAACTTAACTAAAATTCTAGAAAATAAACGATTTAATCGTCGAATTAACATAAAGTTTTTGTTGACCGTATATTGATCACCCTTTCTTCAATTCTACCTACATTTTTATCAATATCACTACCAAATTTGGTTCAGTGTATCACTCATTACGAACTGTTAAGGAGCTGAATACAACTAAAATAACGTGTTTAACACTCAAGAAATAATTTTCAACTGAACTAAACACAGTCCGACAGGCAGTAGCAGGTATAAAGGGACGGGTCTCGGAGCAATGAAATACGGAACATCTGTCATCGGAGGTTATTTGGATAAGTTATTGTAGATTTCACTGAGTTCCTAAGCCTCTATAAGATAAGTATATTTTCCCGAAACGGCCAAATATCAGATAAAAGTTTTTAGGACACACACATTAATAAAAAGTAATAGAATTTATGCCATGGTGTACGGTATACAATACCGTATGTGAGTGCATTCTAGTCGCTTTCTCAGCGCTCTACTCCGAAAACGGTTGATGTGGCAGAAAATTGAATGAGACATTTTTTGTAGATAATTTTACTAGAAACAATTTTTATATTGACCACTATTGACCTCCGAGCAATAATTCGCGAGATATTTGCGAAAAACTGATTTTTGTGACCTTTGACCTTCATAAATTTTATCCGGCGATGCCGATTTTTAACATCTTCATTATAACACCGTAATAAAGGTGTCTGGGCTAAATAATCCTCAATCTTCGACACGAATTTTATCTTTAACACAGCTCATAAAATACGGTGTGTGCAATACCCATTTTCTAAGCACCCACGTGTTTACTTGAAGATATCATCATGGAAAGATCATAATCAAGAGCATCAGCTTGAAAGCAACGCAACGGTTAGAGTTGGAATGGATTTTAGCAGTGGTCAAAGTATTTCTTCTTCCATTATGTAAGAGACTGCGTTTAAGCTAACCAGAATTTTTATAATAAATCATATCACATAAGTTGGTCACCTCAGCTTACAAAAAGGTCAGATATGGTGTCCTAAAAAAAACAGATTTTTATAGAATTTCAGACGAAAAATTGAATTACCTGATTGTGTTTATATTCTTCCAAAATGCTATAATCCGAGGGTGTATTTGAAGATACTTCGATTTACTTATCCTTTGTACATCACCCACCCACTAAATCTGCCGAGGCCTGTAGATGTAGATAAACCAGGACTTAAAACAAAATCACTCCAATAATACTGGTGGCATTTCATTTAATTGGTTTATTATAAGAGCGTCTACGTAGGACCGAGTTGTGAATCTTTCCTTTTTTAGCTTTCATATTTCCATTAAAGCAGGCAACACCTACAATGATACATGTTCACATACCCATTACCAACAAAAAAAAAAAACGTTCTTGTAAAATTAAAAAAAAAATCGTCTCCAACATCATCATATTCCATGATCCAACATGGCCAGGCCAAGTAGTTATCTTCTTTTTTTCGATTCCACCATCATAAAATATAGACTCCCTTAATTTGAATATCAAAAATGCACGACACTTACTTTGAGGCTGTGGTTTTATGTTAACGAAGGAACTTTAAAGGAATTTCAATGTTCTTGTGGTGGGAATTTTTTTTCTTTTGGTTTCTTTATTCATTTTTGTGGAAAGAGTTCACTGGTTAAACGGAAAATAGTTTCCAAAAGTTAAGAGGAAACTTTAGGGATTTTTTTTGCAGAAAAACATAGTTTCATCACTCAATAGGCTACAGTATGTATGTCAGCAAAAATATGCACTCAATAAAGGTGGGAAACCATACAAAAATTCCACTCAAGATAAACAGGATAGATAGATATCACAAAAATAAAAAAACTCTTTTGTGTCGTTCAGAAGTTGTGTGAGTGATAGAATTTAAATAAAGCTTAATAATTACTTTTTGAAAGTTAGGGGAGTGTCTTATTCTGGTTCCGACTTTTTTTGCCGTCGTCGAACAGCATGGTGATTGACTTGAAATTCAGAGTTAGCATATTCACACCAAACCATAAACGAGATCTTACTCGTTTTCGTCAAAACGAATACTAAAAACTACTCGTTTTCCAAAACATTGTTCATAAACGACTTGTTTTGACTGACTGAATTAAACGAACAGATCTTCCGGCAAATGAAATTGATATGATTGTGAATAGGCCCTCAGAAAAAGAAGAACAGCTGAGTGCTTGCTGTCAAAAAAATTATTTTCAAATCGTTCAAACAATTATGGTAGCGGTAAGGACATTTTTTCAAATACTTATTTTTAATAAATGCTTAATGCATACATTCCTTTTATGTACAGGAAATGCTAAAGAAAAAAACTAAACGAATTCGGGGAAATGCGGACGAACTTTTGGCTGAATATTCTTATTAAAAGCTCACCTTTGTCCACATGCTTCTATGCATTGTACAATCTTGAACTATTATTTTTCTTTTCTTTATAGGTAAGTTCAATTATTATTTTCCAATGAAAAAAACGATTCTTCCTGCTTGTAGATACTTCTGGCTCAAAAATGAAGTTGGTTAAATCATCATATTTAGTTCTGCTCTCTATTTATGCAGCATTATAAGATTTGATTGCTTACCCTTCATGTTGTATCAACGTTTTGACAGCTTTTTCAAAAACAACTGAAATGTCAAACAAAAACAAGTAAATGATCGGTGTGAAGGCTCTACTCGTTTTGGTAAACGAAAAGGGTTAACGAGTTTGTTGTGAATAGGCTATTAGGATTGGTGAATTATTTTTTTGTCTGGCAAATAATCCAACATTTAATTTCTTGAAATTGTAAATGAATTTACCAAGTCTTCTTTCATACTCTAGATGTCTTTTATATGCTGATGATCTTAAAGTTTTCATATTTTTCATGCATAAATTCAGATGCGTATAACGTCCAATCTGATCTGAATAAAATTGTTCAATGGTGTACGCTTAATGGACTCTATTACAACAACAAAAAGTGTAGTGTTACTACAAATTCCACATAACAAAACCCTTTGTGTGTTGAATTTGAAAATTAAATAACGATTCTATACAAAGTATTAACAACCAGAAAGATCTCGGTGTGATCCTTGACTATAAAATTAATTTTTCAGTCCATATCGATCATATGTGTTGATCAAAAGCAAAACCCATGATATCCACTTTTGAAAATAAAAGACTTAGGTATGGGGTTTTCTTCGCATCATCAAAATCACATTTTATCCTATAGAAATCAGTCCCCAAAATCAGTAGTTAGTTTTAAAACCTCTTTTATCCACATCAGTTTTTGTTTCAAAATCCATTATATCCATAAACTTTTTTTGGTATCAAAATCCATTACATCCACTTAAAAATTTTCAAATTCAATGCAAAATCCCTTATATTATTATTATATTATTATTAGTTTCTTTATTTCAAAATAAACGTTACAAAATGTATATACAAAAGAATATATGGACATGGCAAGGTGCCGTCTGCCAGATAATGACATCTCATAAGAAAAGATAAATGCATAGATACATAATTGATAGAATTATAATTTGTAATTTAAGAAAGTTTTATAAAAAAAAAGAAAAAAATTGAATTAAAAGATAAGTGCAAAATACAGTGTTGTTATTTAAAATTTAGATTTATAGTTTAAGATACAAAAAATAAAAACAGTTTTTACCTATTTTTTTAATTGGTTTTGGTATATATAAATCAATAGATATATGTTTAATTACAAAAGAAGAAACCAGTGAATAAAAAAGTTTTGAATCAAAGTAAAAGATTGAGATGATAATTATAGATATTTCAAAAACTATTTCTATACGACAGGGCATGGTCACAAAATTTGTAAAGATTAGTCCAGCCCAGGGAACCATTCAAAATGTCTATCAGTTGTGCTCTAGAAAGGACACTTTTCTGGAAGTAAAGCCTTCGAATCTCTTGTAAAAAAGGGCAAGTGGCTACAAAATGCTAAACATCATCTCGCTCATACCTGTTGCAGAAGTTACACAGAATTGGTAGGTCAGAACGATAAGGAACATAATTTAGATTTAGAATTTCCACTCTAGCTCTAAAAATAGTGTTAATAGCTTTCACAGGAAGATCTATTCTGAAATAACTGGAAGATTGAAGCCGGTGATTTAAATCTCTATATAAACCTCTTGTTGACGATGCAGATGAACGATTTAAGTGTTGAACATAGATTTGTTCATCTACTTTTGATATGACATTCGCAAATAGTTGCTGCCAAGAATCTAAATTTGATTCAGTAAGATTTAAGGAGACGCCATGAGATTGTGCAAGAGCTTTCCATTCTTTGAAAGGTGCAGATTGTGTCCGTAAAAGGTGAGACATAATAGACTTGTGAAGACTTTCTCCAGATTTTTCCATGGTTTTTATCAAAAAGTCGGAATTAGCTTTTAAGTTCTTGATATAAATAGGGGTGATACCTGACTCAACGTGGATGGCATATGTTGGAGTCGAATTTGGTAGGCGAAACAAACGCTTGAAAAAGAACCTTTGAATGAGTTCAAAATCCTCAAAATATATGTAGCTAAATGCTTGAACACCATAACACATACATGTATTGATGGTTGCTTCAAAAACCCGATATTTTGATCCCAAGTCTATACTTTGGTTTGCAAAAAAATTAGGCCACATAACGCTCAGTCCAATTTTGGCTTCCTTACTCTTTTCCTTCAGATGTTTTGTAAAGCTTACATTTGCAGACATCAGTAGTCCCAGATATTTGAATTCCTGTACGACCTCTATGCGCTCGCCATTGAGAAACCAACTTTCCTCTCTTAATCTCTTACTTTTTCGAGCTTCAAACACCATAATTTTTGTTTTTAGAACATTAATCCTTAAATCCCACTTATTGCAGTACCTATGTAGCTTGTTTATTTGAAGTTGAAGAGAAGAAGGGTTGTCTGCCAACATTACAAGTTCATCCGCATAGAGTAGCACTTTGACAGAAATGTTTGAAATGCTGATGCCCCCAGGTAAGCTGTCGCATATATCGTCGATAAAAAGAGCAAACAATATAGGACTTAAGATACATCCCTGAGGAACACCTGTCGTTGTCTCAAACCAGTTCGATGTATCCGATCCATCCCAGATTGTTGCATTAGTTCCACACAAAAAATGTTCATATATCGAAAGGAATTTTCTAGAAATACCAAATGAAGCCATTTTGAATATCAAGGCTTGACGGTTGACAGTGTCAAAGCCTGCTTTAAAGTCAACAAAGCAGGCATATAGTTTTTTCTTCCTTTGAGTATATTTGCTGGCAATACTTGACAATGCGAAAATATGGACAACGGTCAAAAACCCAGTACGAAAACCCGCTTGAAAAATGCTTAATCGTTGGTGTGATTCTATCCACTTTGATAGCCTAATATACAAAATTGTAGCGAAAACTTCTCTAATTGAATTTAGTATTGATACCTCCATAGTTTTCCGGCAAACTAGCATCTCCTTTTTTGAAAATTGCAAAAATAACAGCTTTTTTAAAACTTTGGGGAACGCATGCATTCTCAAACAAGTAATTATACACCGCCAGCAAATATTGTTTAAATTCCAGCGTAGAATGTTCAAAAAATTCTACAGGTATCCCATCGATACCCGGTGATTTGGTATTCTTCATTTTTGAAAGAGCCAGTTCAAGTTCAGTTAAATCAATTGGTGAGTCAAGCTCGTCAACAGTTGTATTGGGAAAGGCGTAGTGAAATGATTGCAGTTCACTGCTCCCTGTCAATAGCGATCTAAAGTGAGATGCTAAGATATCAGCTTGTAATGGGCTACCAGATGTGCGATAATTGCCACAAATTTCCCTTACATTACACCAAAAGCTTTTCGAGTCTTTACAAATTTCTAGGTTACGAGCTAGTGTGCTTGTGTAAATTATCTTTTTATTCTGACAAACATGCTTATATAATTTATTTGCTTCTAAATATGCCGACTTAAAATACTCACTATTTGATTTTCGAAACAAGTTAAGGAGAGAAAAAACCTTATTACGGAGTCTTCTGCACTCATAATCATACCTTTACAAACGGCTACTGGTCGACTAGCAGAACGATTTTTCGAGGCGGAAGATCTTATTAAATTACAAATTTTGTCTATAACCTCCTCGATTGGAGCAGAACTAGGATAAGGAAGTGAAAGAGTGCTGCGATTAAGCCTATTTCGATAGATATCCACTTCATGAGGTACCCATCTTAATTTACATATATTATTTATCTCTCTCACAAGAGTTTCTTGACAAAAGCTGGCACGAGTGAGGATCAGATAATGGGTCGAGAAAGTTGCTTCTAGAACTTCAAAATCATCTACAGTCTGCAGGCACTCTCCAGAAACTGCACACAAATCAATAACTGAAGTTCCCTGACCACTTACGAAAGTTAGTTCCCATTTTCATCTGTTATTGATGCACCACTTAATACCCAAAACCCAAAACTTTCAAGGAACTCGGCTAAGGCTCTACCATTCCTAATGAAAGTGTCATCTTTAGAATTTCTGACTAGTAGTACATTTACTCGAGTATTTAACTGCTCTAAGGATGTATTTTGAAAAAGACCGATCCTGGCATTTAAGTCTCCGATCAACATTACATTATTTGAGTTAAAATTATTTAAAAAATCGTTAAGCTCACCAAAATCATTCAACCAATTATTACAATTTAAGTACAAAGGTACTATAAAGTAACTTTTTCTACTACTATTACCATCTATTTGAATAACAAATTTTCCATTATATTGTCTAAATTTAACAAAACTACTAATTTTACTTTTTTTAATACCACAAATAATGCCTCCACTGGCTCTACCATGACCACTATTTCTTATTGCAGGAATATAGCTGATATTAAAATCTTTGAAGTATTTAGTTATTTCATTTTGTTGTTATTCTTCTAAAAAAGTTTCAATTAGTATAATTATTTCATATTTTTGAATTAACTTGAAAAAATCAACTAGCATTAGTTTGCTTTTAATACCAGCTATATTGTAGCAAAATATATTTAAATTAATTAATTTAGTACTTTTACTTGTTTTGTCATGGCAGACGACACTGTTTTCTTAATTCTGGTTCATATGATGAGATGGTGGTGGCGCTGTCGGCGGCAAAGGGTTATTCTGATATTCTCCCTCGCTGCTGTCAATGAATTCAAGTCCTCGCATGCCAAATTGTTGTTGTATAAACTACTTGTCACTGGTTGATTTGATAATTAAACCACGTGCAAATTTATAAACAAACAATTTGTCATTAATTTGAAGTTTGTCTCCTTTAACAATGAGCTTAGCTGACGGATTGAGTTCGTGAAGTTTGTTTTTTGCCTCAAACAAAGATTTCGGTACAAAAGTGATTGCTCGCGGTGAACACTTATCCCAGTTCCTTTCAATTGACTTGCAGCCGAAATAACTTGTTGAACACATTCCGGCGACTCCAGTTCCAACAAAACCGTACCTCTTTTTGTGCTCGTGTTAAGAATTTCTTGTGCTGTCTTTATCTGAATATCATCACTACCCTTTATTTTGAGAAGGGTTTTGCAGGTCAGTTTGGCTTCGTAGACTGCATCTTTCTTCTCGTCTAAAGAGAGGTGCACAACTACGATATTCTCGCTGGATTTGCGTGACAGTTGTTCTATTTGGGACTCCAGAAGCTCACATCTGTCGTTCATTTTTGCTAATTTTACGTTGAGGTGCATATTTGTTTTTCTTAAAGATTATATTTCATTTGAAATTGAATTAACATCCGCAGTTGTTGCAAGGTCCTTTAATTTGTGGCTAGTATCTCGGTGAGCATGAGTTTCAGCTCTTGGACTGTTAATTTTCCAACTTCCATGGACGTTTTTTGTGCGCTTACGGGTTTTTTGTGTGAGTGGTTTGATTCTGACGAAATTGCAGAAACTTTTCGCTTATTGTTCATAGAGAAGTTTCCCGTTGACTCGATTGTTGATTGTTGTGTATTTTAGATATTTAGATTTTGACTATTTAAACTTTTTTTGCTGTTTAGCTTATTGGACTATACGTTTTCAATTAAAAAAAAAATGTTTTAAATAGAAAATTAAAATAAAAAATGAGAAAAAACTAAAAAAAAAAAAACTGTTTTATTTAAAATTTTCTATGGAGCTTTATTTTGTTCGCACTTCTACCAATGACAGTTGAAATGTCAAAAAATCCCTTATATACATGTAAGGAGATTAGATGGGAATTCATGAATAGTGCTGAGAAATTTTTGCCAACATTAAAGTTTCTGTTAGATTTTTAAATATAGTAAGCGTTGTGAACAATGTTACTATTAATTTTAATTAAGGAAACCCCCTAAATTAGGTTGGCAAGTAGGAAATATTTTATCATACTCTGAGTTTGATTTAATAATTTGCAGCAGGTGGTTGTTTTAATATAATTTTTTTTAAATTTGTGAATAGTATTTCATTGAAATTTTAAGTGTTAATTAAAAATTTAATTTGATTGTGTTAACAATTTAAAATAATTAATACGTTATGAAAAGTATAGGTGTCCCAATTCTGGTCGGCGAAAATGATAAGGCAAGCAAAAGGCAAGTGACAAAATGTAATTGGATATCGGAAAAGGAAAAAAAACACAGCGGTAAGCTAGAAAACCTTACGTTTTATAGATAGATAGTAATGCATTGCTGCATTCAGTTCCTAGACGCAGAAGAGCAAGATCTACGAAAAAAAAACATTATTGTTGAATACCACATAAGAAATACTCGGAAAAAAATGGTTCGTGTTTGCCAAAATGCTTTTTGCGGAATTCCGGGTATAAATCGAGAAGGGGTAACTGGGGTAGCTAAGAGAATTTGCAATCTGGTCCCGCTCCCTTAGAAACAAGAGGAGGTGACAAATGTTCTCTATTAAATGTTTCTAAGAAACACGCAGTTATTGAATTTTTTCAAAAATTCAAAACCCTTGGGCTGCATTACTGCAGAAATACTCTTGCTATGCGTCAATATCTATCTTACGACCATTCTATTGATAAGATGCACCAGATGTATAAGTCCAGGTCACAGAAAATAGCCTCAAAGGGAAACCCAGTCTTTTTTAACATTTTTAATAACAAGTTTAACATTGGCTTCAAAGCTCCATCAACCAATCTTTGTTCAAAATGTATTGAGCTTACTGAACTTTTTAAATACGAAAAGAATGAAGCTCAAAAACGGAAACTCATAATTGAAAAGGTCCTTCAGAAGAAAAAGGCCTAACTGTTTCTTTAACATTTTAATAGAATAAAGAGACGATCTTGTGACAATTTCATTTGATTGCCAGAAAAAAACATGGTTTTGCCTAACCAGACCAATCAGCTTATTATTCCCGACAGTTCTACATCTATTGCTATGGAGTTGTTGTGGGGAGTTCAAATGCTTCTCTGAACAAAAAAAATGTTTTTTTATAACACGGACTGAAAAGCAATTTTTAAAAGGCTCCAATTAAATTTCTTCCGCTGTTTTCAACCGTCTATGGAGCCTAAATTTGAACTAGGTTACAACCGTACGCTTAGTCTGCGATGGATGCTGTGGTCAAAACAAAAATTCAACCATGATCGGCATTTGCTCATATTGGCTTTTAAATAAAGCTCAACAGAATGTAAAAACCCTTGAAATAATTTTCCCGGTACCTGGACATTCTTACATTCCACTTGACCGAGCTTTTGCCCTTGTCGAAAAGCAGGTAATTTTACATTTTACGGAATATTTTTACAATTATTTTTCAATCTGAAAATTTTTTAAGGTCAAACAAAAGCAGACTATAATAACACCAACCGAATATCAAGAAATTCAACAAAAGGTTGCCCTTGTTATTCATTTAGTAGATGACTGCTGCCCCGTGTTCGACCCAACCGGTACCTGGCATTTTAAATTTAATGAAACTAATAGATTCATCTTAACTAAAGACAACAGTAGGGCTATTTTGGTACTATTTATCTGATATAGGAGCTCCAAAATCTGTTATTAAAAAACATAAATACATTTCAAGGATGGATCCATCGAAATTAGAAATGGGTATTCAACTTAAAGACGAAAAGCTAAGAAATGTCTTCCACTTGGAGGTCCATCGAAGAACTTTAGTTCAAGGCACATGCTAGAAGATGGAAATGATCTTATCTGTTAACCTCAGCAAAATATCACAGACGTTCGAATTTAAAAAAAAAATTCACATACATGCTGTACTAATATTACCATACAAAGGATAAAAATGCATCAAAATAAATAAAGCTTAATTTAAAAATAATGTTTTTGTGTTTTAAATTGCTAAACTTTGTAATTTTAGTACGAAACTCAGAGGTAAATTTCAAAACCCATTATATCCATATTTGTTTTTGCCTTAACTTGAAAACTTTTAACCTAAGATCATGGTTTCATTGCTGAAGCTGTGAAGAACATTAATTCAATCATTCCTGCAAAAAAAAGTTCAACAGACTGTTTTGTTTAAAAGATACAAGCTTTCCTCGATTATCTCGAAACTATCAAAAGTGGCTATAATAGGTTTTGCTTTTGATCAACACATATACTATCTATCGGTAATTCAATGTTGGGTTTTATAATTCGAAATTCAAAGTGTTTCGATGATCATTATGCTCTTGAAGCCCCTTATAATGAGCATTGTTAGACCGTTATTAGAGTATTTGTTAGATAAAAAGAAGAACAACTAGGAACACACCCAGTTCAACAAGGTTTTATTTAGCAACTGACATAAAGTATATATGTGGTTTAAATAATAACGCGATTGTTTTCGATCAAAGATCGTTTAATCTATTTTATTTAAATTAATTAGTTCTAAGAAAAGTTAACAATTTAGTTTTAGTTCGATTGTGTATATTAAAAGATTTTAAATAAACTCGCAAAAATGACTTTATGTAACATAGCTATAATTATGACTCGACTTACCAAGATGACTTTACGATTGAGAGTGATGCTTGCAAAAATGGGATATGGTAGTTAGACAACGGACTAACGGACATGACAAACTGAAACTTTATTTGTCGGCTACGCCTTGCTCCTACATTCGGACATTCTGCGTATTCGACCGACTCGGCGAATTTTCTTCTATTTCGTCTTCATCTTCTTCATCATCGGACAAATAGATATTCCAAGGCTTCATATAATCAGCTGCTGTTGATGTTACGTTCGGACCCTCGTGATCTCCTATCTTTCGAACTTCATAACGGTATTTTCGCTTAATTTTGGTAACTTCATATGGGCCATGAAACTTAGGACACAACTTTAAACCTGTCCCGAACTGCGTTCGTTGGATGGCCACCAGGTCTTTCACTTTGTATTTCACGGAGTCTTTTCTTTTACGGTTATAGCCTGTTTTATTTTCTCCTTGTAATTTTTCAATTTCTTGTCTTGCTGCTTTTCGTTGTTCTTGACGGTTATTTTCAAAGTCTGCTCGAATTTCATCCTCTAATACCTCTGCAAGTTTCAGATCTTCAGTAGTATTCATTTCAACTCCTGTTAGCAACATCAATGGTGTTTTTTGAGTTGACCTGGAAGTTGTAGAGTTTAGAATCCGCTGTACACTGCCTACGTGTTGATACCACTTGAGATGCTGTTCTACAGAAAGCTTTGATAAAACTTCGATGATAATTTTGTTATACCGCTCAACTTAGAAACAAGGATGCAACTTATACAGCTCTCCTCTGCGATTTTCACAAGTTTTGAAAGCTTTGGTATATAATAGTCTCGCTGGATTAAGGCTTCAACTTTACGTCTATTAAAATGACCCTGTTCATGGGCATTCTTTACCACCTGCCTCTGCATAGACTTTGGCACTACTACTAGATATTCTCCATTGATGTACTTGTAAAGGACACCACTTCGAAGAACATAATCTTCAAATTCTGACGATTTCAAAATTTTACATATCATTTTACAGTACTCATCTTTCTCCTGCCCTTTCTTAACTGAGTAAAGCACGCCGTTCTCCAGAACTAATGTTATTGGACACCTGCTTAGCGCATCTACGTGCTGCATTGATCGTCCTGGGCGATGATGAACTTTGCAATTATATTCCTGTAACTGAAGTGCTCAATTCGCTACTCTGCTGTTCAATTCCTTTTTTGTCATTGTTTGCTGAAAGGCTTTACAGTCCGTATAAATGACGAATTCTAACCCCAAAAGATAAACCCGTAGTTTTTTAAGTGCCTTGACTATGGCTAAAACTTCCAATTCATAGCTGGTATACTTTTTTTCTGATCCCAATGTCTTGTAACTCAGGTAAAAAACAGGGTGGAAAAGATCGTCATCGCCTTTCTGCAACAACACTGCTCCGTATCCATCTTTGTTGGCATCAGTATGCAACTGCGTCTCTTCAGAAGGATTAAATAGCTTTAAAACGGGTTCTTTACATAACTTTTCCTTTAATTGCAAGAAAGCTATCTCTACATTTCTTTCCCAAGCAAATTTAACATCCTTCCTTGTCAGATCAGTAAGGGGTCTTGCTATAAGAGCATATCCTTCGATAAATTTTCTTTAAAAAAACCAGTTAGTCCTAGAAAACTCATTACATCTCTAACGTTCTTTGGAGTTGGAAACTTTCTAACTGCCAGAACCTTTTCATTACATGGCTGGATAGTGCCTCCCTGAATGATATGCCCTAAGAACGTTACTTTCCTTGTTAAAAACTGACATTTGCTCCATTTTATGAGAAGACCATGACTGCTACATAGCTCTAAAACGGAATTAAATAATTCAATACACTCTCGTTCTGATTTTGTCTTGATAATGATTCATCCATGTAGACTCGAATTTTTCCTTCACGAATAAGCTGTCGAAATATGAAGAGAATGAATCGTAAGAAAGCTGAAGGTGAGTTGCATGGTCCAAATGGGGCTTTGTTAAACTCATACTGTCCATCCTCTGTCACGAAAGATGTATACTTCCGACTAGACTCCTCGATATTCACATGGAAAAATCCGTTTCTTAAATCAAGTGTTATGAAAACTTTGGCATCATCTAAATCTTGAAGAGTTGCTTCTGAATTTGACATCGGAAACCTGTATCGTATTATTTTTCGATTCAATCCTCTGTAATCAATGCAGAGTCTTAAACTTCCATCCTTCTTCTTTACTAAAACAACCTGGCTAGCATAAGAAGACGTACTCTCTCGAATTATACCTTCCTTTAACCATTCTTCGATCTGTTTCTGAACGACTTTCCTTTCCGGGGTACCCAGTCTTCTTGGGTAACGATGAACTGGTACTTCATCCTCTAGTACTATCTTCATTTCAGGTCCCTGACTTTCACATTTCTGTGGCTTATAGGATTGTATCATACTCTCTATCTCCCTTCTTAACTCTGGCTTTGTTATTTGTTCTAAACTTTCTGAGTATAAATCATCGCCGTAATTTATAACATTGACTTGTGCTAAAAAATTCTGTTCTGTGTTGGTTTTGTAAATGATTGGTTTTCCATTTTCAATAGCGAGTGAGGCATTTGTAAAAAAAAATTTTCCAATAAGTATATCGACATTTAACCAATAATTGGGAACAACGTGACATAAAATACGGTAAGACTCAGAATATATGACTACATCAATCGAAACTGCACCCAATGTGGTCTTACTGTTTTGGGCGAACCCTACCACTGGGATACCTGGCTGTTCAAAATTTGTAATACCTAACTTCTCTTGCAGCGATTTCGTTATGATGTTAATGTCACTTCCTGTATCTATGAGCCCAATGTAATCTTTTCCGCCTACATTAACTCCAACCATAAAATCTATAACGTTAATCCTTTGCACTTTAGTTTCTACCTTCTTTTCACATTTAGGTGCAATATGTCCAAATTCGTTACAACGGAAACACCGCATACCTTTGGGCTTATTTGGACAATTATAATGAGTATGGGACATACTGCCACAATTTGTGCAACGCTTGGGCTTCTGTGAATTATTTTCAGGTTTCTTCCAACCACTTGTACTTTGCTGGGACTTATCGTTCTTTTTCTTTTCCTTCATTTGCTCATCTTTCATTTTTTCATAAGACTTCAGATTGTTTTTTAGTTCTTCCAGAGTTTTCGAATGATATAAGACACCTTTACTCACTGCTTCATCTGGAATCCCCGCGATTATATAACCAATAAGATGGGACGATTCCAACTTTCCATTAGTTGCTATCTTTTTCAGTCTATAAAAATATTCTAAATACGATTCTTTTGCCTGTTTTTTGGATTCTGCTAGAATACTATGTACATTCTCAGTATCTTTACATCCGAACTCTTTCTGAAGCAACTCGGAAAGTAATTGCCAACTGCATATATACGCCTCCGCCTCAACAGCTAATTTGCTTGCCCCAACTAACAAACGACGCGCATATAAATATTTTTGGACATCATTCCAACAACATACCGCCGCAACATTTTCAAAATCGGACAACCATATTTTAACATCCTTTGACTCGCCATCGAACTTTTCCAAAGATTCCTCAACGTCCTTGAACTGATAATTATTTTGAAATGGTTTCTGTTCGGTACTCATGTTTTTTTGGTCAGGTGATTTTTGCAATTCGTTCGCAATGTATTCTAAACTACTTTTTGCCCTATCCTCAACAACAACAACAACGGAACTTTTTTCTGACCTATCCTCGCCTAAAACAACAGAAACAGGAGATATTTCTGATTCAGACTCAGATTCCAAATTACTATTTTCAGGTTCGATTATATGTTTGCGAATTCTTTCTAGGAGATCGATTTTTAAATTGTATCGGTATGACAAATTATAGGACTTTAAAATATCTTGAAGCTGCTTTGTTGTCAAAGATTCTATGTCTTCCGGAATGTTCATTAATACAACGATACAAAATACTTTTTAAATGCTTAAGTACTTTTCAGAAAAAAAAACATTAATTGATATTCATGAGAAAAAAAAATTCAAACTCTTTTGAGAAAATTGATGTACTGTAAAATATAGAAAGAGCTCACCGGTACTTTAACCTTGCGGTCTTTTCTGCAAAGGTACTTTTCTGGAACTTATCCCTTGTAATTTTTTTTCAAACAGTTTTCTCTTCTTAAAACGTATCGCATGTTTAAAGCACAGTAATTTTTTTTTTAAACAAAATGATTTAGATTTTTTTTTTGCTCTTTTCTTTTTCTTTTGAATAACTTTTCTTAACTTATAATCAATTTAATGCACTTTTCTTTGACTTTTCAAAATTAATATAACTTTTCTTCTTTTTTTTTTTATTTTTTTCAATAACTTCACAATTTTGTTTTCTTTTTTGTTCTTCACTGTCACTAATTCACTGATATCATTTATGTTAATAGTTAATCATTAGATGGAATAAAATTCAATGACTTGTTATAAATTTATCTTATAAAATGAATCTTATAAAACTGGATTTTTAACTTAGTTCTGTGTGCTCAAACTATCACCATTTAGTAAAGTAGGACCTCCCAATGCAGAGCTGAATCCAAGCTCTTCGGTCAGACGCCTCAAGTATACTGCTTCCTTTGTAGCTGCTCCCAATGCCATGTATTCAGCCTCAGTATTACTAAGAGCCACTGTCTGTTGTTTTCGAGACTCCCATGATATAGAGCCGCCAGCAAGCATGAAGACATACCCAGTGTATGATTTACGGTCGTTAACACGATTGGCTGAGTCTGCATCTGCGAACCCACAAAGTGCTTCATCAGTTTTTCTAAATGAGAGTTTATAAGTAATTGTTTCGAATTAGCAGATGCTTAGCAGCTATCATGTGTTCTTGGCAAGGTTCAGTATAAAATTGAGCTAATTTGCTCACTGTATGTTGAATATCTGGTCTAGTCGAAACTATAAGTGACTGATATTGTTTTGCATTAACCCTTTTGCTGTTCGAATTATTTCCACATTTCCTTAGAACATTCCCTGGATCTAATGGAGTACTGCATTTTCTTGTAGACGTCATATTGTGATTAGATAAAAGGTTCCGGATATATTGTTCTAGAGAAAGACTAATAGAACCTGTCGGCTTATCTCGTTCAATGCCTATACCCAAGAAAAAATCTATAGGACCTTTGTCGACGATATCGAAAGCTAAACTTATTGTATGTTTTATGTTAACTACATGATTTTTCTTTGAACATGCAATTCTAAGATCGTCCACATAAGCCGCAATAATGTTTTTCAATCAATTTTCGTTCTTCGTATACACGCCCGTATCTGTAGAGCAACGTTTAAACCCAAGAGATTTTAGTGCTACATCCAACTTGTTTCAACCCGTAAATCGCTTAAGTTAATCTGCATACTTTCTCGCTTTTCGAAACATCTTCAAAATTCTCGGGCTGCTCCATGTATATCTCCTCCTTAACTTCACCGTTCAAATAAGTCGATGAAACGTCAATATGATAAACTTCAAGGTCATATTCCACGGCTAATGCTAAGATAAGACGAATGGTGGAGTATCTTACCACAGGGAGAATGTTTCGGTATGGTTAAGACCTAAACCACAAGTAGCCCAGATTTACTTGAAGAAGCATTAAAGAATTCTAAATCGTTACTTGCATTCTTCCTTAAGAAGGATTTAAGTTCTTTTTAAGTAGACAAAAGGCGCAAGTGGGCGGTCTGATAGAAGGGATTTAGAAGCTAAATTGATTCTTAATATCTTCTCAAATGGGAATAAGATTCTTCTTAAATACTTCCTTACTCGTTCTTAGAGAAGAAGCGGTCTTCTTTAATAATTCTTTACTCATTCTTTAGGAGGTGGCATTTGCAAAAACAATAAAAAATTGAAATAAAAAAAAATTCAAATTTATTTATTTTCTTTTATTTTTTTGTTATTAATTTTGGTTTTCCCAATTTCCATTCTCTTATTTTTGTAGATTCTCCTCTTTTTTGCTTTTTCCTGTAATGATATTTATTATTTATTTTAATTGTATTTAAAAATCTTTTTTTTTATTTACCTTGCCACCACTTATATTTGAACTCGACTCCTTTCTTATGCCGTGTCTATGAGCTACTCACTCAGCCATCCTAATACATATCTGCGTGTGTCGAAAAAGGCTTACTTAAATTCCGTTTACGTTATCCACTTGTGCAAAGGAATTGGCGTGTATTAGTTGTATTTATAATATAATTCCAAGCGAATAAAAGTTTGCATTATTCAAAAGTTTAAAAATAGGCGCACGGACATAAGTCAAAAATTCTTTTTTTTTTTAGCAGGGGGTTAGCTTGGGCAAATTGAAGGATTTGGGGTGGGGTCCAGTTTAGGTGTATGCAAATTTTTTTTTATTTAATTTTTTTTTTAGATTTATTGCGAAAATTTATAATTTGTTTTCGCGATGCACGCGATTTTAGCTTTTATGAGCTGGCCCAAGGCCGACAGGCATACGTAATTTTATCATAGCTGATTTTTTTTTTGCGTATAGATACCAAAGTTTATAAGAACCAATGGACATTCCGAATTCTCATAGCTGGGGCTTTTTGGAACTATGCAGTTTTAACATTGCATTCTCAACTAAGTTATTTTATCAAAGCTGATTTTTGGATATGTTTAAGGGGATAATGTCTCAAACTGTGTTTGGCACTTGTCAAACCACTACAGTAGGGCGTTTCGTCTAGAAGACACCTTTAAAGTGACATCTTAAAGGTGTCTACCAGACGAAGCGCCCCACTGTAGGGGTTTGGCAAGAAAAAAATCAAATGATAAGATGACGTATGTCTGCCGGCCCAGGGCTCTTAGTCTATAACAATAATAACATAAAATTTAACAGAAATCCAATGTACCGTTACTGAGAATGCCAACAATTAAAAAAAAAAGTTATATGAAAGGTACCGTTAATAGACTTCACCCGTAAACTTTATTCGGATGAAAGAATAGCTAGTACCAAAAAAAAATTCTCAAAAATTGTTATCAAATTCGTTGGAGCCGTTTTCGAGCAAAATAAGATTTTCATTCACGGTTATATGGCAGGTTCATTATTTTTAGGACCAAAAATAAAAATAAAATTTCCCCTTTGAGGAATCCCAACGTAATCCCATATAATAAATTTGAAGGTAATCGTTTAAGCCGGTTAGTCTGCAGTTAAAAATACATACAGACAGACTGACAGACTGACAGACTGACAGACTGACAGACTGACAGACTGACAGACTGACAGACTGACAGACTGACAGACTGACAGACTGACAGACTGACAGACTGACAGACTGACAGACTGACAGACTGACAGACTGACAGACTGACAGACTGACAGACTGACAGACTGACAGACTGACAGACTGACAGACTGACAGACTGACAGACTGACAGACTGACAGACTGACAGACTGACAGACTGACAGACTGACAGACTGACAGACTGACAGACTGACAGACTGACAGACTGACAGACTGAGAGACAGACTGACAAACAGACATACAGACGGGCAGAATTTTTAGACCATATATTTTCGTCTTCGCTATCATCGTAATATCATGCTTGATTGTTATCTCAAAACTTTTTTTTTCGACGAATGCATAACTTGGCTTATAATACCTATAATCGCAAGTAAGAAAGGTAGGTTGAATATTGAAAAAAAAATTTAAAGTTTTTGCATTTTGTGTTTTAGAGAATTTTGTTGATTTTGTACCAAAAACGTTTTACAATTTTTAAATGTATGCCTCGGGTTTTGCTCATAGAAATATGGTCACCGTAAGGATATTGGAAAGACGATTGTTGGATTATATTTGTAAATTCGTTACAGATCCTGATTCTTATCAATTTTTAATGTATCTTAAGAAAAAATTAAAAAACAACTTCGTTGTGTATTTGGAAAAAGATCAACCCATCATGATCAAAGGCTTATTTTTTCCTCTACCTCAAACTTTACTAATATATTGTCTTCATTTGCCCTACTTTGCCAAATTAAATATAAATCATAACAACTCCCATTTATAGTTTCACCAGGCTTAACGTCCATTAGTGAATCTTGAAGAATATAATATAGATAAAGCCATTAAGGGAACCTTAATGTCTTAAAAATAAAGCCCTTCGAGAATATATTTTTGCGCAAAATTATCAATTCATCAAGAAAATGAATCAACAACAATTAACAATCATTATTATTATTATTTCCGTTTATTTGAGTATCATAAAAAAATCATTGCTAATGAATTATAGACCATCACAAAATATTCGGTTACACAGCACCTGGGTAATTTATCTATGGATATTAGAAAGCCATTTCCTTTTTGTCGTTTGTAGATAATAATTCATTACATAATTATTTTATTAAATCTTACTTTATTTACCTGCTTGCTAATTTTCTACTTGTTTCTTGCTAAATATTATAAATCTATTGTATTTCTCAGAGTAAACAAATTTCAAATGTATTAATATTTCAAAAAATTATTATTCTTAAGCTATCTGTAAGACTAAACAGTTGATTTTTTTAAATAAATATAAAACATTTAAGACCAAACATTAGTCTTCAAATTCAGAAGTGGGCAGCCCTAAATATTAAGCCCTTATTGATTTTATTCCACAAAATTATATCACCATCACTTCTGAAGAAACAAGAATTGGTAGCCCGGCTTACTGAACGCAAGAGTGAATTTGCAGCAGATGAAAAAGTAGCCTTATGAAGAACATTCCGAAGATTTTATCCAGGCCCAAGATACAAGCGATTCCTATTTTCCGCAAGCCCAACAAAATCCAGAACCTATCGTTGCAAATGAAGCTGAGATGGATGCAGAAATCCAGATCCTGCAAAAGAAATAGAAGCTGATTGAGCTACGCCGCCGTGAGGTAATAAGTTTAGAAGAAAATGTAGCTAATTTATTGTCGCCATCGATTCAACCTACGTTTAAGGGCATTAAGCATTCTCTTCCGTTATTTTCTGGAGACGACTCATATGATGCAAAAAAGTGGATTGAAACTCTTGAAAGAGCATGTAATTCAGTTCAAGGTAATTATATATTCCGATTAAAATCTATTCGTAGATTGATGAAGCCTGATTCCGCTGCCGAAATTTTTCTTCAAATTGACGAATCAGCCACGTACAAAAATTTCCGAAGCAATTTCTTAGCCAATTTTGGACATAACTATTCAATTTCTGAATTAATTGACAAGATGCGAAATACTACATTTGTTTCCACTAAGTCTTCGATTATGGGATACATTTTGAAAATGCAAGAACTTGCATCACGTGCCGATATTGACGAGAAGCAAACAGTTCAGTTCATCATCGATGGTTTCCAGGATCGTTCCGCCAACATTCCAGTATTGTACCCAGCACGTTCAATTGACGAATTAAAACAATTGACTCACCGTTATGCTCAACTACGGGAATTAAGTTCGCTCATCACAGATCAACTTATTCCGCTTTTTGTTCAACGACGGTTACACAGCATCCAATAACAACAAATCCTAAAGTCAAGTTTTCCGTTAGTGAGTCCGAATAAAAGCTTGTTCAGTGTTATAATTGCTCTGGTACTGGACATTTCTCCACATCATTTCCACATCCGAAACGCGAAAAAGGATCCTGCTTCAGATGTGGTTCAAAATTTCATATTCTAAAAAATTGCCCGAAGTTACCTCCAAAAAATCCTCATGGTGTTGCATTGATTGATGAATTCTGTTCCGGCTCTATAAATCCAGACCATTCCGATGTTGTTGATGTCAAAATTCCGAGGTTAAGAGTTTTTAACCAAATAAATACTGTAAGTGTTGCTTTTCCTACTAGTGATTTTGTCCCGCTTTGTAACACATATCTCTCTCTTTTCGATACTGGTTGACATCTGTCATTAACTGAGAAAGTCAGATTCTGTGTGCGGTCCTCTTTTTTAACTGATTTATACTTTAAAAATTGTTCAATTTATTATAAAAACTTTTAAAATCGTTGAGTGAATCTGTTTTGCGGGAAATGCACATCTTTGTTGTTTGAACTACACATTTAAGACACAAAATTCTTAACTTTTCTCGGCGACATAATCAATAGTGCACCGTTATCAAAATTGCATATGCCGCTTAAGCGAGGTAGAGAAGAAAACTCACCAGAACTTTCAATCAACTCAAAAAAGGTGTACACTGGAAAAAATAATAATATGGCAGTTGTAAATATGTCCATTGATAAACTAAAGGATATGCTGTTCGATTGCATTAACGAATGCGTTATCCTAAAATTTGAAAACATTGCTAAAAAGGATGATATTCAAGCAATTGCATCACAAATGCAGTCACTCAAAGCACAAAACGAACATCTTATGCAACGAGTAACTGCAATGGAAAACTATTGCCAACTGTTAGAACGTCAACTAGATATTATATCACGTAAAAACTACGAAAATTCTGTTGTGGTGCATTTTCCGGCAGAAGGGAAGACCAGTAAAGTTGAGTATGCAAAACAAACTTGTATGGGTCTTCTTCATCTTCAAGATAGTGCAGATTTACCGATAAAAAGCGCACAAGAGTTCACAAACAACAATACGAACAAATCCACTGTGGTTCTAAAATTTCACCCGGGAGACACTGCAAATAAAGTTATTAACGCAACGCCAAAACTCAAAAACTCTGGTATTATGATTCATCGTGAACAGTCTTTCATCACACGACAAAAAAGGAAATCACTCTACGGAATCAAAAACAATCTACTCGCCATAACACCAAGCGCGAAAATTTTGATAAAAGGAGTAAAAATGCACATTAATAACTATGCATTTTCCTACAACTTTGCACGCGGATTGATTGTTAACAATGCGGAGGAATATTCTTTTGTCAAAAACACATTTGGAGATAGTGGACTAGGACTTTTTGACAGCTACAACAACAATAAAGACTCCAATACGATATCAGTGCCACCCAAAAGTCAACATCAACCACCAGGATCCAGTCAACATCGTCATCAATTGAAGGATAGTGTTGCCGTCTGCCAAGTAAAAATGTAAAAATTTTAAGTTATAATGTATCTGGTCTTAAAAACAAACTAACAATTCCAGATTTTTGTAAGTTTATATTAGAGTTTGACATTATTATTCTATTAGAAACTTTTCTTGAAGATCGTCAGGAAGCCCAATTTGTTAAGTTTTTCAAAGATTTTCTTATTAAATTTATTCCCGCCACCCGCAATAGTAGTTTTGGTAGAGCGAGTGGAGGTTATTTGATAGCTATACGAAGTAGTTTAAAAAGTTTTATTAGTATATGCTCTGTAAATAGAAGGACTGTGATAATGTTAAATCATAGGCATGAACAATATTACATTCTTCCAACGTATTTGAATTGCACTAATTGGATTAACGATTTAATGAGTTGCATTCCTTTCTAAATGAAATTGAGTTTAAGAATATTTTAATATTAGGTGATTTAAATGCACGAATCGGTGAATTTCAAAACCCAGCTTCTTTGATGAAAAATACCTCACACGCTTTTGTTAGTTTGAGAAGGTCTTTGGACGTAACTGTTAATAGTTATGGCAGGCGTTTAATGGAACTGGCTGAGGACTTCGGTTTAATGATTTTGAATGGAATTACAAAAATTGATAGCAGAGGTGAACTAACATTTATTTCTGGGCAGGGTTGTTCTGTAATTGAGTACTGCTTTGCTAGAGGCGATTGGCCTACTTTTATAGAGGATTTTGAGGTACAACCCGCAATCTATTCAGGTCACTTTCCAATAGTGGTATCCATAAAATTTCAAAACTTCGATTCTATGCTGACCGAATCAGTTCGAAAATATAAATGGGTCAATAGTCAGGTAGCTGTGTACAAGCGTAGACTCGATGTTCAAGTAAATAATCTACCGAGCCATGTATCATGGTCCTGCGAGCAGTCGGCTGGTGAAATAATAGAAGTCATAAAGCGTTCAGCCATGCCACTCAATGGCAAACAAAATTTTGCTGTTGAGTGGTATGACTGGGAATGCATTAAACTCAGGAAAAAATCTTTTGCAATGCTTAACATTTTTAGGAAAACCAAGTCCAATTTCTTTAAATCGCTCTACCTAGATGCAAACAAAAAGTATAAGAGTCTATGCAAATATAAACAAAAAACTTTCATGGACGGCATAGCAGTAGGTTTATCAAAATGTAAAGATTCAAAATCGTTTTGGTCTAAGATAAGATGTTTAAGTGGGGTTAAGAATTTTCCAGCAACGACAATAAATATAGAGTCACTAGCAAACCATTTCATGGAACTTCTTAACCCTCCAACAAATTCACAAATTTTTCAATATGCTTTACCCTCAATTGCTGTTTCAGACCTAGATGAGCTTATTACAATAAATGAATTGCAAGCAATTCTTAAAAATATGAAAAACAACAAGGCAGCCGGGCTAGATGGAATTCCAGCCGAATTTTATAAAAACTCCTCTCCGGCGTTCATAAATCTTCTTCTTGATTTTTTTAATAAGCTTCTTGAAAAAGAAGAAATACCTCAGGTATTTTTGATGTCAAAAATCTGTCCAATTTTTAAAAAAGGAGACCCAAGCTCACCTGCAAACTATAGAGGCATTTCGATTCTACCTTGTCTTAGAAAAATATTTATCCAAATTCTTTATTGTAGGCTTATGAGGTGGGTAGAAGAGAACAAATTACTAAGCTCTTTCCAAGCTGGTTTTCGCTCTGGTCTTTCAACTGTGGATCAGATCTTCGCACTCTTCAATATAGCAAAACGATTCATCGATAACAAACAAAAACTTTATGTCTTTTTTATTGATTTTAGGTCAGCATTTGATAATATCAACCGGAATTCACTACTGTATAAATTATCAACGTTAGGTATATCGACGAAATTTTTAAGACACTATAAACTTCTCCTTACCAATACTTGCGCCGCTGTGTCAAATGGGAGTGCAATGTCCAGCTTCTTTAGTACCAATAGCGGTGTGCCCCAAGGTTGTCCCTTAAGCCCGATTATGTTCGCCCTTTTCATTGATGATGTCTGGCGTAATTTGCCTGGGGGTGTTCGATTTGGGAATCTTCTTATTAAGGTTCTACTTTATGCGGACGACCTTGTCGTTTTGTCGGACAACCCTATCACATTACAATTACAAATTAATAGACTCAAAAGCTTTTGTGAGAAATGGGACCTGAATATAAACACCGCGAAGTTGAAAATTATGATCTTTGAAAGTACCCGTCGAAGGAGAAGCCCGCGAGAAACATGGTTTCTGGAGCGTGAACCTATAGAGGTGGTTAACCAATTTAAATATTTAGGTGTTCTTTTTCGTAGCTATCTAGATTTCCATCCTCATGTTAAAGATAAATGCTTGTCGGCAAAAACTGCAATAAATCTTATATGGAACAAAATCTCCTGCAACAAATACATAGGCATCTCAGCTAAATTTAGAGTCTTTGAAGCCACTATAAACTCGTGCTTATGCTATGTCAGTGAAGTTTTTGGTTACCAAGATCTCGATGAATTTGAGATCGTGCAACGCTTCTTTTTTAAACGAATTTTTAAACTTCCAAATGCTACACCAAATTATGCCATACATGTGGAATCAGGTATCCCTCCAATCTATCTTAAAAATCTTAAATATAATGCTGACTATATAATAAAGGTAATGCAAAGGTCATGTGAAAATCTTCATAAGCAAATGATGGATTTTGCATTCCGAAGGAATTTGTCTCCATTCAAAGAATGGCAGGAGATAGCTATTGCACACGGATTTAATCTAAACCTTAGTGCAACTTCCCTTGCTAGTTGGAAAGGTAGGTTTTATGATTGTATTGCAATTGTCGATGATTCACTGTATCTCAAGCTTTTGAATAGGGCTCAAACCTCTCCAAGCAGATTGGTCTATAAGCAACTTAATCACACTCTGGTTGTAAACAATTACTTTAATAGTAAACTTTCTGCAAATCAAATAAGTACTTTGTTTAAGGCAAGGACTGAGATGCTAAATTTGAATTATAAACCCCACAGAAATGATAATCCCAGGTGTAACCTTTGCAATCGAAATGAAATCGAAGATGTCAACCATTTTTTAGCCGTTTGTCCTATTCTGCAAGAACTTCGAAGACTTTATTTCTCAAAGAGCTTTTTAAACAACGAGGAAGAGAAACAAAGCTTAAACGGAGAGTGCGGTTGGAAGGTCCTTATCAGTTTTATTGATCATGCCTTAGATTACCGAAACAGTTCTTTAGAGTAAATTCAAAATTTTAAATTTATGTATGTATATTTATCTATCACTGTATTATTTATTTATATTTACTTTAAGCTTAGTATAATCTTAAACTTTCTTCTATATTTTTTTTTATTCTCAATAAATGTCAATTTCAGGCAGACGGCAAATATTTTTTGCCATGCTAATGTTCTTAAAATTATTTTTAGAATAGGTATATTTAAAGTTTTGGTTAAATAAAGAATTCATAATAATAATAATAATACTGGCAGTCCGATAAGTTTAATTAAGCATTCCGAAATTCCAAAGGAGTGCATTGTAAAAATTGCGACCAACTGGATACTACGGAGTAGGAAGTTTACCAGTTTGTACTTATTGAATTTTTTATGTTAATATAAAATTTAATAATATTGTTAAAAATATAGAAATCTATGTTGTTCCGGACACTTATTTCCCTTATCGAGCTACAGGGTTTTGGTAAATGGTTGCTGATACTGGTTTTGTGTTTTACAATTGTAATATTTTGAAATTAGTTTATGCAGAGTTTTTGTTCATCACTGAATATAAATAAAATAATGCTTAAATGGGTCGTAATCAGATGAGTAATAATTGGAAAAATTCTACTAGGAAATCTATTTCACCTAATGAGGTTTCCAATAGAAATTAGTCGACTGCCCGTGGCAGGCTTATTGCTTTTCAAACTTTTGAGTACGCGAACCCTTTGAGAGTAAACAGTTTTTTGGCGACCCCCACATTATTAAAAATACTTTGTCAGTTATTTTAAAAAACCACATACGCTGCCCTTTCATACCCAGTCCAATTATGGTTAAGAGAGTCTACTTATTCGCGATGAAATTTGCCCGTGTTGGCAAAAGTTAAAAACAAAACAAAAATTTTATTTTATTTTATTTTTTTTTTATTATTGTGTGTGCATTAGAACTGTCAATTACTTCTTTTTTTGAAGTGGGAGTACTTATTGATCAAAAGATTAATGTCATTTTTATTTTGTAAACAGGAATCCCGGATCCCAACTGAACACTTTTTTTTTGTTTCTGACTATTCTGAATTTGAATGTATAAGTAGGGGAGGGCGGGGCATAATGGTCACCCGGGGCAAAATGGGCCCCCTTTGTATTTCTATATCGAGTAAAGTGGCAACTTTGAAATTCAACCTCACTGGTTTGATATTTCATTCGCTATTTGGGGAAAAACCTTTTTTGAATTTAAGTGGCAGTTGCTTTGTGATTTGAGCAAAACAAGTTTTTTCATAGTGTTTATATTATTTTGAGGTGATTTAAAGTGTGATTTTTAGAAAACAGGTCAACTGAACAATTGATACTTTTTATTATAAATAAAGGTAAGTGAATATAATTTATATAAATCAAAGTGTTTTTTTATGAAGTTTACATTTGTAACTTATTTTTTGTGTGTTTCTTAAAAAAGAGATTTGGGTTAGGCATTTATTTCTTAACAGTATAATTTGGGTATCTATACGTTTCTATCAGTTTTTATATTGTTTTAGATGGTTCGAAATTATGTGAGGAAGACCACCAGACAGGAATGGAGCAAAGACAGTATGCTACTAGCTGTTGAAGATGTGAGGACAAAAAAAAATGCAGATCAAAACCCCGACCTGCCACTTGTTGTAACAAAAGTGGGAAATTTTAAGCCAGTTTTTTCAGAGGACCAAGAAAAAGAGATGGCAGAATATCTGAAAGACATAGAAGGGCGCTTATTTGGTTTTTCAATCAAAGAATTTCGTGAACTGCCGTATGAGCTGGCAGAAAAGCATGGTTTGGCCAATAACTTTGATGCTGAGGCGCGAATTGCAGGACAAGTTGGGCAAACAATTTTTTACAGCGAAATGCATCAATTTCATTGAGAAAACCGGAAGCAACATCTGCGTCTCGTGCTATGGTGCTTAACTGTGTCGCTGTCGGAAATTGTTTTAATTTTCGTCAAACAGAATATTTAACGTGGACGAAACTAGTATTACTACCGTTGCAAAAAGCCTGGGAAAAATGTTGGCAATTAGGAAGGAAACAAGTGGGATCGTTATCTTCTTCAGAGCGAGGACAACTCCTAACCGTGGAAATTTGTATGAGCGCTGATGGATACATGCCTCCAATGTTTATTTTCTCCCGAAAAAGAATGAAGGCTGAGCTGATGGATGGAACGCCAACTAATTCATGGGGAGAATGTAATAAAAATGGATGGATAACTAAGGATCTGTTTTGGAAATGGTTCAAAAAATTGGTTGAATGGTCACCAGCAACAAAAGACCAACCTGTTTTGTTACTTTTAGATGGTCATGCAAGCCATGTAAAGAGCATTGAAGTAATAGATTTTGCAAGGGCCAGTGGTGTTATCATGCTCTGTTTTCCACCACACTGCACTCATCGATTGCAACCCTTGGACATGACCTTTATGAAACCTTGGAGTTCATATTATGGAGAAGAGCTAAGTAAGTGGCTCAGACAATACCCTGGAAGAACGGTTACACATTATCAGGTAGGGCAATTGTTTGGTAAAGCCCATTTAAGAGCTGCGACAACGCCAGTTGCGATAAACGGCTTTCTGAAGACTGAAGTATGGCCGGTTAACTCCAGTATATTCGAAGACCATGATTTTTTGCCTTGCGAGACCACAGACATGCAACAAGAGGAGCAACCTACAGCTCTGGAAGAAACAACTTTTGCTCACCCATGTTTACAGACTTCACAAGTGCCACAAATAGACTCATCAACCATTGATCCCTTGTTGTTAATAGAGTCTCCAACAAGACCCATTTCAACACCACCAATTTCTCCCAGAAGTCCGTTATATCGACGCCAAAGTTTGCATCTCCATACCCTGTTTGGCAACTAACGATGCGCCGACGCCCTCAATTTCTTTCCAAAATGTTTTACCATCTCAGATCGTAGCAGTTTCCAAAGCTGCTCAAAAGCAAAGAACTTCTAAATGCCGAGGGAAAACAGCGGTAATAACGAGCCCTCCTTAAAGAGAGCAGCTAGAGACCGAAATCAGCAAGTCCAAGCCACCCACTATTAAAAAGAAGAAAAGAATTACAAAATCAAAAAAACACAGGAAGGAAGAACGCTCAGAGCGCGAAGAAGACGAAGAGTGCTTGTATTGTGGGGATTTATACTCCCAGTCCACGGAGTGATGCGTTTCCTGTAGATCTTGTGGCAAGTGGGTTCATTGTTCTTGTGCTGCAGAAGACGATGTTGATGATGAATCTACATACATATGCTCGCGATGCAACCCAATGTAGGTTCGTGCCATCATGTCCCACCTATGCCCCAGTGCTGGGGCACAATGAGCAAATTGAATACTTTTTTTTAATTACAAAAAAAACTAAAATATTTATTTTTAACACTATGTATAATTTATTTCGTCTTCCTTAATAAACTTTCTTTCAAATACAAGTTCTCCACATATTCCTGTAACATTTTCGGAGTTTTTATTTACAATAATCCTTAAAGGGCCCATTGTGCCCCGGCTTCCCCTATGTGAAAATAATTTTGCAAGTAAAAATAATCACAATCCAAAATAAGGTTTGTTGCACAATTATGATAGAAAAAACGACAAGGGTCGAGTTTGACGTCCAAGCTTATGTGTGAGTGCTTTTGGTTTCGATTCAATCCAAAAGCAAAATTCTCTTCTTTTCAGAATCAGAACTGTAATTTTTTTACCAAATGAATACTTTCAGAAGAGTCCAGAAAGCTTCCGGATTGCTAAGTAAAAACGACAAAAGTGCTGTGATGTGTTGTTTATGAGTGATCATAATGGAATGCCAGAAGCATTCTGAAGCGTCCGGAAGTCTTCTAAAACCATTCAATTGGCAAAAAAATCATCTTCTAACGATTCTGAGAAGAGAAATTCTCTCTTGTTTTGAAATCAGAATCAACTCAAGAACCTAACTAATACATTGATACTCAAATGTCAAACCAATATTTTCTATTTAGTTTTTCGTCTTCCTCGTCATCAGATCTTAAAAGAAATTCACAGCGTGGTACATCCGTGCATCCCTGCGTTCAGAAGATTTACGAAGTTATTTAAACAGATTAGCCGATATAATCGTATGAGTAAGCTCTCAAATTCCTCTCATGATACTGAGCTTGCATAATTTGGAGAAGATGCTATCAAGTTACTTTCCAGAACTGAATTCTGGAAATGAATAAAGATGGATGATAAATCCGATTTTGAATATATCAGCCCAACTCGTCGATAAAAATGAAATCTTATAGATATAGCTGCTGAGAATGTAGTTCAATTTACAAATATTGATAATTTCGATATAGAGAGAAAATTAGAACATCGAGAGCTGGCAAAAGCGGCTTTAAGATTTTTAGTGTCATTCGCCAATTTATAAAGGGTTATTTATCCATTTTGCGGTTTCAAAAGTAAAGGACTGAAATTCGACATCTGTCGACTAAGTTGTTAAGCCAATTTTTTTTTTTCAGTTTAAAGTCTGACGAAAATGGATCGCTTAACTACCGCACAACGCATAAAAATTGTTAAGACCTACTACAAAAATGGTGATTCTGCCACAGCCACATATCGTGCTTTAACAGGAGATTATGGTGTACATAATTGTCCAACTACGCAAGCTATTGGCAAAATTGTGAATAAATTTGAAGAGACTGGATTGGTTACAGATATTGTAAAGCCTGTGCATCATCGTTTCGCTCGTGCCACTGAAAATATCGCTGCTGTAAGTGAAAGTGTTGCAGAAGACCCAAATGTGTCGATTCCTCGTCGTTCTCAGGAATTAGGACTGTCTTACGGCACATTATGGCGTATTTTGGCAGTTGGATCTACACCTACATCCATATAAAGTCCAGCTCACACAACGACTGAAGCCAACTGACCAATCACAACGTCGTACTTCAAATGGGTGCTTGAACAACAGGCGGTGGACATCGATTTTTCGAACAAAATTTTCTTCAGCGACGAAGCACATTTCTCACTCGGTGGGTATGTTAATAAAAAAAATTTTCGTATTTGGGGTTCTGAGAATCCTCAAGTAATTGGAGAGAGGCCATTACATCCACAAAAGTCACTGTTTGGGGCACTCTTTGGTCCGGAGGTGTGACTTGACCTTACTTCTTCGAAAACGATGATGGAACGACTGTCACCGTCAATTCGGAGCGTTATGGTCATATGATAACGGACTTTTTTTTACCTTCTATTGAAGAATACGACTTGGACGATATGTGGTTTCAACAAGACGGTGCCACATTCCACACAAGTCGAGCGAATATGGCTTTATTGCAAGAGACATTACCTGGCCGCGTAATTTCTCGTCATGGTGATATCAACTGGCCACCAAGATCATGCGATTTGACACCGCTGGACTTTTTTTTTTTGATTTTGCAGGTTTATCTGCATAAGCACGCGAAAGACCGTGCTTATGCAGATAAGCCCAATATGTGGCAAATAGTGGTCGAAAATTACCTCAAATGAATCGATACTTGCAACAATTCGCGTGGTGGTCATTTAAAAAATGATGTAGTGTTTCACACATAATGTCAACATTCAAGCCTTATAATAAAAAAGAAATATCATTAGAAAAAAATATTTTATGTGTCTTATTTACGCTTACTTTTGAAACCGCAGAATGGATAACCCTTTATCTATGTAAACTCACTTTCTCTTAATAGGAAGAGAATATAAGAATCATTATACATAATTAATAAGAAGAGAAATATGTTTAATTCGGAAAATGATTTAGTTGTTAACGTCTGAATGATAAAACCAAATTGTAAACATTCCTTAAAAAATAAGCAGACACACCCGTCTCACTAAAAAAAAAAAACAATTGTGTTTTATTTTCTTTACTACAGGACTGACAACGGCCAAATGCCTAAACGCAAATCTTGCGCAAAAAATACAAAGCAAACGTGCCCTAAATGCAAACATAAAAATCCTTGTAATGCAGACTGTCTCAAAGTTTAAAAGTTATTTTGCGCAATTCACATGCTTTTCAATTTTAACCGGGTTCGTGCATTTGCCTAACTTGAGACTTGCCTTGCAAATCTTTCGTTTAGGAATTTGTCCAACAATTGTTTTATAATCTTACTGACTTGCGACCGTTACACCCCGAGTAAGTCTTGGCGACCCGCCAGGGGGTTGATACCCACACTTAGAAAAACACTGGCTTAGACGGTAAGTCTGTTGTGTATTAAATCATAACGATGGCAAATTACATGCCCACTTGTTTATTAGTGCAAACTTGTGTATTTTTCCCCAAAAAGTCATTTTTAACGACGAGGTGTATATTTTTAAATGATAATGGCTGTGGTATTTATCAAGCAATAATTCATTCACAAAAAATTACTATTTGGTCGCTATTTTGGGCCAGACGGAGCAGCCATGTTGTTCTGTACTTTATCCTAAACAACGCTATTAAGGTCATCACTGGCGGCAACAGCAAGCTCAACTTATTCATAATAATCAATTTCTATTGAAAAGAATTGAGCGATATTGACGTGGGCGATATGTGAAATGTCTGCGGCCTGAACATATTTCGGTACATTGAAAAGCAATTCCCAAAGAGTGGACATAGTTTAAAGTTCTTCGTGAATTTGTAAGGTCTACGAGTATGTGTAGTAGCTGTGGCATAAAGGGTAGTGTCATTGGACTCTGTTACGTCAGAGGTAGGAGTATGATGTTTATTCACAGACTTTGCGACTTATAAGCAAAAACAAAAAGTTTCTCACCTTTGTTATTCAAAACCTAAAAGTAATACCCATTTGAAAAACTGCGAATAAGATCTGGGAAAAGTTCCAAAATGACTGCATTATTATTTAGATATTTCTACTGAGATGTGAGTATAGCTTATTCGAAAATATATATATATACATTGCGGGTGGCAATGGTGTAGTGGATATAGAGCTTAGACGTGTGGGTTCGATTCGCATTCTTTTCTATTATATAGCACCATTTTTAAATGGATGCACCCCGTGGGTTAAAATATAGATAGTACAGTAAAACCATGATAAGTGGCTCACGCTAAATTCAGTTAGGCAGTTATAAGAAACCCGCTAAGTGCGCATATGTACTTATCTCTATATTTACATATACAAAATTAAAACAAATATTTTTGATAAAAAAAGTATTTGATTCGAAATAGCTTTTAACGGCCTTTAGTCAACAAAATTTGCGTTTCGTTACGGCGATCTCAATTCGATTCCTCAATTGGCTAGTGTGGGCCTTACGCACTTTTTGTTAAGTTCAGTTCATCTTACATGGATTTTTTTTGTTGGTAACAGTTCATGCGATTTTTGTATGATCTTATATGAAAGTCTTATGATATTTTGACAAAAAATCAATGTGAACTATATCCAACAAGATTCAAATTTTTAATCATTAAAATTGGAAGAGTTTGTCCTGGACAAAATCTTCCAATTTTCATAATAAATTAGGAAGATATTTTGTATTATTTTTAATCGGACGTGTTGAATTATTGATTGAAAATAGATATTAACGGCCTTTGTTCTACGAATCATTATAGTAAATTAACATTAATACTTTTTAACTTGCGATTATAGGTATTATAAGGCAAGTTATGCAATCGTCGAAAAAAAAAGTTTTGAGCTAACAATCAAACATGACATTACGATGATAGCGAACACCAAAAAATATGGTCTAAAAATTCTGCCGGAAGGTATGTCTGTCTGTATTTACATATGTATAGACACCTACAGCCCAAACGGGTGGGCCGAATTGCTTCAAACATGGAATATAGAGTTTTTTAGGTATTGCTCAGAAGAACAGTTGATTTTTTTTAGCTCAAAAAATAACTATTTTTCTCGGAAACGGCTCTAACGATTTTGATTAACAAAATCAGTGCAGCTTTTTAGGTACGAGCCATCATATGATTGAAAAAAAAATTTAATGTCTAAAAACGGTTCTTTCCATAGGGCCGTTTTTTTTTATTTCGACTATCTCATAAATGGCTTCACCGATTCTTTCGAAGTTTCACACATATATAGGTTTAGGTTGCCCAATATATACTTGAAGCATTTTTTTTTAAATTTAAAAATTTATATTTGGAAAACTGCTCAATAATTTTTTTTTTCAAAAATTTTAGTTATATGTATTTGCTACCTATGAATTGGTGTTTTTGAATTTTTAAAAATTTTTTTTCAAAAAGTTTTTAAAAATAAACTTTTTTTCTCAAAAACCGTTCCACAGGTTTTTACAATTTTGTTCTCCTAAATTTAAATTTATACGAGAAATAAAATGGGGTACTTTTTTTGAGCTCAAATTAGTTCATGTATTTATTTCAGAATTTTGAATTATTTTTTCTTTGATTAATCCGATTTATTTTTTTGTTTTGTTTTTAAGTTTATATTATTAAATATTAAAGATTGTCATATCAATTTTTTTAGAAAAAAGTAAAAGAAACTTTGTTTATATAATAAGTTAAGTAAAAAACGACTTTAAAAATATATTTAGATTTTTAGTAGAAATCTATGTCTTTCGTGTAAATCAGGCATAATATATAGCTGCATTTTAACCGTTTTCCAATAAAAGAAAACAAAAGATGTAAACAGAAAAGAACGCAGCGACAACGACTTTTTCCTTAAATTTAAAATTAAATTTAAGGAAATTATAAATCAAAAGCTCTAAGAAAGCTTCGATTCTAAAAGCTCCATAGCGAAAACCAAAGAAAAAGGTATTAGAATTTCCATCACAGGATCAATGGTAACTCTTAATTAATGTGTATATTACTTTAATAAACATTATAAGGGAGAGTGAAATTAGCGATCAATCTCCTCTCAGCCGGGGAGTAGACAGGTCATGACGGAATGTACGTAAGTAGCAATTCCTTAAGTTTTGTACCATGTAAACACCATCCGGCACCAGTGTGTTTGAAAAAGCTCTCCCATAAGGCCTGTACTGAAAATATAAATTGAACAGAGTATAGCAATTTTATTATTTTCAAAAAGAAGTAAATACCTGCTGATTGTTTTTTTTAGCCCGCTCTTGAAAGGGCGAGATATGGTTGACCATCAGAAAAAAACACTTTCCCTATAAGATCCTTTTCCACTTCCATATGATGATCTCCTTTGAGCATACTTTTAAATGGTTCAGGTGGCTCGACAATAGAAGGAATGCTTACTTTAGCATTAGCATTGTATATACATTTTTATTGTACATACTATCGTGAAGAGGATCGCAAGGGGAGCCCCCTAGGCAGAATGCAAAAGAACGACTATCTCGGACACATTTGCAGTCTGAGGACGAGCGATAATGTGAAAGATTGAGGAATAAAAAATAAGGTAAGCAAAATAGATAATGAGTGAGAATAATGTTTGAAGTTAAAGCAAGATAAAACAAAATTTAATTTTTGCATTTTTTCTTCATATTTTTTGTTTGTTTTTTTTTTTTTAATTTAACTATATGCTTGTAAGACCTAAGGTCTTTTAAATGCAACCTGAATTGCACGCCACTAGTTTGGCAAAGTGGATTTGAGAACCAGGTATTGACTGTCTCATTTTAGCCCCTGGGCGGCATCAGATTTAAATTGGAGGTATAGAAAAGAATGCGCCTAGCGTGCGGATCGAACCCACACGTCTAAGTTAGCAATCAAGCACTTTATCCACTGCGCCATTGCCATTATTTAAAATTTAAGAAATTACCTATGTAGTAGTTGGTAGTTACTTCGATTTGTATTCATTTTTGTCCCAATTTTGGTTTCTGTATTGCATTTATGTTTGCCGTCGCGTCGCTTCGTTTTCTGTTTAAAAAATTATTTTTATTCACTTTTCAATTTTGGTTCGAATAATAAATTTTGTCGTTCAATGATGAGTGTAGTAACTAATTTATTTTTGTGTGTATAAAAATGTGTGTGAAATGTATATACAATGGTACATCTCTGTGGTAAGTGCAAAATTTGAAATTTCATACAAATTTTGTAATTTTACAAAATTTATAATCAAAAGTTCCATAATACTTAATAGATCTCTTTCCAATCAGGATGCACATGCACGAATGAATGGCTTATATGAAACTGGAAATACCTTTAACCCCCCAACGTTAGTACGCCTAAGAGTAAGACCAACTCTCGGTCCCAACTTATCAAAGGCTTAACTTTCGGGATTTATCGATCAAGGAAATCCGTTCATCTGAAATGAATGAAATTCATAACTTTATCTCTGAAGAATATTGATTCGAAATGATTGCATGCAGTGTAGGATAATCGTCTAGTCTAAAGAATGTTTAATGGCTAGAAGACAACAAATGAAAATTGAGAAAATGTGTGGAGATCCAAACAAAAAGCCCCTAAACTAACCAACCATTGCAACGTAGAGATGTACTGATAAGCACGAAAAAAAATCACAAAATAAAGTCCTTTTTACTTTTTGTTTTTTTCCGGATTTTCCTTCTTTTTTTTTTTTTGCTTATACTCGTTTGAGGCTTTCAGCTCATCGGTGTCGTATTTTATGTTCTTTAAAACGATGGAGGATATCTCAAATAAAAAGAACGCCAATAAGTAGATTGGCTGATGGAGAAATTGAACATCTGGTCTGGGGTTGACGACGATGAGCTCTTAAAAACAACACCGAGCAACATAAACCCATTATTTTGCGGAGACGACGACGAAAAATGGAAATATAATAAGCTCTTCTAAAACACTTAGCATTCGCTCATATTTTTTTTTTTTACAGAGAACGCTAACATTTTAAATTTGGTACTCCACCAGTTTTAATAACCAATACCACATCGTCGTTCCAAGAAGGACGGTGAGATTTAAAATATCACATTTTTTGTGTCTTAACTTGCGGAAAGATAAAAGTAGGTAGTATGAACTTTACGTTAACCACTCCACTACAGGTAGAAAATATTTGATCTTAACAATGGAAATTTGTTACTTTAAAAAATCAAATATTTTTGAAAAACATGCATTTAACAAAAATTAAAGAAAAAAACTTCCTTAAATTTAAAAGAATCTATACCTACCTTCCGTTCCTACCGCCACCTATTGAACATCTTCAGAACTATATTTTATTTAAAAGCATATCCCTTTAGAATATAACTATTTCTTATAAATTGAAACTATTGTTAGCTACAATTGGAATACAGATTAAAAAATGTCTAAATAAAACAAAAACCATACACGACTATAATAAAATTTTTAATAAAAAAAAAATTCAGTGACCGAATCATCATCAAAAGTTGGACAGCATTTAGAATCAATAAATATGCGCAGTGAAGTCCAAAAAAGGTGTCTAGCATGCATAAAAAACCAAGGAGGACACTTTGAATGCCAGTTATAACTGTTTCAGAAAACAAATAAAATTAAAATTATCTAAAACCACACAAATTCATTTTCTAATGTTCATCTTTGAAGCTAAAAGCAAAAAAACCCTTTTTTTAAATATTGCCTCTTCCAGGTTTTCCCAAGTATCATAAGATCTATAAATTTTCCGCAAAATTGTCGTTCATTTTGATTTTTGTTATTGTTGCATTCATTCCAAAAAAATAGTAAACGCATTTTCCAGATAAAATTGACCCCAAACTCAAATGTAGAACATTTTTTTTTTTTTTTTAGAATACATCCCAGAATCACCACTTCAAATACTCTTGACGATTGTGAATGCAAAAGGGAAAGAGTTTTTTAAGTTTTGCAATGACTACGGTATGGTAATTTTAAACTGCAGTAGGACTAAAGGAGACGAAAAAGGCAATTTCACTTTCATAAGTAATACAGGGAAATCCGTGAATGATATATGTGCTGTGGCACAGGAAATGTTAGTAAATGTTGAAAGTTTCAACGTCGAAGAAGCAATTTGGTCAGATCGATTCCCAATTAAGCTGAGCTTAAAACAAAATACTGCTGTTTCTGAAGTCGGTTTCAAAAATCTGTTACCAAAACTTAAATGGAAGGAAACCGAAAAAAGACATCTTACCAACAAAAACTTAAAACGCAAATTGATATGATTCAAATAAATGATCTCGTAAATGTCATCAAAAAGTCGGAAGCAAATGCGAAGCTGGAAGAAAAAATTGTATGGACTATTAAACGCCTACCAAAAAACAAGAAATGCTGATGGTAAACAAAGCTATTTAAAAGGTATTTTAAAGTTAAACCATTTTTTTTTTTCAGTTGAAAGTCTCACATTTACGAAAATGGGTCGCTTAGCTATCGCACAACGCATACAAAATGTTAAAACCTACTACAAAATTGGTGATTCTGCCACAGCCACATATCGTGCTTTAAGAGGAGATTATGGTGAACATAATCGTCCAACTCCGCAAGCAATTGGCAAAATTATGAAGAAATTTGTAGAGACTGCATTGGTTACAGATATTGTAAGGCCTGTGCATCATCGTTTCGCTAGTACCACTGAAAATATCGCTGCTGTAAGTGAAAGTGTTGCCGAAGGCCCGAATGTGTCGATTCCTCGTCGTTCTCAGAAATTAGGACTGTCTTACGGCACATTATGGCGTATTTTTGCATTTGGATCTACACCTTCATCCAAATAAAGTTCAGCTCACACAACAACTGAAGCCAGCTGACCAATCACAACGTCGTACATCGAATGGGTGCTTGAACAACAGGCGGTGGACGGCGATTTTTCGAACAAAATTTTCTTCAGCGACGAAGCACATTTCTCGCTCGGTGGGTATGTTAATAAACAAAATTTTCGTATTTGGGGTTCTGAGAATCCTCAAGTAATTGAAGTGAGGCCATTACATCCACAAAAAGTCACTGTTTCGGGCGTTCTTTGGTCCGGAGGTGTGATTCGACCTTACTTCTTCCAAAACTCCGATGGAACGACTGTCCCCGTCAATTCGGAGTGTTATGGTCATATGATAACCGACTTTTTTTCGCCTGCTATTAAAGAATACGACTTGAAGAATATGTAGTTTCAACAAGACGGTGCCACATGCCACACAACTTGATCGAATATGGCTTTATTGCAAGAGACATTTCCTGGCCGCTTAATTTCTCGTCGTGGCGATATCAACTGGCCACCAAGATCATGCGATTTGACACCGCTGGAATTTTTTTTGGGCTACGCGAAAGACCGTGTTCATGTAGATAAACCTTTAAGTCTTGAGCACTTGAAAACCAACATTCGTCAAGTTATGGCTGAGATACCGTCCAATATGTGTCAAAAAGTGCTCGAAAATTACCTCAAAAGAATCGATGCTTGCGACAATTCGCGTGGTGGTCATTTCAATGATGTAGTTTTTCACACATAATTTCAACCTTCAGACATTATAATAAAAAAGAAATATCATGAAAAAAAAATATTTTATATGTATGTATTTTATTTACGTTTACATTTGAAGCATTCATGGCCAGTATTTTTCAGATGCTGGGAAAGCCCAGAAGAAGGAACATGATACGAGTATTTTGATGCTTGAATACACAAATTTTGTTGACTTAAGGCCATTAAAAGCTATTTTGAATAAAATGTTTTTTATCAAAAATTTTTGTTTTAATTTTTTTATATGTAAACAAGGAGATAAGACCTATGTGGACTTAAGGGTTTTTTTTATAACTGCAAATCTCGCATAAGTGCCTATTAAAGTGGGGATTTAATGTGAGACACTTATCCGAGTCTTACTGTATATACTTTAACACCCAGTTTAAAAAGGAACCCCTTTACTAAATTTCAAGGTATAATACAGAATATCCTGATAGCCCAAATCTAACAATATGTACACATAAATTATAAATAAATAGATATGGGAACCGACACGATTGGCTTTATTCTTGATTTGATAGTTGATTTGATGGTTTCGGAATTGTCCACTCGGAAGCAAGGATTTATTATAATTAAACATTTATGAGCCCTGAAATGTCAATTGCTATTAAATCCATTTTAGTAATGATTTATTTAAAATCCGTAAAACGAAAAACAATTAACAATATTGCTTCGTGCATCGATTAGAGATTCCACGAAACTGAGACTGCGAAATTGAATACTATATAAAGGCTTGACACGGATCACAATCTTCTGCATTTACCCCAGAGTCAGAGAATATCGGTTAAATTGTTTTTTTTTTTACTTTAAGAGTCCTCCATCATGAACTACCTTAACCCTGTTACCGCAAATGGTGATGTGATAAAATCATTTCCGTTTTGGTTTTTCAAAGTCAACATGGTTTGGCCATTGGCTACTGATAGTCCAAAATACCAAAAAGTTCTTATGAACTCAATATGTTTCGTATATATTTTCTGCATTATGGCAATAATGTATTTTGAAGTTCTTTTTGTAATGGACAATGAAGGCGATATACCGAAGATAGCCGAGTGTCTTTGTTCAACATTTTTGGCGGTACAAATATTGGTGAGGATTGCCCATTTGATATTTCATCGTCACCAGATGAAGAATATCTTGCAGAAGTTTTACCGAGATATTTATATTGATAGGTGAGTAGAAATTTTATGATTTATAAAAATTTCCAATGCAAAAGTAATTAATATTTCAACAAAAATTTAGATTAGAAAACAAGGAACTTCACGACGCTTGTGAAAAGAAATTCATACCAGTTTATTTGATGTTTGTCAATTACTTCATGGTTCTAATTACTATGAGTATTGGAGTGGCTGTGTTTGTGATACAAGACCCTCATTCTCATGAGAAGCCATATCTTTATATGATGAGATTTGTTTATGATGCACAAGACCCATGGAATTATGCAATGACAACTTTCATAACAATATGGGTTGGATTTATTACAGTCGGTATTGTTTCCGGCCAGAATTACTTCATTGGAATAACGCTGACTTATTGTTCTCGCCGCTACGAAATATTACAAAATGATCTAGATAATTTATATGAAAGATCAATGCAAAGTCTGGCAAGTTCAAGACAGAAAAACTGCCACAAAATATTTCAAAAAAATTTAAGAGACATTATACGAAAACAGCAAGCATTGGATAGGTAAGTCAAATTCAGAGTACACTAGCTTTCAATTAGTTACATTGACTAAAATTAGGAAATTGTAAAAAAACGCCAATTTAAACCCTTGGAATAGTATCCGCAGGACAATTCATTTATAGCTGATATGACGTAAGTTTCCAAGCAACTACAATTATTAGCCGCGTTTCATTCTGTACGAAGACTTATATAGATCAGAGTTTTGCATGCATTACAACAACACTACAAGATCTTAATATTTATCCAGTTCAATTTTCCTGACCCAGAATTTAAGTACATATCTCACCACCAGGGTCAACATTTTAATTTGTACAAGTTGGTACTTCAGTTTTGAATTGTCAACCACGGTGTTGCCAAATAACCAAATAACTACTTATAATTTATTAAGTCTGCTTCTACACTAGTGTAATTTTTATTTGGCTTCCCATTGGTAAGAAATATCAATTTTGCCAAGTTAAATACTTCCAAAAAATTTGTTTCTTATTCTGAATCAATTTTGCAGATCTGTATTTCTCTGTGGATCAACAACGAAAACAAATTCAGTTCAAAACACTTTCCATCAAATTTTATATTAAGCAATGGAAATGGAAAGTAAAACTTACTTTTGTTCAAGTAAAACAGAATCATCTCTCCCCACTCCTTATTCTTTACTCAAACAATAAGGAAAAGCACAACGAAGAAAGAGCGATAACTCAGTAATTTTATTTACCCCCGCCACCACCTTTCGAAAGATACTATTACGCGGTACAATACAATTCAAACACCCCGTCGTAATTGGCTGAACAGAATGGACACGCGGCCAATCTCGCGGCACTTCAAAAATCACTCTGTCAAAGTTAAAGTACATAGAAACTCGGTTGAGTGAATACAATGGAGCCGCGGCCTACACATTGTTCAACTTATTCCGTTTTTCCGCGCGTCCCTCTGACGCAAAAATTCACATTCAGAATAAATTTTCAATTAAAAGTTTGCAAAAAGAAACTACAAATTCAATTTAAAACACGATAGCGACTCCATTAGAAATATTTATTTCGGCCATTATTGCAGACACTACTACTAAAAATTTTTTTTCTTTGCTATGTGGGCGAACATAAATCGTGAAATTTCATTCTTGTTCAAGAAGCGCTAAGCGTAGAATAGGTATTATCTGTTTTGTTTAATGAATTATTAAAATTTAACATGAAAATAAGCAAACTATGAACAAGATTCAATGTTTTGTGAGAGAAATTTGTGCACAATTAATGTGGGATGTCATGAAACTTCAAATCTTATTTATCCGTTTATTTGTTCTGAGAAGACAAGAAATAAATACAGATTCACATGTCAAAAAAAAAAATTCAGACATAAGGGCCGCCACATGAAATATAGACTACATGACACATTTCTTGCAATCATTTATTTCAAGTGGAGGCTTAGTTATAATTTTTTTTAGGCAATTTAAAGATGAGACAAGAAACAGTAGGTAGTAGCGCGAACCGAACGAGGTGAAAACCCAAAAAAAAGGTTTCATTTTAGCATCGTTTATTTTTTTAGCAGGTCAAAAATCTTTTTGTGGAGGAAATCTTCGCGTCCGGTTTTGCATTGAATTCATGCATATGGATAAGGATTGTGTATTCATTTAAGTGTTTTTTTGTTCTTGTCTATTCTCTACCTTTTTACCTGAGCTAAGCACAACATGCTTCTTAAATGGCAAACTGGTGACTGACTGCATTACGATTCATGAGTGAATTCAATGATAATCTCTACAAGGATTTCACCAAGGCATTTTTCATTGAGCAGTGAATTTCCTACTGGGTTAGTTTGTTTGGAGCCGAAATTTTCGCTATAGTATGGGGGAGCCTTAATTGTTTTCTTTTATACACAACTGGCAACTCCGCTTTGGCAGAAATGCAAAACAATTCATGTTCTAATTATTTGAAGACAATGGGGGCGTTCAGTGTCGCACAGCTTTCTCATACATTGCTGAAAAATATATTGTGCTTTGTGAACGTATAAAACCCAATAGGTAACTATTTCTGTCAAAAGTCAAAAGAGAAAAAAAAACCTACATAATTGCTTACGATAAAATATAAATTTAAAATGAATCAGGAAGTTAAAACCACAAATGTTTCAACCGATTCAGAAGAAGAAGATGATGTATTAGGTACGTAATTAAAGTTCACAAACAACAACTGAAAAGACAGCTGATTTCGTAGTCAGCTTTGCACTACGATACCTAAGTATTGGCCTCATTCAGATGTCTGTACGATAGCTTATCTAAGATAGGTTAGTATCCAGTGAAGATCCTGAACAACCACCATCGGATAGGTTAAATTTGTATGAGTTTGTGCATATGGTTTTGACATTTCTCATGGGATACAAAAGTATACCAAAGTTTTTCGGACAACTTGTGATTTTTTTTGGCAGCAGCTGTATCGTCACCAGCTGTGTCCTTACATGGGAATACCACAACACCAACCTATCCGGGTAGCTATAGTTCTGTTTCTGAATGAGGCCATTGACACCTGGTTAGTTGTTTTCCAAACCATCTGGAATTGGAGATAGATTTTTTTTGAATTGACGTTCAATGTATTTCCCATAAGAGAAAACGAAAAAAGGGTCTCAAAAACATTAAGTTTACAAATTAGTTTTATATCAACGGGTACCCGTATTATGGATGCAATATAATAAGAATACATGTGAGGTTGTAAATCAAGAAGAATATGTATAAAAACTTAATTTCAATTTGCTTTACTTTGTAGATAAAAAATACAAACAAACCCGTATTGTTGTTGTTGTTCCTTAAAATAAGCTCATGTCGTTAGTCAAAATGTTATCAAGTGCGTAGTATGGGAAGGTGGTTTAAGATACTACGGTAACGTAGGGATTTTAATGAAATTGTATGTTGCCTTATTTTATAATATATACCCACGAATCGTGCTACAATAAGAAATTTAAATAACTTTTATTTTAATCGATGTATTCCATTAATTTTTTTTATTGGATTAAAAATTAAATTTTATTTTAAATAACTAATGGTTTTTAAAGATGATAGACCGCAAATGACCTCCACGCTCATCCACGCATATGCGGCACCTGATCAGAAAATTGTGCATTGCGGCCTGAAGGGTTGAAATTGGGATCGCCACAATTAATGTCTTAATGGACTGCTTCCATTCTGTCAAATTCCTGGGTTTCGTTTGTACACTTCCTGCTTGAAATAACCCCATAAAAAAAGTCTGGTGTAGTCAGGTCAGGTGACCTTGGGGGCCAGCGGAAAGTGCAGTTTCTGCATATCAATTTGCTTGGGAATTTTCGTTTGAGCTCCGCCATAACTTGGGTGGCTACGTGTGCACTTGCTCCATCTTGTTGAAACCAAATCCTGCTGAAAGCGATACGTCTTCGGAGAAGTTCTGGGTAGAAAAACTCCTTCAACATCTTTAAATAACGGTTCCCATTGACAGTTTGTGTTACGCCGTTTTTTTCAAAGAAGTATGGCCTGACAATACTCCTTAATGAAACTGCGCACCACACAGTGACTCGTTCTGGGTGCAGTTCCGTCTCAATGAAAATTTCTGGATTAGATTCACTCCATATACTGCAATTTTGCTTGTTAACATTGCCGTTTAAGCCAAAATAGGCCTCATCAGACATGAACAAACAATTTATCAATGTGTTGTCTTCTTCGGCCATTGCAATCATTTTTCTTCAAAATCTCAGGCGTACAGTCAAATACTGAGGGTTTAACTGGTGTGTAATTTAGACTTTGTACGGAAACAAGCTTAAGTCATCATGAAGTATCCGTTGTAATGACCGTCTGTTAACTCCAATTTGGCGCGATAAGTTTCGAGTCGAAACACTTGGATTTGCCTGTATTGCCGATGCAACAGCCACGATTGTATCCTGAACCCGAACATTGGGATCACGATGATACGGTCTTCGTTCTATGCTTCCAGATTCGGCAAACATGTTCACCAACCTCATAATGTTCCATCTACTCGGGGGAGTACCGCCAAACTCCAGCCTAAATTTCCTTTGGACGGAAATGACGGACGTCAAAGAATGGTATCGCTGCACTATCCCAATCCTTCTTTTAGTATCCCAAGCATTCCTTTTGATAAATCTAAATAGTAGCCTATAAAATAAAAAAAAAATAAGCCGATTATTCACACTGAAAAAAAGTTATTAGGTTTTATTTTTGTAGCACGATTTGTGGGCCACCCTGTATAATATAAAAAATTAGGAAGATGAGCTTTTGCAAATATGTTTATAATATAGATGTAGCTATTTTTGTTAATTTAAGGACTATATGTATTTCTTAATTTTTTTATTAGCAGAAAATTGATAAAATCATTTGCGTTCGTGAAATAAATTAATATAATGCTTTTTTTTATAACAACAAAAACACATCGTGTTGAATAAATATAAACATTTGATATAAAGATATAAATAATATAATAACATTGTCTTACGTGGATTCAATAAAAATGTCCATTAATTTTGTTGCGTACTTAAATTATATAAATATTTTAAAAAAATAAAATGTTTCAGAGTATCAAAAATACTTAGGCTTTCGGTAAATTATTACATGTGCAAACCAAAACGCAATTATTTTCTCAGTTTAAAAACTAAACAAAATTTTATGTACGCACACAAACCTTTGATTTTTTTTTATAATTTGTATAAAAAGATTATTTATTCCCTAAGCAACCGTTCAACTATTCAAAACGATTCATTTTGAAAATAAACAAACTTTACGGAAAAAATATCGTAATTTTAATAATTCTGGCTACGCCCCTGTCTTGTTTTTTCATAAAGCCTAGTACGCTGCTGATGCGAAACGAAAATTGTCGGTGGTCTCCACACGGAAAAATATTTTCGGAGAGTTCTGTAAGCTGTCAAAAGCAATTGACAAGTTGTAAAAAAAAAGTAATTTTGTCACCAAATTATTTTTAGATGGAATTTTTTTGTCACCAAATTACTTTTAGATGTATTTTTTTGAAATAATTCTTGGGTTTAAGAATGGTTCTGGTTACACGTAGAGGATTTTAAATAAAACTCAGAACCGTTCAAATTATCCAAATTAAGCAATACTTTTGGATTTATAAACTGGCTTATCTACCGATTTGATGAAATTTCTATCAATTTTAAGAAAATCAATGAAATTGGGAGGTAAACCACTCTATAATTCGAAAATTACGTGCTTCATTGGGATGGTGTAAACGGTTCTGAGTTCAAATTTATGGTTTCTTTCTAATTTCGGATACCATTTTCAAGTCCGAGAATTATTTCAAAAAAATAACATCCAAAAGTAGTTTTGTCATCAAATTATTTTTAGATGGAATTTTTTTTGTCACCATATTACTTTAAAATAAAATTTTCTTGAAATAATCCTTGGACTTTCAAAATAGTATCCGGAATTACAAATGAAACACAAATTAGAACTCAGAACCGTTTAAATCATCCCAATGAAGCACGTACTTTTCGAATTATATAGTGGCTTACCTACGTCCCAATTTAATTGCATTTCTTAGAATTGATAGAATTTTTTAAATCCAAAAGTACTTGCTTCATTTGGATCATTTAAACGGTTCAAAAGATCATCTGAAGAGCACAAAGGAACTGCCCAAATTGCTGGATAACGCTATCACTTAAAGCGTAATTGGCATTCACTATAGATACTCTCCAAATCTCGTTGGGTACTACCAAACTACCGTACTCGGCTACACTATCATAATACATCCCAACGGTTCATGGCAAATTTCTCAGTGTAGTTAAATGGAAAAATCTTTCCACTAAACGAAAATGGAAATGCATAAGACATGATTTTCACACAAACCAATCGGCGAGAATGATTCTGCTATTTGTGGGCAAACCATATTGTTCTGGAATCTTTGCAAGAGATCTCGATTCCATAACCATTCTCACGTCGCGATATAGGCCCTGCAATTTTTTCAACTCGAGAAATTGTCCCTAATGGCACATCTAAAACAATTATTTGGTATGTATCCCTTTGTGGCAGAGAACGCAAGAAAAGTCGATAGTTGGTGATAATAGGCACTCCAAATAAAGGTCCACTATACGGACACATGTAACTTTATTGAAAACAAAATGACAAAAAATAATGCAACTGTCAATGAAACATAACGGGGCGATTTCGCCAATAATTCCTAAAATGAAAATTAGATAAACTTAAGTTGTAATCTAATGAATCATGTAGTATTTACAAAGGTAAACAAATACTTAGAAAATACCTTACTGATACTTCATCAAAATGCATGTTTCATATTATGAGTGTAGCATGCAATAGCACATCGTCAAAGTTTTCGAATTATGTACTTTATCAATATTAATGATGATTTTTCCAAAGTAGCCTACCCCCATTGAGTTCTGTTGGAATAGACGAACCAGAAGCTTGTATCAGTTTAAGCTTCAATTTTTCCAAATATTTTTCCAGCAAATGATTCTTCTCTTGTAACGCATCATTTTCAGTTATAGTCTTTTCAACTCCAAACTTCATATTCTCAATATGTTTTTCAACACATTTATTTATTTTTTTTTTTTTTAATTCATTCTTATTTCATATTAACTTATAACTATCTTAAAGCTAGACAAAATGTTTAAAACTAGCCTAATTATCAATAACTTACAACTAATTTACTGGCCCTTTACGGGCGCTCTAAACTAAACTATATCTCTTAATACTAATGTCTTTCGACCTAAAAACTATTTTAATTAATTCTAATTATTTTATTTTTATTTGACCAAGAAAACTTTTTTAACAAAAAACTTAGTAACATGTGCTTTTTTTTTAAATTTTTACTTATAGACTAAAAATTACTTAAAGCTAGACTAAAAATAATTAAATCTAGATACAACTAACTTATACTAACTAAAAATAACTTAAACTACTTAAAATACCTAATAATACTTAAAACTACTTAAAAACTAGAACAGCCACAGCAGCATTTTTTTCGTTTTTTAATTTTTTTTTTTTTATTTTTTTTTTATTTTTTTTTATTTTTTATATGCATGCAGACACACACCAACATGCAACCCACCCATACATGTACATACGCACATACATATACGTACGCACATACATGTACAGACACGCAGAAACATGCACGTATGCCCCCGCATACATACATATTTTTAATTTTTTTTTTGGTGCCACCCCGACTGTTCCCTATACCTAATGCCCTAAATCTATGTAAGTCGGCCAAGATATAATATATTCATCGACTTTAAATATCACGATGCTGTTCAGAGAGCCACCAGAACTGGTTCTCCTGTTTCGCCCTACCCCTCCGGTCCCGATCGGACACAGTCCTACTGAACCGAAGGCGCTCTTCTCCACCTTGAGCGATGACGTCTCGACCATACAGGAGTCGCCTATCCACAGTTTTCCGGCTGACGTGGTAGATGAGCGGAACCGCCCCTCCATCCTGTATCAGCCTTCGACTGTCTTAATAGAGGAATGCCTCGGGAGGGATGTAACCACTTAACCGCGCACTCTCAAAATATTCGTTATTGGGGTAATAAGCCCCAAAAATTAAGCTGTTAGTTGAGGACATCGCTCTTGCAACGTGACCCCGAATCAGCTTGAACAAAAAATTATCTATTCTGTTTATGTTGGCTCCGTTGTATAGAACCTGGTTGGAATAATATCTTGTGTACTCCGACTCTGGTGTTCTGTGTAATCCAAGGCAACGTCTAAGACATTGCCTCTCAAACACCCGAATCTTTACCATTTGAGATGGGGCAACGTTGAACCACACCGGGCATCCGTAGGCAATCATCGGCCTGATGAGGGCCATGTAGCAAATCACCTTCACCCTGCTGTCAAGACGGCTGCTGTAAAACAGTCGTTTTGTCAAGGCTCCCCTAGCCCTGGCCAAAGCAACACCTATGTGTCTGTCGAAATACAGGTACTGATCCAACCAGATGTCAAGGTACTTTACTACACTTTTACTCACCAGTGGATGTCCATGTGGCCCTACGATCAACAGCTTGCGCCAGTTCTTTCTCGTATCCCTTGAGGCGCTAGACAACGGAGTCCTAAACAAAATAGTTTCTGATTTCTGGGAGTTGATTTTCAACTTCCAGTCATCACAATATCGCTGAATCTTGTCGAAGTCACTCTGCAAGAGACTTTTGATGACCTCAACTGTATTAGCTGTTCTATCAACACATTTATTGTGTTCTAAAAATTCTTCAGTGAAAATTGGAATGCCACCATTATCATATACCCTACCGTTTGTTTGTTTGACCAAAGCGACGATTTGCGTTTGCACTGGTTTGAGTGGTTTGCGTAGTTTGCGGTTGTTTTGTTAAGTTTTTTGTAGGAGCCACGGCAATGGTTTCAACTGATTTACGTGAGGATGACGGCTTCGTTGAAGAATTCCCATTAAAATTGTTTCCATTGACTTGATTCTTTTCGGTGGGTACTGTTTTAGCTTCGAAGTTCTCTTTGGGCTTCCGAATTTTATTTTTTGCCAATTCGGATGCTTATATATCCGGAGGATCTTCAAGAAAATCGTTAAGTTCTGTTAAATATATCTGCCTGTCAACTTCAGCTTCTTTTAGAAAAGGTGACATTTTTATCTTCGGCCATTGCTGACCATTCTTCGCCGATCATTTTTGTATATTTAATCGAGGTTTTCTCTGGGAATTCCGACCGCAACTGGTCCCTTTCATGTAACGCACATATCCCGTATGTGGCATTTTAGAAGCCCCGGCGGCTTTGATCTTGCTTCGTTTCAACCGATATTTATTAATTATACACAAAAGATACGTTATATCGTTTTTATAAAAATGTATGCATAATTCGCAACACCTGAGCCATCAGAGACGGAGTTAGCTTCGCTCCTCAATACCTTTTCTATTTGTCCTGAACTAGAGACAGGACTTTTGGGCACTGGTAGTGATGAACGTGTCGCAGGGGCACCGGATAGTGGTGATGTAGCCACGTTTTGTTCAGTATTACAAGCTGTAATGCGAAAATACTTCATAGATTGACAATTAAATATATGTATAATACTTACGAACGTTTAATTAATTTATTTTCTGTTGAGTTAGTATATTTTCTAGGTAGGTAGGCTATTATCATTACGTTGGAGTAAATCTTGTTCGGTGTTCGCCCATAAGATATGTGAAGGGTGTGCTTCTTTCCATCTCCCCATTTTAATTTTGCAGAATTAGTTTAGTCCATGCTGAAATTGTTTTTAATACAAAAATTAGAATTGAATTCATTTTGAATAATTTAATACCTAAAATGCAGAGAAAAACCAGACACCAGAAAACCCGAAACCAAAGAAAAATCAAATCAACAAAACACACACGTCAACTTGACTTTTTTTTTAATAAAAAAAATGAAACGTCAAAATTTCGCAGGCAATTAATGTGCAGGTCACTTAAATTGAGAACGAAACGAGAAAGTGCCATTTTAGGCCACTGGGTGCCACCAACAAAAAAGTAAGAAAATTCCGAAGATTTCATATGTAATTTTTAGTTTTATTTATTGCGCCTCAAAACTTAAGGAATAATAAGAACAAATGAACACAAAATTAATAAAAAATAAATTAATAGATAAAATAAAAGAACTTCATATAACGAAACATACAAAAAATAAATAAAAGCATCAACTAACAATAGGAGTTTTTCTTTCAGAGCAGAGCACTGAACAGAGTTCGAACACATAAATAATGCACTGAAATTGTTCCAAACAGAGCGAGCTCTGAACACTGATATGTTTTTTAAACACCCTTGAACCACACAAATCAGAACACATTTTCATTTTAATCATAAAAAGCAATATAACACAAAACCTACCCTTTTTTGTAGACTGATACACACCCAGATATAGAAAATCAACTAGCGATCACCTTCTTTCGTCAACTTATATATCTAATTATTTTTTGATTCCTATTTTCCTTCCTGTGTGTCAAACACATGGCATTTGGTGCGTTCAGTCAATTATCTTCGAGTACGTCGAGTGCGATCTACACATGTTCAGAACGAAAAAAGAAACACACATTTAGAGTTCAACATGCTCTGAGTTAAAAAGAAACACAAACAAATTTTTTGACAACTCATACTCTGCTCTGAACTAAAAAAAAACGCCTAATATGTGTGTTCAATGAGGATATGTTCGGAACAGATTAGAGCACCTTAGAACAGAAAAGTACTGGATTTTGCTGTTCAATGAGAAATTTTCTGTTCTTAACTGTTCTGGTTTGGTGTTCAATGAGTCAGTTTGGTCCACTTTAGAACAAAGAACTGTCAAAACCAATTGATGTTGTTAAAAAAAAAATTGGTGTTAGATTTAGTTGATAAATCATTTTCCGTGTCGGAATCATCTCAATTTCATGATAAATATTTTTTAAAATAAATTCAACTCCATTTCAATTTATTTTTAAGAATGTTTCTGCAAAAACAAACGATCTAGAAATGTAGGTAAACAACAATAATTTTTTTTTATAATATCTGTCAGATGACTGGCTGTTCTAATTACCTCCATATAACGGGTGATTTTTTTGCTATTTGGTTTTTGACGTTTATATTTTTGACAGATCACACATGACAAATTCCACGAACATTTGACATTTCGATTCAGTATTGTTTGCCATTTCATCATGAATAGACTTACGCCTGAACAACGTTTGCAAATTATTGAAATTTATTATCAAAATTCGTGCTCTGTGAAAAATGTGTTTCGCAAGCTACGTCCGTTTTTTTTCCGCTCATTTTTGGCTAATTGGATACGTGAATAAGCAGAATTGCCGTTTTTGAAGTGAAGAGCAGCCAGAGGCAATTCAGCAGCTACCAATGCATCCCGAAAAATGCACTGTTTGGTGCGGTTTATGGGCAGGCGGCATCATTGGGCCGTACTTCTTCAAGGACGATGAAGGCTGCAGGGTTACGGTCAATGGAGAAAGGTACCGTGCGATGATAACAGATTTTTTTTTGCCGAAAATGCAAGAATTGAACTCGGTCGACATGTGGTTCCAACAGGACGGTGCCACATGCCACACTGCAAGCGAAACCATGCATCAATTGAGAGGCGAATTTGGTGAGCAGTTGATCTTACGTTTTGGCGCAGTCAATTGGCCACCAAGATCATGTGATTTGACCCCGTTAGACTATTTCTTGTGGGGATATGTTAAGTCTATTGTCTATGGGGACAAGCCAAATACGATTGCTGCCTTGGAAGCCAACATTGAACGCGTCATTGGTGAGATTCCGGCCGAAATGTGTGAAAAAGTTTGCCAAAATTGGACCTTCAGAATGGACCACCTGAAGCGTAGCCGCGGGCAACATTTAAGTGAAATTATTTTTAAAAAGTAAATGGCAGAAATTGATTTATCGATCCAAATAAAAATTTCATTCACTTTTTACAAGTTTCTGTGTTTTTTTGAATTTTCAAAAACCAAGCTCTTAAAAAATCAAGACTTCAATTGATAAACCTCCCATCTCTTTCTGATCACAGAGACTACTTGCAGTTCTGCTTCATAACTGGTGTAATGAATGGATCTATTTTATGTCCATCGTTTCTCGTTCGAATATGTTTCAATATGAGTCGGACTATCTTAAGAAAGAATTTGCCACTTCGAACTATTTTTAGCAGATCAAACTATGGCGCTAATAGTCACTCTTAATCAGTTAATCAAAAATTTCAATAAATTCTCTATTCTCATTGGTTCTGCAAAGGATAATTTTAAATCTGAAAGTTTGAAATGTAATTTTTTTGCTCTGAGTAGTTGAAATTTTGTTATAATAATATATAATTAAATTTTTGTAAATTTAGCGTTAGCATTTGGCATATTATCTCACGAATCTGTTCTGTTTTGCCCTGTTCTGTTCTATTCTGTTTTAACTTTTTCGACACTGAACAATCTTATGTCGTTTTTATTTGGCAATCCGGAAGCCTTCCGGACTCTTCTGAAAGCGTTCACTTGGGAAACAATTTTAATTCTGAAAAGAAGAGAATTTTGCTTCCGGATTTGAAATCAGAATCAGAACCAGAAGCACTCACACATTCATATACGTAAACGTCAAACTCGACTGTTGTCATTTTGTATATCATAATTATGCAACAAACATTTTTTTTGAATTTGAATATTCTCACGTACACAATTATTTTCACGCATAAAATATGAATCGCTGGCACGCTTTAGCTTTTATTATTTCATTAAACGACCAAAGTGATTTTATTACTTTATAAGAAAGTCGATTTTTACTGTGAAACAACCCTTTCAGCTGATGCACTACATGATCTGATCATGTACTTGGATATATTTGAAAACATTTGCTCATTGATTCCTAGAATGCCATTTGAAGCCTTTGAGTGCCAGAGTGCCATTTAAATTGAAAAGTGCCAAAAGTCAACGATCGTGCCACTTCGGCAACGTTGGTGGAGAATTGTACTAAGAAATCTAGTACAGTTATCCACTAAAATTACACATTTCGTCGTTCAGCAACGTACTGGAAAACGAAAAGTAGAGCGAAATTTTCCGTTCTTGATTTCGTCGTGTCATTTTTGTATGGGATTTTTCGTTTCGCATCAGCAGCGTACTATGCTTAACCGATGATGTTGATATTTTTTCTCGTTGAAGGGTTGTTTTCTTACCATTTTCCATTTCAAAAGTAAAGCATTAAAGTTAACAATTTCGATTTATTTTACCCTTGATTTAGAATCTTTTTTGGTTATTAGTCTATTACTGTCAAAATATTTATATCTGCTCATACAAAATTAATCAGAAAAAGCAATATTAATGAGACACCTTTTTGGTTTTCTCTTATGGGAAATACATTGAACGTCAAATCAAAAAAAAATCTTTCTAATAAAGTTGATTTTTTGACCAATTTATGAATTAAGTACTGCAAAGTGGAAATGTAGTTCTTCGGCTTTTTTGGTCGCTGTAATTTTCGCAATGAAACAATCAAGTTACATTAGCTTTCCCAACATTTCGGCAGGGGTTGCTGCCTTCTTCAGGGGTACTTTATTTACACAAAAAATACAAATAACATTAATGGTTGATAAGTAAAGTAATAACACAATTATGAATACTCACTAAAACAAAATAAGAAAAATAGTTAAAACATTTATATGACAATAAAAAGTTAAATAAGCACTTCAAAGAATGAAGTTGAGTCTGTATGACTTGAACAAAGCACAAATTACATTTAGGAAAAAAGAAGAGAGCAATACACAGCAGAGATGTTTTGTGTGTCTTGTTTTCGATTCATGTTGTTTTTATTGTTGAGAATGTGTAATGTTTCTAACGTGTAACGTTTTGAAACATGTTTCTCCGTCTGTAGGATTTCAACGCCTTCAAAGTTTGGAGAATGGCCGTTTTTAATACTGTGACTGGCTAAAGCTGTCTTTACGGAATTTTTAAGTTTAATGTCAGATTTTGGATTTGATGTGCGTTGTCGAAGAAGTTGTCTTGTGGTTCAAGGTTACAAGGTTCGTTTGTTTTTCCATTACAATTAATTTTGTAAATTACATCTGTTCGTTTGTCCTTATCAGGTTTCGTTTTTAGTTTTGTAAAACAATGGTCGAGTGTTTTGCTTGATTTAAAGGCAAGGCGAACATCTGTCAGATTTTTTGAAATGGATTTTTTGAGGTTGTCACTTAAAGTTGGGACGTAAACTATACTTTTGTGGTATGTGTTCGTCGGTTCTTCAGCATTATTTTTCGGTGGAATTTGAATTTTTTGTTTTGAAAGCAAACTACGAATTATGATGAAGGGATAACCGTTATCACTTAGTATGTTGGTGAATTTCTTCTCGTTGATGGCGTGGAATCGTACATCGCTTATTTTGAAAATTTTATTTATGAGGTTGGACGCGGTATTGATGATGATGTGTCTTGCTGGATTTGATCGAAAATTAATTAATCTACCAGACGCTGTTGGTTTTTGGTACCAATCGAACAGCAAACGATTTTCTTCACGATGGATTTTTACATCCAAAAACGGTATTGTTTTGTTGTGTTCTTTTTCAACAGTGAATTGAATTTTTGGATGGAATCCGTTGAGTTTCTTTAGTACTTTTTCTATGTTTCTTTTGTCCATGATCGCAAATATGTCATCAACATATTTTGACATGAAAACAGGCTTCGCTTCCATGTTAGTTAAACATTCCTCCAAGACATAGTCCAAAACTAGATCTGCAATCGTTGGAGATAAGGGGTTTCCCATAGGCATCCCAAAAATTTGTTTATAAATAACATCTTGATATTGAAGATAATTGTTTTCCTTGAGACAAAAGTCAAGAATCTCCAGAAATTTTTGTTGGGCCATATTTGTGTTTTTGCTTATTAAACACCATTTCTTTTTAACAATGCTGATGGCTAATTGAATGGGAATGTTTGTAAATAATGACACTGCATCAAACGAGACTAATACATCATTTTGGCTTAGTTTTACATTTTTTGCTTTTTCAACAAATTCAAAAGAATTTTTGACAGAGTGGCTTGATTTTGTTGTCCCGCACTATAAAATATTGCCAACATATTTGGATAGTTCATAGCACGGTACATTCATGGATGACATTATCGGGCGCAGAGGCATGTCTGCTTTATGAATTTTTGGTAAGCCGTAAATGGATGGAAGCTGTTTACACATTCTCAACAATAAAAACAACAAGAATCGAAAACAAGACACACAAAACATCTCTGCTGTGTATTGCTCTCTTCTTTCTTCCTAAATGTAATTTGTGCTTTGTTCAAGTCATACAGACTCAACTTCATTCTTTGAAGTGCTAATTTAACTTTTTATTGTAATATAAATGTTTTAACTATTTTTCTTATTTTGTTTTAGTGAGTATTCATAATTGTGTTATTACTTTACTTATCAACCATTAATGTTATTTGTATTTTTTGTGTAAATAAAGTACCCCTGAAGAAGGCAGCAACCCCTTCCGAAACGTTGGGAAAGCTAATGTAACTTGATTGTTTCATTGCGAAAATTACAGCGACCAAACAAGCCGAAGAAAAACTACATTTCCACTTTGCAGTAAAAAATTTTTCTCCAATTGAAAGTTCACGGGCATACTGCCAGGTGCCGTGACTCCAAGCGTCAATACCAGAAATTTAGCGCCAGCTTGGCTTCGATTTGGAAATCATATGTTTTGTTCGTTGTTATGGTCGTCAGCTGTTAATTGACAGATATTTAACAAGTATTACAACAACAACGAAGGTATTGCACAGCTACCGAACGCCCCCAATTTTTATTTTCAAAACGCAAATTTGATTGATTTTCTTTTTTCGATGCTGGGGATTCTTAAGTACCTGTGATTTGTCAGCAAGTATTAGCATTTTTTGAATAAGATCCTCCATTGGACTGGCCTTAAGCAGAACTTTCAGTTCTTCTTTCACTTCTTTTATTCACCATTAAACTGAAATCAGATTCTATTTAATCTAACGACATATATTCACCGGGGTAGAGCTTACGATTTAGTATTGTTCCGAAATCGATCAAATGCTTAAAGACTTTATTTTATTTTAGAATTTGGTGGCTCAATAAGTCCTTGAATAATGCAATCAGGAACACTCTTTTCATTTTATTTTTCAACATAAGGCGTTTTTCTATCTTATCTCCAAGCAGATCATTGAGCAGAACCTGAGTGAACCGATTTCAATCTGAATAGAGCACGATCAGAGCTCTCCGATTTAATTTTTAATTAAACTTAAGCGCAGAACTGTCATATATTTATTATTATAATTTGTTTTTGATTAAAACTTATTTACCATCAGAGCCAAGTTTTACGAATTCATTTTTGTTCTAATTTGTTTTACTCTCGTAATTATTGTCAAAATTATGAGTAAAGTTGGCCGCTCCATGCATTTTGCTTCGTTTGATGGGGAATTTTATTCTGAGCTAATGGAGCATGCTCCGATTTAGCTCTGATTTATAAAGAAACACAAGTTGAGCGGTTAGAAGTGTCTGATGTAAAAAAGAAACAGATCTTTTTTTGACAGCCGAGATTTTACTCGGACCCAAAAAAGAAAAACGCCTATAGTCTCATTCTAGATCGATATATTTCATGAAACGTTTCTAGAATCTTGTGATGCCCTTCAAATAATACGATTTCTCAAGCCCCCAATATAAGAGTTTGTTTCAGCTACGACCACTTCATTCGACCCAAATCTGTTACCTCGGTTCCGATGCATTTCTTCATGTTTGAATGAATTTGTGACCTTTAGTCCAAAATGCGTTTCGCCCAGGTACTACAGCTGGGCTCATCAGTTAGATGCTGTAGTACCTTTCTAAGACGCATTATTTTTTGATCGATGTTTACCGACTTTAATAAAACTTACAGCGATTACTCACTGTAAATTATATTTTTCTAGGGGAATTTGGTTAGATTCATGCACCTAGAATTATGTTTTGCCCGTGGTCTGGCCAGTGAATTAATTGCAGAAAACGCAAACAATATGTTTATATTATTTTTGTTTTTGTTTTAGTGGACTGTGTGGATTTAAAGCCAATTGAATGAATTTGTGACCTTTAGTCCAAAATGCGTTTCGCCCAGGTACTACAGCTGGGCTCATCAGTTAGATGCTGTAGTACCTTTCTAAGACGCATTATTTTTTGATCGATGTTTACCGACTTTAATAAAACTTACAGCGATTACTCACTGTAAATTATATTTTTCTAGGGGAATTTGGTTAGATTCATGCACCTAGAATTATGTTTTGCCCGTGGTCTGGCCAGTGAATTAATTGCAGAAAACGCAAACAATATGTTTATATTATTTTTGTTTTTGTTTTAGTGGACTGTGTGGATTTAAAGCCAATTGAATGAATTTGTGACCTTTAGTCCAAAATGCGTTTCGCCCAGGTACTACAGCTGGGCTCATCAGTTAGATGCTGTAGTACCTTTCTAAGACGCATTATTTTTTGATCGATGTTTACCGACTTTAATAAAACTTACAGCGATTACTCACTGTAAATTATATTTTTCTAGGGGAATTTGGTTAGATTCATGCACCTAGAATTATGTTTTGCCCGTGGTCTGGCCAGTGAATTAATTGCAGAAAACGCAAACAATATGTTTATATTATTTTTGTTTTTGTTTTAGTGGACTGTGTGGATTTAAAGCCAATTGAATGAATTTGTGACCTTTAGTCCAAAATGCGTTTCGCCCAGGTACTACAGCTGGGCTCATCAGTTAGATGCTGTAGTACCTTTCTAAGACGCATTATTTTTTGATCGATGTTTACCGACTTTAATAAAACTTACAGCGATTACTCACTGTAAATTATATTTTTCTAGGGGAATTTGGTTAGATTCATGCACCTAGAATTATGTTTTGCCCGTGGTCTGGCCAGTGAATTAATTGCAGAAAACGCAAACAATATGTTTATATTATTTTTGTTTTTGTTTTAGTGGACTGTGTGGATTTAAAGCCAATTGAATGAATTTGTGACCTTTAGTCCAAAATGCGTTTCGCCCAGGTACTACAGCTGGGCTCATCAGTTAGATGCTGTAGTACCTTTCTAAGACGCATTATTTTTTGATCGATGTTTACCGACTTTAATAAAACTTACAGCGATTACTCACTGTAAATTATATTTTTCTAGGGGAATTTGGTTAGATTCATGCACCTAGAAAAATATAATTTACAGTGAGTAATCGCTGTAAGTTTTATTAAAGTCGGTAAACATCGATCAAAAAATAATGCGTCTTAGAAAGGTACTACAGCATCTAACTGATGAGCCCAGCTGTAGTACCTGGGCGAAACGCATTTTGGACTAAAGGTCACAAATTCATTCAATTGGCTTTAAATCCACACAGTCCACTAAAACAAAAACAAAAATAATATAAACATATTGTTTGCGTTTTCTGCAATTAATTCACTGGCCAGACCACGGGCAAAACATAATTCTAGGTGCATGAATCTAACCAAATTCCCCTAGAAAAATATAATTTACAGTGAGTAATCGCTGTAAGTTTTATTAAAGTCGGTAAACATCGATCAAAAAATAATGCGTCTTAGAAAGGTACTACAGCATCTAACTGATGAGCCCAGCTGTAGTACCTGGGCGAAACGCATTTTGGACTAAAGGTCACAAATTCATTCAATTGGCTTTAAATCCACACAGTCCACTAAAACAAAAACAAAAATAATATAAACATATTGTTTGCGTTTTCTGCAATTAATTCACTGGCCAGACCACGGGCAAAACATAATTCTAGGTGCATGAATCTAACCAAATTCCCCTAGAAAAATATAATTTACAGTGAGTAATCGCTGTAAGTTTTATTAAAGTCGGTAAACATCGATCAAAAAATAATGCGTCTTAGAAAGGTACTACAGCATCTAACTGATGAGCCCAGCTGTAGTACCTGGGCGAAACGCATTTTGGACTAAAGGTCACAAATTCATTCAATTGGCTTTAAATCCACACAGTCCACTAAAACAAAAACAAAAATAATATAAACATATTGTTTGCGTTTTCTGCAATTAATTCACTGGCCAGACCACGGGCAAAACATAATTCTAGGTGCATGAATCTAACCAAATTCCCCTAGAAAAATATAATTTACAGTGAGTAATCGTTGTAAGTTTTATTAAAGTCGGTAAACATCGATCAAAAAATAATGCGTCTTAGAAAGGTACTACAGCATCTAACTGATGAGCCCAGCTGTAGTACCTGGGCGAAACGCATTTTGGACTAAAGGTCACAAATTCATTCAATTGGCTTTAAATCCACACAGTCCACTAAAACAAAAACAAAAATAATATAAACATATTGTTTGCGTTTTCTGCAATTAATTCACTGGCCAGACCACGGGCAAAACATAATTCTAGGTGCATGAATCTAACCAAATTCCCCTAGAAAAATATAATTTACAGTGAGTAATCGCTGTAAGTTTTATTAAAGTCGGTAAACATCGATCAAAAAATAATGCGTCTTAGAAAGGTACTACAGCATCTAACTGATGAGCCCAGCTGTAGTACCTGGGCGAAACGCATTTTGGACTAAAGGTCACAAATTCATTCAATTGGCTTTAAATCCACACAGTCCACTAAAACAAAAACAAAAATAATATAAACATATTGTTTGCGTTTTCTGCAATTAATTCACTGGCCAGACCACGGGCAAAACATAATTCTAGGTGCATGAATCTAACCAAATTCCCCTAGAAAAATATAATTTACAGTGAGTAATCGCTGTAAGTTTTATTAAAGTCGGTAAACATCGATCAAAAAATAATGCGTCTTAGAAAGGTACTACAGCATCTAACTGATGAGCCCAGCTGTAGTACCTGGGCGAAACGCATTTTGGACTAAAGGTCACAAATTCATTCAATTGGCTTTAAATCCACACAGTCCACTAAAACAAAAACAAAAATAATATAAACATATTGTTTGCGTTTTCTGCAATTAATTCACTGGCCAGACCACGGGCAAAACATAATTCTAGGTGCATGAATCTAACCAAATTCCCCTAGAAAAATATAATTTACAGTGAGTAATCGCTGTAAGTTTTATTAAAGTCGGTAAACATCGATCAAAAAATAATGCGTCTTAGAAAGGTACTACAGCATCTAACTGATGAGCCCAGCTGTAGTACCTGGGCGAAACGCATTTTGGACTAAAGGTCACAAATTCATTCAATTGGCTTTAAATCCACACAGTCCACTAAAACAAAAACAAAAATAATATAAACATATTGTTTGCGTTTTCTGCAATTAATTCACTGGCCAGACCACGGGCAAAACATAATTCTAGGTGCATGAATCTAACCAAATTCCCCTAGAAAAATATAATTTACAGTGAGTAATCGCTGTAAGTTTTATTAAAGTCGGTAAACATCGATCAAAAAATAATGCGTCTTAGAAAGGTACTACAGCATCTAACTGATGAGCCCAGCTGTAGTACCTGGGCGAAACGCATTTTGGACTAAAGGTCACAAATTCATTCAATTGGCTTTAAATCCACACAGTCCACTAAAACAAAAACAAAAATAATATAAACATATTGTTTGCGTTTTCTGCAATTAATTCACTGGCCAGACCACGGGCAAAACATAATTCTAGGTGCATGAATCTAACCAAATTCCCCTAGAAAAATATAATTTACAGTGAGTAATCGCTGTAAGTTTTATTAAAGTCGGTAAACATCGATCAAAAAATAATGCGTCTTAGAAAGGTACTACAGCATCTAACTGATGAGCCCAGCTGTAGTACCTGGGCGAAACGCATTTTGGACTAAAGGTCACAAATTCATTCAATTGGCTTTAAATCCACACAGTCCACTAAAACAAAAACAAAAATAATATAAACATATTGTTTGCGTTTTCTGCAATTATTTCTTCATGTTTGGAAACAAGAAATAGTCGCAGGGAGATATATCTGGGGAATATTATGGATGAGGGAGGAGATCATAGCATAACTCATTCAGTTTTGCCATCGAGACTGAGGGCTTGTGCGCCATAGTGCGTTGTCCTGGTGAAAGGAACTGTTTGCTTATAATCGGCTTGGAATTGATCCAGCAGCTTCGTGTAATATCCGGCGGTGGTTGTTTTACCTTATTCAAGGTAATCAGGCCAACGAAGCCTCACTATGGTAACTGGACTGCTCTTGATAGCACAAGTAAAGGGTTTTCCAATATGGACTTGATTTGTGGACGCACCCTTTCACTAATCATCAAACTGTCATTTACAATTTATTCAGTAAACTCAACATTTGTATGGTAAACTGCACAAGCAAGCAACGTCTGCAAATAATAAAAATTTTCTATCGGAATTAGTAGTCGGTGACCGCAACTTTAAGAGCTTTAACTCAAATTTTCGGTAGTAATTCTCGTCCCTAGTAGACAGGCAATAACAAATTTAATTACTTACTTACTTATCCGGCTCCCGATTCATGGAGGTTGCTGCCAGCATATTGCGATCTTCCCATCGGTTGCGGTCCCTTACACGCTCCCTCCAGTTGACGAGACCAAGCGCTCTGGCGTCTGTAATCGCCTGGTCCTTGTACCGGAGTTTCCGTCTTCCTGGTCGTCTCGAACCTGGGGACTGGGATTCGAAGATTTTCTTGGCTGGAGCGTTATTGTCCATTCGCTCGATGTAGCCGAGCCAGTGTAGTCGACGCGCTTTGGCTCTTTGGGCTACATCCGCATCTTGGTACAGCTCGTATAATTCGCGATTGAATCTTCTCCTCCATTCGCCCTCTGCGCATATAGGACCAAATATCCTACGAAGAATTTTGCCCAGTATCAATTTCGCCGTAGAGTAGAACTGGTAAAAAATTAGAGTTTTGTATAGCGTGCATTTTGTCTTTCGAGCAAGCAGTTTTGAGCCAATTTGTTTGGCCAAACCGAAATTGCAGCGATTCGTTAGAGTAATTCTTCGTCCGATTTGCACTAAGGTGTCATTCGTGGAATTGAAGTTTGTTCCGAGGTAGCTGAACTTCTTGACTGCCTCGAGATTACTGCTACCGAAAGTGACGTTTTGTCCTAGGCGATGGACAGATTAACCTTTGTTTGTTGATATCATATACTTTGTTTTGTCCTCATTCATTTCACGACCATGCTGTTCATCAATAGTTGGGAATACTTCAAGTAAGGCCGATGATGTCGATGTCGTCCGCCTAACCAAGCAGTTGAAAAGACATATTGAAGATAGTGCCTTCCAGGTAAACACCACTCTTGCGTATTATCTGCTTCAATAATATGTTGAAGAAGTCACAAGATAGCATCCCCTTATCTGAAACCTGTACACGTCTGGAAATGCTCAGATGAGCTGTTTCCCATTTGCACGTTGCACCGCATATTTTGTAACGTCGTCCGGCATAACTGGATCAGTTTTGTCGGGATCCCGAACTCCGACATCGCCAATAGAAGCTCTAGGCGATTTATGCTATCATATGCGGCTTTTAAGACCATGAAAAGATGGTGCGTCTGGACTTGAAATTCGTTTTTCCACGATTTTCCTCAATGTGAACATTTGGTCTACCGTTGATCTGCTTGACCTGAAGCCACACTCGTACGTGCCGATGATAGTGTTGCAGAAAGATTTTAGACGCTCACATAGGCAACATTAAGCAGGGATATGCCTCTGTAGTTTTTGCAGGACATAGGATCGCCTTTTTTTGTAGATTGGGCATATGGAGCTATTTGACCAGTCGTCGGGCACACCACACTTGGTTGATGAGCTGGTGCATACACCCTACCAGGACATCTCCTCCATACTTGAAGAGTTCTGCAGGTAGGCCATCCGAGCCGGCGAATTTGTTGTTCTTAAGCTTGTGGATGGCTTTCTTAACCTCTCCAGTACTGGGCGCTGGGATTGGATCTTCATTGACTGGTCTCATGCTTCTTTGTTCTCCTGTTGCTTCCACTACATAATGCCCATTAAGAAGTTTCTGGAAGTGCTGCTTAAACACGTCTACGATTCCCTGTGCTTCGGTGACTAGGTTCCCTTCGCTTTTTCGAAGAGCTTGCGTGACAGTCCTATAACCAGATGCCAGTGGCTTGGCTGTTTTGTAGAACCGGCTATTATTGGTGGCGGTGCTAGATTCCTCGAGATACCTGAGCTGGGAGGCTGCGGATACACTTTTTTCTTTTTTCGCAGAATTTTTTTCTCGTTCCTTCTTTTTTCATGGTACTCCTCTCTTGCTGCTCTTGTTTTCCATTGCAGCATTTGCATTCGTGCATTTTCCGTCTCCTTCTTCAATACCGCGCATTTATCATTATACCACGGGTTCTTTTTCCGGTGTGGTTGGTAGCCTATGGTGGTCTTGGCTGTCTTCTTAATTATGTCGTGATACTGGTTCCTCTAGTCGTTGACGCTTGTGGCTTTGTGTACGGCAGAGAGTTTCCCGGTCAATTGCTCACTGTAGTCTCTGGCTTTCTCAGATGTGCTAAGGCAGGCGATGTTGAATTTCTTCCTTTGGGCGGTCTTCGTTTTCTTTTCGTTTGACAATCGGGCTCTGAACTTTGTCACAACAAGTGATCAGAGTCCACGTTTGCACCTCGGAAGGTTCGCTCGTCAAGGATGTTTTAGCACGTGGTCTATTTGGATTACATTTTTTTTGTTTTCAACTTTCCCATAAACGGCTCCATGCATTTCGATCAACATTTTAATATAGGAGGTTCTTCAAATTCTAAATAATACTGCATTCCAAAATATTTAAAAAAAAGTTTTTTGGAAAATAAATATTTCTTGAAGTGATAACTTCTTATGGGATAAATCGATTTGTTACGTAACGAGTTACGGCGCTAGTCTGTCTGGCTTAATTTTCTCTCACGCGTACGGAAAACTTTTAAAATAATCAAATTAACGTAGAACTTTTGAAGCTTTTCTCAATTTAAACAATTTCAATTATAAAGAGTTCAACTTGGATTAGTTCTGTCGGGCGTCCCGAGACGCAGTTTTTTTTTCCTTTTTTTTTTTTTTTGTTGGTATAATATGCATATTGATTCTCCATTGAGACAGTGGTGACAAAATAAATAGCACGTCTTTGTTAAAAAAAAAATTGAAAAAGCCTTAAATCATGTAAGTTAATTTCCAATGCCAATACTGTAAGAACTTTCTTGTTGTGGGTTTTGAGTGTAAGGTAACGGGATATTACTTCTCTTCAATTTATTTAATAATTTAAGTTAAATGTGAGTCAGAAGGTAAGCAAGTTGCATTCAAGTGAAGAAAATTTAAATACATAGCACATATTATTGTTTTCGTTGTAAATATATGGTAAGTTTGGGCATTATGGCGCACCGGGTATTATGGCGCACCTTGCGAATGGCATACTTCCGAAATTCTAATTAAAATAAAAACTATGCAAAAACTTCAGTCTGTGCCGAATACGTGTCCAGTAAAAATGGGTTTTCGATACGACCAGTTTCACAGAATAAAAAACCAATATGAACAAATTACAGGGTTCTTGTGTTTTTTTTATAATTTTGCTTTGTGTTTGGGTTCAAGTTTCTCGGTGAGTATAAATCGCAGGTGTTCGGTGTGAAGAGTAGAATGTAGAATCTAGTTTCAGTGATGTTGTGTAACGAAAAATATTTGAAACGAAAAGTGAACTTGGTTTTTTTCAATGTCGCAACACATTGAAAAAAACCAAAAGCGTTTTTTGTGTAATATGGCGCAGAGAGTGTGAGGGCATTATGGCGAGGGTACGCTATAATGTCCTTTGTGGACAGTGGTCCCACTATTCATGTACTGCATTTAAGAACACCTGCAATGGATGTGGGCGTTCAAATCAAAAATAAAAACCCCACATTGTTAGGGCAATATGTTTTTTTAAACTCTTTTTAAATGTATTTATTTTTTGTTAAAATTCTGGAATTATTATTTTTATTTAACTTATTTATGTTACTTCTTTCTCTAATGTGGTAAAAAAAATATAAAATTATAAAATATTGTTCGTAATAAAGTTATTTCAGATTGACGTTAATACATAATATATTTTTAGTAAATATTTTAAAGATTTTAAAGGTAAGTGGTAAAACTAAGAGGTTTTTATTAGTTTCTTTATCAATTTATAAAATATTAATTGTTAATATGTAGTATGGGTCGTGGCAATCATTCCACAGAGGCGTTTATAGTACGAATTCTCAATTTTTGAAATGAAGGTCATCCAAATTCCTTAATAAATCGAAAATTATCATGTTCGAGGAAGAAACTTGTTAATGCTCTTCACCATTGTCAAGAAGCAGGAAGTGTTCAAAACAAAATACGCAAGAACCGAACTGATTTAGGTACCATCGCAAGCCAGATCCTTTCAGGACTGCTCTAAAAATTAAACAATCAATAGAGAAAGATTTTGGTGTGAACGTGTCTGTAAGCACTATTAAAAAACGCCTCCGTCAAAAAATTTGTGTGGACGAATTGCCAGAAGAGAACTACATGTCTCCAAATGCAATTTGTCACGTGTATCTTCGGTTGAAGTTTGAAAAGGAGCACATTTCAAAAGCTTAAAATTGGTGAAAAAATATCTTAGGGACTTATAAGTAAAGCTTAATCGCCTTGGATCGTATGGTAAAACAAATGTGCCGAGCGGAAAAATTCAGGAATATTATCCAAAGTATACCATCAAAAGTGTGAAGCATGGCGGAGGTAGCATTCTTCTTAGGGATGATTTTCTGGTATCGATTGAGACCGCATATAAAGAGTTAAATTTATCCACTTATTATTAATTTTATTTAAATTTTACTTAACTTTTATTTAAAAATTGTACCTAACTCTAACCTACTTGTAGGTGTAAAATATATTTTAATATATAATTTAGATATTTCGAAAAAAATATTTTGAATATTATAAAAATTTGTATCTACTTAAAAATCATTTTGTATAGGCGGGTCAATAAGTCAGTGACTTTTGGAATAAAACACAGATTTTTTGATAAAAAAATAATTTTATTTTTCAACGTAGCTCTATACACTTTCTCCAACGCTTCTCCAATTTTGTTATCCCTTCCAAAAAAAATGATTTATCGAGGTCCTCAAAATAGGCCTTTGTTTGCGAGATGACTTCATCATTTGAGTCAAATCTTTTTCCACCAAGCCATTTCTTCAGGTTTGGGAACAAGAAGTAGTCGCTCGGAGCCAAATCTGGAGAATAGGGTGGATGAGGGAGCAATTCATAGCCCAATTCATGGATTTTTGCCATGGCAACTGCATATGTGTGCACCCTTGCATTGTCTTGGTGGAAAAGAACTTTTTTCTTGGCCAAATGAGGTCGGTTTTTTTTCAAATCGTCATTGAATCGGTCCAATAAGTTGGCATAATATTCCCCATTGATAGTTCTTCCCTTTTGAAGGTAGTTAATGTGGATTATCCTGCGTGCATCCCAAAAAACAGTCGCCATAACTTTATTGGCTGCCAAACCCACCTTGGCCTTCTTTGGCGCCGATTCACCCTTAGAAACCCACTGTTTGGTCTCTGGTGTGTTGTGATGGATCCATGTTTCGTCCGCGGTTACAAAACGGCGAAAAACTCCTCCATATTGCGATTAAACAACGCCAAACCTTCCTGTGAAGTTGTTACACGATTGCGTTTGTGGTCGACTGTGAGCAAACGCGGCACCCATCTTGCGGAAAGCTTTCTCATGCCCAAGTGATCATTCAAAATTGAAACCACTGAGCCATGCGAGATCCCTACGGCTTCCACAATCTCTCGCACTTTCAATCTTCGGTCGGCCAACACCATATCGTGAATTTTTTCGATTGTTTCGGGTGTAGAGATTTCAACTGGGCGTCCAGGACGTTCGGCATCTTCAGTGCTTGTACGGCCACAACGAAATTCAGTAAACCACTTTTTACCATTGAAATCGATGGTGCAGAGTCCCCATAGTATTTATCAAGCTTAGCCTTGGTCTCGGTAATGGTTTTTTTTTCGCAAGAAATAATGCTTAATAAGCACACGAAATTCACTTTTTTCCATTTTCTCCTCAAATTAGTGAGTAGTCTGATAAAAATAGCTGTCAAACACAAACTAACTGACGCAGCAAGTTTAAATTTTGACAGGAGTCAACTGACAGATGCCTGTTGACAGGAGCAGTGTTGCTGTTTCAGTAAAGAGGTCAGAAATTCAAAAAGTCACGGACTTATTATACATATGTAAAAAAAAAATTCTTCTAGCGGAAACTGAAACCAAACCACCGAGGCCGCCGAGACCAACGAGACTCGCCGAATTTCGGTACCAAAAATAAGGTCTCGTCTCGGTCTTATCTCGGGTGCTTTTAAAGTCGTTCTCGTCTCATTGACGAGACCGAGACCGAGACTAGTCTCGTTGCCAGACCTACGTGTGCTATTTATTTTTTTTCCTAGAATAACTTCACTTGTGTCCATATTTTTTTCTTAATAAATGCAACATTTATGGTTAATCTTACTACTTCATATTTCAAACAGTTCTTTAAAGTGTAACAAAGTACGAAAAACTTTGGTTACCAGTGTTGAATGTACATACTGAGTTAAGCGCTTACTCATAAACAATGAAAATATTTAAGAACATGATTTTTCTGTCATCTGTCATTGTTTTCATTCAATATTAGTATTCCCTTCTGGAAGGTTCTTTTCTTTATAAATTATTTCAATAATAAAACTTTTAAATTGTTGTTTGTAATTTTTGTCTGGTTACTGAAAATCATCAGGTTATGGGCCCAGAGCCAATTCATTAGAGTTCAGACACAATTAATAAAGTTTCAAGTCAAGTATCAGAAAAATGGCGGAGGCAAAACAAAAATTTGCCAAGTTGAACAATAATAATTATGCTAATTGGAAGTTCAAAATGGAGTTGCTGCTGCGAAAGCAGAACCTTTGGAAAAAGGTTATTTTGAATGGACGACCAATTCCTGTTGTTACTGCTGCTGACACTACAGCAAAGAATCAAGCTGAAATTGATGCGTGGGACGAATTGGATGATATTGCTCGAGGCACGATTGGTTTTTCAGTGGAGGACGACCAGCTTCCTCACATTCGTTCGACGAAAACTGCGAGAGAGACCTGGGATGCGCTTAAATCTTATCACGAAAAGAACACACTTGCGAATAAGGTTTATTTAATGCGTTCTATTTGTTCCCTCAGGCTTGAAGAAGATGGTGATGCGAAGGCTCACATCAACTGTATGCAGAACTTATTCACCAAGCTTCGAGACATCGGAGAAGAAACTCTTACAGATAATTGGAGTTCTGCAATGCTGCTAAACAGCTTACCTGACAGCTATAGTACGTTGATAACTGCTTTAGAATCTCGCAAGGAAGATGAACTAACTTTTGCTATAGTACAAGAGCGTATTATTGCAGAATACGAGAGACGTTCACATTCAATTGGTACCTCAGATGATTCTGTATTGGTAAGTTTTTCAACAAATAATGTAACTTGTTTCTTCTGCAAGAAATCCGGCCACCTCAAAAAGAATTGTACGAAGTACAGAGATTGGAAGGCAAAACATCCTAACAAATTTGGTGGAAAAGATAAAACAAAATCTCATAAGCTTAACACTTTAAGTGTTTCCATTGACACACCATCAACGACTTGTAATAAAGATTTTTTATTTGCAATGGGAAAAAGACGAGAGTATAGTTGGATAATAGATTCTGGGGCGACTCGTCATGTTGTCAACAGTAAGCGTTTCTTCAATTCTATTGATGAGTCATACCGGAGTTCAGTCGAAGTTGCAAACGGACAATCAGTTTCTGTTGAGGGTATCGGCACAGGCATACTTAAGTTCGTTAATGACAAAGGAAATGTATTTAATGTTAATGTTTCTGAAGTTATTTACGCTCCAAGTGGTAGGAAACATGATTTCCGTCGGACGGCTCGTCAAGAATGGATTTCAAATACATTTTGAAGGCAAGCACTGTAAGATTATGTTCAAAGAGCGACAAGTTGGAGTTGGTGATCTAGTCGATGACGTTTACATTTTTCGGCAACAATTTTCGGTATATAATGTACAAGAACACAACGATAAATGTATTCATCAATGGCATAGAAAGATGGGTCACCGACACCCTACAGCAATACGTAAAATGCATGCAGAGGGCCTGGTTGAAAACTTAGAGCTTATTGATTGTGGAATACAAACAATGTGTGAGACATGTTTAAAAGGAAAAATGACAAGAATTCCTTTTCCAAAGCAGTCCAAAAGTGAATCATCCGCTCCATTAGATTTGATTCACACCGATGTATGTGGGCCGATGCAGACCCCAACAGAAGGCAACAAACGGTATTTCGTCTCATATATTGATGATTACTCGAGTTTTACAATTATTCGTTTACTTACCCACAAATCTGAAGTATGTGAAACTCTAAGGCAGTTCATCGAGCTTTGTAAGAACAGATTCGGAAAGAAGCCAAAAACAATCCGCTCAGACCGGGGAGGGGAATACACCGGAAAAGACATCAACAATTTTCTCAAGCATGAGGGAATACAGGTTCAACTTACGGCACCTTATAGCCCACAGCAGAACGGAAAAGCTGAACGTAAGAATCGCACATTGGTAGAAATGGTTCGCTGTATGCTTATTGATGCAAATTGCCAAAATCCTTTTGGGGAGAGGCAGTTGCTACAGCGAATTATGTTCAAAACCGTGTTGTAACAAGAACTACAAGCGTAACACCCTACGAACGATGGTGTGGTTTCAAACCAAGTGCACATGATTTTCTTATATTTGGATCCAAGTGTTTCGTTCACATCCCATCAGAGAACAGAAGAAAATTAGACAACACTGCAGTCGAAATGATTTTTCTAGGGTATGATGAAAACTCAAAAGCATTTCGTTGTTTCGATCCAAATACAAGGCGAGTGGTTATAAGTCGCGACATAAAATTTTGTGATTTTCAAAACAATAATGAAATAACAGTCAATTTTTCTGAAAAAGCCATGGAACATGAAGAGCCATTGTCAACTGAGATAGATGAGCTTCAATAGGAGATTGTAGAAAGCGAGGATTGTGAAGATGTTTCCAAAAGTAATCAAGAGGAAATAAAACCAATAAGAACATCAGATCGTGCCAATAAAGGCAAGCCAGCAAAACGTTTAATCGAAGAAATTTGTGTTGTAAGAGAGTTTGCTGAACCGAGAAATTATGAAGAAGCAATATCATGCGATGAACGGGAGAATTGGTTGAGTGCTATGCAAAATGAAGTCGAATCCTTACAAAAGAATCAAACATGGAATTTAGTCGAATTACCTCAGGGGAAAACGGCGATCGGCAGTAAATGGGTATATAAGATAAAAACTAATGCAGATGGCGGAATTCAACGGTACAAGGCTAGACTAGTCGCACAGGGATTCCTTCAAAAGTATGGTACGGACTACGATGAAGTATTTGCGCCAGTAGTTCTTCAAACTACGTTCAGGATAATGCTATCTATCGCAGCAGCACGTAAATATGTAGTTCACCATTTCGATGCAAAAAGTGCATTTTTGAATGGAAAACTAAAAGAAACCATATATATGAAGCAGCCTCCTGGTTACGAGATAGGGAATGGGAATAAGGTATGCTTACTCAATAAAAGCATATACGGTTTGAAACAGGCAGCCAAGTCATGGAATACTGCACTTCATGATTGTCTAACTAAGTGTGGTTTTAAACAAAGTTTGAATGATCCATGCATGTACTCAGGCACGGTAAATAGTATCTTTGGTTACATAATTATATATGTGGATGACATAGTTGTGGCCTCTCCAACAATTGATATGATAAAGAAAATTGAACAAATGTTGTCATCAAATTTTGAAATCAAGAATCTGGGGCCTATAAAACATTACCTGGGGATGAAAGTAACGAAGGACGATGATGGTAATTTTGAATTGTCTCAAGAATCATACATCAAGAAAACCGCATTCGATTTTGGACTTCAAGATGCAAAAATAGCAAAGACACCAATGGAAGTCAACTATAGTCGGGCAAGTTCATCAAATTGTTTGGATAACAACATTAAGTACAGGCAGTTAATTGGATGTTTGCTATATATCTCCGTAAATACCAGACCTGATATCTCTGCTTCTGTTAGTATTCTGGCTCAGAAGGTTTCAGCACCAACCAACGAGGATTGGCTGCAGTTAAAGCGAGTTGTCAAATATTTAAAGGGGACTTTAGAAATGAAATTAAAATTGAGCAACATAAAACAGCAAGACTCGTCATTATTCGGTTATGCGGATGCAACATGGGCCGACGATAGAACCGAAAGGAAGTCAAATAGCGGAAGAATATTCTTTCTCAATGGAGGAACAATCAGTTGGACATGTAATAAGCAGAATTTAGTGGCGTTTTCTTCCTGTGAAGCTGAATTTATCTCGTTAGCAGAAGCAGCAAAAGAAGCAAAATGGTTACGGCAGTTATTGGATGATTTTCATGTAAAAATCGAAGAATCAACTATAATTTTTGAGGATAACCAGAGCTGTATGAAGTTGATGAATGATGACAAGTTTTCTTACAAGACGAAGCATATGGACATCAGATACAAAATGGTCAAAGAATTATTCAAAACAGGAATTATTCAATGTAAATATTGTCCTACAGAAGAGATGATTGCTGATATACTGACCAAGCCTTTGACTTTGATAAAGCATTAAAACTTTAGAAAACTATGCAATATTTATTGATGAGTAATCGAGGAGGAGTGTTGAATGTACATACTGAGTTAAGCGCTTACTCATAAACAATGAAAATATTTAAGAACATGATTTTTCTGTCATCTATATTATTATTTTGTTTTGTATATTATTTTGTTTTCATTCAATATTAGTATTCCCTTCTGGAAGGTTCTTTTCTTTATAAATTATTTCAATAATAAAACTTTTAAATTGTTGTTTGTAATTTTTGTCTGGTTACTGAAAATCATCAACCAGGAATGATATGATACATGTGCGATTTATTTTGTCGCCACTGTAGGTACACGAGATCTCCTACAAGCTTTCAAACATTTATATTTTTTAAACAAAACTCTCATTATTAATTTTATTTTAGATTCTTGAAGGAACTGCAGTCATTCTTGAGCCCAATAATTTTTGTCTTGATTTCAGTTGGAGTCCTCATGCTTTGCGTTTTAGCATTTCAAATAGCAAAAGTCAGAAAATTAAATACATTATTATTTTTGAATATATTGTACTTTCTTTATAATCTAAAATTTAGTCTCCTAAAAACGTGGGCCTATTAAAATACGTTTTCTGGTTTATATCGGAATGTTTGCAATTTATGCTTGTAGGCTCATTTGGACAACGCTGTACAGATGCGGTAAGCTTATAACAAACCAAACCATTTTTTTATTTCCATTTCCGTTTGTTTTGTAAAATTTATTTACCTCATTCATTTTTCTCCTTAGGCATCAAAAATGGCCTATTCTTATTATATGTCCAACTGGGAATCCATCCTGCCCCATGGAGATGTTAAGGCAAATACTCAGCTTATAAAAGACATAAGCTTCGCAATTTATCGATCTCAGAAACCTGTTCATCTTAATGGAATGCACCTTGTGATTCTATCTCTCAGCACTATTGGTGTGGTAAGTACCTATTGTTATACATACATATAATAAAATAAGGGGCCGATGGAACTTGAGCTTGGGAATGATGACAACCATATTCTGTATTTTATACTGCAAACTAGTAACTTTTCCAAATTGGCTGTTTTTTTAGGACGAGATTACCTAGACAAATGCCAATTTATAACAGTTAAAACAGTTTTATAACAGTTGTTCGCCCTTAAAAACGTTAAATATTCCCGCTTGGGCTGTTTTGGGGCTTATGAATTGAACGAAAGTCGGATTCCCATAAAACAAAAAAAAATATAATTTTATATCACTGTTGGCTTGTACCAAGTCATGTCAGAATTTTGGAAGGGAACTGACTGTTAACTCAAACTGTGTAGCTTAAAAATACAAATAGTAATAATAAAAATAAAAAAAAATAATAATGAATTTTTCTTTTCTTATTCTCTCCTCTCAGGGTTTGAAAACTACGGTGTCGTACTTTATGTTCCTCAATACAATGGATGATGTCATAAAGGAGGGCCAATAAGTATAGTTGGTATTGAAAAAAGGACAACTATTGGTCGAGATGACGGCAAACTTTTAAGATTAATTAAAGAAAAAATTAACAAATATATAAAAATAAACAACAATAAACAACTATCATTTGAAAAAATAATTTCTCACTATTTAATATTTTTATTTTTTTTTTTTAAATAAATAAAAAAAAACTTGTTAAACACATTGATATTGATGTAAATTTAATCTTCGAAATGAAACAATGATAAAAGATCCCTTCCGATGAAGTTGTTTCGAATTCTGTAAGACCTCAGGTATGTAGACACAAATTTTCTGGTTCGAAAATAGTAAAATCAATACTTAGCACTCTTCTTTTTTCATTGTATGTCAATAAAATCACTAGAGTAATTAAGAGTTGCTCATCACACACGCATGCAATTGACTTCCATCACCAAATATTATATTTAAGCTGTCCTTTTCGTCTTATAATGCATGGTGCCTCGCGCGTCAATGAACACCTCGAAAACCTAGTACTTTGGTCTAAGTCTAATGGTCTTATATTAAACCAACATCCCCCCTACCGCGAATCCGCTAGTGCTACATTGGCCTTAAACCTGCATGAGATAACTAGACTGCCTACCTACTAACAGCTACATTAAAGTTATTAGCTGCAAGTGCAAGTTCGTACGATCTATACTCTGTCCCAGAAAAAAATGGCAGTGTGGGCAAGATAGGACGTTTGCCTCTCATTCTCGCTACAGTGGATTGCATAAGTCTGTCGCTCAATAAAGTTCTCACAGGGTTTTCTGAGTTTGTATCTTAAATGGACTCAAATATGAAAGCTCTCAAGTCAAAAGCACATCAACAGAAACCCAAGGAAAAAAATCCGAAAAAGTTAAAAAATGGACACGGGTAAATCTGAAAGCACATCAATAATTAATGGGGTTGAATAGCAGCCAGAGCCACAGGTCACAGCAAATCCAATTCAGTACACATTCAGATGCGCGCTGAGTAGGACGTTGGGTCTGCGCCAGATGCAATGAAATTTTCTTTTATTATTTAATAGATTAGGGGCGGGAAAACATTTTTTATGGAGCAGTTCTTTTAATTTAGTATGGTGCCTATGGCGCTACTGATTTTGAAAAAGCTTTCCCTTAACACGTGTGCTGCCAATTTTTCTGGGACAGAGTATAGTCGTGCATTTTATTTTTAATATCTGTGATTTCTTATTTTCTATTTCTATCAAAGCTCCAATAAAAAGAATTCTTTGTTAAACGTTCCCTATGCCTAATAGGATTTGAAGATTTCCTTCTGTTTTTGAAAAGGGATTTTGTCCTTACAATTTTGTCGACAGCCGTTATAAGGCTTATATTTCTTTGCCTCAACAAGTGCAATTTTTCGAGTGTATGATTCTCCTCTGTTTTCATTTATTGCAATATTACTTTTCTCGAGTTAAATTCCCATCTGTAATAGTTCTTCGTCAGGGGAATCTGAAGAAATGTCCGATGTCTGCAAGCTCGAAATTGGTATCACGGACAGAGTCATTTGAACTGAAATCATGATCAGATTCTGTGTTTCTGTTTATATTGCTAAAGAAATTCTTCAAATAGTATATCCAAATTGTCATACTCAACTTCATTTGCTGATTACTTTGTTTCATGAATCTCAGGGTCTCAAAACAAATCGCCATCATATGCTTATTGGACAAAAAGGACAAACTAATAATACACATTCATAAATTAAAACTAATGAAAACAATGGCGCAAAGTTTTAGACAACAAATTGTTAAGGGCTTAACATTTTACTACTTAGCAATTTCCTAAATGCTTATTGATTGAATAACAATTTAAAAATTTTAAACCTTTTCTAAACTAGTATATTGCCAATTAAGCAGAAAGCTGAGTAGGGTTTGAATTTTGATTAACACTATTATTGTTGTTATGCATGGTAAATTAATTATATGTTGATGAAAACCCAACATATGCTCTTAAAAGGTATAAGTTATTTCAATTTTAATCATTTTAACTTCATTATTTACAAAAAAAAAAAACAAAAAAAATTGTGCACCAGCAGGACTCGAACCTGGGCACCCCGCGTGCAAGGCTGATATACTATCAGATTCCATAATGGATTTAGCGAATTGCTAAAAGTTAAAGTAGCCATTCCGTGATTTTAACTTTAGTAAATTTTTAAAATCGTTTAAAATTAGCTCAATCACCTTTTTAGCTTAGTAAATTGCTAAAAGTGGCCTCAACATTTTACTTAATCGTTTAAAATTTTGCGCCAATTTAAATATATCACATACTTTTTCACAGGAATCGTTTGTCTGCCCATGTACAAATATCTTTTAATCGCGTTTACCAAACACAACTTTTCGTGCCAAGTTCAAAATTTGTAATTTGGGAACTCATACGGTTGCACTGGTTTTATTATCTTCACAGCTCTTTTAGCTCGATTAAATTCTTTAAAGAAATTCACTTCTCAAAATACTTGAGTCAACTGAAATGTCACCCTTGCATTTGGAATAACGTCTTAACTGGATTTAATTCTGTAGTTGCTAGAATTTTATTTTTTCAATAAACGCTTACTCTCCTTCGAGGTATCCAACACAAAATCGCAACAACGACTTGTCTTATAAGCTAACGAAGAAACTTTGTTAAATTTGGAATAACGCTCGTTTTCAGTTTTTTGATTTGGAAAAGTATCTTAAATCAAAATAAGTCATTAGGTTAGGATTTTTTTCTATAACAAAACAGGGTAGATTGTGCATAATTTTGCAGCCTTAAGCTCATTTTTGTCTAAAATCGACTAATGCTGTTATTGCTTTTGGCCACATATTTTTGCCTCTGAGATGGAACAGAGTTCGCCGGGTCAGCTAGTTAAAAATATAATAATCGCCCCGCGGGCCATCAAGATTTCAACACTTTAGTCGAATTCGCCTATTTGGCCGAAGAATTCCAATCAATTAAAAGCGACAAAGGCAACTTTTGTCCCAAATTAATACAAGCGAATAATATTCCGTCTACTATCGGCAATGGTTCCGTCCTAACAAGGTATTCACTACTGCAACTACAAGGAAAGGGCACTAGAAGGAAGTCACTTTTCGAATACTTTGTCCTTTATGTACACGAAACCATCAGTATTTCATTTTAATTAATGTAATGAGGTTATAAATTGATTGCCATCATTCTATTCTCTCGAAGAAAGGGATTTCAAATTAAAACCAAATCAATATTGATACACGAGTCAATAAAATATATAAAATACACGACTAGATCGTTCGAACTTGCTCTTGGAGGTAATAACTTTAATGTAGCTAAGAATTGAAGCTGTTTAGTGGGTATAGATAGTCTAGTTATCATATGCAGGTCTTAAGCCGCTGCGCTGTAAGTAAGATTACCTCGATTCTTGTAATATGTAGTATAAGGAATTGGCGAATGGATGATTTAAGGAATAGTTTACTTAGGGGCCCTACCTACCTACAAATGTAAATATTTAAATCTAGGTTATGGATTTTAATTATATAAGTTAGGAGAGTAAAATGTATTTATATTGAAATGGAACCTGATAGTCCAAGATCCCAGGGCCCCCAGACCTTTCTTATTTTCTGATGGATAAAATGTAAAACACCTTCCGTCGGCGATTTTTATAACCAGACACTTTGAATGTCGTAAAAAATAATAATAATCTTACTTATTAGTCCATGAAAATTAGATATTCAATTCGGAAAAATTCCGACAAAGCTGAGTTTTGGTGGAGAGCTTCATTTTTACGTTCTAAGCATTTTCTAAAAACTACCCTAAATTTTGAGCGGAGCAAAAAATTTTCGAGTGTGGGAAAGGGGGTAAAATTCAACCGGAAGGGAAATGCTGCCATCTTAAAAACAATAATTTATTTTATTTTGTTCAATAACGCCCAAAACCTATATTATTTACTTGCAAGGCAAGTTATGCATTCGTCGAAAAAAAAAGTTTTCAAATAACAATCAAACATGGCACTATGATGATAGCGAAGACGAAAAAAGATGGTCAAAAATATTCTGTCCGCCATTATGTCTGCCTGTCAGTCGGTCTGTATATACATATGTATAGACACCTACGTCTAGGGTTACCATTAGGGCTGGCAACGAGACGAGACCAGCCGAGACTTTTGTTAATCTCGTCTCGGTCTCGTCAAAATCGAAAAATTTCAGTCTCGTCTCGGTTTCGGTCCAGGTCTCGCCTAACCAAGTCTCGTCTCGGCCTTGGTCTCGCCTTTTTCTCGAGAAAATTTTAATGTGCGGTCTCGTCTTGGTCTCGGTCTCGGTCTTGGTATCATCCTTAGTCTTGGTTTCTTTCGTGTTTGTTTGGTAGTAAAAAGATGTAAGATAAAGATAAGACGCATTGTTCGGATTGCAAATATAGAGTATGGTTGTGATATCTCAGCAGTTCGTGGGTAAGAAAAATGCGTGAAAATTTATGAAACAAACGCGGGAATCTGTTTTGTCTTTTGAGTTAAGTGGAAATAACATTTTGGAAGAATTGTGTAAGTTAATATATTTCATAGCAAAAACAAATAAAATATTTAAAAAAAAGCTCGATTTTTTTAAAAATTATTTAACCGGTTTTGTGAAGCCACAACATGTCAAAAACCATTTAAGGATAACTCCGATTTTAGTGTTTGGTAGCGTGAAAAATCGTAAAAAACCCCAAGTTTGGGAAACTTGGTGAAAATCACCGTACAATATGTTTCTCAAGAATTCGGTCAAACTTGACATCTGCATGTCTTTTCCAACTGTATTATGCTTGTCAATTATGAATGAATCCAATAATGATATATCCTAGTAAGTTGCTTATGCTACGAGTAAAAAAATCATAAACTAGAAATTTTGTTCTGCAGTACGTAGGTGCATGAAGCATAAGGCCATAGACTTCACTTGAAACGAGTAAGTTTTACTTGTGTAAATCGAAAACTATAATTTTAAGTTGAATTTTATTAGTTGCGTATGAAAGCGCTCCGAATGACTTAAATTTTGTGCGAACTTAGTTTTCAAAGGTGTGTGATAACGTAAAAAATAGGCTGTGAAGTAACGTTATCAGACACCTGTGAAAAGCCGTATTTCCAGATAAAATTTGAATTTTGTACAGTTTTTTTAATCCATTTTAATCGGAGGAATCCTTCAATGAAATTGACAGTTCATGGCTTGGCAGTTAGGCAATAAACTATCAGCCCTATTCTGCTATCTTTCGATTCACGTGAATATTTCACTCAATTTTTCACTATTTAGATATTTTCAAATGTCTTCTATCTTTTGAGTCCAAAGCTTTAGTAATATTTTTTTTTGTTTAATTCTTAAGAGAATCTAATTGTTAAAATTTATTTTTGATCGAAATTTATGTACTTTTTGAAACAATTCGTTTTTTTTCCGTCGGATAGCAGAATACAAATATTCACGTGAACGTTTAACAGAATAGGACTGTATATTTTGACGTTTTTTAAAATATTTTTTTTCAAACCTCACCCAAAAGGCCTTAAATCATCTTTTTACGGAGCAATAAATTAAATCGAAAAATTTATAGTTTTCTGAGGTAAAATTTGACTTTTGTAGAGATTTTTTAATCCATTTAAATCGGAGAAATCCTTCATGGGATTTTGACAGCTCATGGCTTGACAGTTAGGCAACGAACTATATCTTGACGTTTTGACAATATTTTTTTCCAAATGTCACCCAAAAGGAAGCAACGCCATGCATACATAAATCGTACGTATTCTTCTCTGGATTTTCGCAATGCGCCTATCTCTGTATAACTATGTACATACATATATGGTTTGATATGTTAACGCGCATATAATATTTCCCAAAAAAAACTTGTGAATATTATAAAAATTGAACATGATTAGATACTAAAAAATAATGAAATAAAAAAAAAATTCCTATAGCGAAAACCGAAACCAAACCACCGAGACCGCCGAGACCAGCGAGACTCTCGTCGACTTTCGGTACCAAAAATACGGTCTCGTCTCGCTCTCGTCTCGGTCTCGTCTTCGGTACTTTTAAAGGAGTCTCGTCTCGTTGACGAGACCGAGACCGAGACGAGATCGAGACTAGTCTCGGTCTCGTTGCCAGCCCTAGTTACCATCTTCAAAATTTAAAAAGCCTGACGGTAGAGATAAAAAACCTAGTTTTGTTATTTTTCACAATTTAAAGAAAAAAAAAATAATTACAAAAAAACACATAAGTATCTAATCCAGCACGCGGTCGTAGACATTTATATATACATTGCCTATAGTGAAATCGTATACTTTTCTCTACAAATAAACTGAATCCGATCCACCATGTATTCATAGGCTAAGCAGACGATTCTTTAAATGCAAGTACATACACAGTTGGCACAGTGGATTTCAGATCCAGGTATTGACTGTCTCATTTTAACCCATGGGCGGCATCCAATTAAAGTTGGAGGTATAGAAAAGAATGCGCAGAGCGTGGGGATAGAACCCACACGTCCAAGTTACCAATCAACCACTTTATCCACTGCGCCATTGCCACGATGATAGAGAACACCAAAAAAGTGGGTCCCGAAATTCCGTCTGTCTGTCTGTACAACTCTCTACAGCAGCTTAGCTGACGCGATTTTTTTCAAGCTTGGTATGTAAGCTTTTAAGATGATTGTCCAAAATAGATTTTTGAATCTTTGTTTTAGTCCCAAAAACAACGGTACTTGGCATACAAAATTGTCTACCATCTTAATTATCTCGAAAACCGCTCTAACGATTTCGATAAAAATTGGTGAGTGCCATTCAAACATTTGATTGATTTTCGACTTTCTCATAAACGACTCAACGGATTTCGTTCAAATTCTAAATAATACTGTATTTCAGAATTTTCGAAAAATAGTTTCAAGAGATTATACTACCCTTTAAATGTTACAACACAGCGCGGGCGTGAGATTAAGGAAGAGAAAGTAGGATCGGAAAGATGTGTGGCGCGACGTTCTGAGACTGGAGGTGGTTGTTGTCTAAAATTAAGTGAAAAACGACTTTGAAAATACATTTAGCCGTTTCTATTAAGAATATTTTGCATATAATGTAATCGAACATAGGAGCATTAGGAAACACAAATCAAATACAAAAATGAAGTATTTTAATGATTCTTTATTGTTCATGTATTTAGGTGCATAGGTTGCACTCTTCACGACATTTTTTTGATTTTTTTTTTAAGGCGCTAGAACAAACTACGCACCCGACCCGCGAACATGCCACATACAATTGACCATGGGAAAAACATGCATATTCCAGATTCAAACCACAAACTTTTAAGGAGTCGCCTTGTGATTTGTTAATGGTCATAGCGATTGTAAGAAGGATTGGAAATTGAACTCTTTTAAACTCAAACGGCATATCGGTTGGGATAATCGGGAGTCTCGGAATGAAAACTTCCTCACCTTCGAATTTTCCTTTGAGTATCGTCGCGTAAATCACATTGTTCATCAATTTACTTATCACCAAAACAGTTTTGGTTGGTTTATGTTTCGAAGCATGATTACTACGGATTCAACTTTTACGCGTAAATTGTGCGGTGGTTAGCCAGGCACATCCAAGCAGTTTAAAAATTCATTTGGACAAGGTTACAGAAATGATGAGAAAATGAAATCAATCCGCTAAATTCGTCGACAGCTACCCTAACATTGCCGATAGTCAGCAATTGCTCAGAGAAATCATCGCAACTCTCATCTTTGTTGTCAGCTGAAGTTTCTTCGCATAACGCCATAGACAATTACTAGCAATGTTGGCGCAAATCGCCAGGCAGTAAAATCATTGCTCTTCAAAAACAACTCCAGTCATTTCGTAGATCTTTCAATGTTCGGGTTAGTGCTTCTATTGCTTGTTTATGCGGCATTGTGCATTCGACCCAGATAATAATTTTCGTTGCTTATAAAATTTTGGTAATTGCTGAGTTTTTTGCAATATAACATGTTGGTTCAGCAAATCAACAGTTTGATAATTTAACGGCAATTTTAATGGTCAATGAGCCGTATGGCATCCTTCTAATAATGTTGCTGCTATTTCAGAAGAAACAAACTGCAATCGCAATGTTGGATGTCGCATGAACAGTGGCTAAGACTACTGACATGAGAAATGTCTTACCAGGGGCATCCAGGAAATATAAACCACCATTTCTGTTGAACGCAATCAGCAATGCAATTGAAAGCAGCACATGTAAATGTTCTGGTTGAGAAAACAGCAAGGTAATTGAAAACAGCACATGTAAATGCTGCTATAAGAAATGTAAAATGTCATTAATAAAGCAAAGTTCAATGAAAATTTGTGTGTCATTTTCATTTATTTTCATTTATTATTTTTCAGTAAAGTAAATTTTTGAAAAAAAAAATTACAATAAAGGCTAAACAGCCAAACATTGGTCCTTCGAGCCGGCATTTGCCGGCCCGGACCCTTCACGTTGAGAACTGGACACATCTCAACGATTATGTACTCGCTGATCCTGAATTTTTTAAATCATCAAAAATTGACATCTTCCTAGGAAGTGATATCTTACCCGAACTTTTGCTACCGGAGCTGATTACACCGCCAGACAAATCTATGCCAGTCATGCAAAAGACCACATTGGGCTGGATCTTATTCGGAAAGGCTCCAGTTGTTTGCGATGCAGGTCAGCAGGTCAGAAGTTTTATGTAAACGATTGATGTCGAAGCTCAGCTTCGTAAATTCTGGGAAGTAGAAGAAACACCTTTTAAAATTTTTCGAAAACCAGAAGATATTGAGTGTGAGGAACATTTCATCAACAATACAAAACGAACAAAAGATGGACGTTATCAAGTGGCATTACCGTTTAAGGGAAACGTTCCTCCTGTTTTCGGAGATTCGTATCAAGGTGCTTTAGGGCGATTTCATGGATTGGAGCGACATCTAAGTGATAATCAACAGCTCCGAGAACAGTATTCAGCGTGCATCGAAGAATATATCCGCATGGGTCACATGAGCGAAGTCGACAAAAATAGTTTGCCAGAAAGTCAGCACTACTTCCTGCCACATCATGCTGTCGTTAAAGAAAGCAGTTCAACCACGAAACTGAGGGTGGTGTTTGATGCCTCCTTTAAAACATCGAATGAAGTTTCGTTGAACGATGCTATGTTGATAGGTCCAGCTCTTCAAAAAAATATTTGCGATATTATTCTTCGATGGAGGCTGTATAGATTCACCTTCACAGCGGATATCGAAAAAATGTATCGTCAGATATTAATAGCAGAACAAGACAAAAATTACCAGTTAATTCTGTGGAGAAATAGTCCTGAGGATCCTATTAAAGCTTACAGGCTTCAACGGTAACATTCGGAATAGCAGCCGCACCTTATTTAGCAATCAGGACACTGCATAAAATAGCTGAAGATAATCAGGAAAATCCATTGGTTTCCACCATGATCCATAACGAGATGTACGTCGACGACTTAATATCAGGCGGAAACACTATATTAGAGGCTGAAGAAAAAATACAACAAATCAAGTCAACACTAGAGACAGCGGGATTCAACTTACGGAAATGGACGTCCAATTCTGACGAATTATTAACAAGCATTCCAATTGCAGAACGGGAATCGACATTTTCATTACCTTCAGAAGATTCGGAACGAGTTAAGACGCTCGGTGTCCACTGGCTTCCTTCTGTTGATGAGTTTTCATTTTGCTACATTCCACCTTCTAATCCTCAGCCGACAAAACGTTTCGTTCTTTCTACCATAGCCCGACTTTTTGACTCGATGGGATGGATTGCTCCATGTATCGTCAAGGCAAAAATATTTATGCAGCAGTTATGGGCATTAAAATTATCTTGGGATGATCCAATCGAATCATCACTTTTGGAGCAGTGGAACTTACTCTATGAGAATTTACACGCCATCAATAAGATTCACTTTCCAAGGTGGGTTCAAACTAATGCTAACTTTTCCCGAGTAGAACTGCATGGTTTTAGTGACGCATCCGAAAAGGCATATGGAGCAACAGTTTATTTACGGGTCGAGGACGATAAAGGTCATGTGGAAATGCACCTTCTAATCGCAAAATCTAAAGTCGCTCCTGTACAACCAGTAAGTCTTCCCCGTCTAGAACTTTGCGGTGCTGTAATGTTAGCCAAGCTCCTGAACCATGTTAACCAAGCGATTGACAACAAAGAAATCAAGTCTTTTCCGTGGACTGATTCCACGATAATCAGTGATAACACTTTCGTGGATCCGAGCACCGCCAACCAAATGGGATACCTTTGTTAGGAATCGAGTTGGTGAGATCCAGCGATTGACTGCCGTCAAATTTTGGAAACATATTCCAACGCAACACAATCCGGCAGATTTGGTATCCAGAGGTGTTCTACCATCGGCCTTATTGGATAATACGTTATGGTGGAACGGTCCCGAATTTCTCCGTGAGTCATGGAACTTTGAGTATCCGATAAAAACAACGATAAATGCTCATTATGTTGAGCAAGGCGTTCAGCCAATCAATGATCTTTTACATCGGTCATCTGAAATCAAAAAACTTATTAGAATTGTGGCAATGGTCTTACGTTTCACAGATAATACCAAAAATGTTATCCCTAACCGGAAAACTGGATCGATGTCACCAAACGAACTCGATCATTCTTCCAACATATTGGTGAAATTAGCTCAACTGGAGATGTTTCCTGAAGGTATATCGAAGTCGAGAGGCATGGCATCATTGAATCCATTCGTTGATTCTCACGGAATCATTCGCGTCGGTGGAAGACTTAAAAATGCCAACTTATCGTACGATCAGCAGCATCCAATAATTTTGGAACCTTCTCACCATTTCACAAAATTGATCCTTCACGAAGCTCATGAAAAGACTCTTCATGGAGGCATTTAGCTGATGATGGGGTTTCTTCGAAAACGATACTGGATTTTTCAAAACAAGCGAGCAGTCAAAAAATATATTCATGGGTGTACGATTTGCTATAGGTATAGAACCAAACCAGCTCAACAGTTGATGGGTGCATTGCCAACGGCCAGAGTGACAATTTCAAGACCATTTAGTCATGCGGGTATTGATTATGCTGGTCCGATTAGCATTCGGGCTTGGAAAGGCCGTGGAGCCAAAGTCTATAAGGGCTACTTTGCAATTTTTATTTGCCTAGCAATAAAGGCGATTCACTTGGAAGCAGTAAGTGATCTTACCACCCAAGCCTTTCTTGCTGCGTTTCGTCGTTTTGCATCCCGACGAGGAGTCTGTAGCCAAATTTACAGTGATTGTGGCACCAATTTTAAAGGTGCTGAAGCGGAATTACAACGTCTTTTGAAGAACGCCAAACACGACTGGAAAGAAGTTGCTGACTCTCTAGCATCAGAAGGAACAACGCGGAACTTCATTCCGCCCGCTTCTCCCCACTTCGGAGGATTATGGGAAGCCGGTGTAAAGAGTGTGTAACACCACTTTAAACGAATCGTGGGAAATGGGACACTAACGTTCGAGGAGCTCGCCACTCTTCTATCTCAAATCGAAGCGTGTCTTAATTCGAGACCTCTATGTCCTTTAACTGAAAACCCCGACGATTTCCAAGCATTGACTCCAGCACACTTCTTGATCGGTACAGAAATGCATACAATTCCGGAACCAGACCTCGTTACTGCAACAAAAACAAATTATGTGGACCGGTGGAAAAACATCCAATTTAATTTACAAACCTTTTGGCAGCATTGGCAAGTCGAATATTTAGCGCGCCTACAACAGCGACCAAAATGGCTCAAACCACAACCTGAACCCAGAATTTTTGGTATTGGTAAAAGATGAGCGTCTTCCTCCAGCGAAATGGAACTTGGCCCGGATTCTGGAAACATATCCCGGTCAAGACAATCTCACCCGAGTTGTCAAATTAAAGACCCAACAAGGCGAATTTAAGCGGCCAATAACAAAACTTTGTCCTCTACCAATCAACAACAAACATACATAACTTTATCATTCACACACAAACACACATAACTTTATCATTCGCAAACAAACATACATAATTTCATCATTCGCAAACAAACATACATAATTTCATCATTCGCAAACACACACACATAACTTTATCATTCGCAAACAAACATATATAATTTCATCAGTCGCAAACACACACACATAACTTTATCATTCGCAAACAAACATACATAATTTCATCATTCGCAAACACACACACATAACTTTATCATTCGCAAACAAACATACATAATTTCATCATTCGCAAACACACACACATAACTTTATCATTCGCAAACAAACATACATAACTTCATCATTCGCAAACACACACACATAACTTTATCATTTGCAAACAAACACAAACATAAAATAATTTACATTAACGAATTATCGATTTCATCTAATTAACATTATCGAATAAATAAATTATATTATTTAAGCCCCCGAAAATAATGGGCTTTGCTCATTTTTCTGCACGAAAACACGCTCATTTTCTCCGAAAAAAAAAATCGAAGGCAACGAATTTGCTCATTTCAATCCAAACACGCAAACAAATAATATAACAGAAGTTAATTCGCCATGGTAAATTTCAAAACACCTACAATCTAAGCTCATTTAAATTTAAATCGCTTAATATTTCAAAACCAAATCAATTTATATAATTTTTCAATAAACATCAACATTGACATCGAAATCAACGATATTGATAAAATTATCACAAACTGTATCGATAACAATAACGATGAAAATATCGATAATATAAAATTACGTTGCACAGCTTTAACAAGCTGCACACTTTTAACATGAATACCACAACATTTAATTACCATTTATTTCAATATAAAACGACATAATTACAACAAATAATATGAAATTTAACTCACCTGAATCATTTCCCAAAACTGCAGCCAAAAATTTGGTAATACTTTCATAATACTTAAAAACCAAACTTAAAATTACACTCAACACTTAGCACAATACAATGCAAAACCAAACAGCGTAATCACTGGAATTTTCCATTCATAAAACGCAACCAAGCAATTTGTTGTTGTTTGCCTCCTTCTTCATGCTTACTCGACGTTATCAGTAGAAACAACGAATACGATCTACATGGGCAATTTTCTAAGATTCAGGCTATCGATGAAGTCCAAGTTATCGATTAACTTATGTTCAACTTGATACAAATTTCATTTTTTTTTATTGATTAATGTGCGAATTCATACTAAATTGTTTCTTTTCATGTTGAAGAAGACAAAACGCAATAACCAGCCATTTTCTACATAGTGCAGCACTTCAAAGGACTTAACAATCCACCAATTGTCTTTCGCCCGGGGAGAATGTTGAACGCAATCAGTAATGCAATTGAAAGCAGCACATGTAAATGTTCTGGTTGAGAAAACAGCAAGGCAATTGAAAACAGCACATGTAAATGCTACTATAAGAAATGTAAAATGTCATTAATAAAGCAAAGTTCAATGAAAAGTTGTATGTCATTTTCATTTATTTTCATTTATTATTTTTCAGTAAAGTAAATTTTTGAAAAAAAATTACAATAAAGGCTAAACAGCCAAACAATTTCCATAATCAATTGGCTTCATTAATGTATCATAAGGTTCCTTTTGCAAGTTAATATCGAATCCCTGCTTAATTCAAATCAGCACTTGATAAATCTCTTTTTGTGCATCGAAAATTTTCTATTTGTTGATCTCTGTTGTTCGTCCGACGATTTCGGAGCCAACCGAGTCCTTTCACGGGCTGCCTCACTTTGTCCTGTTATTGATTGAGAAGCACGAAGTCGGGAAAGAGTCGATCGTCTTGATTGCATCATTGTTAATAATGATTCAAAGAGAATACAAATTACTGATTATTACTGATTATTTATTTCAAATTTTCAACCATACTTAAACATAGGCAAATTTTCTTGTATACCACGTTTTATAGTGACTTGTATTCTTTTTGACGTTTTATGTCACGTCACTAATTTTCAACCAAATCGGTTCAGCCGTTCTTCAGTTATAAATAGTGTAACTAACACGACTTTCTTTATATCTAGATTTTTTTGAAAATACTTGTATAAAAAAAAATCACAATTTTCACAAATGATTGGAGATTATGCAGTTTCGTTGAGTCTACAAAAATATTTAAATCTAAAAATTTTGCATACACCAAAACTCGACCCCACCATAAATCCTATTTTTGGGCAAGCAGAGCCGACTGACCATTCAACGCTAACGCACGTCTTTGTGTCAAATTTTTTGTTCGAAAGATAAGTGCCTGTCCCGTGCGTGTTGTGTCTGTGCCTTTCTCTTTTCTCTATCATCTACCCGTGAAGGAAAAGAAATATATTAATCAAAACACCCATCAAAATATTAAAAATTATTTAATTAAAATCAATTAATCAACCAACTAAATTAAACAAAAAAAAATATCGCGCTGTTCTCAATAATCTAGTGATTGTGCATAATTAAACATATCCAATAGAATACATACAATATACATACAATCCAACTAAACGGAAAAGTCAACAACACAGTACATACGAGTAAGTCCCTTTCTTTCCAATCTTATAGCTTGATCGCTGTGGGTATTCTATGGCAATTACACAAAGTGCATGCATCGATTAAGTTAGTATAGCATCGGGTGGATAACTGTCTGATTTTGACTAGTTAACCAGGGGCGGCTCAATAAAATTTTGTCACTAATGCATAACACTAGTGACAAATTGTTATTGAAAAGTTCAAATTGGGAACTAGTTCAATCATTCATTTTAGAAAATTGTCCGGATGCGTTTTAACTAGTTTTTTTAATAATTAAAATTCTAACATTCGTGGGCTTAGGAAAAATTTCTGTTCCGCATACGTTCATACTGTGAAATAGATGCCAGCTATTTTGGAATTGGGCGAAACTCAAATAGGTGAACGTTCTGATCCGTCGGAATTTAACCTATTTGGGTATATTAAATATAGAGAAAGAAAAGAACCTTATTGACCACAAAAAATTAAATTTTTTGTGGTCAATAAGGTTCTTTTCTTTCTCTTTTTGTTCGGGAAAAACAATTTCCATTTTATAGCGAAAGTGTCGATAAAGACTTTAATTTTATTTGGGTATAGCTTGGTACCATTATTCTATCACCTCTATGGTCTCGCCGTATTTATAAGAAATGACGTTGCGTACCAACTTCAACCACAATATGGTTTGTGCTCAAACACAAATTTCAATTTCATGTGGTTAAAATTCACGGCCAACAAGCACATCATACACACATGTTTCATCTATTGGAGCCCGAATTTGGACAGAAATTCAACTTTTAACGAATTTGATGCTCTGTCCGACTACATTCAATGAATTGTTTCCCATTATCCTCGCACTGAAATCGTCGTTACGGGCGATTTCAATGTATACACAATTCTAGCTGGCCCCGCTTTTCGAGCGAGACAACACCCGAAGGAAGGTATGTTGAGGTCTTTGCTGAGTTAAACAAACTGACTCAGCTTGTTGACGAGCCAACTCGAATCCCTGACGTTGCATGTTAAGCCGCCAACACTCTAGAATTGTTTCTTACCTCTGACCGTAATAAATACAATGTAAGTGTATTATCGCCTCTAGGCACATCAGACCATTGTGTCATATCTGCAAATTTCTCATGCCAAGAACACTCAGCTAAAGAAAAAACACCTATGAAAACCGTTTGGCAATATGAGAATACCAACTGGGACAGTCTCAATAATTTCTTCAGGAAATTTAACTGGTCACTATGCTTCCTCGGTAGTGACATAGACTCCAGCGCAGATATGATAACAAATCTAATTCTTCTCGGAATGAGAAATTTTATCCCGAATAAGGTTAAATCTATCAAACCGAGAGAAAATGCATGGTTGGATTCGAGCTGTAAAGAAGTTTTTAGGGTTAGAGAAGTAAGTTTCCGGAATGACAAGGCCAACCCCACTGAGGAAAACCGGAAAAGGTTTCAACAAGCTAGAAAGACTTGCAAAGTTCACATCCGTAGAACCAAATTTTTGCATGACCAAAAATTAAGTCAAAAAATACTACTATGTCCCAAAGGTAGTAAGAATTTTTGGTCATTTGTAAAAAATATTCGAAATTCAACTTCGCGTTCGGTTCCAACGCTCGTCCTTAATGACACCCCTATTGTCAGTTCTCGTGAAAAAGCCAATTTGTTTGCAGCGCAGTTCGCTGTTAATTCGAGGCTACCAGAAAGTGTTACGACTCCTACAGTACTTGAGAGCGTAAACGATTTTATGGGACGAATCTTCTTTCGCACTCGTGCAGTTGCTAGAGTCCTCAAAGACCTTGATATACACAAATCCGCTGGCCCGGATAGTGTCCCTCCAATCATTCTGAAGAGGTGTGCTTCAACGCTGGCAAGACCACTGCGTAAGCTTTTCTATCTGTCCTATTCTACAGGTCTCTTTCCGAGTGGATGGTCCAGCCTGTCCCTAAAAAAGGCGAATCTTCCTCACCCTCTAGTTACCGTCCAATTGCACTTACGTCCCTTCTTTCCAAGGTCATGGAAACGCTGATTAACTATCCGCTTAGGAAATATCTTGAAGAACGAAAGCTCCTTAATTGCCGGCAGTATGGCTTTCGTAGCAATAGGTCCACTGGTGATCTGATGGTATATCTCACCGAACAGTGGCACAAATCTTTAGATCGTTTTGGAGAAAGTAAGATTATTGCGCTTGATATTTCAAAAGCATTTGATAGAGTTTGGCATCAAGCTCTATTATCGAAAATGCGTGCATTTGGTATCGATGAATATCTTCTTCGTTTGATTAGAAATTACCTTTCGGACCGTTTAAAACAAGTTGTATTGGACGGTTTCGAGTCTGATATCTACAAAATAAATGCTGGTGTGCCCCAGGGATTCGTATTGTCTCCGACCCTTTTTCTCATTTTCATTAATTATCTCTTATCTGGAACTTGTAATCCACTAAATTGTTTTGTTGACGATAGAACTCTCAGATTTTCATATTCGTTTTCGGATTCACCTCCTTGTTCTTCGGATGTGAAACTGCAACGGCAGTGTATGATAAGCTCATTAAATTCTGATCTCGACATCATTGTCCAATGGGGAATAAAAAACCGAGTAGAATTTAATGCTTCAAAAACTCAGTGATGTCTTCTGTTGTTAAAGCAGAACCCACCCCCCATGCCGCTATCCATGAGCGGCATTTGCATCGAAGAAACTGATCAGCTTTCAGTCCTAGGTATGTGCGTCATAGACCACCTCTTGTGGAATGAACACATATTCTATGTCGCCAAAAACGCTGCAAAGTGCTTAGGTTTTCTTCGAAGATGCAAGAAATTTTTCTCACCGTCTGATCTGGCTGTAATCTATAATGCCTTCATCCGACCAAAACTTGAGTATAACTCTCCCATTTGGGCAGGAGCTCCTTAAACTCATTTGAATCTTTTGGATAGAATTCAAAATAGAGCTCTAAGAATGATTGGCGATAGAACTATAGTAGAAACATATACATCTCTCAAACATCGTCGAAATGTTTCATGTATTTCGATATTTTATCGGTATTTTAATAAACAGTGTTCTAGCGAAGTAGCCAGTTGCATTCCTCCCCTTAAAATATTCAACCGTAATACTCGCGCTTGTAGGAATACTCATCAGCTTACCCTTGGGCCAAATTTCGGACGTACTGTCAAGTACAGAGATTCTTTGTTTAGTCGTATAACATAAATATATATGGTATGCTTTAGCAGGCTCTACGTTTCCCCCTCATTTTGATATTCTGAACTTCAAAACTAATGTACATCGGTATCACCTTTCAAATCCTTCCCCATTTTCCTAACGCTCGCACTGTGCTCGATCGTATTAAGGGTAGTCAAAATCCCTTTAGTGCCCTCAAAATATATTAAAAAATCAGGGGGTTGTAGGGGGCAGCATGAACATGAACGCGCCATGATGACAAAAATAAAATTCCCCTTTCCAAAATTAAAAATCAATAATATATTTCTGCGTACTGTTAAAAATCAATAATAGTATTAGTTTCACAGATAAATGTATCAAATGTGGAGAAATGGCCATCGTGATACGGAAAATCGTTATCCGGGGAAATCAGCGGGATTTTTTTTGGAAAACTTAAGATGGTGGTTCTAATTTCATCACTGTAAGAAAAACTCGATTTTGGACGTCAAACATAAAAACGGCATAAAATACACAGTGCTTGTGTATTGTAACGTGACATGACATAATGTGACTCGAACAGTGATGCCAAATTCGACCCACCAATTAGATTGCTTTTTTTTAGCTACAGATTAATGTGGACATGGGTTAATGCAACACTGCTTCACATAATGTTCTATTCTTTATAATAAACAGTTAATGATAAATATTTAGAGAATAAAATTCTTTAATTTTTAGATTCATGCCGGGGCTCGAGTCATACTTAAGCTTATCACTTTTCCTTATGATTTCGTTGGTGTTCTTCTGCTTTGCGTTTTTGCATTTGAATTAGCAAAAGTATGTTCCTTCAAATATATTTTTTTAATTCCCTAACATTTTATAACTTCTATACATAGATTGGAATAAATACAGACTCATTTAAATACGTGTTCTGGTTCATATCGCAATGTTTGGAATTCCTCATGGTAGGTTCATTTGGGCAACGCTATACAGATGCGGTAAGCTTACTAAATTGAAACTCTTTCATTCCTCTTGGATTTGAAGAGAATTTTTCCGTCCTTTCGTTTGTAGGCTGCAAAAATGGCAGACGCATAATATATGTGCAACTGGGAATCCCTACTATCCTTTGGTAATTCTAAGTCCAATATTCAACTTATAAGAGACATAAGCTTTGCAATTTCTCGACCACAGAAACCTATTTTTATTAGTGGAATGAAACCTGTGATTTTATCTTTAATAACTATTGCTGCGGTATGTACATATTTATAAATTAAGAGGTCATTGCAACAACAATATGGCAGCACTTACCTAGTGATAAATAAATAAGGACTTTGCACTCTTATGGAAGAATAATTAAATGATTTTTCTTGTATCCTAGTTTATGGTGTTTTTGTTTTATTCTTCTGAATTTTTTTTTCACACACTCTTTTTCTTCCTTACTCTGTTTTCAGGGCATTAAAACATCAGTCTCTTATTTTATGTTCCTAAACACAATGGAGGATGTCATTAATATGGAGAAATAAGTATAGTTGATATTTTACAAACAAAAAGAAACACACCTGTTGTCGGATATAAAGAAAACTATACATACATATTTACTTGCTGGATCTCGTAAAAATAATTCTTTAACAATAGTTTAAAATAAATATAAGAGGTCCCTTTTAAAGAAAATTATTATTATTATTTATCTTTATTCTTTTTTCAATAAAAGTATGCAAACTTAGAGTTATAATCATGCTAATTGGTAGAAAGTTTGTTGTAAATGTAACTTCTACCGCAATTTTTAATATTAATAATGGTCTTCAGCAGGGAGCGGTTAACTCGAAAATCAATTTCCAGAAATCAGAAACTATTTTGTTTAGGACTCCGTTGTCTAGCGCCTCAAGGGATACGAGAAATAACTGGCTCAAGCTGGTGATACGATCACATGGACATCCACTGGCGAGTAAAAGTGTAGTAAAGTACCTTGGCATCTGGTTGGATCAGTACCTGTATTTCGACAGACATATAGGTGCTGCTTTGGCCAGGGCTAGGGGAGCCTTTGCCTTGACAAAACGACTGTTTTATAGCAGCCGTCTTGACAGCAGGGTGAAGGTGATTTGCTACATGGCCCTCATCAGGCCGATGATTGCCTACGGATGCCCGGTGTGGTTCAACGTTGCCCCATCTCAAATGGAAAAGTTTCGGGTGTTTGAGAGGCAATGTCTTAGACGTTGCCTTGGATTACACAGAACACCAGAGTCGGAGTACACAAGATATTATTCCAACAAGGTTCTATACAAAGGAGCCAACATAAATAGAATAGATAATTTTTGTTTAAGCTGATTCGGGGTCACGTTGCAAGAGCGATGTCCTCAACTAACAGCTTAATTTTTGGGGCTTATTACCCCAATAACGAATATTTTGAGAGTGCGCGGTTAAGTGGCTACATCCCTCCCGAGGCATTCCTGTTTTTAGACAGTCGAGGGCTGATACAGGATAGAATGACGGTTCCGCTTATATACCACGTCAGCCGTAAAACTGTAGATAGGCGACTCCGGTATGGTCGAGACGTAATCGCTCAAGGTGGAGAAGAGCGCCTTGGGCTTACTAGGACTGTGTCCGATCGGTACCGAAGGGATAGGGCGAAACAGGCGAACCAGTTCTGGTGGCTCTCTGAACAGCATCGTGATATTTAAAGTCGATTAAGATATGTCTTGGCCGACTTACATACATTTAGGGTAATTAGGTATAGAGAAAAGTCGGAATGCTGATGAAACCAGCCTTTTTTATAAATGTTTGCCCCAAAATACTTTGGCAAGCAGCAACGAGCGCTCAGTTGAAGGATATAAGAATGGGAGGTACGACTCACTCTACTCATTTGTTCTAATGCTTGAGGCACTCATAAATGCAAGTTGATGGTTGTTTGCAAAAGCGCTCGTCCAAGAGCTTTAAAAAATGCTGTAGAGCTTCCAGTTATCTACAAACCCAACAAGCGGGTTCGGGTAACCCAAAAATTGTTCCTTGATTGGTTTAATAAAAACTTTGTCCCTGAAGTAAAAGAACACCGGGAAAAAACTATCTTGGCAGGAACTCCAAAATTTTATTGCACTTGGATAACTGTCCAGCCCACCCAGACGTTAATGATTTTAAAGCCGCAAATATACTAGTGAGGTACTTTCCACCAAACTGCACTTCTCTGATTCATCCAATGGAAAAATACGTGATTCGAAGCCTAAAGTGCCATTATCGGAAAGAGATTATTCGAAAGCTCAGAAAACAAATTTTTTAAGTCATTTAACATCAAGAATACTTTCTGGGGCGTTTCTAAGTCCTGGAATTTCGTTACCACCGATGTTCTGAAAAATATTTGGCACAATTTACTCTATCCCGAAAATGAGAAAGAAGGTAAGTCTTATCGAAATCAAAAAGTTTTAGTTTTTACATCATCGATATTTCTAAACTTCCTCAGAACAAGATGCCATTGACTAGGTTTCAACAATTATGAAAGTGGCATAGGATTTTGATGACAATGTAATAAGAAATTGGGTGGACTCAGATGAGAATGCTTCGCCATTTGCTGTTTTATCAGATAACGAAATTATGGAGACGATAAATAACCCTCTTGACAACGAGCCGGAAGTCCTTTCTGATGAATCCGATTATGTAAACATTTCAAACATTCCAAAGGTTGATGCGATTAAGGCAAGTTCTACAATTTTGAGCTTTTTATCGAATTGTCCTGGAATAACACAACAGGATATAATGCAAGTTCACCGCATTACGGTTAATTTACTCAAAGAAAAACAACGAGTAAAATCACAAAGGCAAACAACAATACAACAATTGTTTTAACTTTTTTAAAAAAGTTTGTCTCGAAGTTTCTAATAATCAATCTTGTGATTTTGTAATGTGTGTACAACAAAAATATGTACTGAGAAAAAAAATGTTCTATTATCCGGGATGTTCGATTATCCGTGATGGGCTCAGTCCCGACCATCCCGGTTAATCCATTTTCAACTGTATATTAAAATCTTAAGCCACTTGTCAATTTATTTATTTTATTTATTTATTCTTGAATTGCTCATATACAGTAAGACATATTGGCGCAAAGTTTTAAACAACCCATTGTTAAGGGCTTAACATTTTACCACTTACCAATTTCCTAAGTGCTTATTGATTGAATAACTATTTAAAAATTTAAAACCTTTTTTAAGCTAGTAAATTGCTAATTCAGCAGAAAGCTGAGCATTTGTGGGGTTTGAATTTTGATAAACACAATTATTGTTGTTATACGTTGTAAATTAATTATATGTTCATGAAAAACATAACGTGTGCTCTAAAAATGTTATTTTCGTCATTTTAACTTTATTATTTACAAAAAAAAAAAAAAAAAAAAATGTGCACCAGCACGACTCGAACCTAGGCACCCCGCCTGCAAGGCTGATATACTATCAGATTCCATAATGGATTTAGCAAATTGCTAAAAGTTAAAGTAGCCATTCCGTGATTTTAACTTTAGTAAAATGTTAAAATCGCTTAAAATTAGCTCAACCATCTTTTTAGCTTAGTAAATTGCTTAAAGTGGCTTTAACATTTTACTAAATCGTTTAAAATTTTGCGCCATTGTCTTTTAAAATAGATACAAGCTTTAATATACAAGCCTTAGTTACAACCAAAATAGTGTGAAAGATAAAATTTTAACATTTTTAATATGAAATTCATAGAAAAAATGATATTATGTAATTTTGACCAATTAACAAAACGGATAATCACAAAACAAGAAATGATAATGTACAAAAGAAAAACATAATATATATATAGAAAAAAAAATATTGAAATGAAAAATAAAGAAAGGTTAGCTAGAAGTTCTTATTTTTTTCCTTTTAGTCTTGTAGCATCATTTATTTGCCTCAGATTGCGAGGTAGAGAATTCCATAAGTGAACGAAAAATTGCCGATGTAAGAGAAGCATAGCCTGGTTGAAACAAAATTCGTGTTTTCAGTGAGGATGCCGTCCTAAGCACATCCCTGAGATACTGGTGTTGATTGTTGACCAGAATAGAATATTGGTGAGCATAAATATGATACGATTATAAGGAAATTGTCGAAGCTAATATTAAGACGACAGCTAGAGAAGTTAGAAATGCTATCATATATGCGTAGTCCGCCGATGTAACGGATAAGACTATTGAATACAACATTAAGTTTACATTTGAATCACAGAGCGAAAAGATTTCCCAACCATAATAAGACGCAAATAGCTGCCGAAATTTCCCATCTTTGTCGTGCTCACATGCATAAACTATTCAGTCCCCTATTCGAGCAACTTTAAAGTTTGTGTTTGGCACAAATCGATGGATCGCCCCAAATAAGTTCTTCAGTTTGTATCACATCGAACTATATGTAACTGCGCGCACAATAAATAAAAATATATTGTCTGTGTGTTGGTTTATTTCGTTGATTGATTTTTAAGTTGCTTATGTGCGCGATCATCGTTCAACTAGTGATTAAACTATTTCGTTTTAGAAAAATTGCATTTGCCCGCCTAGCCTTAAGGGCGCCAACAAATTGTTAGATAACTTCTACGGTTAGAGGGATAATTATTTGAAAAAAAAAAATTATTATTTAGACAATGAATACAGCTCAAACATGAAATTTTTTAAATTCGATTCGATTCGATTTTATTTCTTGGCCATGAAAATAAAAATTCCTACTAAATTTTTTGTTAGCCTAGACTGACTTTCATTGGGAGTGTGATTTTGCTTAACCACGCAACTTTTTATTTTTTTAATTTTTATTTCTAAGCAAGAATGAACAAATAACAATCGAGGTTATCTTTGCTTTTGTAAAAATTTTTATTCATGCAAAAAAAAATTGTTCCTTCTGGGGTTATTTATAGTTCTTGGACTTAAGAAAACAAGTGTAGGTCCTTCACTTTTAAACATAGTTTAACAATTAAAAAAGATTCATAGGTCTCTTATAATAATAATGTTTATTGAACTGATATATATACAATTGGCTCTTAATTCTATTTTACATTACTTATATTACATTAATATTTTAATTTGATTTAGCACTTAATGGGCTAATATTATACATTGTTTAAATTTTTTTTGTTAAAATTAAAAAAAAAATGTCCTTGAATTTCTTGTACTACTTACTAAAACCTGTGTGGATAATCTCGGGTTGTCCAAACCAGGCTGTTTTCTGGTGACGTGGGAGTTAATGTGGCATCTAGCCACGGTGGTAGTTTGACGCTGCATTCTCGTAGAATTGGATTGCGTCGTCGTCGTTGAAATAAATAAGTCCTTCATCCAGTAGCGCTGTCACATCCAGATATCTTGGCTCGGGGTATCTCTCTCCGCTGGTCACGCTATTCACTAGGGTGTTTGGGTGGTTGATTAGGTTGCTCGTCAGTCTTTTGGCAGCACTGATCATGTACTTGTCGAGGGGGTTATTCCGGACGCCTCGAAAAGTCGTTTGTTGCTGAAGTGCTTTTGTCGTCGCTGGTCAAATTGGAGTCCCGTGCAGATCCGGACGATTTTCCTCTCAAACATACCAAGCCTTCTCATGCTGGTTTTGCATACAGTAAATCATCTAGGAAAACAATATGTGATAATGGGCCTGAGAAGTTGCTTATAGATAAGCAGTTTCGGCTTCTGGCTGAGTACATTCCTTTTCCGTATTAGGGGGTGGATTCGGTGAAAAGCGAAATTTGCCTTTCTTAGGGTAGCTGTCACGTGCGGGTTGAAACGAAACCTCTCTTCGAAATTGATACCCAGATATTTCACAGTTGGTTTGGATCCTAGTTGTGACCCGTCGGGCAGATTGATAATAATACTTCGGCAACTTGTGGCTGACGGCGTGTTCCGATGCCCCGCTCGTCTTCTGAAACAAACCAGCTCGGATTTGGCTGAGTTGACTTTGATGCCCCATTTTGTGTAGAATTCCCACAGGCATCTCACATGTTCTTCTACTCTTCGGGCTGCAATAACTAGATATATAGATTTGGCATATGTTAGCGAGTCGTCTGCATAGAGCAAATTCAGAATTTGAAAATGTTGTAGAGGTATGTTCCTAGCTTCGATCGTTGGTCAACTCCTGCTCTGATGCTTTTGGTTGTTGAATTGCTGTTTTCTATTTGGACAAAGAACGATCTGGAATTAAGAAAGCTAAAAATTATTTTAATTAGTGTACTTGGAAAATTAAAAATGGTTAGTCTGTGTATAAGCCCCTGTATCCAGATGCTGTCGAATGCTTTCTCAATATCCAAGAAGCAGCCAACAGTAACCTGGTAGTTTTTGAGGGTATTAACAAATTCTTCTGGAATCTCAAGAGTGGATGTAAGGTTGAATGTTGCTCCCGAAATCCGAACTGCATATCCGGAATGATCCGGTTAGCGGTGCAGAATGTCTTCAACCTCCGAAGAATAAGTGCTTCAAGAATTTTGCTGGTGTTGCCTAGTAGAGATATGGGACGATATCCTGATACGCTACCCCTCTCTAATTTCTTCGGTATCGGGAATATCTTCGCTGAATATCGTAGGTCTCTTGTTTGGGGTGTTCTAGTTGCAAAAGAACGATCAACTTGTTTTAAAATTGAAAGCTTGTAAGGGGAAAACCCCAAAATGTCTGATATTTCATCATTTTTACAAAGCCATGGCTACTAGTTTTTATTTTTATATATTTTTTTTGTTTAAATATATATTTAGTTTATCTCATTGCCTTGTGTGCTATTATTTTATTTTATTTTTAAAATTAAAAAAAAAATGTTTGTTACTTTTTCATCACTTGAAATATTTATTCAAAATAACCAAATTAACACTGGATTTTTGTAAGCTGAAAAGCCTATTAAATATTTATTTAATTTTTCCTTCCGATTTATGAGCAGTATAAGGCAAGTTATGTATTCGTAAAAAAATAGTTTTCTATCAAATCATGACATTACGATCATAGAGAACACCACCAAAAAAGTGGGTCCCCCAATTCCGTCTTCCCGACTGTGTTCTCGAGTCTGCAGCCTAAACGGTTCGAAGGATTTGCTTCAAACTTCGTACATATTGTTTTTTTGGTAATATGTACACACGATTTTTTCATTTTCTTAGGACGGCAAATAACAGTAGCTCCCATACATTTTTTTTTTGGGCCAAAAAGAGAAATCTATTTTCTCAAAAATGGCTCCAATGTATTTTATAAACAATAAAATGTAGGACTGGATCGCACTCTTGTAGCTAACAACTTTAGTGTTACTCACTGACGCTGTTGGTAGGTAGCTAGCCTATATAGTCATCCTATGCAGATTTAAAGCCAATGTAGGGGATATTACCTTGATTCTTAGTGTTGTTACGACCTTAAATAAAAAATCATTAGGCTTCGACTTTAAGAATTCGAACGAAAGAAAATATATCCAAAAGAGAGAAGCAATAAATTAAAAGGTGAAAAGAAACGTCGACAATAAAAATGTCTTATATAAGCGATCGCGCCAAAAAGACTATCGAATTGAATTGTCACCGACAAGCACATTTTTTCTTTGGAATTAACTTTAAATAAAAACCATTAAAAAGGCATTTTAATATTTGAGTTTTTATTTTTTAGCAGGAAATTTGAACAGTACACTGAATTGTCGAATGCATGTTTCAGGGAATAGTTAAATAGGCAGCTACAAATGTATATTTAAATGGATTTTAATTATGTAAATTAGGAGGGTAATAATGTAAATACTTACAAGTACATACGAGCACATGTAAATAATGAAAGTGAATGGTGTATAGGTAGGAAAAAATCGTTTTTTAAACTTATTTAAACTGCCAAAACCATCACTTTAATCGTTTTTTTTTTTCGAAAAAACGAAGAACTCCATTAGATGCCACTGATCAATGAAATTATCTCGAAAATTGTAGGACGGGTTTTGATGAAATCGTGAAAAATTGTTTTTTGTAAACAAATTTTTTTCGGAATTTTGGTATGCAATTTTTTAGAGACTATTAATGTCCATGTGAATATGAAATTTAAAATTATTTTCTTTGATTAGTTTTAAAAATATTGATATTTAAAAAAAAAAAATGTAATAAATTATATTAATTCAAAAAAAAAGTTGTTCAAAATTTTGATATGCAAAATTAATGTAGCTACTTAGACCTTCTCAGATATAAAATTTGACAGAAATCGAATGTACCGTTACCGAGTTAAAGCCAAAAATTAAAAAAAAACGTTAAATGAAAGGTACCATTAATAGACTTTTCCTGTAAGCTTTGTTCAAATCAAATGATAGCTATTACCAACAGAAAAATTCTCAAAAATTTTTATCAAAATCGTTTGAGCCGTTTTAGTGAAAAATAAGATTTTCATTGAAGGTCATATGGCAGGTGCCGTTATTTTTAGGCCTAAACATAAAATTTCAATTTTGCCTCTGAGGAATGCCAAAATAATCACACATACCCAATTTGAAGGTAATCGCTTAAGACGTTTAGGCTGCAGCTCGTTATACATACAGACGGACAGACTGACATACACACATTTTTTTGCGATCACTTTTTTAGGCTTCTCTATGATCGAAATATCATGTTTGATTGTTACAATTTTTTCTTACGAATGCATAACTTGCTTATAATCGCAAGTAATAAGTACATATATTAATAAAGGGAAAACGAACATTTTGGTAATTTTTTTTTGGAAAAATAATTGTTATTTTTGGTACATCTAGTGGAAAAATTTTCCTGCTTTCGATTTTCTGGGAAACGGTTAATTTGATTTTTGTAAAATTTCTTACCCAGAAGCTCCTAGAGAATTTAAACGCTATTGTAAACCAAACTTTTTCAAAAAAAATTTTTTTGGAAATTAATTTTTCTTTTTTTTTTTTTTTACACAACAGTACTTCACATATAACCACTTTTCATATTTTCGACTTTCTTAACATTTGATGAACCGATTAAAATAATTTTTTTTACACAAATGCTCCCTAAAATTGTTAATAAAACTGCATATTCAAATTTATAAAAAAAAAGTTTTTCGATTTTTAAAAAAATAAATAATTTTTTTTTTGAAAAATCGATTTTTCAAAAACCAGTCACTGAATTTTTTTTTTGAAATCAAATTTTTGTATGTATATTAATAATATTTCAAAATAGCGTTTCAAATTTTTTCTCTAAAAATGTTCTTAAAATTTTATACATAAAGAATTCATTTTTTTAAAAAAACGCTGCAACGATTTTTGATTTTTTTTTAGAATATTCTTATTTATCCCCGAATTCAAATTTGTATGACGCTGAGAACATAAAAGAATGCAATTAAAAGAAAGATTTTTTCGTTTCAACGCTTTATTACAAACTGGTCTTATTTCTTAACTTAAACAACTATTGATATATATATATATATAGATACATAGATATATACAGTAAGTAGTAGTATTGTTAGCTACAAAAGCAAGTTCGTACGATCCAGTCATGCATTTTTTTTTGATACAAAACCTCGTGTTCAGGTAAAAACCCGCAAAAAATTTACTTTTTTGTCTATTACATCTCTCTGTTTAATGCTCCATAAGAAATGTCGGATTAAAATATTAAGATACACATATTCTTAAAGTATTATTATTTCATTTTAGTAACATCATAAAACAATGTATGCTCATGCTTCTTTCTACGAAAAATAATTTTGAATTTAAAAAAAGAGATTAAGTATTTCTTTCTATAAGCTAATTTTGGCTTAATACCTATAGCAAATATAAAAAAGTCACGAACTTTTTAGCTTGTGATCGCGTTATATCAAAATTAAAAAAAAAATATCTGCGAAATGACCACAACATTTAATAAAAACAAAAAATGAAAGAAAAGTAAGAAATTTACTTGGTCAAATAGTTTTCTTATTTTAATTTGGATGCATTTCGAGTCCACTTCGACTCATCCTCAGCAATACACTAATAAAGTTAACAAAGGAAAACATAATCAAAAAAAAAAAAAATCAAAAAAAAACTGTTATGAAATTAAATTTACATTTAAACATTAAGTGCAAAAGACACAACAAGTAGAGATGCATATATAAATAAAATGCATGAATGAATCGCCCGAACTTAAACTACTCTTGTAGCTTAAAACTTGTGTAGCTAACCATTGTGGTATAGTTACGAGTAGATAGGCGTAGTTATCCTATGCAGGCTCAAAGCCTATGTAGGTAAGATAACCTTGATTCTTAGTATAATGAATTGTCGAATGGATGACTCAAGGAATGGATGACTCAAGGAACCTACAAATGTATATTTAAATCTAAGTTATGGATTTTAATTATGTGACTAAGGACAGTAAAATGTATCTACATATATGGAAACTAAGTATGTAAACATGTACATATAATAATGAAAATGAAGGAAGTAGGTGGGTAGGTAGGTATATAACTCTGCCTTGGAAGCCAACATTGAACGCGTCATTGGTGAGATTTCGGCCGAAATGTGTGAAAAAGTTTGCCAAGATTGGACCCTCAGATTGGACCACCTGAAGCGTAGCCGCGGGCAACATTTAAGTGAAATTATTTTTAAAAGTAAATGGCAGAAATTGATTTATCGATCCAAATAAAAAATTCATTCACTTTTTACAAGTTTCTGTGTTTTTTTGAATTTTCAAAAACCAAGCTCTTAAAAAATCACCGTTTACATACAACTTCATCATTTAGGTGCAATATGCATACATAAATTTCATGTGATTTTTAAAGCAGATATGTAAATATAAATGTATGAGGGCCTACATTGTATTTAGCATTAAGTGACAGGGGAATAATAATAAGGTAGAAATAAATGGATAATACACATACTTAAATGTTTTCATATTTCTTAGTTGTTATAGTTTGGGGCAAAACAAATATGCAATTTGAATTCATGGGTAAATAAGAATATATCAAAACAAAATTTCAAAAATCGTTGGAGCGGTTTTTTTAATAAATTAATTTTTATGTATAAAATTTTGAAAACATTTTTAGAAAAAAAATTTGAAACTCCATTTTGAAGATATTATTAATATACATATAAAATTCAATTTTCAAAAAAATTCTGGAACTGGTTTTTGAAAAATCGATTTTCCAAAAAAAAATTTGTATTTATTTTTTAAAAATCGAAAATCGTTTTTTTTTGAAAATTTTCGTATACAACAGTGTTTAAATTTTCTATGAGCTTCTGCGTAAAAAATTTCAAAAAATCAAATTAACCGTTTCCGAGAAAATCGAAAACCCACAAAATAGTTGTACTAGAGGTACCAAAAATAACAATTTTTTTCCAAAAAAAAAGTTATCAAAAGGTACCCTTTGACTTCATTCATGAACTGATTTTTTTTTATAAAAATCGTTTGAGCCGTTTTTGAGAAAAATAAGATTTTTGTTTTTGGCCAAAAACAAATGTATGGGGGCTACTGTTATTTGTATTCTTAAAAAAATGGAAAAAAACGTGTGGACATATTACCGAAAAAATAATATGTACCAAGTTTGAAGCAAATCCACCGAACCGCTTAGGCTGCAGACTCGATGACAGACAGACAGACAGATGGAATTGCGGGACCCACTTTCTTGGTGTTCTCTATGATCGTAATGTCATGTTTGATTGTTAGAAAAAAAAAATTTTTACGAATACATGACTTGCCTTATAGTACCTATAATCGCAAGTAAAAACAAACAAATTTTAAATAAATAAAAACTGTAACTTAAATGAAAATATTTAGGTTTACATTTAAACATTTAATGTGAAAGAGACAAACATTAACTCATATTAAATACAATCGACCAGAAAGAAGAAATTAATTCGTACAATTTTCTTTCACAGCTCGTTAGGGGGGGGTTTAAAAGTAGTCTAAATCTCGGTTTTCGGGAAAATCGCGCTGGAGCTTCAGCCGCCTTTTTGAATTTAATAAAAGTTTTAATTTGGGCAATAACTTCGCCATTTTTGATTTTTGACAAAAATATTATTGGTAAAACTTGTAGGAAATTTTATTTTCTACAACTTCAGTCTTGATATTTTGTTTAAAAAAAGTAACCGTGCGCGAGATATTAATGAAACAATCTGCTTGGGGCTTGTGACCCCCCTATGGGACTATGAAATATTAATACGTACAATTTTCTCTTATAGTGTGTTGGGGGGGACCATAGTAGTCTAAAAATCTATTTGCGGGAAAATACTGCTGGAGTTTTAGTCGCCATTTTGAATTGGGTTTCTTTTCTTGTTCATATACAATCCTTTAGGTCAACACCGTCTATGTTGAGTTGAAGAAGTGGCGTTTTTTGAAAACTCAAAACATTTTTTCGCGAAAGGTAACATTTTTGGAAAAAAATATTAAGACCAAAGTTGTATAAAATTAAATTCCCAACAAGTTTTACCTTTATTTTTTGTGTCAGAAATTAAAAATGGCGATTTTCACGAACACCCAGATTTAGACTACTTATGGCCCCCTTAACGAACTGTGAAAGAAAATTGTACGAATTAGTTTTTTCTGTTTCAAATGTTTAACTTAAGGAAAGGGCATCGGAAGGAATAGTGTATTCTTGATTATTTTGTCATTTATGTGCACGAAATCGTTCCAATTAATGTAGTAAGGGAAAAATTGTAATTTACCACCAGCCACTGGAGAGTTGGCAGATGGTATGCTATAAGTTGATTGCCAGCAATTTATTCCTTTAAAGAAAAAGGGTTTCAAATTAAAACCAAATCAATATTGATAAACGAGTCAATAAAATAAATAATCCTGAAACGGAATATCACACTTTTTGCACTTCACCGAAAGCTATACACCTTGTTGAGAATTCCCTTACGGCTAGTACTCCAAATCCGTCTGTATTTGTCCTGATGAATTATAAATTTATATTTAAACACGCGTCCGTCTCGATTTAATGTTCATTTGGCTTTTGAACAAAATGTCCATTTACATAGATGCAAGAATTTATATTAATTAAACATTTATGAGTCCAAAACGGTCATCTCGAGTGAATCCGTTTTATCGTTAATTTATTTGAAATCAGTAAAATGAAAAACAATTAACAATTTTAATTCCATTTCGTGCAACCATTAAAAATTCATTTCGACCATTTCCAATAAATTAATACTGCTGCCAAAATGCAGCCTATATAAAGGCTCTACACTGAGCACAATCTTTCTCATTTAGTTCAGAATAATTCGGTTAAAAAAATTGTTTTCGATTAAGGGTACTGAGTCATGAATTACTTTATTCCTGTCACCGCAAAGGGTGACCAAGTGAAATCATATCCGTTTTGGTTTTTCAAAGTCAACTCGGTCTGGCCTTTGAATGCGGGTAGTCCAAGATATCAAACAGTTATTATGAACATATTATGTTTCACATTTATTTGTTGTTATTGCGGAACAGTTTATTCGGAATGTCTGTTCATAGTGTATAATGATGGTGATATACCGAAAATTGTCGAGTGCCTTGTTACTACACTGATGGGAATGCAGATGATTATCAGGATTATCCAATTGTATTTTCGTCGCCCCCAGTTTAAGGATATTATGCAGAAGTTTTATAGAGATGTATATATTCATAAGTGAGTACAAAAATTAATGATTTCAATAAATAAAATGAAAAATTGTAGTGAATCAAATTTTCAGATCGGAAAATAAAAAACTTCACGACGCATGTGAGAAGAAATTTATACCAGTTTATATGATATCATTTAACTTCTTCATGGTTCTAATTAGTATGTGCATTGGAGTAACAGTATTTATAATAAGGGATCCTCATTCTCTTTCCAAGCCGTATCTTTATAGGATGCACTTTTTGTATGATTCACAAGAGCCATGGAAATATGCCATGACAACTTTCATAACAATATGGGTTGGGTTTACTACAGTGACTATTATTTCCGGTCAGAATTACATAATCGGAATAACGCTGACTTATTTAGCCCGGCGCTACGAGATGTTACAAAATGATCTGGATACATTGTATGAAAGGTCACTACAAAGCCTAGCATCAACATCAAATTCGTATCAACAGAATAACTTGCACAAAATATTTCAACAAAAGTTGAGAGCCATTATACAAAAACAGCAAGGTTTGGATAGGTAAGTCAACAACACCAACTTAACATTCAATTAACTCAACCGACAGTGTGGAATTTAGACAGTTTGAAATCATGCAATTGCGACTGATAAACATTTTAATAGATAAAGATAGAGAGTGCGAGAGGCTGAATGAAAAAAATCACACTGTATCTCTACAAGTGTTTGATTATATGAGTATTTAGATATCACACTGTCAACCTTGCGCACTGTATATCTTTTACACTGTCGCTTTTAAGTACCGTTTATTCTGCCAATCAAAATTTGACACAGCCCTTCTTCTACAGAATAATATGTGCTTTTATAGTGACACACTGCAACATACACACACTGTCGCACTTCATATTTCCAACAATGTCTATTAGACAAATTTTTACAAGCCCACAAGTGTGTCATTTTACCGCTCTATCACTGCCAAAATTACCAGCTTATTCTTGCTAATATATTACATTACATTGCATGACATAAGATTAGATTACATTATACATATTATTGGCCACATTCGACTAAAAAAATACAATCGGTTACACCTTAGGCAAAATAGACCGAAGTTTTGGCCCAAGACGAAGGTTTATTTTATGGTGAGTTAAATTTTCGACTTGATCATCATCCATTTGAAGGACATCTAATATGTTTGTCAATAAACCACCTAATATTCTTTTTTATTTATTTATTTTATTCACGCGTTTCGGCTATATAGCCAAGTCTTCGATCAAGTTGACCATCCCCCCCACCCCTCAAACTATAATTCTGGATACGCCACTGCCAAGTTACCAAGTGAAAACAAAATTACCAAATGTGAACACTAATCACCAAAGTGGCAACCGTGATGCCGGCTGCAGCTGATTTTTTATATAACACATGTGCAAATTGTATTATTTCAATAATTGAACTACCTTATTTACCATTGATCAATATTACAATTAAATGTAAAAGATTTGGCAACAGAAAAAAAAAAACTTTTTTTTTAAATATAAGACGGTGGTCCTAATTTCATCACTGTAAGATAAACACGTTTTTGGACCCAAAACTTACAATTAGGCTAAAATAATAAATTAACTTAAAACAGCAACAGATGGGTATTTAACCATCGTAGAACAATATGGCATCATGTGACTCGAACATTTTTTTTTATCCCGTGGGTATGTGTAAAACCTTCAAAAGGCTCTTTGAGGACCGAAAAACGCGTGCTCATAGGAGTGTGAGATTCTTACTGCACTAAAAACCCCTCCTCCTCCCGATTGCAACTAAGTTGAAACTTATCTAGCAATTTATTTTTAACGAATTTAATTAACGTGTTGCAGGTAACTATCCGGTGATAGTTCCTGCTTATACCGCTATTTTAAAGCGGATTCTCGTTTAGTGCACCAGATGGGAAGGCTTTGTCATTCGCAGGCGGCGTACTAAATTCGTCTGATCGATAATTACGATTATAATACTATTGCAGTGTTGTAATAGCCATTTTCTATGATTTCGGGCTAAATTTTTTATTTCATCGCGAACCGTGGGAATCCCGAGATCTCTGTGGAGATCTTCGTTTCTAATGTACCAAGGGGCGCTTAGAAATGATCTTAGGAGTTTCTTTTCAAATGTTTGTAAGGTATTTAAATTAGAATCTCGCGTACAACCCCAGAGTTGTATACCGTAAGTCCAGACAGGCTTAAGCAACCGCCTGTATAAAATTAGCTTATTTTCGATACTGAGCTTAGAGTGTTTCCTGAGCAACCAGTACATATCTCTGAGTTTATTATTTAACTCTTCGCATTTCTTTTTAATATGCGGTTTCCATTTTAATTTCGCGTCTAGAGTCATTCCGAGATATTTTGCTTCATTAGCAAACGGAACTTGCACCGTGTTAACAAATACCGGTAATCTATTAATTTTCTTATACGTAAAATCTACAAGGACTGATTTTACTTCGTTGAGCGATATCCGCCATGTTTTTGTCCAATCATTGACATTATTCAGAGCTTTTTGTAATTTTGTCGTAGAATCATTTATCGTTTGGCCCACTGCTAGTATAGCAGTGTCGTCAGCAAACGTGGGTACGATAGTGTCTTCTGTTTGAGGTATATCACGTGTAAATAATAGGTACAATATTGGACCTAAAACACTTCCCTGTGGTACCCCACCCACTATTTATTTGAGATCCGAGTAATCGTTTCCATGTCTTGCTGTAAAAAGTCTATTTTCTAGATATGCTTTTAGAAGCGTATAAAAATTTAGGCCTTATCAAAAGCTTGCGACACGTCTAGGAAGACCGCCGAACAAATTTTCTTTTCTTCAAGAGTTTTCTCAATGACGTCAGTGATCTTATGCACTTGGTCAATTGTCGAATGCTTGCTTCTAAATCCGAACTGATGTTCAGGTATTAGGCGCTTTTCTTCTATTATTGGCTGCAGGCACAGAAGTAATATTATTTCATAGACCGAAATAGGTCTATAGGATTTCTTGATTTCTCGAACATTGATGGTAAATTCGGCCCACCAATTAGATTACTTCTGTTAAATTTTGTTTGTTGATTAATGTGCACATGGCATTTATACCAACACTGTTTCACATAATGTTCTATTCTTTATAATAAACAGTTAATGATAAAAATTTAGAGAATGAATTTTTTTATTCTTTAGATTTATGCCGGAGCTCGAGTCATATTTAAGCTTATCACTTTTCCTTATAATCTCGTTTGGCGTTCTTCTGCTCTGCGCTTTGGCCTTTGAATTAGCAAAAGTATGTCCTTTCAAATATTTTTTTTAATTCCTTACATTTTATAAGTCCTAAATATAGATTGGAATAAATACAGACTCATTTAAATACGTGTTCTGGTTCATATCGCAATGTTTGGAATTCCTCATGGTAGGTTCATTTGGGCAACGCTATACAGATGCAGTAAGTTTAACAAATAAAACCTCTTTGATAACCCATTGATTTGATGAGAATCTTTTCGTCCTCTTGTTTTTAGGCTGCAAAGATGGCCGATTCCTATTACATGTGCAACTGGGAGTCCCTACTAGAATTTGGTGATGCTAAGTCCAATATTCAACTTATAAAAGACATAAGCTTTGCAATTTCTCGGTCACAGAAACCTATTTTTATTAATGGAATGAAACTCGTGGTCTTATCTTTAATAACTATTGCTGCGGTAAGTATTTAAAAATGATGCCAAGAATATGGCAGCACTTACCTACTATATCTTAAATCTATACTGGACGAATTCGTTGAATGATTTTTTCTTGTATCCTTATTTTGTCCTTACTGTTTTTATTATTCTGAATTTCTATTTTTTTTCACACACTCGATTTCTATCTAACTCTCATTTCAGGGCCTGAAAACTTCCGTGTCTTATTTTATGTTCCTAAACACAATGGAGGATGTAATTAATAAGGAGAAATAAGTATAGTGGATATTGAACTAAAAAAACACAGCTGGTGTCGGAGATAGAGAATTGAATAAAAAAAAACCTCCTGGACGAAAAAAGAGATCTCCAAAATAAATCTTCAACAATCGTTAAAATTAAATAAAAGAGCCTTCTTTTAAATAAAATTAAGTATATTTCAATTTTAAGCCACTTGTGAATTAGCAGATGATATAAATTTATTGCCAAAATATTATTCTCTCAAAGAACAGGCTGCAAATTAAAATCAAATCAATATTTATATACATACTCGTATGTACGAGTAAACAAAATAAATAATCCAAAAAAGAAATACCTGCCTCACTTTTTGCAGTTCACTAAAAGCTATAAGCATAGGTAGAGCCAAACAGCTCGTTAGTATTGAAGTTCCTTAATGGCTAATCATCGAAATATTTACGTACATATATGCCGTTTTAGCTTCATATGTATTATACATTTGGATTTAAACTATACAGTGGATATTGTTCATACGAAATAGTGCCCGAAATTCTGGATGTTGCGTAAAATGATGAAAACTGAAGTGAAATAAAAACTAAAGTGAAAATAATTATCATTAGATATACTGAAAATATTTTGACAACAACATTATTAATTATTAATTTATTCTTACAAAATTGATGAACAAAATATTAACAAATCTATGGATTTAGAAGAATATGTTTGGACGTGTACCTGTCTGACACTTTCGGGTTAACAATAATGCAAACACTGCACTGTTTCTGGTATGACATAATATCATAGATATACTTTCATTTTATTTATGTAATTTATTTCATATTTGTGCGGCGGCGTTCAGAATAATGTCGATTTCCATACAATATAAAAATTGATTCGCGACAGATCTGTAGCAATTTTTTTCTCTTAACCGAATTCCATAGACAAAGAAATTGAAATTTTTTCTAAAAGAATTGAATTCTCACGAATCTATTTTTAAAGACGGATTTACACAGTTTCTCACACGGATTTTTTCACACAAAACAAACTCAAAACTTGACATTTCGGATATGTCAATTCTTGTGATTATTTGCAAAACGTTTTGATGCAAGTTCGATTGGTTAATACGTTATAATTCTGAGAAAAATATATATAAATTGATATAATATTAAAAACGCAATGAACTATGTTTTATGGTAGTATGAACACAAACATTTCGTAATTAGATAGAGCCACTGGCAGATCCACGGGGTGGGGGTTCGCCCCTCCCACCCTTGAGCATTGGAAATGTTAACTTCGCTAACTACTAATACAATAATATGACGGTTAGTTTCTTTTCGATCAATGTTTGGTAAGTTATTAGTTTCACATGACTATATATACTTATGTTATATTATTTTTTCCACTTTATGTTGACATTCATTGAAATTAAAACAACATTTTCACGCCACTTGAATAGAACATGCATTTAGTTTGATTGTTATCTTTGACACGCGAACTCATATTTTTCGTTGATCAAACTTTTTTTTGTTAATTTCGACAATTTGGTAAAAAAAAAAAAAAAAAACTAAAATGGGTCGAGGAAAAGCATTAACTGAGGCAAAAAATGTCAAATCAAAGCTTATAAGGTCGCTACGCTGGCTTATCTATTGCCAAAATATTTAAAAAGAAATCGGCAGGAGCCGAACACTTATATTAAGATTTTTAAGCAATGAGCTTAAGTAAAGAAAAAATATGAAAGGCCGCACACACAATGTGCTTACTAATGCAAAAAGACGACTTATATTATGAAAAGCGTCAAATTCTCACGACTCTTTAGCAAAAATCAAAAAGTGTGGTATCAACCCAAGTCTCACATCTATGAGTCATGTCACGTTAATATATGGATCAGGACAACAATATTCGAGTATATCCGAACTAACCAAAGCCATCGAATTGGCTTGAAGGTCGATTTCGCTAAATTATTTGGCCAGTTTGTATGCACCCCTTCCAAACCGGATGTGCGAAGTTCTGGAGCAGAAAGGTGGCTCAACACACTATTAAAAAAATTGTTGTTTAATCAAAAAAACCTTTATTACGTTTAATTTAATTATTTTTTGAAATAAAAAGAATCAAAATTCTCTAAAACGACCCCGCATTATGACGCATTATTTTTTGTTAATACTCACATCAATAGCATTAAACTTTGCTTAAAACTTTAAATAACAACAATTATGAATTTCGATTTAAAAAAAAAATAGGACTCTATACTCTGTTCAATTTCTATTTTCAGTATAAGGAAGATAGGATATTTGCCTTTCACTCTAACTGATAGAAATGCCAATAAGTCCGTTCTGTTTTAAAGCTCTTACAGGGTTGCAGTAATAAGAATACTAAATTACCACAAACGTAGCAGTGGTAACTCTGATTCAATAATGTTATTTTAAAAGCACACAACGACTGTTGAGTGCATGGAGAAAGTACACAAGCAGAGGTGTGTACTTGGATGTGCAGTAGGTAGTTCATGGTGGGATATACGCTGGTTTTAACAAGATTACAAAAATAATTTGTATGTAACTCAGTGGTTATTTTCAGTGGAAATTCAGCGACAGGCACCAGTGTGTTCGAAAAAATTCTCCCATAAGACCTGTACTGAAAATATAAATTGAATAGTGTATAGCATTCTTGGTTTTGGGAGCAATGAATGACAGAGTGTCCTATTAAGGTGGCGCGAGGAGTGTTTGTCTAATCAAACAATTATTAACGCCCAGAGTTCTCGGCTATGTGTGTTTCTCTTTATCTTTCGTTGTGATTTCTCGGTTCTCGACCCTTCGAGTTATCATCGCTTGACACAAAGATGAAGCTGAATGGCATCAAATGGCTACAATTAAAGTTGTAGCTTTAGTACAAAAAAAGTTTAAGTTGCATGGTATAAAGAATACTTTTTTGATATTCCGCATTTCATTATCCTATCTCTCTCGTACATATTGTCAGCCAGTGACATAGTTCACCCCACGTTTGTTTTGGTTTCTGAATTTGTTTTGTATGGATTTTTATCACCAAGTGACGTAGGGCAACGCTGAATATCATAACATGTATTCTTTATTATTTTTATTATTAAAAAGTTGATTCAAATATTTGTTGCTGTCGTTGCATAGGATTGGTTTGTTCGATTTTCATAGGATTGGTTTGATTCCAAATAGCTCCACAGTTAGCGTAATAAGAACTATTTAGTTAGCTCTGTAAAATTAATGAAAATCTTAACTTTTAAATTGTTGGATGGCGGGCAACATCAAATTTATTCATTATTACCAAAGAATTTCAAGATTAGTAAAACGATTTAGTTTGACAGTTCCAGACACACATTCAAAAAAGAGATTGGTACGTTTTTTTTCAAATTTATTTCAACTTTAAAATAATCGAATTTGAATTTTAGTAGCGATCCGTCTTCATCGAAAGGAAAACCGTATATGAAATAAGCCGTGTTTTTTGTTGAGAGATCTATCCGTATTAGCTTAATAGGATTTCCCAATCAGATCCGTAACTGCCTGATTTTATGTTTTTTTTTTTTTTTTTGTTTTTTAACGGATGCGCGCACTCAAGGGGTTTTGACTACTCTTAAAATGAACAAGCACAGTGCGAGCGTTAGGAAAGTAGGGAAGGATGCAAGAGGAGATACCGATGCAAATTGGTTTTGAATTTTTGAATATCAAAATGGGAGGGGAAAATAGAGCCGCGTAAAGTATTCCACATTCGCGTTGTACGGCTAAAGAAAGAATCTCTGTACTTGACAGTACGTCCGAAGTTGGGCTCAAGGGTAAACTGATGAGCATTCCTAGAAGCGCGAGTATTACGGTTGAAAAATTTAAGGGGAGGAATGCAACTGGCTATTTCGCTGGAACAGTGTTTATAAAAATAGCGATAAAATAGTGATATATAATATATATATATAGATATATAACATTTCGACGATGTTCTAGAGATGTAAATGTTTCCACTATAGTTCTATCGCCAATCATTCTTAGAGCTCTATTTTGAATTCTATCCAAAAGATTCAAATGAGTTTTGGGAGCTCCTGCCTAATGTGCGAGTTATACTCCAGCTTTGGACGAATGAAGGCCTTATAGATTACAGCCAGATCAGACGGGGAGAAGAATTTCTTGCACCTTCGAAGAAAGCCCAAACACTTTGCAGCGTTTTTGGCGACATAGAATATGTGTTCATTCCACAAGAGGTGGTCTATGACGCACATACCTAGGACTGAAAGCTGATCGGTTTCTTCAATGCTAGTGCCGCTCATGGATAGCGGCATGGGGGGTGGGTTCTGCTTTAACGACAGAAGACAGCACTGAGTTTTTGAAGCATTAAATTCTACTCGGGTTTTAATTCCCCATTGGACAATGCTGTCAAGATCAGAATTTAATGAGCTTATCATACGCTGGCGTACCAGTTGCACATCCGAAAAACAAGGAGGGAGCTGAGAGTACTATCGTCAGCAAAACAATTAAGTGGATTAGTAGTTCCAGATAAGAGATCATTAATAAAAATGAAAAAGAGGGTCGGAGACAATTCGGAGCCCTGGGGCACACCAGCATTTATTTTGTGGATATCAGACTTGAAACCGTCCAATACAACTTATATTGATCGGTCCGAAAGGTAATTTTTAATCCAACGAAGATGAGATTCATCGATACCAAATGCACGCATTTTCGATAAGAGAGCTGGATGCCAAACTCTATCAAATGCTTTTAAAAAATCAAGCGCAATAATCTTACTTTCTCCAAAACGATGTAAAGATTTGTGCCACTGCTCGGTGAGATATACCATCAGATCACCAGTGGACCTATTGCTACGAAAGCCATACTGCCGGTCATTGAGGAGCTTTCGTTCTTCAAGATATTTCTTAAGCTGCTAATTAATCAGCGTTTCCATGACTTTGGAAAGAAGGGACGTAAGTGCAATTGGACGGTAATTAGCGGGTGAAGAAGATTCGCCTTTTTTAGGGACAGGCTGGACAAATGCTGTTTTCCATCCACTCGGAAAGAGACCTGTAGAGTAATACAGATGGAAAAGCTTACGCAGTGGTTTTGCCATCGTTGAAGAACATCTCTTCAGAACGATGGGAGGGATACTATCAGGATCAGCGGATTTGTGTATATTATATACAATTAATTGTAAATATTTTTTCGCACGCAAACGTTTCTCGCTTCACATCGCTTTCTGGCACTACTGTACGCGCAGCCTAACAATTTGGTCAAAAAGTTTTTTTTTTTAAATATTCTGTGATTAACTGTAACCGCCATACAACCATTTTTTTTTATTTTGAACTTGATAGACGGATTTCAATCAAAATTTTTACATAGGAGGTTCTTCAAATTATAAATAATACTGCATACCAAAATTTTCAATTATTATTTTTTTAGAAATTTTGTTTTTAAGTTTATCATCCCGATTACTGGATTCCCAATTTTCTACTCCCTAGAAGCTGAAGAGATTCGCTTTCGCGTTTATTTCAATTAGTGAACTCGTCGAATGAACTATACTATCGATTCATGAACTACCTTACCATTTTCCGAACTATATTATCGGTGCCGTCATTTGTTGACATCTTAAATATCACACGCAATGTTAAATTGTAGCTAAAGCATTGAAGTAATTTTTGTTGATTGAAATAAAGAAATGGAAACTAATGCATTTTATTTTAATTTTCGGGATCATTCGCAAAGGAATAATCGGATTTGTATGCGCTACAAAACTAGGTATATATTTGATATTTCCGATGCATTGTCAAGTTCAAGAGAATTTTTTAAGCAGTACAGCTGAACCACATCTTCGTTAACTGGCGATAGGAAATGATTTTCTCTTTCTTATCACTGGTTGTATTCATGGACCTCTTGTTTGAGCAAGTTTTTGTTTGATTGAGGACTTGTAGTCCTTAAAAGGAGGACCCAACCCGCTTACTGAATTTTTTAAGTTTTCCCAAAACTGATATTCTGGAAATTTATTGGTTAAATTCTTGGCAATGTCAGGTAATCCCACCATTTTCGTAAACTGGTCTCCGTTAGTGGTTCGTTTTTTAAAAAAGGAAAATTATAACCAACAATTAATACGTGTACTTAGTAGGTATATATTTTTTAATTCAGAATTAAATACATATTCTAATTTTAACTTAAATTTTTTGTGCTATCCATTACGATTTTTAGACAAAAAGTACATCAATACAAAGCCTCGCGACAAAATTGGCGCGGAAATAAAATGATAAAGTTTGTATAGAGTGCGAAAGGTTTGAGGATTCAGTAATACCAAATTAGTTGAACAAAATGTCGGTGGTGCTGATAATTTTACCGACATTTGTTCAATTTGCTTTCAATGGATTCACTAATAGCATCAATTGCGAAAATTAGTAGGATTGTGGCTATATCTCATTAGCCGAATTCACTAATAGCCTTGTATATTATTAAATATCTAAAATTGTCATACCAAGTTTTTTTTTATAATTTTTTTTTAAATGTTATATAAAAAATTAAGTAAAAAACAACTTTGAAAATATGTTGAGATTTTTAATAGAAATCTTTCCCACACGATATGATCGAACACAAGAGCCAGTCGTACATATTATTACTTATGTTTTTTGTTGGAAAAAAAAACAAAAAATTATTATTTTGAGCACAGTTTTGTGTTAAATGGTCCCAATGTGTGTGTCAAATTTGCTTGGCTTTAATGTTCATTTGGCTTTTGAACAAATTATACATTTGCACAGATAACTACGTGCATTTAGATTAATTAAACATTTATGAACCTAGAAACGCCCATTGAGGGTGAATCCGTTTTAGCAGTAATTTATTTGAAATAAATAATTTTAATTCCATTTCATGCAACCATTAAAAATTCATTTCGACCATTTTCGATAAATTAAGGCTTTTACCAAAATGCAGTCTATATAAATACTTGAATCCAAACACAATATTTCACAGATAACCTATAGTATCCACATATATCGGTAATTTATTGCTTGTATTGGGACTTGAGAGTTCTGCCTGATGAATTACTTTATCCCTGTCACCGCAAAGGGTGACCAAGTGAAATCATATTCGTTTTGGTTTTTCAAAGTGAACTCGGTCTGGCCCTTGGCTACGGGTAGTCCAAAATATCAAACAGTTATTATGAACATATTATGTTTCACATTTATATGTTGCTATTTCGGAACAATATATTCTGAATGTCTGTTCATAGTGTACAATGACGATGATATACCGAAGATTGCCGAGTGTATTGCTACAACATTGATGGGGATGCAGATGACTGTAAGGATTTTCTATTTGATATTTCATCGCCAGCAGATGAAGGATATCCTGCAGAAGTTTTACCGAAATATATATATTCATAAGTCAGTATATAAAATTGGAGAAATTAAATTAATATTTTATTTAAAAATAATAATTTAGATCAGAAAACAAAAAACTTCACGACGCATGTGAAAGAAGCTTTATAACAGTTTATTTGATGTCTTTTAACTACATCATGGTTATAATTAGTATGTGTGTAGGAGTGGCTGCATTTGTAATAAGAGATCCTCATTCCCGGACAAAGCCGTATCTTTATAGAATGCGTTTCTTGTATGATTCACAAGAGCCATGGAAATATGCCATCACAACCTTCATATCAATATGGGTTGGATTAACTACAGTGACCATTATTTGCGGCCAGAATTACATAATCGGAATTACGCTGACTTATTTAGCTCGACGCTACGAGATGTTACAAGATGATTTAGATACATTATATGAAAGGTCAATAAAAAGTCTAGCATCAACACCGAGTTCGTATCAACAGAATAATTTGCACAAAGTATTTCAACGAAAATTAAGGAAAATTATAAGAAAACAGCAAGCTTTGGATAGGTAAGTCCATTAGAATGGGAACATTTCCGGCTGTTCAGAATTGTATTGCTTTGGAATTCGATTTTCTGACCTATTAGGGGTTTTATTTTATTTTTAATTTTTAATTTAACGAATTGGATATTAAAATATACAGGGTGTCTCGTAAGTCAACGTCAAGCGGATATAGGATAATAGGGTAGTTTATACCTGTATTGGTAAAAGTAATAAAAAAATCCATCTCCTGTAATGAAAGTCAATATTATATGCCACATTTTTCGGTACTGTGGTCACAAATTTCAAATTTTTGGCGTGTTTTTATTTTTTACGTAATCTTAAATAAACATGATATTAATTCCAATCACAAATCCAAAAATAAATATTGTCAGTTTTGCAAGAAAAATAAAGTCTTAATTCAAAAAAATTTTGTATCCCAATTTTAACACTTCATATTTTTAAAAAATGTACTACTCTACCATCGGCAAGTTGTTTCCAAAATTAGTCCGTTTCATCGAGATTTCAAAATGGTACAAAACTTGCTACTTATTTATTCCCAAAAATATATTATTGATTTTTTATTTGCAAACGGACCTCAATCACTTAAGTTAATAATGTTTGTTTCTGTACACAAATTTTGAAAAAAAAAAAGGTTCACCAAGCTCGTACAATGTAATACCTTCGCTACCTACGGTCCCAGAGTCGATTTTTGCAGAGCAATGTTGACAAAAAATAATGGTGACCAGTAATTTTTCAACCTGGTCAATATGGTCTGACGAATTCAACATTTAATAAGATGCACGACTGGATCGCACGAACTTTCTCTTATGTTCGATCACATCGTATGCCAAAGACTTATATTAAAAATCTTAATATATTTTTAAAGTCGTTTTTTACTTAATTTTTTATATATACAACATTTTGTTAACACCTACAGCTCAAACGCTTGTGCCGAATTGCTTCAAACTGAGTATATTGAGTTTTTAGGTATTGTACATCTACATACATAGGGGAAATTGAATTTTTTTTAGCTCAAAAAATAACGGTATCTGCAATATAACCGTTACGTTAAAGCTTATTTTTCTCGAAAATGGCTCTAAAGATTTTTATTTTTAAAAATAGGTACGACTGATCAGGTTGAACATTTTTTTTTAAATATCTGAAAACGTTACTTAACCTTGTTTTCGACTATCTCATAAATTGCTTCACCGATTCTTTCGAAATTTCACAGGAGTGAAAGCAGCCTTATTGATACTGCATACCAATATTTTTAATTAATATTTGTATGTATTTTTAAAAGCATTAAAAATTTATGTTTTGAAAACTGCTAATTATTTTTTTTTAATTATAGTTATATGCATTTGCTGAATACTTATGAATTTGATTTTTTGAATTTTTTTTGAAAAATGTTTTCGAAAAGCTTAAACAAACAGTTTTTCTTATAAACGGCTCCACAGATTTTTAAATTTTTGTTTTCATAAATTCAAATTTATCCTATAAATAAAATGGCGTACTTTTTTTAGCTCAAATTAGATTTAGCATTTATTTCAGAATTTTGAATTACATTTTCTTTGATTAAGCCGATTTCATCTTTTGTTTTTAAGTTTATATTATAAAATATTTAATTTAATAAAAGAAATTTTGTATACATAAAAAATTGAGTAAAACACGACTTTAAAAATATATTTAGATTCTTAATAGACATCCTTTGCGTCGTCTTACAGATAAACAGACAGTTGGAATTGCGGAACCCACTTTTTTGGGTTTCTCTATCATCGTAATGTCAAGTTTGATCAAAATCTCGAGTTCGATTTTTTTTTCCAAATGTAAGACTTATCCTATAGTTCCTAGCTATACTTACATATATCGCAAGTAAAAAGACATGTAAACGAAATATCAAAATGAATGAATAATCCTTAATTAGTTGGTCGTTCTTATGTGAATAGCTCTAATGCTAAAATGAACTATTAAATGTTCGACTTCTACATAATTATATAACATATTAAAATTAAACATAAACAATCTCAGATGACAGCTGAGCTTGAGATAATATAACGGAAGAATAGGTGTTCAATTCGGACCACAAAGCACCGATTAATGAGTAACTATGTCAACCCCTATTCGCAGAAGGTAGAAACCAAAATCAATTTTTTTTTTCATAAATTCATTTTTATTTATTATTAACTTATAACTATCTTAAATCTAGACAAAAATTCATAAAAACTAGCCTACTTATCAATAACTTAAAACTAACTTACTAGCCCTTTACGGGCGCTCTAAGCTAAACTATTTCTCTTAATACTAATGTTTTTCGACCTAAGAACTATTTGAATTGATGCTATATATTATATTTTAGTTTTCAGCAAGTAACTTTTTGAAAAAAAAAAACTTGGTATCTTAACATTTTCATTAATTTTATCTTATAAGCTAACTAAATCTAGACTAAAAATAATTAAGACTTGATATTATTAACTTATACTAATTAAAACTAACTTAAACTACTTAAGATACCCAAAAATACATAAAACTACTTAAATCTACTTAAAAACTAGAACAGCCACTGCATCATTTTTTTTTGTTTTAATTTTTTGTGTGTCTATATTTTGTATACGCATACAGAAACACATGCAATATACATACCCATACATACATGAACATATATATATACATATGCACATATAACCTGAAAATGTTTGAGGAGCAGCTGTCCTGTCCACAATGAAATACGCACATACATAAACATATGCATCCGAATACATACATATTTTTTAATTTTTTTTGGGCCACCCTAACCGTCCCTTATAATTAATTTCCTTAAATCTTTGTAAGTCGGCCAAGACATTATCTTATTTGACATTAGTTATCTGCGTATTCGCATTGAAGCCACTAAGACTGGTTCTCCTGCTTCGCCCTATCACTTCGGTCCGATCGGACACATTCCTACTTAATCGAAGACGCTCTTCTCCACCTTGGGCGATAACGTCTCGACCATACAGGCAATGTGACCCCGAATCAGCTTAAGCAAAAAATTATATATTCTGTTTATGTTGGCTCCGTTGTATAGAACCTGGTTGGAATAATATCGTGTGTACTCCGACTCTGGTGTTCTATGTAATCCAATGCAACGTCTAAGACACTGCCTCTCAAACACCAGAATCTTTTCCATTTGCGATGGGGCAACGTTGTACCGCACAGGATATTCATAGGCAATCATCGGCCTGATGAGGGCCATGCAAAATATCACCTTCACTCTGCTGTCAAGACGGCTGCTATAAAACAATCGTTTTGTCAGGGCAAAGGCTCTCCTAGACATGGCCAGAACAGTACCTATACGACGAAATACAAGTACGGATCCAACCAGATGCTAAGGTATTTTACTACACTTTTACTCGCCAGTGGATGTCCATGTGGCCCTACGATCACCAGCTTGCGCCAGTTCTTTCTCGTATCCCTTGAGGCGCTAGACAACGGATTCCTAAACAAAATAGTTTCTGATTTCTGGAAGTTGATTTCCAACTTCCAGTCATCACAATATCGCTGAATCTTGTCGAAGTCGATCTGCAAGAGATTTTTGATGACCTCAACTGTATGAGCTGTTCTGTACGCAATTAGATCGTCGGCGTACGCAATTGCCTGAGTTAGACTACCTATCAGATCGCTGGTGTAAATGCTGAATAGAATCGGAGAGTTAACCGCTCCCTGCTGAAGACCATTTCTAATATTTAAAATTGCGGTAGAAGTTACATTGCCACTCTTGACAATAAACTTTCTACCATTTAGCATGTCATAAAGCTTAGACGCGGCATGAATTGTGTCCGGTTTTAAAACCGAACTGATTATCCGGTATGATATTGTTGTCGTCCGCCCACTTGAACAGAGCCCTATTATTAATCTTTTCAAATACCTTGCTGATACTCGGAAGAAGACTTATCAGAGGATGCACAACAGCCTTCTTCCACCGCATTGGATAATATGCATTATTCAGAGCATTGTTAAACAGTGTGGTATAAATGTCAACTGCTTCCTGGGGCAAATGTTGTAATACAACGTTGGATATACCATCGACTCCTGCTGACTTCTTTTTCTTTAATGAATCGAAGATGAGCTGGAGCTCATTCTTCGAAATTAACAGGGGACTGGGCCCCTTTCGGTCGCCGATTATGGCGTTGCCAAATCTTCATCATTAAACCCGATAAGCCCAAGGTTTTTAGATCGCCATTCGGTTATATCATTCCGGAGCCATAAGTGATGAAGCAGAGCTCTGTTTTCCAGGTGATGATTTGGGCGAATGCTAGCATTCACCTTGTACACTTGCTGGAAAGCAGCCCCCACAGCCTCTACTCTCTCCTGCGGATCTTCGATTATATAGAGGGCATCGTCCAATACGGCATCCTCTGGGTAATACGCCTGCTGTCAGAAGTACGTCTCTGTTCTCTGTCCTCCTCTGGAACTTAAGACACGGAAGATCGTTTTGATCCTTTCTTCTAAAAATCTTATTAATTTTTGGGAACATATTTGGATCGCTAGAGTTAACGGCCCGAATTTTATTGTCCCAGAACAAATTAATTGACAACCTTTGATCAATTGGTTGATATTTTTGATGGACGACTTCAGTGTCCTAATCTCCAGATCTCGTGTGTCAGTAAACCGTCTATACAAGCGTTTTAGTGTTGTCACTAATCTACTTTTTTGTCTGTCAATGGTCCCGTTACGGTACATGTCGCGTTACGGTACATGTCGGTTGTATTACGTTCTTTGTATTTCGATTTGTCCCTTATATCTCTTGAAAAAAAATGTAATAATAATTAATGTTTTTTTAATAATATTTTCAGGTTCATGCCGGAGCTGCAGTCATACCTAAGTTTAACAATTTTTCTTATTATTTCATTTGGAGTCCTTCTGCTGTGCGTTTTGGCATTTGAATTAGCAAAAGTTAGTTCCTTCAAAAAGTCGATACTCGTATGTAATTCCACTACATTTTAATTTCTGTACATTTTGTAGATTGGCACAAATACAGACTCATTTAAATACGTGTTCTGGTTTATATCGCAATGTTTGGAATTTCTGCTTGTAGGTTCATTCGGCCAACGCTGTACTGATGCGGTAAGCTTAACAAACAAAGCTTCTTTCATATCCCATTGATTTGATGAGAATCTTTTCGTCCTTTCATTCGAAGGCTGCAAAAATTTCTGATTCGTATTACATGTGCAACTGGGAGTCCCTACTAGCCTTTGGTGATGCTAAGGCCAATAGTCAGCTTATAAGAGACATAAGCTTTGCAATTTATCGATCTCAGAAACCAGTTTTTATTAATGGAATGAAACTTGTGATTTTATCTTTCATCACTATTGCTTCGGTAAGTGAATAAAGAGGGCGATGGCGATGGAACGTGAGAAGATAATGATACAAACGATATGACGGCAGGATACTTATGGGAATTGAGATATAGAGATGAAGACATAGAGTTGGTTTAACTGGAATGGATGTACCAACTTTGTACTATACAATGGACACAATTCATTATTTCAGTGTCCTTATTGTTTTTTGTTTGTCTGGGGTTTTCTGTGTTTTTTTTTTCAATCAATTTCTATTTTTCTCTCTAACTCTGATTTCAGGGCTTGAAAACTTCGATGTCCTACTTTATGTTCCTTAATACAATGGAGGATGCCATAAATATGGAGCAATAAGTAGTTTGCATTAAGAAGGAGCACAGCTGTTGTCCGAGATAATGAACAACTTAAAGATTTGAACAAAAATACTGTTCAAAGGATCTGCTATATATATAAGAAAAGTATAATAAAAAATTTAAGACTACAAGTGTATAAATGTACGTCAATAAATAATTTTCTGATGAATGAGTACTATACCAAATATATACCTTCTAAGATTAGTTGTGTTTTCGAGGATATTTTTATGAACGACATTAATTTATTATTTTGGCTTATAAGTACATATATATTTTTTTTATTTCATTTTGTTATTGTATACATGCCTACCTTTACTGAGACTTAAATTAATGTTTGAAATTTTTGTATGGCACTTAAGTTAAGTAGCCTATTAACCGCAGACCCCTAAAAAAGATTTATTTGCTCGTGATTCTTATGACTTAACGGCTGATATCTGAGAGAGATTTATTCTTTGCATGTTAATAAATTCATTACAAATGAACAGAATTGATATGTTACTTCATTCCCAAAAACCTACATAAATTGTTTCTACTTCTACGGAAGACATTGGACATAATGTAGGAAACTTGTACTATTGAAAAATATAATGTTTACTGTGAATCTTCTTCTCTTTTATAAACGGTGATTTTTTAAGAGCTTGGTTTTTGAAAATTCAAAAAAACACAGAAACTTGTCAAAAGTGAATGAAATTTTTATTTGGATCGATAAATCAATTTCTGCCATTTACTTTTTAAAAATAATTTCACTTAAATGTTGCCCGCGGCTACGCTTCAGGTGGTCCATTCTGAAGGTCCAATTTTGGCAAACTTTTTCACACATTTCGGCCGAAATCTCACCAATGACGCGTTCAATGTTGGCTTCCAAGGCAGCAATCGTGTTTGGCTTGTCCCCATAGACAATAGACTTAACATAGCCCCACAAAAAATAGTCTAACGGGGTCAAATCACATGATCTTGGTGGCCAATTGACTGCGCCAAAACGTGAGATCAACTGCTCACCAAATTCGCCTCTCAATTGATGCATGGTTTCGCGTGCAGTGTGGCATGTGGCACCGTCCTGTTGGAACCACATGTCGACCGAGTTCAATTCTTGCATTTTCGGCAAAAAAAAATCTGTTATCATCTAACGGTACCTTTCTCCATTGACCGTAACCCTGCGGCCTTCATCGTCCTTGAAGAAGTACGGCCCAATGATGCCGCCTGCCCATAACCGCACCAAACAGTGCATTTTTCGGGATGCATTGGTAGCTGCTGAATTACCTCTGGCTGCTCTTCACTCCAAATACGGCAATTCTGCTTATTCACGTATCCATTTAGCCAAAAATGAGCCTCGTCGCTGAAACGGACGTAGCTTGCGAAACACATTTTTCACAGAGCACGAATTTTGATAATAAATTTCAATAATTTGCAAAAGTTGTTCAGGCGTAAGTCTATTCATGATGAAATGGCAAACAATACTGAATCGAAATGTCAAATGTTCGTGGAATTTGTCATGTGTGATCTGTCAAAAATATAAACGTCAAAAACCAAGTAGCAAAAAAATCACCCTTTATAAAGAACAAGCCAAATTATGTTTGTGCGCTATATTCTTTTTTTCGGCTCGATCGATTTGAATGAAATTTTTAGGTACATCGTAGGAGATGTTTGGAGAGTGTATGTAAGAAATCTGTTTGCCGTCCGATATCTAAAACCGGAGTTATGACCAAAAATGCAACTCACATGTTTGTTATTGCTTTATTAATAAAAATAAATTGTTTTGTATACAATAACTTCTACATGTCATTTTGGTTTCTTTTTGTTGCCGCGTGTATGAAAACAACTACAGCATTTCCCATTAAATGGATTTTGATATTTTATTTTGTTGGTTGTCTGGAATGTTCCATGGATTTCTTGGACGACTTAAAGGTGGAAAATTGGTTGTGAAGCTTGGTAAATTTCGGTTAATTATGAAATTCATTGTGATAGAAGACGTTTTGCATGCATTTTGGGTGGATAAGTTTATGAGATATATATCAGAGGACGCTGTGCTGCAAATGCCACAACCCGTTAAGTTGCGTTATACATTGACTTAGGCTGTGAGCGATTTGACAGGTGTCTTTATTTCACATTATAATTTTCTATTCAGAAAATGTGCTATTTTTCTTGCTGAAATTGATTCGAGTTTTGCGTATTATTACACTGATTCAGATCTAATCTTGGTCGACGTACACATCTTGCAATAATTAATCAGAATGTCCATGATAATCAAACGCAAGAGGTAGATACGTGCAAAAGAAATAAATGAAGACGTGCCCATATTGCACAGCTTCAAACTGCACAATTCAACAAAAAGTTATTAAGGCAGAAGAATGGTAAATAGACCTATATCGCGCTGCCTTGGAATACGATTCCGTAATCGGATTTACTTTCTCGATGCTCCCGGTGGGACATGCAAGACATTCGTCATTTATTTGATTCTAGCAACAATTCTGTCAAGATCTCTTTCGTTGCCTATGGCGTATCTGACATTGTTGCCACACTGTTTGAAGGCGGTCGAAATGCACATTCCGCTTTGAAACTGGCGATGAATTTTCTCACGGTTGACATGCACAATTACCAAGAAGTCGTCGTCAGCAAAATTGAGATTTTGCGAGAATTCAAAATCATAATTTGAGATGAATGCATGATGGCGCATAACCGAGATATGGAGGCAGTTGTAATAATGAAAGATTTACAAGGTGATTCGAGATGATATAGTGGGGTTATGATATTGCTCAGCGGAGATTTTCGTCAAACAATTCCCGTCATCTCGAATCTACTACTGCCGAAGAATTTGAGTGGCATTGCTCTATCAAGACGACTGCTGGCGTTTGGAAAAGGCTAAATTTCTGTTAATGTCTCGACTGGATTGATATCATTCCCGGCTAACTTTTGCGTGTTAACAACGTCGAAGGAGAAACTCATCACCAAAGTAAAGTGTTCTCCGGCGTTGCAGAAAATTATTGGTAAAAAATCTCTATTGGATTTGTGAACGGCCAAGACTAGCAGCGAAGAAAAAGGTCGTCGTCGATAGCTTTTTAGACAGTTTTTGTTGTTTGTTTTTCCGCTGGAAAACAAATAGAAAAACATTGTTTATCATATCACTCTCTACTGAATTTAATATCTGTGTCTGCAGTTCATTTAAGGGTGTGAAATTAGGCGAGACGAAGTTCGCCTGGTTCGCTAGTAGTATATAAAGAGAAGGGAAAGTACCTATCTAAGAATGTCAAAAGTACTACATGCTTCAATTTCAAACAAAAATGTATAAGATCCTCTAAAATACTTGTTTAATTTTATTTTCAAAGCCATTTTTTAACTGTTCAGATTCAACTGTCATTAGGATGACTGCAGCTACAATGATATAAATAATCAAAATTTCCGTAAGTGTAACGAGTTGCACACAATAGTCGTGTTTCATTGGGAATCTATCCATTGTACTGTAAGTAATTTACAAAAAAACGCATCGAACGCAGCCTTCTTTTAGTTTTGTAAGATTGACACCCCTGCACAGCTATCAGAAGCAATGAAAGAATTTTGTGTAAAGTAAAATTAAGAATTACATATATAAAAATTATGACCAATAATTTACTTTTAATTATATAAATTAGAAAGTAGAAAACATAATAATATTAATTAATGTATGAAAACCATTTTTTGATTGCCTTTTTCTCTATTTGCAATTTTAAATTCGAACATGCATTTTGCCTCAATAGAAATGAAATGATAAGTGAATGGGTTTATATTCATAGACTATGGTCAAAGTCCCTTTCTACACAGGGAAATTTTCTTATTGCTTAAAAAATCGTCTATGCCTTTCACACGAGGAAACAAAATTGCTGGAGATTTTTTTTTTTTTTTTAATGTTTCTTGGTTTACTACATGTAGTTTAAACTGTTGAATACCCTTATACCGTAAGTGATACAATTATTGACACTGCAAATTTCAGCCTATCTATTGGCACCTCTTCTTATAGAACGTTTCATTGGTAAAAATCTGAACGGTTCCCAGAATTTTTTTTTTTAAGTCCTTCCCTGTTTCTTTTCCCTCATTCTTTATTTTTATATACTCGTCGTTAGGAGCTAGTCAGTCTTTTTGTGAATTCCGGAAACCTAAACATGACCGTTACGAGACTGTGTATTTTGTGAAAAAAGTCTGTATATCGTAAAGGAATCCGTACATGTTATTAAATAATTTTATTATATACAAGCTTGGTCATATTAGTTTATTATAATGAAATATAATGCCCTGGAGGAGGATTTGCCTTATTTTTTATTGTTTTTCTATTGATATATATTTAATAAAATGGGGTGTCAACTTTGTGTTAAGATTTTAACAATTCCTATAATTGACACCTCTGTGTCAATAACTGTCTTCTAAAGGAGTACAAACGCTTACACTGTGACAATATTTGTACTTACAATATAGTGTCAATAATTATATTATTCTTTTAAATTAATATTTAGCTGGAAAAATGCCTAAATGTACTGAGAAATATAAAGAAAAGGACCTCGAGAAAGCGCTTGAAGCTGAAAGGACTAGGGCTGGCAACGAGACGAGACCAGGCGGGACCTTTGTTAATCTCGTCTCGGTCTCGTCAAAATCGAAAAATTTCAGTCTCGTCTCGGTTTCGGTCCAGGTCTCGCCTAACCAAGTCTCGTCTCGGCCTTGGTCTCGCCTTTTTCTCGAGAAAGTTTTAATGTGCGATCTCTTCTCGGTCTCGGTCTTGGTATCATCCTTAGTCTTGGATTCTTTCGTGTTTTTTTTGGTAGTAAAAAGATGTAAGTAAAGATAAGAAGCATTGTTCGGATTGCAAATATAGATGGTTATGGTATCTCAGCAGTTCGTCGGTAAGAAAAATGCGGGAAAATGTATGAAACAATTTCGTGAGTCTGTTTTGTCTTTTGAGTTAAGTGGAAATAACATTTTGGAAGAATTGTGTAAGTAAATATATTTCATAGTAAAAACAAATAAAATATTTAAAAAAAGAGTACCTACATACAACGCTGGATTTCTTAAAAAAATAAATTAACCGTTTTTGTCAAGCCCCGACCTGTAAAAAACCATTTAAGGATGTTTCCGATTTAAATGAATTAAAAAAACCTATACAAAATTCAAATTTTACCTCAAAAAATTCGAAATTTTTTCCTCCGGCAAAAGTTGATTTTAAGCCCCTTGTATGACATTTGGAAAAAATTATTATCATAACGTCAAAATATAGTATGTTGTCTACCTATCAAGCCACGAGCTGTCAAAATCCATTGAAGGACTGCTTTGATTTTAGTGTTTGGTAACGTGAAAAATCGTCTGAATTGGTAAAAATTTTCACATTTAGCTGTCAAAACCCATAGAAAAAAAACCAAGCTTGGGAAACTTGGTGAAAATCAACGTACAATATGGATCTCAAGAATTCGGTCAAACTTGGCATCTGCACGTCTTTTCCAAGTTTATTGTGCTTGTCAATTATGAATGAATCTAATAATGATATATCCTTGTACGTTGCTTATGCTTAACAAATCATAAACTAGAAATTTTGTTCTGCACTACGTAGGTCCATGAAGCTAACGCCATAGATTTCACTTGAAACGAGTAAGTTTTAATTGTGTAAATCGAAAACTTTGATTTTAAGTTGAATTTTATTAGTTGTGTATGAAAGCGCTCCGAATGGGTTACATTTTGTGCTAATTTAGTTTTCAAAGGTGTGTGATAACGTAAAAAATAGGCTGTGAAGTAACGTTTTCGGACAACTTTGAAGAGCCGTATTTCCAAGATCAAATTTGAATTTTGTACAGTTTTTTTAATCCATTTTAATCGGAGCAATCAATCAATCAATTGACAGTTCATGGCTTGGTAGGTAGGCAATAAACCATCAGACCTATTCTGCTATCTTCCGATTCACGTGAATATTTCACTCAATTTTTGACTATTTAGATATTTTCAAATGTCTTCTATCTTTTGAGTCCAAAACTTTACTAATATTTTTTTTTGTTTAATTCTTAAGAGAATCTAATTGTTAAAATTTATTTTTGATGGAAATTTATATACTTTTTGAAACAATTCGTTTTTTCCGTCGGATAGCAGAATACAAATGTTCACGTGAACGTTTAACAGAATAGGACTGTATATTTTGACGTGTTTAAAATATTTTTTTTCAAACCTCACCCAAAAGGCCTTAAATCACCTTATTCCCAAGCCAAAAATAAAATCGGAAAAACTTCGAATTTTCCGAGGTAAAATTTTAATGTTGCAGAGGTTTTTTGAATGGATTTTGTCAGCTTATGCCTTGGCAGGTAGGCAACGAACTATATTCTGATGTTCTGATGAAATTTTTTCCAAATGTCACCCAAAAGGTTTAAAATCAAATTCTTCCGGAGCATAAGATTTGAATTTTATATCCATTTAAATCGGAGCAATCGTTCAATGGATTTTGACAGTTCATGACTTGACAGTTAGGCAACTTACTATATCTTGATATTTGGGTAGTATTTTTTTCCCAAATGTCACCCAAAAAGTCTAAAATCAACTTTTTCCGGAGCAATAAATTAAATCGAAAAATTTCTAATTTTCTGAGGTAAAATTTGACTTGTAGAGGTTTTTTAATCCATTTAAATCGGAGCCATCCTCCATTGGATTTTGACAACTCATGGCTTGACAGCTAGGCAACGAACTATATTTTGACGTTTTGACAATATTTTTTACCAAATGTCACCCAAAAGGAAACAACGCCATGCATACATAAATCGTACGTATTGTTCTCTGGATTTTCGCAATGCGCCTATGTCTGTATAACTATGTACATACATATATGGTTTAATATGTTAACGCGTATATAATATTTCACCAAAAAAACTTGTGAATATTATAAAAATTTAACATGATTATATACTTAACAATAATGAAATAAAAACAAAATTTTCTTATAGCGAAAACCGAAACCAAACTACCGAGACCAGCGAGACTCTCATCGAATTTCGGTACCAAAAATACGGTCTCGTCTCGCTCTCGTCTCGGTCTCGTCTTCGGTACTTTTAAGGAGTCTCGTCTCGTTGACGAGACCGAGACCGAGACGAGACCGAGACTAGTCTAATTATAAGTAGTTTAATTATAATATGCATGTAAGACCTAAGGTCTAATTAAAACTATTAAAAAACAACTACACTACTACTTCGATTGCGTTCTAAGTTCGTAAAGCAAGGCCTAGTACACAATCTGTTGTGTCCGCTATAGAAGAAGAGTGTTTGGAACAATGGATAACCACATCCCAGCGAAAAGTTTTCCCGCAGAGAAAAAAGGATGTGCTTCATGCCCTTGAGCATTTTCTTGGAGAAGATATCCTTTTGGGCCACAAGACATTTCAGAGAATAGTTGGCTTAAGGCGTTTTTGTGCCGACACCCCTCAATAAGTTTAGAACACGATATCCGGTTACATCGGTCAGTGCAACCGTTAGATTACCAGATATCAAATAATCGTAGTTCATTTTAATAGAAAAATATCTTGAGGAGCAGAATATGTTGGCCATTTTAGCGATGCTACCAGAGTTTTTAATAGGGATGAAATCAATTTTTTATTGTGGCCAAAAACCGAAAGCGTGTTAGCAGCCTTCACAAATGAATATAAGTTTATTGTTATTTTGACTTTTTTTTTAAGTTTTATGTTTTTAGTTTTTAAAAATTTAATAATAAAGCAACATACAGGTTTAAAAAAATGATTGAAGCCAACCTCAACCAAACGATCGATATTTTCATTCTTTACTGTCTATTCAAGATATGTCAATAATTATACAAATATGTTGTGTCAATAGTTGTACATAAGTGTCCATTAATATACAATTATGTGGTGTCAATAGGTGTTCATGAGTGTCAATTACTTTATTTTTTAATAGGATCTTAGAAATATCAAAATTTAACAATATCGCGAAACTCTTACCCGCTTTTAATACAAATAGCATAAAAATTAATTGAATAATGTATTCAGAAATATACTCAGAGTTTCATATATCCATATCGAATATATTTGCCAGCTGTGTCAACTGAAAAAATCCTTACGAGTGTCAATAATTGTATCGCTTACGCTATCTCCCCATTATATTTCATGCTGTTACTTATTTTCTAAGTAGATCGATAGCTAGGTTTATTTTTCAAGTCAATTTAAAAATTTATTTTCTGAGTATGTTTTGCTTTCAATTCAATGTTCACACATCAGATTTATTCATTTTGTCCAGAAAAAAAATGAAAAAAAAAAACAATTTGATCGCAAAATATACTGGGCGTACAGCAAAGCGAAGTCCGTCCATGGCCAAGTCCATTAAACAGGGCACACAAACCACATTTCGTGAGTTATAGCTCATAAGATTTCATACGAATTTATTTTATGCAACGCGGTGTCGAGGAGTTCCACACAGTGCGGTTCTACTTTAAATCAATATTTTCCACCCATCCAACCATTTTGTAGATCTAAATAGAAAGATGATTTTTGTTCACCAAACTCTGTTTATTTATAACTACCAATCAAAATTGATCACAAAACTAAAATTGGCATTCATTAGTAAAAAATAAAAGTAAAACGGAATTCATTCAATAGAGATTGATTTTTTTTGTCAAAATGGAAATCGGAAAAAAATCAATTAAAAGTTCGAATTGACCTACGAATGGAAATTAATAATTATAACTACACCATGAACACATCCATCGAGATCCAATCCCATTATCAATCGTACCAACAAAACTAACAAAATCAATCGAGACTCGAATAAACGTCAACCAGCCATCCAACGTAGCATTCTACTTTAACTTTATATCGACCTTAACGAATTGGTTGCAAAATCCTACGACGGATAAATTTACGATGGATAATGTTGACCAACCAACGACTTAACGAATATTCGTCAGTTTTGGCTTTGCTTTTTTTTTTTTTGTTAAATATGGTTATAATAGTTATAAAGGGTTATCCATTTTGCGGTTTCAAAAGTATAGCGCTGGAATTCGACATCTGTCAAAGTAAGTTGTTAAACCAATTTTTTTTTCAGTTAAAAGTCTGATATTTACGAAAATGGATCCATTAACTATCGCACAACGCAAAAAAATTGTTAAAGCGTACTACAAAACTGGTGATTCTGCCACAGCCACATATCGTGTTTTAAGGGGAGATTATGGTTTACATAATTGTCCAACTAAGCAATCAATTGGCAAAATTGTGAAGAAATTTGTAGAGACTGGATTGATTACAGATATGCATCATCATTTCGCTCGTACCACAGAAAATATCGTTGCTGTAAGTGAAAGTGTTGCCGAAGACCCGAATGTGTCGATTCCTCGTCGTTCTCAGGAGTTAGGACTGTCTTACGGCACATTATGGCGTATTTTACACTTGGATCTACACCAACATCCATATAAAGTACAGCTCACACAACAACTACAGCCAGCTGACCATTCACAGCGTCGTAGATACGTCGAATGGGTGCTTGAACAACAGGCGGTGGACGGCGATTTTTCGAACGAAATTTTCTTCAGCGACGAAGCACATTTCTCACTCGTTGGGTATGTTAATAAATAAAATTGTTGTATTCGGGGTTCTGAGAATCCTCAAGTAATTGAAGAGAGGCCATTACATCCACAAAAAGTCACTGTTTGGGGCGATCTTTGGTCCGGTGGTGTGATTGGACCTTACTTCTTCGAAAACGACGTTGGACGGTCACCGTTAAGTTGGAGCGTTATGGTCATATGATAACCGACTTTGTTTGCATGCTATTGAAGAATAAGACTTGGAGAATATGTGGTTTCAATAAGACGGTGCCACATGCCACACAATTCGAGCAAATATGGACTATTTTTTGTGGGGCTACGCGGTAGACCGTGTTAATGCAGATAAACGTTTAACTTTTGAGCACTTGAAAACCAATATTCATCAAGTTATGGCTGAGATACCGCCAATATATGTCAAAAAGTGGTCGAAATGACCTCAAAAGAATCGATGCTTTTAACAATTCGCGTGGTGGTCATTTAAGTGATGTAGTATTTCACACATAATGTCAACGTTCAAACATTGTAATAAAAAAAGAAATATCATGAAAAAAATATTTTATATGTGTTTTATTTACGTTTACTTTTGAAACCGCAAAATGGATAACCCATGTGTGGGCGAGCAATTTATTCGTTAAAATGTGGGTTATGTGGAACTTGAATAAATGTTGACAGCTTGTAAAATTCTGATTCCAATTCGAGAGCTCGAATGCCTTTCAAAGTTGGCACTGTGATGAGCGACATCTACATCAATAGCCGTGTTTTTTTTTTGGAAATCTTTCGACAGCACAGCCTGATTTTTTTATATTTTTAAGTTGCTATTACCGACCATGTGTCAAATAACTAAATGCAAAAAATCAACAATTGATTTGTTTTTATTTCTTCAGTTTAAAGGCATATACGAACACTAAAACTTGAATTAAAAGATCTAAATAAAATGGAATTATGTACATATAATGTCCTAGAGGGGTTAAGAGAACAAATATATTCGATTTTTATTATTATTTTGACATTCTAAATGCAAAAGTTAATGAAAAATTTCAATATTTTTGAAAACAAAGTAATTGCCCCAACCATCGTGTACAAAAGTGATGCCATAAGTGTATCGATATATGCACCAGAAAAGCGCAAGGAGGTTTTCAAGTAATAAACCTACAAATGTGTCAATTAAATGAAAGCCAAATTAAGTTGGTGAGGGTCAAGACGGTATCGTATGTAATTGTATACACACATTATGTTTAGATCTTCAAAAATGTAGTTAGCATCTCCAATATGGTGGTAAGGTTTTCTAGCATATATGTATATGCACATGTGTACATAAGAATTTGTAGGAAAGAGATTAAGACTTTTGGTGGCCTCTAACCTTCTTTTATCTATGAACGTTATATCCAACTGTACCATCGAGAGGGCAAGTTTTTCAATCGAACTCGTAATTTTAATCAAATATGACATTACGATGATGGAAAATACCAAAAATGTGTGTCCCGCAATTCCGTATATTTGTCTGTCTGTGGATCGTCTACCTACAGATTAGATATAGATTTTTGAATTGTGTGTTTAACCCCTAAAATAACGGTAATTATGCTGGACAATTGTTCCTACCATCTTAATTATTTCTAAAACGGTTTTAACAATTTTGATAAAAAAAATCTGTGTGCCTATAATAGCATATTCTACATTTTGGTAAAAAAAAATTGTTTATATATTTTGTTATTAACTTCCATACAATCATTTTTTTTTATTTTCAACTTTCTCATAAGTGGCTCCACGGTTTTCGATACAAATTTGTATGTAAGATTCCCTTCAAATTTTAAACAGCAGACCAAACCTCTGATAGATCAGTAGGTATTAGTCCACCCCGGTTTCACTCAACACTGCCCGCCGAAGCTGTGGTAGATCAGCATCATAAGGTACCAAAGCCCCTGCTAAAAATTTCCTAACTTACAACGAAATCCCTTACCTGTGGTGGGAGAAGCCTCGAGCAATCAAGCTGATGACCCAATCGACTTCCCTTGTCTATGGTCAGATTCAAACTGATGAATAAAATCAGATTTAATATCACCAAGAGAGTTTAAGCGTGGTCGAAAGAGCCATAATTTTCGTTCGTCATTACAGGTCCTCATGTAATGTGTTTGGTTAGAACCAAGTGTGAACTGTAATATGATGAACGAAAATCGACACCGATTTTTTTCGGTGACGTCATATTCTTATAACGACGACAAATTATATGAAGTTAAAACGAAGTTTTAGCTGTTAATTGGAGTTCAATAATTGGTATCGTCGGTGACGAATAATTATAATTAAATTGTCCTTTCTTGTTTTTTACCTGCGATTATATATAAGTTATGTATTCGTAAGAATCAAACATGACACTACGATCATAGAGAACACCAAAAAAGTGGTTCCCCCACTTCCGTCTGTCTGTCTGTCATTCTGTTGGTTACATTTGCTTCAAACTTGGCACATATTGTTTAGTCGGTAATATGCCCACACTTTTTTTTTATTTTTTTTTAAGAAGACAAATAACAGTAGCTCCCATACATTTTTTTGACCAAAAACAAATATCTTCTTTTTCTCAAAAACCACTCCAACGATTTTATTAAAAAAAAATCAGTTCATTAATGAAGGGAAAGGGTATCTTTTGATAATTGTTTTTTTTGGAAAAATATTGTTATTTTTGGTACCTCTAGTAGAGCCGTTTTTTTGTTTTTCGTTTTTCTCGTAAAAGGTTAATTTGATTTTTTTGAATTTGTTTACACAGAAGCTCCTAGAAAGTTTAAACAGTATTTTAGACCAAATTTTTTTCAAACAATTTTTTTTTTGGATATAAGTTATTTTTTTTTTTTAAATTCAATATTTCGAAAACGACTAAATAGGTTTTTTCGAAACTTCGTATTTAGTGGTTTTTTGACATTATATTGAATAGTTAAAAAACTATTTTTTCTAAAATAAAAAACAACGGTACCTCCCATACAAATGTTAAAAAAAACCGTCAAGAGAAAAATTTATTACTCGAAAACGGCTCGTAGAACTTTTATAAAAAAATGTGTGCGTTCTTAAATTAGTACAGTTCAGTTTTAGGTATAAAAATATTTTTTATTTTTTCTCATAGAACCACTTTTCATATTTTCGACTTTCTCAATATTGGATGAACTGATTAAAATAAATTTTTTCTTACAAATGCCCCCTAAATTTTTTAATAAGATTGCATATTTACATTTTCAAAAAAAAAAAATTTCGATTTTTAAAAAATAAATACATTTTTTTTTGAAAAATCGATTTTTTAAAAACCAGTCACAGAATTTTTTTTTTCAATTTTAATTTTATATGTATATTAATAATATCTTCAAAACTGGGTTTCAAATTTTTTTCTAAAATGTTTTTAGAATTTAATACATAAAAAATTAATTTATTAAAAAACCGCTCCAACGATTTTTGAATTTTTTGTTTGATATATTCTTATTTATCCATGAATTCAAATGGCATCTTTTTTTCCCTCAAACTATAAGGACTGAGCAATATAAAAACTTTTGAGTATTTGTATTATCCATTTATTTCTACCTTATTATTATTCCCTTTTTACGAATTTTTGCGTACGTCACTGAATACTGAATACAATGTAGGCCCTCATATATTTATATATACATATGTGCTTTAAAAATTACATGAATCTTATGTATGCATATTTCACCTAAATTATGAACACCTATGCATCCTTCATTTCCATTATTATATGTACATATTTACATACTTCGGTTCCATCAATATGTATATATATGTATGTACATACATTTTACTCTCCTAACTTACAAAATTAAAATCCAAAACTTAGATTTAAATATACATTTGTAGGTAGGTACCTATGTTACTATACATTTAATCATTAATTCGACAATTTATTATACTAAGAATCAAGGTAATCTTACCTACATAGGCTTTACACCTGCATAGGATAACTACAACTAACTAACTAAGCTTCAATGGTTAGTTACATAAGTGGTTAGCTACAAGAGCTAGTTCGTGCGATCCAATGCTTCGTTACAACTGTCAATTTGAATACAGTGATTTTTCATGTGAAATTCTGACAAGAACAATACTGAATTATTTGTGTTATCATCATATTACCTAAATATTTGGTTTAGGGAAGTTGCGAAGTTTCATGATTGAATTTAATACGAAATTAGTACTAAATTGATCTCGTTAGTTACCAATTTTCATATCAATAGCTACCTTAGATTTCCGGTCTGTTAATTGCCGGAAATTCAGTACTTTATTGATTCCCGTTCTAATTTAAAAAAAATACCGTTTAACATAAGGCCAACACGAAGCAGTAACAAGCTGAGTCGACAATGCAAACAAAAAAATACTCTGGCCCCTAACTTGAGTCCATTTAATATTTAAACATCAAATTAATAGGAAATATATTTTCCTCCCAAGAATAAAGAAAAAAACAATTTAATTTCAATATTGACCAATTATTTACTAAATCATTCCATTCAAACCCCATTACCGTATTCATTCAAAGAAAAATCGACGACATTTCCATTTTTCAATTGCAATTGCAAATTAAAAATGCATATCCATTTTGCAGTCACTATCTAATCTATACACAACACCAACGAGCACCATCATCGGCAGCGCCACTTTAAATGAAAGAGGTTTTCTCTACTGGCTCTTCATGGACTCGGTCTATGGCTTTCTTTAAATTCTTTTAATATTTTTTTTTTTTTTTTTTTTTTTTGAAGCACTACTTGTTTCGACTGTCATTCAATTTCTTAAAGTGGCCAAAGGATCAGGAGACTTAAATTTTAAATTGAATCCCATAGCCAGAACTCTCTCGCAAATAGAGCTAGTGTGAGATGGCGGCATGCTCAACAAAAAAAAAGGTCACTTTAATGTCCATCAACGTAGAATATACCTACTGTTCTTGTCACAACAAAGCGAGAAGAAAGAAACTAAAATAAAAAAAAATAGCAAACAAAAAAAAAACACGTACAAAGCCAAAGGAAAGAAGATTTGAAATGCAATCAAATGAAAATAAAAGTTAACCAAGTGCTGTTGCTGCCTTATAGCTTGAGCTTTATCCACCCCCGATTTAATTCTCCATGACTTTGCCTGTCACTCGACGCGACGGGCATAGTATCTATCTCGGCAGAACAACACAGAATTCCGTTGAGGATAACTCCGCAAATTGTAGTAGCACTATAGCAATAGTAGGACCAATTTGTATCCAGGACTCACTAAATCAAGGTCCTGGAACTGTAACTGTAAGTGTGTAATGGAATGCATTAGGAAAATTAAATTCGCACAACAGCTTTTTCGGTTTAATGTCTATGTGTGTGAGTGTATGTGTATTCGGATGAAGCCACCCACTTGAAGGTTACAGGCTCTTTTTCTCGACAAGGGTTCTTCGAATTTTTTTTCTGGACAGGATTTATTTTTTTATGTATTTCTTTTTTTGGCTAGTAATTTTATTTCTTCCAGATTTTTCAGTGCTACCAAAATGGATTGGAAGGTCCCTGGCATCTGGCAACTGGCAAAGGCCAACTTACTATGAATAGGGCAAAGCTAAAAGGATTTACCATTGCAGATTGAAGAAAGAAAATATTTATAGAAATAAAGCCTCTTTGGTTCTTTGGTTCTTTGTAAGCGAAGAAGAATGAAGTTTCATTCAGTTATTGTTGCAATCTTGGTTGGAAGATTTTATAAACCTTATTCTCAGTGGATAAAGTAGCCAATTCGTTTGTGAACAACAACAACAACAACAGTAATAGCTAATTCAAAATCTAAATCATTTAATTAAGAATAGGGTCAGTCTATGTTAAACAAAAAACTTTAAGAGCAAACGTTTTTAGACATTATGTACTTATTCTTGAAAACTGATTAGTTTTTGTATTTTTTAGTCAATAAGCTGGGCAATAGTTTTTTCTTCTCTAGAAGACTTTCACTCTATCAAGGACGATTTTTTTTAAAGGAAAGTATCTGTTTCTGTTTCATTTCTATATCCCTACAACTACAAAGAATTATCTATGCATAACAAAAGGGCTTGTTTAAAGATACCGATGCTCATTGGTTTTGAACTTCTGAATATCACAGTAGGATGCTGCAGAGCCATTACCAACATCCTAAATTGGGCTCCTAGAAGTGAGAGTATTAGCGTTAAATAGTTTAAGCCGAGGAATGCAACTGGCTATTACATTAGAATATTGTCTATAAAAATAGCATCAAACATTGAGACGGTTTTAAGGATTTATAGATTACAACCAGATCAGAATGGGAGAAATATTTCTTGCGTCAATTCAGAAAGCAACTTGCAGCGGTTTTGGCGATATCGAGTTTATGATCATTCTACAAAGAAATTGGGTGTTCGCTCATTATCGATCAGCCTACAAAGGGAATGTGTTTGCCTCGTGTGCACATTGTCGTGCAATTTCCCCCACTCCTTGCAATAAAAACTATAACACAATCAATTCCTACCTCCAATTCCGTCTCAATAAAAAAATAATAATAAATTAAAATCAATAAATAAACAAAAAAATAGATCCATCGTACCGCCGCCGCGGCAACTAAATTGATTCAGTGCTTGTGCTGTGCATAAATTATATATTTACCTACGACCTGTTTCTCACCTCTGACCCTAAAAAATACCCTGTAAGAGTATTATCGCCTCTAGGCACATCAGACCATTGTGTGATATCTGCAAATTTATCATGCCAACAATAACCAGTTAAAGAAAATTCACCTGAGAGAACCGTTTGGCAATATGAGAAAGCCAACTGGGACGGTCTCAATAATTTCTTCAGGAACTTTAACTGGTCACTATGCTTCCTCGGTAGTGACGTAGATTCCAGCGGACTTCACGGAATGAGAAATTTTATCCCTAATAGGGCGAAATCTATCAAACCGAAAGAAATTGCATGGTTTGATTTGAGCTGTAAAGAGGTTATTAGGGTTAGAGAAGTAAGTTTCCGGAATTATTAAAACAACCCTACAATGCCAACACCCTAAAACGGATCTAACCGAGCGACCGGATTGTACCTAAACAATTTAAATGTACCTCATCCGCCGATCGGGAGTATAACAAGTTCAATCTGACATTATTATGAATGGATCTGAAGTTCCTCAAGGAAGTCACCTAGGCCCTTTACTATTTTTCTTTTTAATAAATGATCTACCTCGTGTTTACTTTTTGTTGATGATATCTGTTGCTGATTACTTATAGAGGAAACGATGTAAGGATATGTTTAGGAATAGGTAGGAGTTAGTAATTTTATGAAGGTGGGTGAAAAGGAAACGTTCAGGCAAATGGTTCAGTAATTTTAAAGTGGAAGTGGAAGTGGAAGCGGCAACAGGAATTTAAAATTGAGGTAGAGTAGTCAGATTTGCGGAGATTTGATCACAATAATCCGTAAGCTTCATCGGTGTTAGTAAGAGGTTGAGACTAGTGATAAGCACAATCGAATGATTTCAATAATCGAGGTTATACTTTTAGAGTGATTAAAATAATCGAATGATCATTCGAATTATGAAAGAGTAAGCCACTTGTTAATCATGTACGTGTTTCATACATCGTTTGAATTTAGAATGGTCAGAAAAAACATTATATTGGAAACTTGTTAATAATTTTAATAAATAACCAAAGTTGTTTTAATTCATTTAAAACTAAATAAATAACACAAATATTCGCTTTTCTAATCAAACATTTTCTTTAAGCTAGTCTTGTTTAATCATTCGATGCTTAAATTTTCATTCGGCAAATAGAAAAGATACATAACATGTATAGCAAGTGGTCAACATGTGACATACTGTATTCAAGAACCGAGTGATTACTATTACTGTTTTACTAATTCATTTGAATGATGAATGCTACAGAAACAGTTGTACAAAAAGTTATCAATTCTAATTTGAACTTATATCTTGACGTATGTACATGCAATGCACACTAGACACTCACATATCAGAATACTTTTTAGCTCTTATTCTTAGCTTTTTGTAGCAGTACGTTTAAATAGAAGTAGTAGTTAAGAGTGAAGTAGTAGTTAATAGAAGTAGTAGAGACGAGTCGTTTATGGAAGATGGGACATCATTGGAACGATGAATGGAAATCATTCGAATGATTTCAGATGAAAAATCGAGATGTCTCGAGATAATGTAAGAATCGATTATTTCATTCGAATGCGCACATCTTTCGCTGAGACCGTCTTTGATAAAAAAAAGATTATATTTTTGAAATTTATAATTGGAGAGAGTTCCTTAACTTTACTCGAGTCAAACTGAGCTTTCTTCAATGCTGTCTATATCAGTGGACGCATGTACTTCGGGATACCCACGAAGAGTACGGTCAAATATAAGTCCCAAGCAAATGTCAACCTTCGTATGTGAAGGATAAGTCCTAACACGTTGTGGAAGCAGTCGTCCAGTTTTCCACTGAAAAAAAGATTCTAAATTTTAACATTCCCAAGTCACATGAGCTATTAAGGACGCACGAAGAAATCTTGCACGTTATTGGCTAAACTTTGGATAAAGTTATACATATATCATTTTGTTCTGGAAGAACCAATATTCCCCAGTTTCTTGCTCACTTTTTTTTCAGAAGACAATTATAAATTCGCAAACTCCAACTAATCCTCTAAAAGGATTACGACTTTTTTTTTTGTCTTTTTCTTCCAATAGAACATTATCCAATTTTTTTTTTTTTCTTAAAGTATGTACATATATTGGTTCTTTTTTCCAAAGAACAAGTCCAAGTTACACCCTTGAAAGGTCTGCAGCGCAGAGATATATCTTAAAGGATATCATTAATATTCTTCTTTTCCAATTTTTTTATATTTATTTATTTTTTTTTCCAAATTCTTGAATTCAAATAAAGTAATTTCGTTTATTTTTTCTTATTCGTTTTTATTTGCAGACAAAGAAGTAAGGATCTGCATCGTAACCCCGTCGTCGTCATCGTCGTCCTAGCCCTTAGTTCTTCAGTATCCCTACGAAAAATAAGAGCACACAAACAAACAACTTACCAAACAAGCAAAAAAAACATTCCTTTTCTAAACACACATTTAGTATGCAAACTGAGAACAAGAAATGCATCTTATGATAAGGAAAATTCCTTGTGAACTAAATGCAAAGAAAAATAGGAATCCTTCCAACTTCTAACAATAAATCGCAAAAGTTGTTCCTTTCACCGACCGCACTAAACGAACAAAACTCTCTCGCATCGGAGAAGTAAAAATGCTTCCATTTGACTAAGCGTACGTAAACAAGAGTCCGTATCTATATCCTTTTTTCTCACAAAAGTCATACGACGAAAGTTAAGGTTAAAGAATTTGTTCATATTATATATGTAGTTAAGGCTAAAGAATATAAAAAATAAAAAAGAAAACAATTTGTGTTATCATTTCTCGGTGCGAAACCTACATATGTCGTTGCTTGAAACTTTTGCATCATCTTTCATTCGAAAGGCTTTGAGTGTTTTTGCTCGGATGCACGTAGAAATATTTATTGTGAAAGTACCTCGTTGCACACATTAATAGCCCAATTGCGATCGTTTATTCACAAAATAAAAAAAAAAAAAAAATGAAAAGATACCCGCGTGTTGCAACTACATAATGCTATACATGAGTGGAAGTTAATGCACAGAACATCCCTTGCACTTACCCTATACGCTCTGGCATTTTTCATTAATTAACGGAAATCATTTGTTTCCTTTTTGAGCAAGAGAGTGTGTATACGATGATAGTAGTATAGATTGGTAGGTTCTGGCGTTCGTAAAGTGGTGCAAACACCACCCTATGGATTGGTAGGTTCTGGCGTTCGTAAAGTGGTGCAAAACACCAACCTTCTTGTGGTTTTGATTTGATTGACAGTTGGATGTTCCAATTGTGGTTAGGGTGTTCCAATTGTGGTTAGGGTGTTCCAATTGTGGTTACGATGTTCGGAATGTGATTATGATGTTCCAATTGTGATTTAGTTGTTTATAGTTTTATTTATATATTATGTTTGATGAATGATATATTTTTAGAATTTATTTTTGACTGATAATGATTACAAACGGTATAGTTCATAAATTGGTTCAAAACACGGTTTTGGTTTGATTGTCAGTTGGATGTTCCAATTGTGGTTTAGTTGTTTATACTTTTATTTTTATATTATGTTTGATGAATGATCTATTTTTAGAATTTATTTTGATTGATGATGGTTACAAACGGTATAAGTTGAATTGATTTTCAATTCAAAGGGACAGTTGATTTTTTTTTCAAAAAAGAAGCGTGTAATAAAAAACAAAAAGAAAAAAATGAAGTGTAATATCTGTAGTAAAGTGTTTTCGCGAGATTATACATTGAAGCGTCACATACAAACTATGCATGAGGAGATCTTAAATCATTGCGCGGGTTGTGGCAAGAGATTTACTAGGAAATACAAATTGAAGGAGCATATGTTGAAATGTATAGTTTTGGTTGAGCAGAGGAGAAAAAGTAATGAAAAATTACTTGTGACATCACTAGCTACATCAACATTACGAGTAATATCACCGTCGGAGTCATCATCATCATCATCATCAAAAATGATATGCAAAGTGTGTAATATTGAAATTGATAAGAAACGATGGAAACAACATCAGCGAAGCAGTGTACATAAAATAAAAGAGCAAGTGTTCTGCAGTGATAACGTGTATAAAATATTGACATCATTTAAAGATCGAATTGTGTCATATTCCATCCAAAATGAAAAAGAAGACGATTTGGACGTGAATTCATTTTTTGCAAGGAAGAGAGCAAATATTAAAAATCTTTTGCAAGAAAAAGTTGTAGAGAATGGATCAATTAAATTCAATTTGGAATTATTCGCCGAATTTGTGAAGATTGTTAATGTGGATGATATGAATTTTGATGTAAAGTCAATGATGACACGTATGCGAACTCTTCTTCCATTTGATAATATTGATCAATTAATATCAGAAATGGAGACAAATATAATGGAGAAGCTGGAAGAATTTCAGGAGCGAGACAGTGGATGGACTCTTATTAAGATAAAAGCATTGGAATTGAATATAAATAGATTTCAGTGTTTGAGGGGGTCAAAGCACTTCAAATTACCAGCTTTCATTAATAACAAAAAGGCTGTTATTAATATTCAAAACAATGATATATACTGTTTCAAATGGGCTATAATATCAGCTGTGAATCCAAACGTGTCGAATGCTAATTCCCCATATGCTTATAACATATCAGATATAACTAGTGATTGTATTCCCATTGCTAATATGGTTTTAAATTTTAAAGATCTTGTTTTTCCTTTGGGAATTGATCAGATATACAAATTTGAAGCACAAAATGATATAAGCGTAAATGTTTTTGGATACTCAAATGAAGAAAATAGTATTGAGGGTCCATACTATTTGACTAAAACTGAAAAACCGATTCATATTAACTTATTATTTTGCAAGGCTAACGCAATGTCACATTACGTTTGGATAAAAAGTTTAAGTCGGCTTCTACGCGATAGGATACTTAATGCGAAAGAGAAAAAACTATACTTTTGCAATAGTTGCTTACATCATAATTACAGCGAGGAAAGTTTGCAGAACCATAAGAAAGAATGCGGGGGTGTTGTTACACATATGCCAAAGGAAGGAGAAAACTGTGTAAAGTTTTCAAAAGTTGAAAATTCTATCAATGTGCCTTTCGTGATATATGCAGACTTTGAGAGCATTTTATTACCTGTCAGTACTTGTCTTCCTGATCCAACCATATCATCAACAACAACAACTCAACAGCATGTTCCTTGTGCATTTGCGTACTACATTAATTGCTTCTTTGATAAAAGAAATAATTTAATGAGGACATTTACTGGTATGTTATATTTTTATTTTTTTATTTTTTTATTTTTTAAATATTCTTGTTTTTTATAGGGCCAGATTGTACGAAGGAATTTATTCTTAGTTTATGTGAAGATATTCAACGTCTTTATGCTGATTATTACAAATATGCTGTACCGATGAAAGATCTCACATCGCAACAAGAATGGTGTCAGGAGAACAAAGAATGCTGCATATTATGTGAGAAAAAGTTTGTAGAATTTGAATATAGAGTAAGAGATCACTGTCATATTACAGGTGAATATAGAGGACCTAGTCATAATAGTTGTAATTTAAGATCAGGTCTTCCCAAATTTATTCCAATATTCTTACACAATCTAACAGGCTATGACAGTCATTTATCATTAAGAAACTATCAAATAAAATGGACACACTAGATAAAATAAATACTACATTATTCAATTCAACCAGTTTGGATCCCTCTCAAATTGAGGAGATGTTAAGTTTTAAAGAGTGCTACGACTCATTCTATTGCGGAGAATTCTTTGATGAAAAAGAATTATTAAATGGAGATTTCTTTGGGATGGTGGAGGAAAACTTGACAGCTTTAAATGAATGCAGTTCTTCTACACAAAATGATGTGGAAATATTCCACTCACTATATTGTGATGAAATAATGCCAATTAAGACGCCTGACAGTTCCCTATACCAATGTAATGAGAACATTATCGCTGCAACACCAACGTTCGTTAAAACGGAAAAAAATACAAAAAAAGAACGTCTCCTCTCTGCATGGATACGTAAGATAAAAAGAGCATTGAAACTTGTGTTTCCAAACATAAAGTGGGTCAATCAAAGGAACAGAGATTGGCCAAAAGTAGGCAACTTTTCATTATCATCGGATAATAATAATTCTGTAAGGTATGGTTTTGTGAAATTGTATGAAGATCATACACACATAATAAATGTTCAATGAAAAAAAAAAATTAATAACCTAAGACTAGATAAATCTGTTTAGACTGATATGATATTTAAAAAAAAAAAAAAACTCAGCAGAACTTTCAGAAGACACTTTTTTAAGTCAATAACTAATTGCATGAATAGCATACGCATAATAAAAAAAAAACAAAGCTGATATGTGGGTTGTGGTTTATGTAATGACAACATTACTAACTAACTACAGTTTTGAAATAATATAAATAGGGTGAATTCATGTTCCTAGTGGACAGTACAATTAATAATTTGTTTTCTACAAGTACCATCATGGATATTGAAAAGGAACTTGAAACTATAGAGGAGCATAAATTTAAAACAACTATAAAGGTAAATAGCTTGGTAAAGGACTACTTATACGATATTGAACATATCAAAGTGGTGAACACCAAGTACGGGAAAAAGATGCTATGCATCTTCAAAGATTTTCAAGTAAGTAAAAAAAATAAAAAAAATAATATAATAACTTTTTTTTTGTTTTTAATAGATTTTTCTTCCGGATCGCTATAGAAGCTTATCGGATGATGCTATTAAGACGATAAATAGTTCACCATACACCCTTACCTATTTAGGTCCTATAGGAAGATCCTCGAAAATAAAAATTGTACCAAAAAAATAAATAAAACAAATTTTTCTTTTACATATAATGTAACATAATTAAATGACTTTTTATTTAATAATTTTTTTTTTTGAATCAACAAAACTGCGGATTAAAAAACTATTTTCCAAGGCACAACAACCAGCAGCGTAATGATGTGGGCATTGTATTGATAAACAGTTGTTTTTTTGAAGAGACTTTAGATTTTCACATCCCAAGTCTTCAATGTTAACAACCTGGTACCAGTTGTCACCAAGGATATCTTCGATCCACTTTGTTTTCTCTAATCCTTTCACATAGATGACTGTGGTTATGCAAATGTTTTCTTTTAAAAACTTTTGCACACTGTTAAAGCTGACCGAACCATCACTCCAAGCCAGATGATGATAATGGTTTCTTAACCAATTTGCTTCTTTTTGTTTATTAACTGGTAGTCTCTCAAAGGGGAATGGTGGTTCGATCAGAAAATTTTGATATTCATTATAGTTAAAAGTAATCGCGAGTTCTTTAGATATAAAACTATTAGTTTCATTTTTGAAACCTTGTGCGTCTATTGTAATAAAATTTTTCGCAACCATTTTTTTTTAATTTTATATTGTTTAAAAAAAAAAAAACTTTTCAGACTGAACAATGCGTATGGGACGACTGCAAATTTGTAACTGATAAAAATTATACGATTCGTTTTATCACTCCAGTAAGAGGTGTATACTCAATTATACGTTCATGTATAAGTACGCAATATGCAGAAGTCTGGTCAGGGATATTCTTCGTTGTATAAAATTCCACTCTTATATCTATAGGGCCAGTTTTGATAGTTTCGTTTTGGTGTGTTACATCAACTACAATGATTGGCGCGACTTTCTTGAAATCTTCACGCGATAAAATAGGTTGAGGGTCACGCATATAATAGCTCTGTTGAAATTTGATATACATATCGTATAAGATGGCATACTGATTACGATCAAACTTTATATTGAGATCATCATACGGATATGAATCAGAGTTAAGATGCACTTTAACATTACTCAAATCACAGTGCTGAAATCCATTTGCAGACTGGAAGACAATTAAAATAAACCGAGGCCTCTCACTTTGTGGAGAAAGTTTCACATTCCAAAAATTGTGTAGTCCTTGAGATAGTACAGGATTATAATGACAATCCCAACTTCGAAATGACATTGTTAAACATCGTCCGCTGTTTATTGTTTTGAGAATTTCCAGTTTTGAAAAATCAGCCAGTTGTATATGAGGCATCTTCCATGTAATATTAATAATGTTTAATTTTATTTTCTCTTTATCATCAGTTGAAAAAAATGCATCCTTATCAGATTTTGAACGTAGTAATATGAGCTCATGCTTAGAGTTCAATACAATTTTATTGAAGTCCTCAGCAAAGCCCATGAGCATTTTGAGTGGTACGCAAAAATTGAAATACCCATTCTCTAATTTAAAATCGGTCTCTTCAAACCATCCAGCATTTTTTAACATTTTGCTTTCATTGTTATTTAATGAGACATAATTTTTAACCATCGTTGCTATGCCTAGATATCTTGTCCGATCTACTTCTATTCCATTAATTTCATATCGGATCTCATCAAAGAGAAATGCTACGCAATTGTTTTTTAATTTTATATTATGTGATATTGTTCCATTATCCAGCGTTATAAATCCCTCGATATAAATGTAACTTTCGCTAGGTAGCACATAGATATCTTGATTCTGAATCGATATTCTTACTTCATCATTATTTTTAAATGATTGCAAATATGGTGTGTAGCTATGATATTCTTTTTTTATGATGCTCTCATCATAGACGGGCTTTTGTGAAACATCCAATACTTCACTCATTATTTTTTTAGTAGGAAACCTAATGATTTTAAATATTTCTTATTGTTGGTAGTTAATTTTTTTCTTTTTCGCGACGGTTCCTTCCAAACTACTGTTGTTGGTCGTGTGACTGATAGTGAAGAAGTGATGGAGGGTTTTATTTTAGTGTTATTTTTATTGTAAATAATCATTGGTCCTTTGGTTTTAAATGAAGCCTAAGTGTGATGGTTTCTCCACGAAAATTTATTAGATTACCGTTTTGATCAATAACTTTAACAGTTATTGAACTTATCTGTCTGGTGGTTACAGGTAAATAGATGACATTTTTGGGGATTTCATCTACTTTATATCCAGGACTACCATTAAGCGAAAACTCATGAATGGTGTGTGCTGGTGCATTATTAATATATGATCCACTTACAATGTTACATTCAATACGTACTGCATTGACTTTTGTTATGTTGATAGGTAAGTCTGATTCGTACGCTTTTCCTCCTCTTAACATTCTCTTACTAAAACCCAATAATGAACCGATGGTTCTATTTGCACTAAAGTCGATATCATCACTACAATAAATTTCTGTTTTCAATGTATTATAATTAGCATCAATATAAAATTCTCCACTTTTATTTATACTCTCATAATTTTTCTCCAAGTATGTAGCTATATCTTCGAATTCATACGAGCCAACTGGAAGTTCAATGAATGTGTTTTGTACATGAAACAAATTATTTTCCAAATCAACATTGGGAACAGTGTTATATGCATGAAAATCAACAAGACCGCATTCGTAATCCCTATCCAAATTTATTGATGGAAAGTAATTTGCCTCCAGGTTTGAGATATTCCCAGTTAAAGTTAGCGTTATTGACATCTTAAGCGATAGGTGAACAATGAAATTAAAAGCATATTTTATATATATTTTATAAAAAAAAAAATGTTTTATTCGTGTGTGTGTGTGTGTGTGAGTGTGTGTGTATGTATATATTACAATATATGTTTTTTATTAATCCATGAATTATGGTCGTTTGAAAATCCCAACCATTTTACTAGAACTTTGTTTCCATTGGTATTAAGAATCTTTTCAACTAGATAACTAGTTGGATATCTAGTTTTCAACAGCTCAAACTCATAGACTCCTCCCTTGATCACATGGCCTTTATAGTCCTCCAAAATGTATGTAGTTGGATTAGTATTTTGAATTGATTTGATTTTAAAAATTTCAGTCGTCCAATTTGGTGTGTAACCCTTTTCAAAAACATGTTTATATTTACTAATGCGTACACTGTCTCCCTTATGAAACTTTGGTTTATTAAATATTTTCAAGTTGTTGTAAACAGTTTTTAGTAACATATTTTCATTTGTAGAATTTACACTGATTGGTGACATTTTAATGGTTCTATGTTTTGTATTATTGTACCTTTCAATCAATTGTTTGTAAATATTTATCCATTGATATGACCCATGATAACTAAACTCCTTCCACATTAGACCTTTAAAGGTTCTGTTGAAACGTTCAACTATTGATGCCTTTACAATATTAAATGTTGAATAATGATTTATCCTGTACTGCTTCATTAAAAATTGAAATTGTTTGTTGAAAAATTCTTTTCCATCATCAGTTTGTAAGTTTGCTGGCGACCGACGACTCTCAATAAGTATACTTTTCATCGCTTCACTGACACTAGAAGCAGTTTTAGTTTTAAGAGGTACAACCCAGGCAAATTTCGAAAATGTATCTATGATAGTGAGAAGAAAGCGATGACCTTTATTAAATTTTGAATAGATACCCATTTCTACTAAATCTGCTTGCCAAAGATCATCGATTCCTTTCATTATTACTCGACGACGTTGGAAATTCCTGCGCGCTTGTCTATGAAGCTCATCTACTAATCCTTTTTTTATATTTAAATTCATTGCTTTGGTAAATGGCTTTGCTCAAATTTTTTCAAGATTCTTGGTTCCATCAATTGTTTAAACATATAATTTTCAAACCCTCTGAACCTATCTTCAATATAATTGTTAAGTGTTTTTATTTCATTGTTTAGGTTTTCGTTCAGCAATTTGTTTGATTTTATTTTGGATTCTAAATCTTTTATAACTTTTTCAATATCTTTAATATTGTTTCTCAAAAGTGTGATTTCTTGTTTTGATTTTAAAGACAACTGACTCAGACTTTCCGAGACAAATTGCTTTGACACTGCATCATTGTCTTCAATAGGGAAAGCTATATTCTTCAATCGTTTAAAATGAAGGTTTATATTTCGATCACGGTCCAAATTAAATCCAATGGTTTTCTTTAGTCTATCCTGTCGTATTATATTATTATTAGAAAAGTGACCAAACTTGTCGACGCTCATTTTGCTAATGATTCTATACATTTATATTTATACAATTATATTGCTTTCTTTAAGTTCTTCAATAATGGAAACAATTTCATTACTGTGACCTGTATGACCTGCCGACTGTGATGAAATTAAAAGTCGTAATCTATCGACGATTTCATTGGGATCATCCCAAAAAATATAGTTAGGTTTTTGTGGATTTACAGTCATGATACCATTTCCTTTATGGAGTGTTTTATCATTGTGTTTATCATTGAATAACTTTTTTATAATACTTCTGTACTTGTATGCTTTTGTTCCTTTAATTTGTTCGTTTTCATCATATTGACGTTTATGTGCACTTGTTATAATAAGAATTTTTTTGTAAATTTGCAAATCGGATTTATTATAGTTTTTAGATGGTGTTTTGTAAAACAAAAGCTCAAAGAGTCCGGGTGTTAAAGACCACATATGATCGTCTATAGAAATTTGATTTGATTTTAGTACGAATTCTTTATTACCAAATTTCCATTTAGCATTTGAATCTCTATGTGGACCATATAATTTATCCAATTTGTTTTTCTGTTCCAATGTTGTCAAATTCAAATTTGTATATACACCACTTTTGTTAGTGTCATCATTTTGTGAATAGAAGGTATCTTCATTACTTAAACCATTTGAATTGATTAAAATCGTATCATCATTATCATCATCTTTTTTATAAGTATGATCAACCGGTGAGTTGCTCTTTTTAAGGGGTGTACTTGTATTACCTTTTAGATGGAATTGTAAAGGTTCAAGGTTGGTTTCTTCATTTTCACCATAATCATAACTAGGCTTTGAATTTTTAACGAGGTCTTTGAGAGGTTTAGTGATTGGCTTAAAAGTGTCTTCCAAAAAGTCTGCTGCATCTAATTCTTGTAATTTAATACTATTGAACTTTTTCCGCAATACATTTCTCGTGTTTATAACATCTCTTATTATTTTCTTATTCATTTTTTTCATTGATCAGATCAGCTTTTTTAAATATCAGATCAGGTTGTTAATAGATCAGCTTTAAGATATCGGATCAGGTTGTTAACAGATCAGCATGCAATTATCGGATCAGTTAATAGATTTACCTACTCTCATGCTATTGCAACAGCACATTGTATACTGATCAGAAACGGTTTAATATTGAATATTTATTGTTTTTTAGATATCAGATCAGGTTCTTAACAGATCAGATCAGGTTCTTAACAGATCGGCTTGTAGATATCAGATCAGGTTATTTACAGATGAGCTTTATCAGATCAGCTTTATCAGATCAGCTGTTTAAATATCAGATCAGGTTGTTAATAGATCAGCTTGTAATTATCAGATCAGATTAACAGATTGACCTAGTCTCATACTATTGTATACTAATCAGAAATTGATTAATTTTGAATACTTATTGTTGAATGAATATATCAAACCCTTTTCTATAACGACCCGCATCGATAGGATCGTCTTTGTTTATAACAAGAAATCCATATTTATCCTTCCAACACTCGGTGCACATATTTGAAAATTTTTCAAATTTCATATCTGCACCCACATGATCGTTGTATATATGCTTCATATTCATTTCATCTTGTTTGAACATGATAATCATATTGGCATTATCTCGTATTAAGTGTTTAGGAATTCGTGTGTATGTTTGACATAAATAAAAACAATCAATGTTTTTATGACGCCCCATACAAAAGTATGATCTAATATTGTTTTGTTTCTCACATGCAACATCATCGAAAATAATAATAGAATTATTTTTTGCTTCATCCGGTGGTAGAACATCTTCATTTGCAGAGAATGTATAAAATCCTATACCTTTTATAGGTTGTATTAATTGTTGTAGATATTGATATTTTGATTGATATAATGATTTTGAATATAAATAAATATTTTTGAACTTTACTCCATTTGGACTTTCTATTAAACCTATCATAACATTTGTTTTTCCACAATTTGATGGTCCCACTATCAAAGCTCTTATTGTGTTTGGTAAAAGTAAACTATGCCTCGGTTTCGATAAACTATTAGTATTTGAAAAATCTCTGTTGCGGACAACAAGATCGTTTTGTTGTTTAATGAAACGCATCTTAATAATGAGTGCACACATATACATTAAAACCTAAGTTTTTAATTTAAATGTTTTAGTCTTCAGTACTACGTTCATCAAACTTGATCACCACATTCAATAAAAATCAATAAGATAATAAAAATGGTAGTTTTTTATAAAAAGCCCTCCAGTATCAATCGAAACACAGTTGGAAGAGGACTAATAGATAAAGTTATTAACTCCTTACCTGTTGAACTTCACCTACCAGGCTATCAGTTTTGTGGACCCGGCACTAAACTTAAAGAACGTTTAGCTAGAGGGGAAAAAGGAATAAATTTCTTGGACGCTGCCTGCAGAGAACATGATATTGCTTATTCTCAATCAAAAGACATAAATAAACGACACGCAGCAGACCAAATATTAAGCAACAAGGCGTGGACAATAGTAAAATCCAAAGACAATAATTTTGCTGAACGTGCAAACGCTTGGTTAGTGACAAACGCTATGAATACTAAAGTAAAATTCGGTATGGGTAACAAGTTAAACAAAACGAACATGAAATCGATAAGAAAGAAAAAATGCAATACTGGAAATAAACTTTTCAAGATGGCTGTAAAAAATGCAAAAAAAATTTTGATACAAGAAAAACCGAACGATATTGAGAGCGCAATACAGATTGCTAGGAAAGTTATAGATAATTCATTTAAAAGAAAAAAATCAACGATTCAAATTCCACGCATAATACCGCTTCCTAAAGTTGGTGGATTTTTACCTCTAGTTCCTATACTAACAGCCCTCGGAGCAATTGGAGGTCTAGCATCTGGTGGATCAGCTATCGTTAAAGCTATAAATGAAGCAAAATCTGCTCGAAAGCAATTCGAAGAAGCAAATCGTCATAATAAAACTATGGAAGCCATAGCAATGGGAAAAGGTCTATATCTGAAACCGTACAGGAAGGGATACGGATTATTTTATCATTCACAACCAAAAAACTATTGAAGAACCTACCCAGGCGAGCGCTTACAGACATCGATTTGCTCAGATATACAAAATATCTACCACATTTTAGAGGTGTTTTTATGCGCGATACTTTACCAAGGCAACCTTATCCAATTGAATGTGGCATCGTTAATCTGGATTCTTCTTTCGGTTCTGGAACACACTGGGTAGCATACAAAAAAAACAAAAACGATAAAGAGTATTTTGATAGCTTTGGAAACCTTCAACCACCCCAAGAAATTGTGAAATATCTAGGAAACAACATAAAATACAACTATAACCAACAGCAAAATTATAATTCTTTTAACTGCGGTCACTTGTGTCTGAAATTTCTTTATAAATAAAACAAAAAACAAAAATTTAATTTTTTTTTTTTTTTTTTCAAAAATAAACCCGTTTTCTTTATTACATTTTTTTATAAGTATATTTTGATATACAATTAGATGATGATGATGATGATGATGATGATGATTCTTTTTTATTGTCCATGTATGTTTTAAAAGGGTTCCTTATTACAGACAAAAAAGTGGCTTACTGACAAGACTAAAACGCTTGTACAGACGGTTTACGGACACACGAGATCTGGAGATAAGGACACTGAAGTCGTCCATCAAAAACATCAACCAATTGATCAAAGAAAATTATAGGTTGTCCATTAATTTGTTTTGGGACAACAAAATTCGGGCCGTGAACGCTACCGACCCGAGTATGTTCCCACAAATTAATAAGATATTCAGAAGAAAAGATCAAAACGACCTTCCGTGTCTTAAGCTCCAGAGGACGACACAAAACAGAGACGTACTTCTGACAGCAGGCATAGACCCAGATGACGCCGTCTTGGACGATGACCTCTTCATAATCGAAGATCCGCAGGAGAAGGTGGAGGCTGTGGGGGCTGCTTTCCAGCAAGTGTACAAGGTGAATGCTAGCATTCGCCCGAATCATGACCTGGAGAACAGAGCTCTGCTTCATCACTTATGGCTCCGAAACGATATAAGCGAATGGCGATCTGAGAACCTTGGTTTTACCGGGTTTAATGATGAAGATTTGGCAAACGCCATAATCGCCGACCGAAATGGGCCCAGTCCCCTGTTAATTTCGAAGAATGAGCTCCAGCTCATCTTCGATTCATTAAAGAAAAAGAAGTCTGCAGGAGTCGATGGTATATCCAACGTTGTACTACGACATTTGCCTCAAGAAGCAGTTGACATTTATACCACACTGTTTAACAACGCGCTGAATAATGCATATTATCCAGTGCGGTGGAAGACAGCTGTAGTGCACCCTCTCCCAAAAAAGGGAAAGGACAACTCCAATCCGGCGAATCTCCGGTCGATAAGTCTTCTTCCGAGTATCAGCAAAGTATTTGAAAAGGTTATTAATAGAGCCCTGTTCAAGTGGGCGGAGGACAAAAATATCATCCCGGATAATCAGTTCGGTTTTAAGGCGGGACATGACACAATTCATGCCGCGTCTAAACTAGTTTCTGATATCCAATGGAACAAAACTAAAAAGCAGTGTACGGGTGCCTGTCTGGTTGATTTGGAGAAGGCCTTCGACACCGTATGGTTAGAAGGTCTCTATCTAAAGCTAACCAGACTAGGTATAAGTAAACCTCTATTGTATATGCTTTATGACATGCTAAATGGTAGAAAGTTTGTTGTCAAGAGTGGCAATGTAACTTCTACCGCAATTTTTAATATTAATAATGGTCTTCAGCAGGGAGCGGTTAACTCGCCGATTCTATTCAGCATTTACACCAGCTATCTGATAGGTAGTCTAACTCAGGCAATTGCGTACGCCGACGATCTAATTGCGTACAGAACAGCTAATACAGTTGAGGTCATCAAAAGTCTCTTGCAGAGTGACTTCGACAAGATTCAGCGATATTGTGATGACTGGAAGTTGAAAATCAACTTCCAGAAATCAGAAACTATTTTGTTTAGGACTCCGTTGTCTAGCGCCTCAAGGGATACGAGAAAGAACTGGCGCAAGCTGGTGATCGTAGGGCCACATGGACATCCACTGGCGAGTAAAAGTGTAGTAAAGTACCTTGGCATCTGGTTGGATCAGTACCTGTATTTCGACAGACATATTGGTGCTGCTTTGGCCAGGGCTAGGGGAGCCTTTGCCTTGACAAAACGACTGTTTTATAGCAGCCGTCTTGACAGCAGGGTGAAGGTGATTTGCTATATGGCCCTCATCAGGCCGATGATTGCCTACGGATGCCCGGTGTGGTTCAACGTTGCCCCATCTCAAATGGAAAAGATTCGGGTGTTTGAGAGGCAATGTCTTAGACGTTGCCTTGGATTACACAGAACACCAGAGTCGGAGTACACAAGATATTATTCCAACCAGGTTCTATACAACGGAGCCAACATAAACAGAATAGATAATTTTTTGTTCAAGCTGATTCGGGGTCACGTTGCAAGAGCGATGTCCTCAACTAACAGCTTAATTTTTGGGGCGTATTACCCCAATAACGAATATTTTGAGAGTGCGCGGTTAAGTGGTTACATCCCTCCCGAGGCATTCCTCTATTTAGACAGTCGAGGGCTGATACAGGATGGAGGGGCGGTTCCGCTCATCTACCACGTCAGCCGGAAAACTGTGGATAGGCGACTCCTGTATGGTCGAGACGTCATCGCTCAAGGTGGAGAAGAGCACCTTCGGTTCAGTAGGACTGTGTCCGATCGGGACCGGAGGGATAGGGCGAAACAGGAGAACCAGTTCTGGTGGCTCTCTGAACAGCATCGTGATATATAAAGTCGATGAAGATGATATATCTTGGTCGACTTACATAGATTTAGGGCATTAGGTATAGGGAACAGTCAGGGTGGCACCAAAAAAAATTAAAAATATGTATGTATGCGGGGGCATACGTGCATGTATCTGCGTGTCTGTACATGTATGTGCGTACGTATATGTATGTGCGTATGTACATGTGTGGGTGGCTTGCATGCTGGTGTGTGTCTGCATGCATATAAAAAATAAACAAAAAAAAAATTAAAAAACGAAAAAAATGCTGCTGTGGCTGTTCTAGTTTTTAAGTAGTTTTAAGTATTATTAGGTATTTTAAGTAGTTTAAGTTATTTTTAGTTAGTATAAGTTAGTTTTATTTAGTTTTAATTATTTTTAATATATATTTAGGTTTAGTTTATAGGTAAAAAAAAAAAAAAAAAAAAAAAAAAAAAAAAAAAAAAAAAAAAAAAAATGATCAGATATCAAGTTTTTTGTATATAAGTTTCTTGAAATATAAAATAAATAAAAAAAAAAATTAGATTTAATTAAAATAGTTTTTAGGTCGAAAGACATTAGTTGTAAGAGTTATTGTTTAATTTAGAGCGCCCGTAAAGGGCCAGTAAATTAGTTGTAAGTTATTGATAATTAGGCTAGTTTTAAACATTTTTGTCTAGCTTTCAGATAGTTATAAGTTAAAATGAAATAAAAATGAATTAAAAAAAAAAAAAAAAAAAAAAAAAAAAAAAAAAAGGGTTCCTTATTACAAGATACTGCAGCTTCTTAAGTGTTGTATCTTTCATTCCAACCTTATCTTTATCCATCCTTCTCGATTGGATGCTGTGATCAAACTAAAAGTGATCCCAGCAAGTTCAGTTTTTCGTTCGCATTTTTATCTCAACTTTCTTATAAATGATTTCACAATCTACGAAATTGTCATATCATATATCTGTTTATACTTTTTAACATCGATCAGTTCAACATCAGATCGGAACTCTGTGTCTTGTGTTGTAAATAATTCAATTTCACCATTACTCATAATTCTTTCGGTGGAATATTCACGATATTCATAACAAGCTATTACCAAAGTACGTTTCTTATAATTACTATCGTATGAACAACGAATTGTCAGATCTAATTGATCATATTCTAACTTAAAATGTCTGTAAAAAATATTTTCACTTTCAATTATTCCTTGTATATCCTTCTCTTTTCTCAACAAATCTTGCCTGAATGCCTCTATAGCCTCTTTGACAGTAAAATATTTTACTTGGGACTTTTCTGTTGTTGTTGTAGTTGTTGTTGTTTTATTATTATCATTTTGTTGATGAATGATCTCATTGATCTTCATTAATTGAAAGGACAAATCAATTTTTAAAGTATCATTGCTAGGTAGCAGCAAAGAGAATTCCAAATTTCCTTTATTCTCAGCATTAGCTGTAATATTTAGTGGTATTGGGATAGCTTGTAATAAACCCAATGAAAAGCAAACTATCAGCAAGGAATATTTATACATTTTGTTTGATTATTCGGAAGAGATGAACACACCTTACCAGAGAAAAGTCAAATTAATACTAAATTAAAATTCTTTAAATTAAATCTTTTTATTTATTCTGTTATTATATAATGACATTATTTTCTTTGCACGTATTACTATACTCTCCATCATATAACAACCACAAGTATCGGGTCCGTCTTGACATGTATCTGATGACCAGCTGCATGTTGAATAATGGTATCCATATTTAGAAGTAATAAGAGAAGCATGAGTGTATTCACATAATTTTATGTAGCAATGTTTAATATCCTCATAATGCTCATCCAACAAAATGTCCTTGTTGCCTATTAAAAAGTTAGAAATTTGCTTCCTAAGCTGATCGAAATTTATGTCCACCATCCTTTCTATTATCAGTTTCAGCAATAATAAGTTGATCCAACAATTTTATGTCTTCTTCATCAATATCACTTAGCTTAGTATCAAAATCATTAAATACACAATGTTCATTAAAACGATTTGTTGTTCTCAGGGGATGAAAACCATCAGTTGTGACTCCTATTAATGTTATTGTACCACCGACTACTTCAATTTTAAGATGCTCATTAATATTAAATTGATATAATATTGATGATAAACTTCCAGATAGTGAATCTCCTCTACACATATTCAACAATAAACATTTATTCCCATCCTCCGGTGTTAGATAAACTGATAAATTACTATAAATTATATCTACTCTTACAATTTTAAAATATTTCCACGATGAGAGGCAAGTGCAATATCGATCACCCGATTTTATAGTTTGAATCCAAAACATCCCTTACACACAAATTCTTCTATAAACATGTATGCAGCAAGTACACCTCTTAGAAGACGAAGAGTGACAATTGCAATTTTTATTACACGTCTTGATCAGATGTATCCAATACATTTCCGACAAATAATGATTAATTCATGATACCAACTCTATTTATATAATTATAAGTGTGCACATCACAGCAAAATAAATCCTAAAAATAGATCATTCATCAAACATAATATAAAAATAAAACTATAAACAACTAAACCACAATTGGAACATCATAATCACAATCCGAACATCGTAACCACAATTAGAACACCCTAACCACAATTGGAACATCCAACTGTCAATCAAATCAAAACCACAAGAAGGTTGGTGTTTTGCACCACTTTACGAACGCCAGAACCTACCAATCCATAGGGTGGTGTTTGCACCACTTTACGAACGCCAGAACCTACCAATCTATACTACTGATGATGATGCACTCGTCGGTCGTCGTGAATCATGATATCGCAGCATGGTATAAGCCTCCTTCTTCGGTACTTGCAACTTGTCACAGGATATTTGTAGAAGGCTTTAATTAAATTCACCCAGCAATGAAGAACGGTGCTGAATTAATTACACACCTTCTCACACCCACACCCACCAATCCGACCCCACCCACATTGGCGCACAGTGGCGGGATATTTGAAGCTGAAAATTGACATTATGCCAATGAAACTGTAGAAAGTGTTGTAGGGTGTTTGGTTTGGGTTGGTTTGGTGAATATGGGTAAAGAAATGGAATGGGGCATCATTGAAGTGCGCTCGAGCGCAAGAAAGCAATTGAAAACAGTTGAAAGGGGAATTTTTACTTGCGGTAAATACGCCATTCGCCGAAATTCCCAACATATCAGCGGTTTTTTCAACAACTAAAGTAAACGACGAAAACAGACGTTTACATAAAAAATATGAAAAGAAGGAGAACGGATAGGGCCATCAATGTTTGGGAAAGACTTCGATCTCAATTTTGCTTTTTTTTCTGTCTGACATTTCTATGGGACAAGTATTGGTGTCATAAAATTATTGATTTTCGATTTTTAAGATTGTTTAGAAGAAAAATGCCAATTTCTGCAAGCAATAAATCTAGCAATTTAGAAACTAATATTGATTCAAAAACCTTATTTAAATGAATTTCAAATCATATATCAAGTTTTTAATAACAAATATTTTGAATACAACACTATTCGCACGAAAAAGAAAGGAATGAGCAGAAAAAGATGGTAAATTTGGTATGCCAAGGAATGTGAGCTTTGCCAGAAGAAGATCAGTTTCTTCTTTTTTTTTTATTTATTAAAATAAACTAACTGACCCGGTGAACTTCGTTCCGTGTTAAATAAAATAAATCATCAATGTCGTTTTGAAAGTCCAGCATGTCCTTTATAGTAAGGATGTAATTGTTTTTAGAATAAGTTGAATTCAATAGATGGAAAATTCGTACATTTGAGGTCACTGATATTTTATTGTGATAAAGCGATGACGTTGTTTGTTTTGTTATCTGGGGCACAACGCTACTGTGGTATTTTTCTATCTCGACGTACATTTCGATGCAAATTTTTTCTTTTATAATGGTTTTGACTGCCATTAAAGTTATAAAGGACAGTGCGAGTGTAAGGAAAGTAAAGAAGGATGTGCTAGGAGATACTGATGCACATTGGTTTTGAATTTCTGATTATCAAAATAGAAGTGAAAATATAGCTAAATTTTCTATCTAAGCCCGACCCCGAAATTTCACAATACCATGGTAGTTTGAGTAGCATTATTTATGATGCTTTGAAGAGAATTGATATAAAAATTATGTGAAAACTAGCTACAATTACAGTCAACTCCACTAATTTAAACAACGCTAATTGAATAATATTGAACGAACTCCGCATAATTAAAACTTATCACCTGAAATTGTTTTTGCTTTTAATTGAATACATCGACTTTACTCGAATTTCAATATAACTGTTTTTGTTAGCAAATTAGCGATTAAAATTGTCACTTTTAAAAAATTCACAATGAATGACGTGAATGGGGAAAAAATAAACCTGATGATGCTTTTAACGATATTGAAAACTAAATGGCAATTTATACAGAACTAATTAAATTATTGTTTGTGTCGTATAGTATAAACAATTAATTTAGTTTTTTTAATTTTAGATTTTTAAACTGGATAAGTGAAATTATTTGGTGTTATCGGAACTCTAGTTAAGTGAAACTGTATTAAATAAAAATCATTTGAGAAAAATTAAGAATCAAATGAAAATTGTAATACCTAGCTTTTAAGTTATCTTTATTTAGAAGGTGTTTGTTTTTATAACACAATTCTATATACTACGATTTGTTAAGTTCATATTGGTAATACGCTCACTTGCCAACTGATAAGCCCAAGTGAGATCGTCGGGACGAAATGCAAATTTTGTGGCCGTTAAAAGCTATTTTGTTATTTTTATTTCCAAAGGAAACACTCAAACAAAAAAAAAACAAAAAATTAAAAAAAATATAAAACAAGTACCAACAATCTAAAATATAAGTTAATTGAAATTACATATACGCTACATAACACTATCGTTTGTTTCAACTAAAATAACGAGTTCATAGTGTAGAGTTTTTACATGCGATTATAGGTACTATAAGGCAAGTTATGTATTCGTAAATTTTTTTTTTCTAACAATCAAACATGACATTACGATCATAGAGAACGCCAAAAAATTGGGTCCCCAATTCCGTCTGTCTGTCATGATGTCTATCTGTCTGTCTGGCCTCGAGCCTACAGCTTAAACGCTTTGATAGATTTGCTTAAAACTTGGTACATATTGTTTTTTGCGGTAATATGCCCACAGGTTTTTTTCATTTTTTTAAGACGACAAATAATAGTAGCTCCCATACATTTTTTTGGCCAAAAACAAAAATATTATTTCTCTTAAAAACGGCACCAATGATTTTTATAAAAAAAATCAGTTCATTAATGAAGGTACCTTTGAATAATTTCTTTTTTTTTTTTGGAAAAATTTGTTATTTATGGTACCTCTAGTAGAACCATTTTTTTGGTTTTCGAACGGAAACGGTTAATCTGATTTTTTTGAATTTTTTTACGCAGAAGCTTATAAAAAGTTTAAACACTATTGTATACCAAAATTTTTCAAAACATATTTTTTTTTCGAATTTTTTTTTTTTTTTTTTGAAACTTCAAAATTTCGAAAACGACTAAATAGATGTTTTCGAAACTTCGTATTTAGAGGTTTTTTGACATTATCTTGAATAGTTACTATTTTTCTAAAATAAAAAACAACGGTACCTCCCATACAAAAGTTAAAAAACCGTTAAGAAAAAAATGTATTTCTCGAAAATGGCTCCAAGAATTTTTATAAAAAAATTTGTGTGTTCTTAAATTAGTAGAGTTCACTTTTAGGTATAAAAATATTTCTTTTTGCGTACTTATTAACGGTACTTCCCATAGAACTACTTTTCATATTTTCGACTTTCTCAATATTGGATAAACCGATTAAAATAATAATGCTCCCTAAGATTGTTAATAAGACTGCGTACTCAAGTTTTCAAAAAAAAAAGTTTTTCTAGTTTTAAAAAATAAATAATTTTTTTTTTAATCGATTTTTCAAAAACCAGTCACAAAAGTTTTTTTTTTAATTTGAATTTTATATGTATATTAATAATAACTAGTATGTGTATTATCCATTTATTTCTACCTTGTTATTACTCCCTTTTTACCTATTTTTGCGTACGTCACTGAATACTAAATACAATGTAGGCCCCCATACAACTATATATACATATCGTCGCCCGAGAATTGGTTTGTTCCATACGCCACTTTTGTCGGTTTTGAGTTAGGAATGGATTCTATGGTAATTTTGTATGCTCTTTCTAAATCTGTGATCAGATTTGCGCTACGTCTTTTCAATCCCGAGATATCCAACATCAATTTTGATCCATATCCACCAAAATCAACATTTACTAGAATTGTTTTGTGCCATAAACCATTTTTTGGCGTTTGGGACATTTTTTCCATATAATTTTTGTCAAGTTTTTTGTCAGAATTGTTTTGTTCCACGTGCATATTACGGTGACAAGGGATAGAATACTAAGAATGTTGAGAATTGGTTTGTCCTACGTGCACTTGTGTTAAAGAAATGCTTTGTTTATGGGGCAATGATCGCAAACAAAATTTTAGTATTGGTTTGTGCCATATCCATTACAATTGTGTAGATATCCCGAGACAATTGTATGCAATCAGTTAGTCGTGGCTTGGCTGCCAAAGTGGAAGGGCGTGCGCGGTCGGTGAAGTTTATATTTTTTTTGTTTTTGCAATAAACGCTATGTCATCCGAACCTGAGTCTGTGGCCAGCGGCGTCCTAAAGTAAGTATCTGCTATAATTATTCTTACAATTTATTTATAATATATTATATTTTTTTAATAATGTATTTTTTTTTTTTTTTTCAAATAAAGTATGTTTGATGACCAGTTCTTGCCCAAGGATAGTTCTACCTCTTCATCATCGGGAGACTTTTCAAGTAATTAAAACTTACTCATTTATTTCAATACTATACTTACTACTAACTGCTATTTTTCCGAAAGGTGATGATTCAAGAGCTGATCCAAATTATTCAGCTGATAGTAGTGGTTGTGACAGCCAAATAATTCCAACAACGTCAAAAACCCTCACTGAAACAGAAGTAGTTGTAGTTGACGAAAATGAGCGAAGCTTGCCATCCGATTTTAATGATTCTTCAGGCATATATTTTATCCTTAAAAGTTAAAAACCATAAGGGGACCTTTATTTTACTATATTTTTCAGAAAGTGAAAACACATCTCCAAAGCCATCACGTAAAAGACAGCGTCATCCAGAGTTGTGGAAATCCCAGGTCCGAAAAAAGCTCAGAGAATCGGGTAAGTCGTATACAACCATCGACAACAAGGTAATTCCTGGCAAAGGTCCGAAGGCTGCATGCAAGAGTTCGTGTTTCTACATGTGCACAAAATTCTTTACTGAATCGGAGAGATTAGATATTTTTAATTCGTTTTGGAGGCTGTCAGACGAAGAAAAGAATAATTTTTATTTCAAATTCATAACCCGAAAAAAAGTAAAACGTCGAAGAGTCAAGCCAACAGAAAATGAAAAGGACGCATAGAATCATTCGTTCCTTTATTATTTCGATAATTCCATTAAATGTAAGCAACGCGTCTGTAGAACATTTTTTATGAATACGTTGTGCGTGAGTAAAACAAGAATATATTACTGTTTTGCGAATTTAACAAGTCCAAAAACTGGTGCACCGATGCCAAGAACTAAAGGAAAAAATATCAAACGTGTCACTCCCCCTGAAAAACTGATAGATGTTCGAAATCATATTAACAGTTTCCCCACGATTGATTCCCATTATTGTCGCTCAACTTCAGATAAGAAATATCTGGAAAGCAATCTCAGCTTAGCTCGGATGTACAGACTTTATGTTGAAGATTATCAAAATCCAGTAAAAGAGAATGATTACCGATCAATTTTCAATAGCGAATTCAATCTTTCATTTCATAAACCTAAGAAAGACCAATGCGACAAATGCGTTTTATTTAAAAATAATGAAAACAATCTGACACCGGATGAAAAAGCTAAATTTGAAGAACACATAAAAGAGAAAAAGCTTTTGAAAGCCGACCGAGATTTAGATAGAAGCAATTTGGATGCAACAAAATGTGTAATAAGCTATGACTTACAAAGTGTATTCAGCTTGCCAAGGGGAAATGCATCCGCATTTTACTATAAGAGGAAGCTTAATATGTTCAATCTAACTGCAACAGTTATAGTTGCTATCCCTGGCATAAAAAGATTTACTTATTGCGTAGTTTGGACAGAAGCTCATAGTGGTCGCTCAGGAAATGACATTGCAAGTGCATTAATAAAAATTTTGGACAGGCTTATCGAAGTATACCCCACCTTAAAATCCATCATACTATGGAGTGATTCATGTGTTCCGCAGAATAGGAACAAAATCAATTCCACCGCAATTAAAATGTTCCTGAACCGAAGTGATGTAGAGATGATTGTCCAGAGATATTCCGAGCCGGGACATTCCCGTATTCATTCGGCAATCGATAAATATTTGAAAAACCTTGAGATTCATAGTCCACTTCACCTAGTCAAGCTTTTAACAAGCATGAACACAGACAAAGTTGAACTTAAAATTATTCAAATGCTTCCTGAAGATTTTAAGGCGTATTCTATTTTGGCTAACAAAATGGACTTCAGCAAAGTACCTTTTTCCAAAGTAAAAATATTACTTTATGAAAAAAATTTCGATTTTGAAATAAAATTTAAAAACTCGGCGAAAGAAAAAGAGTACAAAACTGTAAGTTTATTTAAGACAGCCACCAAGGGTGCACTACCAACACCGAAAAATTTGCTTTGTGCAAAATTAACACAAACCTTTAAAACACCGATCTCAAAAGAAAAGAAAAAAGACCTTAAAGACTTGTTACCGTTTTTACCTGAAATTGATAAGCAATATTTTAAATCATTGCTTAATATTTAGAAACTAAAAAAGTGATAGCAGTAGAACTGCTTTTTTATTTTGTTTTTACCAAATTAATGTATTTACAATGTACTATCTTTTTAAGTAATGAATTAATAAGTATATTGTACTGTAAATGAAAACTTTGTTATAGCAGTAGAACTGCTTTAATTTTTTTTGTTTTTTTTTTTGTCTATTTTTAAAGAAAAATGTTTATTTTTTATTTTGTTTTTTTAATAAAGACTTTATTGAAAACAAAGATATAATCGATTTTCTTTAAAAATTTTAGCATCCAACTACATGCTTTCCTGCCTTTCACATTATATGTATATTGATGAGAATTGGTTTGTGCCATATTCATTTTTGTGTGTTCCACGTGTATGGAAAAAAAATCATTTTCAAAATGTATGAGGTGGGATACAGCAAAAAAAGTAGACTTTTGAGCTGATTACCGTATCTTGTTAACGGTAAGGCAAAACACTTTGAAAATTGGTAGGTGAAGTCCTAATAAGACTAACTTCAATTTAAAAAAATAAAAATAAAATCCTATCGCACAGTTTCGGAGTACTAAGTACGGGAACCTTTAAATGCGTTTTTCTCGAAAAAGTGCCAATGGCGTATGGAACAAACCAATTCTCGGGCGACGATATGTGCTTTAAAAATCACATGAATCTGGTGTATGCATTTTGCAACTAAATTATGAAGTCTTATGTATATAGCTACCTACCCACCTGCATCCTTCATTTTCATTATTATATGTACATGTTTACATACTTCGGTTCCATCAATATGTATATATATGTATGTAGATACATTTTACTCTCCTAACATACATAATTAAAATCCATAACTAAGATATAAATATACATTTGTAGGTAGGTACCTATGTAAGTATTCCTCAAATCATCCATTCCACAATTCATTGTACTAAGAATCAAGTTAATCTTGCCTACATAGACTTTAAGCCTGCATAGGATAACTAAAGCTCAACGGTTAGCTACATTAAAGTTGTTAGCTACAAGAGCAAGTTCGTACGATCCAGTCGTGCATTTTGTTTCACATCGTTTTTGTATTATTTCGTTTTAGTCGTTTCGCATTTCCTTTATTCAGTATTTTAATCAAAATGTTTTTCAATTACTTTGTATACATTTGTTTTGAAAAAAAAATCATTAGGTATTTTACTTAGTTCGTTTTAAGTTCATTCCGGTTTGCATAATTTAGATTTTCGATTATTTATTTTTTTGTTCATTTCGATTTCAATTACTTCGCGAACTTGTGTTTCGTCTTTATTTAATTTATTTTTGATGTAAGGATTGAAATCTACACTAACAGTGCGTAAGGGATGGCATGCTGCCTCCCTGCAACCAACCTGCTTGGGCCAATTACAGAGTTTGGGGTAGGGTCGAGTTTGGGTGTACCTATACAAAGTGTTTTGTGTAATATTTATTAAAATACAAATCGGGCTAAGCGGAATAAACCGGAATTTTGAATATTTTATTTAAATAAACATTTCCTTCATTACACAAAAAAAAACTTAACAACACATAAACAAAAAATAAATTTACATAAGTTCTAATAAAGTTTTATATTAGACGCAAATGACAGTAGATTCTAATAACAAACAAAATTCGAAATAAACCTTTGGCCTAAATAACTCATTGCACTTTTAACTGAAATGCAAAAACGAGTAAAAAATTAAAGAAAGAAATGCGAAGTGATCGTGGGGCAAAACATTTGAAAAATAAAGCGATACAAAAACGAAGTTATTATGAACGAAGTAAACCAAGGTCGATGTAAGAAAGGGGGTAACAACGAAATGCGAAGTGAAAAAATCGAAACAACAGGCAAACCTTTTTTTCTGGTAACAACATCCCACCCCACCGACCGGCGCGGCGACCGAGTTCGGATAAGCGTGTGCTAGCAGGACTACCCGCTACATAGAAACCCCTTTCATGGCTCTACTGAATGGTTCGGTTTGTCTGAATCAGTCGGTTCATGGAAGTAGGTAACGGAAGAAAGGGTTAAACGCAAGAAGTGTTAGAATTCGTTACAAACCTTAGAATATCCCCTATCAAATCTCCAACATTCTTTTCTTTTATCCATTTTCTCTCTTGCAAAATGATTTTTTTTTTTTTGAAAAATTGATCTGTTTGTTTATTGTTTATATTTTTTTTTGGTGAGCGTATCAGAATCACGATTTTTAAAATCCCGTTTTTTTTTAAATCTCGTCTTCTAAAATATTTTCTTTAAGTCCCGCTTTTAATAATGCCCTTTAAGCTAAATCCGGTCTCTCGAAAACCTGCTTTGTAAAACCTTGTTTGATCCCTTTTAGCCCGTTACTTATTTTGAAAAATATTACACAAAACATAGCAAAAGCGGAATGGCAAAAATCGGCATTTATACCCGAGATTATAAAAAGCGGGATTTCGAAACGAGCGCTTTTTTGTTTACATTACAAAATCTGCTTTCTGCTTAAGTCTGGATTTTTTTCGTGGTGAAATACCTCTTTATCGAAAAAATCCCCAATGTTGTCTGCAAATAATCGGACCATCGCCTATGTCGTTCTGCTTAATTGCGCTTTCACACTGCCTTATTCAAATTCATCATGAAATTTCCCGACGCTAGCTGGTTTTCCTTCCAGGCGCGGTGGATCCAATGAAAGCATCAAGTCATAAGTCCCATTTTATTTTTCAAATTAGAAAAAAAAAAATAAGTTTTCGAAAACAAAAGAAAAGAAAAATATTTAATTTCTCCTAATATGATACAACTCACTAATAATGAAGAATTTTTTACAACCACTTAAGAAAAACAGCGTCGGAAATACTCTATTTTGTAAAATCTAAAATGTTTCCATGCAGATTTTGTAAGAATGAGGAACAGCGAATAATATTCCTCTGGTATTCGGGGACGAACTACTGTCATCTGTGTCAAACTGTCATCAACTATGCGATAGACTGACCGTCTCTTTATAATTGAATACTGATGACGTCGATTATATTTCCAAGATATTGAGATTATGCAATGAGGGCTGCCGTACTCTGTCTTAGTAAGAAAAGAGAGCAATATTTTTCATAATACTTTTATATTCAGAATTTTAATACTATAAATCAGTGCTTAAATTTCAAACACTCGCATTTTTCTTGATCACTTTTCAGCAAAAATTCTTCAAGTTATATATCTTTATCATAAATTCAACTCATATTTATATAGCTTTGAATGGATTAGTGATTTTAGCATACTCGTATTATGTAACTAGTTGAACGTCCTCCTTTTAGAGCATATTCGTGGCTTAGATCTCGTGAAACTATGGTCCAGAAAATTTTCCTGATCTTGTGTTATCCCTCTTACCTTCTTAAACAAAAATACATGAATACTCGTAAGTATTACCAATATTTCCCAAATCGAAAATATTTAACAACGATTGATTCGATCCTTCTTCACTGACTGTCTTGGCTCAATCTATTGATCCTACTTCCTTATCAAGACCGCATTAAACTTTTAAATTCACACGTAAGAACGAAAAATACCTAATACCTATCCGAAAATATCTGTATTATTGGATTCCTTTTAGACTTCTTTGACCATTCACAACTTTTTTATTCTTCACTACTGAAATAACCGAAATTTTGGCCTTTTTCTATCTCTGTCCCCCCACCAACGCATCGTACCACTTATGACGTCAATAATTAAAAAACATCACGTACATATGCTCCAGAGTATTAATCTGTCCGTTAACTAGGCCAATTTCAATGTTCAACCTCAGTTAGGTCTTCCCAAAAACTAAATAAGAGCTCTATAAGAGCTCTTTAAGAACTCCATAAGAGCCTTATAAGACCTATTCGTTTCCTATTTATTAAGATTGATTAAAAATTAGCTATGGAGCTTGTGCTGACACCGCAAAATTATAGAAAATTGATATCTTCAACTGTGACCCTAAAAGATTCAAGATTAATAAATTTCGAACTTGAAACAAAATAGATAATTTTACATTTTCAGCAACTTAGTGCGACAAATACAGTCACTATCTTAAGGTTCTCTTTGTACAGAAACCGTACCGCAAAGCATTCACCCTTCACTTTTCGAAAACCCGGAATACTTTACAAGCTTCCATTGTATAATGGAAATAAAAGATTGATCGACCGACCTATGCTTAAACCCTGGAAAGTTATTCTACAAGTATATACATATATGCATAACCCGAATACCACCTTTGGTTGTCCACCAGGTAGGTACGAGAGAGGTACAAGCCTGTAGAATAGGAACACCACTGCTGCGTTCAATAGCTTTTGAATCCTTTATAGAAGTTGCTGTTTCCGCCCGCCATTTCATGTCATGCACATGTGTTTTCTTTCCTTGAAGGGATTTAAATGAGTGACATTTTTTTTTTTTTTTACTTTCCTCTTTCCTCGCTCTCTGATGTTGTTTTTAGTATTTACAAAATCCATTCGTTGTCGTGTCGTTTTACTGTGGGCTGAGTCCTGATGACGTCCTTCTCGACGTTTGCGTTACGTCTTTCAGCAGAACAGCATATAATGTTCTCTTTCATAATTCCATTGTTGTTGTTGTTGTTGTTATTGTTTTTGATGCCGCAGATTTATTTTGTTCGTTGCGCAATTTATTGTGCACGCTGTTGACAGATTTAAGCATATGACAAAATTTGATATTTATGTAAATTGAACAGTAATGCCTGCAGGTAAGAACCTGCTAGAATGGTTGAAAGATGGGGATAATTGGCTTTTAGTTGTATATGTGTGTGTGTGTTGATAGAGGATGAACACAGAGGTTCCTGGAAATGTAAAATGTGAAAATAATAGCTTGCGGTGTTTAGAGCCTGCAAAATGAATGCCATTGATTTACAGGATATGATGCAGGATATTACAAGGTGTGTCAGTGTGAGGATAAAATATTGAGTGACGGGGTGGCAGGAGTATTTTGGTTTTTGCTGTGAAGCGGCGCGCCACAAGAAAGCAATGTTAATATTTTTTTTGTTTTATTTTCTCCTTAAAATAATGCCAAGACATCCTAAAGGATATGCCAACGATGACGGCTCCGGTGTACGTTAACAACTGTAATCCCTAGATGTGTTTTATAAATCCAAATGGACAAAAAGGAATGACATTCTTTCTCGAAATAGATTAGCTGGCATTTACCTCACTGCTCGATGCTGTCTTGAATCTAAAATTATGGCACGCTCCTTTCTAACTGTTTTATTATGGCAACAACTATGATGAGTCTTAGCAGTACTCTTGTTGCCATGACAATGCCGGTTTTGAAGTTTGAATTTTTTTTTCCTTATTTATTTCCTTATTCCTTTCCATTTCCTTATTTAAAAAGGAATAGACTTGAAAAAAGCGGAGCATCTTAAATAGATACAGCTTTGGAATAATAATTACTTAACGTAAAAACGACGTCAAACTTCATACATTCCATTTCTCCAACATTTATGAGGTGATGACGTGGAATGAAATGATGTCAGATTTAGTCATGTATTCGTTATGAAACGGAAATGTAATTAGCCTTATTGGAAATAAAATCTCCCTCGGGTTTCCTGGTATGATACTATATTATACCTACTCTCTAATCATAATCAATTTCGAAAGCAGGAAAAAAATAGGATTCCCGGATTTATTTTCCGGTGCAGGAGGTAATCGGTGATGATGATTGAAGATTTAGTAGAGTAGGTAGACTAATGGAAAAAGTTAAATACCGGAATTTTCTATAAGAGTTATAAATTTCACATATTTCAGAGAATTCGTTATTTCCGCAATATGGGTTTATAAACTGCTATACTTTAAGCTAAGATATATAATTTGAAATATATGATATGATAGATATGATAGAGGAGACGAAAAAAGATGGTCTAAAAATTCTGTCCGTCTGTATGTCTGTCTGTCAGTCTGTCAGTCGGTCTGTATGTATATGTAGACACCTACAGCCCAAACGGGTGGGCCGAATTGCTTCGAACTTGGTATATAGAGTTTTTTAGGTATTGTACAGAGGGGAAATTGAAATTTTTTTTAGCTCAAAAAATAATGGTACCTGCCATATAACCGTTACGTTCAAACCTATTTTTCTCGGAAACGCCTTTAACGATTTTGATAAACAGAAATCATTCCGGCTTTTTAGATACGACCGATCATATGGCTTAAAAAAAATAGAAAAATGTCTGAAAACGGTACTTTCCATAGAACCGATTTTTTTTGCTTTCGACTTTCTCATAAACGGCTCAACCGATTCTTTCGAGATTTCACACATATATAGGTTTAGGTTGCCCAAATTATACCGCGTACCAATATTTTTAACTAATATTTTTTTGTATTTTTAAAACCATTCTTAAGAAAAAAATTTTAAAAATTTATATTTCGAAAACTGCTCATTAAATTTTTTTCAAAAATTTTCTTTACATGTATTTTCTGAATACCTATAAATTGGCGTTTTTGATTTTTTTTTTTAATTTTCAAAAAGTTTTTTTTTTAACTTTTTTTCTCAAAAACCGCTTCACAGATTTTTAATTTTTTTTTTTCGTAAATAAAATGACGTACTTTTTTTGAGCTCAAATTAGTTTTAGTATTTATTTCAGAATTTTGGATTATTTTTTCCTTAATTTAACCGATTTAATCTTTTGTTTTAAAATTTATATTATTAAATATTTAATATTGTCATACCAATTTATTTTAGAACAAAATTTGAAAAATTTGTATATGTATATACAAAATAGTGTTAAAAATGACTTTAAAAATATATTTAGATTTTTAATAAAAATCTTTTGCATATTGCATACGATGTGATCGAACATAAGAGCAAGTTCGTGCGATACAGTCGTGCATTTTATTTTAAACGAAATTGGCCCCTTTTGATATTTCGTTCAAAAGACTTTTGTTTTATTCGTCGAGAATAACGTTTTATAATTGATATTCTCTCATTTTGAAGGTTACTCGCACTCAAACTATTTATTAGTTTTAGTGTGGATGGAATGTGGACAGATTGTGACAATTTGTTACAATTTGAATGAAATTAATAAAAAATTACTTACAAGATTCTCGTTTTTTTCTGTCTTCTATGTTTCTTGAAGTGTGACATCACGTCAACTAAAAGCAGGCAATACTTAATTATCGTCAAAATTATTCCTCAATGGCATGGCCACTGACCACTACCAACTGCGAAAACTTTCATGGATGCCATGTATAAGGTATATACTTATGTGTGACAGAGACGAATTAAGCACATAATTGGTATTTTCTTAATTCTTGAGAAAATCCAAGACTTTCAAAAATTAAGAAAATGTCCTATCCCTAAAATCATATTAAAAATGAACTGAAAAAATCCCTCGTGTGAATTATAAAGTGGTTCAGAAAAATATCCTGTATTACATAGTCAGCGACTGCAAATTCTACTGCCAATAGAGATCGGCCTTATTGTACTAGGGAATGTTCGAAGAATAAACGACAACTAATCCTCAGGCACTGTTCGTCTAAGAAATATGGCTAAGAATTAAAACTTTAAACTTACCAGTGGTTTTGGTGTGAAAAAAATTCTTTTTTATAGATTTCTATCGGATAACAAAAACATAACTTCCTTGACATCGCCGTTATAAAGAGTTTTCCATTTTGCGGTTTCAAAAGTATAGGGCTGGAATTCGACATCTGTCAAACTTAGTTGTTAAACCAATTTTTTTTCAGTTCAAAGTCTGACATTTACAAAAATGGATCGCTTAACTATCGCACAACGCATAAAAATTGTTAAAACCTTCTACAAAAATTGTGATTCTGCCACAGCCACATATCGTGCTTTAAGATGAGATTATGGTTTACATAATCGTCCAACTACGCAAGCAATTGGCAAACTTGTGAAGAAATTTGAAGAGACTGGATTGGTTGCAGATATTGTAAGGCCTGTGCATCATCGTTTCGCTCGTACCACTAAAAATATCGCTGCTGTAAGTGAAAGTGTTGCCGAAGACACGAATGTGTCGATTCCTCGTCTCGTCGTTCTCAGGAATTAGGACTGTCTAACAAACAAAATTTTCTTCAGCGACGACGCACATTTCTCACTCGGTAGGTATGTTAATAAACATAATTGTCGTGTTTGGTGTTCTGAGAATCATCAAGTTATTGAATAGATGCCATTACATCTTTGGTCCGGAATTGTGATTGGACCTTACTTCTTCGAAAACGACGTCACCGTCAATTCAAAGCGTTATGGTCATATGATAACCGACTTTTTTGTGACTGCTATTGAAGAACACGACTTGGAGAATATGTGGTTTCAACAAGACGGTGCCACATGCTACAAAACTCGAGCGAATATGGCCTTATTGCAAGAGACAATTTCTCGTCGTGTCGATATCAACTGGCCACCAAGATCACTATGTGTCAAAAAGTGGTCGAAAATTACCTTAAAAAATCGACAATTCGCGTGGTTGTCATTTAAATGATATAGTGTTTCAAATTATACATTTGAAAAAAAATCGAACTCGCGATTTTAATTAAACTTGAAATTACAATGATGGATAACACGAAAAAATTGGGTCCCGCAATTCCGCCTGTCTGTCTGTTTATAGGTCGATCTACAGCCTAAATGGCTGAAGAGATTTTCTTTAAACTTGGTGCTTATGCGTTTAAGTTGATTGTCTCGAATAGATTCTTGGATCGTTTTTTTAGCCCCAAAATAACGGTAGGTACCTAATATAGAATTTTTTCTACATTAATTAACTCTAAAACGCCTCTTACGATTTTGATGTTTAAAAAACATGTACACTACTAAGATATAGTCTACATTTTGGTCCACATTTTATTTAAAAAAATTTGGCGAAAATTAACAGCCTGATGTTAAACATCATTCTGCTTAGCAGTTTGCTAATACTAAAGCACTTTACTAATATTTTCCCCATTTTAAACACTTTTTAAGAAACACCATACTAAACCTATTTTTTGTTGATAAACTACAACTGAACACGCCTAAAATAGTACAAAAAAGTAAGCGAACATAACTTTTTGACGTTTGTAAATGTCAAGGTGGCATATGGATTTAGTACGATACTAAAGAGATAAAGAATCCATATGGTGATTTTAACTTTAATAAAATGTTAACAAGAAAGTAGAATACTAAGCGTTTAAGATTAGCAAAATGCTCTTTTTAACCTTGTATCATACTAAAACTGATTTAACATATTACTAAATCGACTAAAATTTTGCGCCATTGTTAGGAACGGTAGATATCATTTTATTCATTTTTGACTTTCTTATAAACGGCTCGACAGATTTAGATAAGATATTTATATAGAAGGTACTCCAAATTATAAATATTAATACATTTAAACTTTTTTCCAAACATTTTTTTTTGGATTTTTGAAAAAAACAATATAATTTTTTGTATTGAAAATACTATACTTCGAAAATCATGACGATTTTTTCTCGAAATTATATTTGTAAGCTTATTAAATAATATAATATACAATATACATAAAATGGCAATACCTACCAATTTTTTTTAGAAAAAAAAATTAAAGAAATTTTGTACATAAAAATTTTGGTTAAAAACGAATTTAAAAATATTTTTAGCCATTTCTACTAAAAATATTGTGCATAGGATGTGATTCAGCATAAGACCAAGTACGGGCGACACAGTCTCCAATTATTAATAAATTAATATTTATTAATTAATTAAACAATTAAGTTAAGGCGATTTGAACATCAAATACAATTCTAAACTAATGGTGGAATTTTCATGAAATAAAACCAAATTTACAACAATATACAATTATTTAAAATCGATACAAATGCATGTGCTATAACTTGTATAAGATATACAATCTACCTTGCTTTAGATGGCATAAGATGACTATATACAAACTTTAGCTTGTATAAGATGGCTATATGCAAGGTATCTACAAACGCACGTATAGCTTTCGTAAGATGTCAATAATACAAGCTATAACTGGTATAAAATGGCTTTGTGTAAGCTACCTGGCTATAGCTTGTATTAGATGGCTTAAAATAAGCTATTGATTGTTGCGCTCTAAATAAACACGTTGGCAGACCTATAGAAGGCCTTATAGATGTCATTTGCCTAATGAAACAATTTGCAAGCTATATACATGCTATAGCCTGCGAAATTCTCAAAATCGGACCAACTGCAAGCTAGCTTATAAGTAGGGCAGTGCTTCACTTGCCCTGCAAGTGTCTCGACGTGGCCAGGCTAAGAATACAATTCTATGGAAAACCTTTCCTTTCTGATCTAAAAGAACTGTCTGACAAAAAAAAATCAAAAATTTAATATCTTTCACTAACGGATCAAATGGCTCTAGCGATGCTCCATTTGATTGGTTTCCCTCCCAGTTTTTTGCTAAAAATCTTTTTATTCAGGTCCGTACGAGTTATTTGGTAAATAGGCGGTGCTTTCCAGGGCTACTTGGATAATGTGAGTTCGCTGTGACAATTTTTTAAAGCATCTACGTAAGTTTTGAAACCTTGTGTACAAAGTAGTTCTGTCTACATTTTAGCTAACGCAACTAAGTACTCCAATACTGTTTTCCATTACATTGTAGGTATAGCATAAACCTTGTTATAAAATGTTAAGGATCATAATTCAAAAATCTTCTCTCCACCAAACGCGCCCTCGTTAAACTACAAACCAACAATTCCATTCCACAGAGAAAACGCAGATGTTCAACTAAATTGTATCTGTCATCCAGAAGTATTGTTGTATTCTGTTTTTATGTACCAATCTGTTTTAACCAGCTATCATGTCCTTGTTTTTTTTTTTGCTCTCAAAATATATAAAATCTCTTCAATCTATTTTCAATTCCTTTTTCTTTGTATTGAATTTTGTTTACCATCAAGTCACGATGTATTCAAAACCGCACAATAAATAACCAATTGAAATGGAAGGACATTCAATTTTACATCTTCAGATCGTGTTGCTTGCTTCCCAATAGCATCACGCGTAAACTTCTAGATTCATTCATTCTCTTCATTCATTTATTCCGCCAGCTACAGTCACTGCGTGATCTATATAGTCTTTTTCACTTCTTGTAAGCAACTATCCGAGTAAATCTCTTTGACTTTTCCATTTGTGTTTTCATTATTATTTCGTCTTCATTCTGCTCAACCACGTCAACCCTGCACCACACGAACCCGGTACCCTACTAACATTGGCCAAAAATAACACTTTTTCACCCGTAGAATCTAGAATGGGGGAAAACGGGTGTATAGTGTACTGCAGCCCCCACAGGCCACAGAAGATGGGGGAAGCAAAAATTCAAATAAATCGCCTTTCGTCCGGATGAAAGGATGCAAAATCGACAACCAAGGAAATGGACTTAAAGCCATGATTTATAGTTTTAGGATTTTCCATTTAACTTTATTGGTTTTCAGCTGCTCAAGTTGAACCAACATTACGACAACTTTCTAGCTGGCCAAAGTTTTTTTTCGTTTTGTTTTTCCAAAACCCAAGCCCCATGTCGAAATTGGAAGCCTTTGGTGATGTACCTTATTCTTCCTAACATTAATATATACCTTAACCCGCCTCCAGCTTCCCAATAATCTGGCGAAAAGTTTACATTTTAATGTCCAGTATAGTATACATATTTGAATAGAAATTTAATGTTGTATTTATTTACCCCAAAATGCTTGCAAACTATGTGATAAGAAAGCTTCTTGCCGATTTTTTTTTTGTTTCAGGAAAATAGAATAGGAGTATATGGGAGAAGTATCTACCTAATACTGTCGGAACCAGCACTTATGTTGTGGAACTTTTTGACAAGCAAATTAAAATAGCCATATAACTCGGATGCTGTTTACCATCGCATGGACCAGTTGTTGTTCACCTTTTAACGAACCAACAATCCGGCAAACTATAACGAAGAGATCCCAGGCATTGTATAAATAACTTGGGGCTGTGTGCTAAGGTGTACAATATACGAGTTCGTACTACTACTGAATTGTTGTGTGGTCCTGGTTAGGTCAGTGAGAATGTTTTGTCTGGTCATGTCATGATGGGAGCGCCTGCATAAAGTATGAACTTAATTGACTTAGGGGCTTGAAATTTCACTTGAGTTCTTGCAGGATATATACCATACCGACTGAAAAGGGGGAATGACAGGACACAAATGTGGAAATTATATCAAGAATACATTCCAAGGCTGAACCCTTGTCAGGAAGTCAACTCAGCGTGTTAGACGAAAACTTTTCTCTCACTTTGATTTTATTTCTGTTTGCTGCTAAAAACACTCAACTCTGATAAAAGAGAATCGAGAAAATGAAACTCAATTTTGTCGACAATATACAAGTGGAAAATATGTTTATAGAAAAAAAAATAAACATTTCTTCGTCCTTAAATAAAAAATGAAAGAATAAATTAGGTACATGACGGCTGAGATTTTTATTTGTTTAGGCTTTTATTTTTCTTCTCATAAACATTTAAGTCTTAATATTTTGTGGGGCGAATTTATAAGATTAAATTGGAAGAAAACTTATATTTTCATCTGTCAAAAAATGCGTAGGCATCGTGGTTTTATGATGACAAAAAACCATTCAACACAATCTCTAAAATTTTGAACAAGTATTGTGTAGCTAACTATATAGATATGAATTGGAACCTCTTTCTTTTGTTCTTGTTGTGCTATTTAGAAGCAGCCTATTCTAAAGGGGGTAACTTTAATGCCTGGAGAATGAGACAAGAGTTAGATATAATAACTATTGTTTAATATTATGCTCTTGTTGTCCTTGGCAAGTAAGCTTTTTGAACTACTTTATTGATGTTGAAGTTTCATCAATTTGGGTTTGTTATTTGCTAATTTTTTTGTGTGTGGTTTTGCTAAATAAGACTAAGTATATGTATATATATGCGATTTTCAATTTGTAAAATATACGCTTAAGAAATAATTTTAAATCTAAAATACAACAAGACGGTATCCGCATAGTAAGCATATTTTCGCTTATAATAATCAAACGGATGTAGAGTCAACTGTGTTATATTTAAGGCTTCGGGTTATGTAGAGACAAGCATCCTATGACTTCTAAGATAAAACAATAGTCAAGAGATTTTTATGAATCATATCGTCCCACAATAAAATATGAAGAGAACTTGCATAAGTTGATTTCAGCCCCAGCTACTGGCTTCTATGCGTTACACAACTAACTGTAGCACAGCTGAATTTGATATTATAATCAACAGATTCAAATTGCTTATGAATATAAGGAACACCAAAACTTCCTAACTTGTTAAAGTCACTTACTTTGCGAAGGTTATTGCAAAATCGTTGTTACCATTCTTTGATAAAATTGATAGATCAATTGAAAGTCGGGTATAGTTGTAGACCATGCACCAAAACCTTATTAAAACTGGGAATTATATTCTTCAATTATAAAGGGTTTTAAAAATGTACCGATTAACGAATGCACGCAGAACGAATTCCCGTATTACGATTTCCCATTCCCTGCATTTGCTTCCATTAGCTGTGAAACTAACCAATCAGAATGAACGAAAAGGAAATTTGATTTAACAGTACGAAAACTCGGCATTACTCGAAACCATGAGAATCAAAAAGAACGAAGTATTCATAAATTAATTCTTTGGCACTATCGGGAATTTAGCTGGGAATTTCGTTGCCTACGGAATATAATTGAACAATTTTCTGCGCTCGTGAATCTCGCACGAAATAAATTTCCCTTGAACAAAAACTCATATGAAATGACACCAAAATTCTCTGGGGAAGTTTATTCCTGATACCAATAAATTCCGAATGAAACTTTTAAACATCATTCATGTTCCCCTGATTCGAATAAGAGAAAAATTTCCAGGGAATTTTTTATTCTCGATACACCCATTTTTAATTTTGAACGAGGAATTTCTTTTTTTATTCGTCGGTCTGGGACAATTTCATAAAAAAGTTCTTTTAAAACTACAAGTTTTCTTCGGGAGCCACCTGAAATCCCAAAAAAACAAAGTCTCTATCGGACGAAATCCCCCCCAAAAAAAATATCCAACAAGACAAAATCCCCATTGGGAAAGAAGCACTTTGGCAAAATCCCCAATAAACTATCTTTTTTCCCAAATTCTCCAAAAATCTCCAAAATCTCGAAAATTCTCCAAAATATATATTTTGGCTTTTCTGTTAATAAATTAGTTATTATTTGATACATTTTAATTCAGGAAGTAAAATAATTTTTTTGTAGTGGATATCATACACACTGTCTTTATCGTATATTCCCTGATTAATTAAAAACAATGCCGTTTTTTCTAGAATTGACAGTTTTTATATTTTGAATTATTTTATGATAAACTGTTGTTTTTTTTTTTAATTTCGAAATCAGGTCCTTTGTTTGCTTAATAAAAGAAAAACGAATTTAGAAATCACTCATTTTATTTTATTAAAAAAAAAGAATGAAGACAATTATTATATAATTATTACATAAACGAATAAAGGTTGTTAAGCTAGACCCCAAATAAGCAGTGCAAGTAGTGAATCAAGCAATAAATTCGCTCGATTTTCTTGCTTGATTCAGTACTTGTACTGCTTATTTGGGGATTTTCGCTTGGGGATCTTGTCTTTGCTCCATTTTCACTTAGGGATTTTGTCTTTCGGGATTTTTTCTTGGGATTTATGTTTTTAGAGCAAACATCACCAAACCATTTTCTTCAAAGCGATCTATAAACTCAATTTTCGGCCAAACTAAGTGCCCTAGGGGCATTGAAATGGACATTTTTTTTCTCTCTAAGCTCGATATAATTTTTTTTTGTGCAAATATCCCGGCTGCTCCCCTACAACTAAATATAGGATTTAAGGCGTGATCGAGTTTTTGTGTATGCAAAGTTTTTTTCCGACGTAAAGACTTGTATAGAATCAACGAAACTGTGTACGCTCGATTTTCGGCCAAAATAAACATCTTAGATAGTTAAAAATGGAGTATTCGTAAGCTAGCGATTGCCCCTTTTCCATTGATATATCGCATGTTAAGAAAAACCTACTTCTATCCAAGTTGATTTGCAGCTATAAATTAAGCGTCCAAAGGCATACAAGTTTTTTTTGTGCAAAAAGCACAAAATTAATATTTCCTTATGCGGGAAATTAATCAGAAAAATTCCGAAAAAAAATTGCAGGCAATCGTTATTTGGTCAATTTTTTTTTCGGTAAGAAGTTAAGTTTCCATTCTAAATGTCAACTTATCAAACAAAATTTCTTTTGAAGAGTTTTACAGTATAACGTTGCGAAGAACACATTGTCAAAAATTAATATTCGGTCAAAAATTTAAATGCAGTATGAAATTCTTCTAAAAAAATAGGAAAAATTGTTGTCGGACAAACTTAATAATTTGTGATAAAATTGGGCATTGTTGAATATTGCTTTCAGAGCTGATTTCAGGTGGTCTTGTATTTTGAAATTAAACTAGAAAAAGGAAAAGGAAAAACGATAGGGTCAAGTAGGATAAATGTTAACAGGGGTAATTGTAACCACACTTTATTTTATAAAAACCGTTTATATGCACAAGCATACAATTATTTTATTTGAAAGCACATTAAATTTTCAATTACTTTCACTTGTCAGTATAAGTGGAACTTGATATCTATCCAAGCGTTGTTTTTTTGTTGGCGTTGGTGATTAATTTTTTTTTATTTCCTTAAAACTACATAATCTTTTTTGCAAAAATAATATCAATATTCATATTCATATTTAACAAAAAAAAAAAAAAAACGTAATGAAATTCAAAACCAAAATCAAATCAATAAAAATAAAAAAAATTAAATTAAATAATAAGTTCATTTTTTTTTTGTAAATTATGAATATTGACAATTTTTTGCAACAAAACTTATAAACTGCTGTAGTTTTAAGGCAATAAACTGGGCTTTCATATAAGCAAAAACCATTAATACTTATTAACTTATTTTTTTAAATAAAATGATATCAAAGTTAGAAAACAACTTAAAAAACAATACAAATTGGGTTTGGTTGAAATTTGGGGGGAAACCGTTATTCGCACAAAAATAAATTATACGCCAAATTATAAGAGTTATAAGTTCTTGATTGGATAAAAAAAATCGTATGAATCGGACATTGCTTAGTAAAGATAAAGCCAGTTTAAGGAAACTTACTTACTTACTTATCCGGCTTCCGATCCATGGAGGGTCGCTGCGTGACATATTGCAGTCTTTCATCGATTAGGGTCCCTCGCACGCTCTCTCCAGTCGTCGAGACCAATTCTCAATTGAATCTTCTCCTCCATTCGCCTTCTTCGCATATAGGACCAAATATCCTCCGAAGAATTTTTCTCTCGAAAGTGCACAGTATCCTTTTTACTTATCGTCCAGCACTCGGCGCCCTAGAGTAGAATTGGTAAGATTCGCGTTTTGTAAAGCGTGCACTTTGTCTTTCGAAACAGGAGTTTTGAACCCATTTGTTTGGCCAAACCGAAGTAGCAACAGTTCGCTAGGGTAATTCTTCGTCGGATTTCCACTAAGGTGTCGTTTCTGGAATTGATGTTTGTTCCGAGGTAGGTGAACTCCTTGACTACCTCGAAATAACTGCTACCAACAGTAACGTTTTGTCGATGGACAGATGAACTTTCTTTGTTGATAGCATATACTTGGTTTTGTCCTCATTCACTTCAAGACCAACGCATTTCGCCTGTTCATCAATAGCTGTGAATGCTTCAAGTACAGCTTGCTTGAAGCGGCCGATGATATCGATATCGTCCGCATAACCAAGCAGTTGGGAAGACCTGTTGAAGATAGTGCCTTCCAGGTTAACACCACTCTTGCGTACTTTCTGCTCCAGGACTATGTTGAAGAAGTCATATGATAGCGCATCTCCTTGTCTGAACACTTTACACGTGTGGAAAAGCTCAGATTATCTGTTTGCCATTTGCACGTTGCACCGTGTATTTTGTAATGTTATGCGGTATAGCTGGATCAGTTTTTTCGGGATCCCGAGTTTTGACATCGCCAATAGAAGATCTGGGCAATTTGTTCTATCATATGCGGCTTTGAAGTCCATGAAAAGATGGTGCGTCTCGACTTGAAATTCGTTTGTCTTTTCCAGGATTTGCCCCAATGTGCAGATTTGGTTTACCGTTGATCTGCCTGGCCTGAAGCCACACTGGTACGTGCCGATGATAGTGTTGCAGAAAGGTTTTAGACGCTCACATAGTACGTTGGATAGGATCTTGAAGGCAACATTAAGCAGGTCACCTGCTTCAATACCGCACATTCATCATCATACCACGGGTCCTTTTTCGTGGGTGGTTGGTAGCCTATGGTGGCCTTGGTTGTCTCCTTAATGATGTCGCGATACTGGTTCCACTGGTCGTTGATGTTTGTGGCTGGGGGTACGGCAGAGAGTTTCACGTTCAATTGCTCAACGTAGTCTCTGGTTTTCTCAGATGTGCTAAGGCAGGTGTTGAATTTCTTCCTTCGGGCGTTCTTCGTTTTCTTTTCGTTTGACTTTGAACTTTGTCACAACAAGAAAGTGGTCAGAGTCCACGTTTGCACATCGGAAGGTTTGCACGTCCAAGATGTTTGATGCGTGCCTTGCGCCAATTAGCAAGTGGTCGATTTGGTTGGCGGTTCGACCATCTGGAGATCGCCAGGTTGCTGTGTGTATCCTTCGCCTGGGGAACCTAGTGCTACATATCACCGTATTACGAGCTGCAGCAAAGTCGATTAGCCGGAAGCCGTTATCTGTTGTCATTTCGTGGAGTCTGTGCTTTCCAACTAAGCCCCCAAAGAGATTTTCTTTCCCGACTTTAGCATTGAAGTCTCCGAGAACGACTTTGACATCATATTCCGCACAGGCTCCGTAGGCTTCGTCCAGTAGGTCGTAAGACTCCTTCTTGTTAGACTCCTCATCTTCATCGTTAGGGGCGTGTGCAGATATTACGCTGATGTTTTCGAAGGTAGCTTTGATGCGGATCACAGTCAGGCGATCGCTAATCGCCTTAAAAGCGATGACTTTCGATCTGAGTCGATTTCCCACGACGATTCCGCATCCCAACATGTGCATTCTTTGATGATAGCTGTAATAAATGTCGCAATCTTTCCTTTTCGTTATTCCTGATCCTATCCACCGTATCTCCTGGATCGCGGTAATGTCTGCTTTGCACCGCGAGAGGACAGATTCAAGTTTTTGAGTGGCACATGGCGTGTAGATTGTCCTTACATTCCAGGTGCATACTCGAACTCGTAGGTCGTAGTTTAAGAAAATGAGAGCCAAAATCATAAAAATCGTTATAACTCCGAAACGCAAACAGTAGGAAAACAATAAAAATTGCCTCATGAGTTTCCAACTTAGAATGACCTCAGGAACCCATGGTTTTCGTCTGCGGTGGTGACTGTGGGACACCCTGTATGTGTATTATGTATATATATATGAAAATATATGTATATACCTACATACATATATTCATGCCTACATATAAAAATACAAGGTTAGCATGTAAGGTAGGTACATTCACATACTAGATATGGAATGCTAGTCGATTGTCATTTCCATACAAAAGCTCAATATAAAACGGGGGAACGATCTTCACGCCACTCGGAGCAAAGTATCAAAAAATCTATTACTTAAAAAAGCCATCTGGTGCCACTCTTGGCATGTCCACCATATTTAGTCAACAGACAAAGGAACTAGGGACATCTATTGGTATTTTGTATAAGAGAAGTGCAGACAACTATTATTTATAGAAATTCAACAATTTGTGTAGCGCTGGGGGACTATAAAAAATCCTTTTTATTTCATTTTATGAAAGAGATTGCTTTTAAAGTTCCATTCGAAATAAATCAAATAAAAATCCAATTTTAGTTTTCCAATTAAATTAATTCCTTATTTTAAATAATTTATTTAAAAATTGTTTCTCTTTTGTTACTTGTCCATTTCAGTTGTGTTTTTTTTGCCGATTTGTGAAATACATTTTAACGATGCAAAATATATTGTTGTTTGTCGTCTAAGAAATATTTAAATGCACATTTTAAATGTTAACTTATATTACGCAGTATCTTGTGTTAAATTTTATAGATCTTATTCGCTTCGTCGAATAAAAACAAAAACTTAAATGTAATTTAAGCTTAACTACATGTGTTAAATTTTGTTCGTCTCGTCGAAAAGTATAAAAAAATTAAATTGACATTTGATCTAGTGTTAATCGCATTCCGCTCATCCACAAAGAACTATAATATAGCTGCCTATTTTTTTCTGTATAAAATAGAGAAAAGGTAATTTTTGGATTTGTGTATGGATTTCTTTGAAAAAAAAATCCCTTAAACACTGGTACTTGCTAATATTCGTGATTTCCGCTGGGAGCTGGGTGGCGCTCGTTTGGTCCTAGCTGAGGAGAGATCCAACGTGAAGTTGGCCCCTAGCAGTCTATATCTAGTACGTCAATGGGTAGGTAGGTATAATTAGATTTTAATCATCGTATTATAAATTGGAATTCTAACAAAAAATTGTTTTTATTACATTGTGGATTTTGTTTTCTAAAGAGTAACAAAGCGTCCCTTACTTGCATTATCTTCGCCGACAACAGCGATGTAACCCGGACCCAAACTGAAAACAAAAACATAGCCACACCTCTTTTCATTGTGAGCTGAATAATGGTGGTTGCGACCAAAAATACGAATTGTTTGATATGCAACAACAATATATTATCAGACCCAGAGCACATTAGCAGAAAACTGCCGATAATCGAAATGTGTGTGTTGTATTCGATGGGATTCGTATTTCTCGTTCGCAATCCCAACTATCATTCCTCAAAGATATTGGTTGAAGACTTCATCGCTTCAGTTGATTTGCCTTGGGTCCGGTAATGTAATTGTTGTTGCATATGAAACAAATTGTATTTTTCGATGGCATATTTATTTTTTTAAAAGTATATTGTTGGTGCCAGGCTGCCGAATAAGTTATAGATAAATCAAAATAAGGTTTACTTACACTTTACACTTTTTTTTATAAAAAATCAAAAATGTAAAAACAAAAACAATTTTGTATTAGATTTCGAATTTCTAATAGATGGCCGAATCTTACTACTTAACAGGCTAACCTTATGTAATTATAATGTACCTATACAAAAGTAAACTATATGCATTATGAATGTATACCTAAGCCATACCTATATATTAGGTTTCTCGGAAACGGCACTAAAGATATGGATGGAATTTTTAAAGTTTAGTCCTATGAATTAGACAAAAATATAATATGTGCCTATAGTTAAGGTCACCCACTGGCATGAACACTTAAAAAACATTACTATTTATTTTATTTAAAGAAAAAAGAAAAAAAAAACATTTACATGCCAAATTTTAAAGTTCCCTAGCAATAGCAAAGCGTGATCTCCCACTAAGCAGACAGAACCACAATTAAGCAAAATCAGCAATGAAAATAAAACAACTTTTTGTTACGATTTCATATTTATAAGATAACTTTAAATTTGACATTTAACGGGTAATTTTTTTGCTACTTGGTTTTTGACGTTTATATTTTTGACAGATCACACATGACAAATTCCACGAACATTTGACATTTCGATTCAGTATTGTTTGCCATTTCATCATGAATAGACTTACGCCTGAACAACGTTTGCAAATTATTGAAATTTATTATCAAAATTCGTGTTTCGCAAGCTACGTCCGTTTTTTTTTCCGCTCATTTTTGGCTAAATGGATACGTGAATAAGCAGAATTGCCGTATTTGGAGTGAAGAGCAGCGAAAGGCAATTCAGCAGTTACCAATGCATCCCGAAAAATGCACTGTTTGGTGCGGTTTATGGGCAGGTGGCATCATTGGGCCGTACTTCTTCAAGGACGATGAAGGCCGCAGGGTTACGTTCAATGGAGAAAGGTACCGTTCGATGATAACAGATTTTTTTTTGCCGAAAATGCAAGAATTGAACTCGGTCGACATGTGGTTCCAACAGGACGGTGTCACATGCCACACTGCACGCGAATGCATCAATTAAGAGGCGAATTTGGTGAGCAGTTGATCTCACGTTTTGGCGCAGTCAATTGGCCACCAAGATCATGTGATTTGACCCCGTTAAACTATTTTTTGTATGGCTATGTTAAGTCTATTGTCTATGGGGACAAGCCAAACACGATTGCTGCCTTGGAAGCCAACATTGAACGCGTCATTGGTGAGATTCCGGCCGAAATGTGTGAAAAAGTTTGCCAAAATTGGACCTTCAGAATGGACCACCTGAAGCGTAGCCGAGGGCAACATTTAAGTGAAATTATTTTTAAAAAGTAAATGGCAGAAATTGATTTATCGATCCAAATAAAAATTTCATTCAATCTTTACAAGTTTCTGTGTTTTTTTGAATTTTCAAAAACCAAGCTCTTAAAAAATCACCGTTTATAAGCAAGGTATGAAAGGGCATCTATTGTGCGAATTTAGTTTTCAAAGATGTGTGATAGTAAGAAATAGGCTCCAAAATAACGTTATAAGATTCAGACACACTTTTAAGAGCCGTATTTCCAAGATAAAATTTAAAAAATCACCGAGACCAGCGAGACTCTCGGAAAATTTCGGCACCAAAAATACGGCGTCTCGCTCTCGTCTCAAGTGATTTTAAAGGAGCCTCGTCTGTCGTCTTGTAGACGAAACCAAAACTAGTCTCGGTCTCGTTGCCAGCCCTAATCGATTGAAGAGACGAAATGTTGTTGGTGGCTTGCAAGGACAACTGCAAACATATTTAAGTTAAAAGGTTTCCATATATGATCGGTTGGTCGTCTCATGAAGGTAAGTTTCTGGTCCATTTTAGGGTCTTATAGTTATCCTGTTTAGTGGAGTAGGGACTTAACCTACATATCAAGATATCTACACTTTATGGATATCTATACCGAATTTAATTATAATAAATTCTTAATTAAAGATTGAGTCCCAGAGTTAAGCCTGATATGATGAAACTTCTGATCATCGTACAATATTCTTACATTAAAAGCTCAATTTCTGACACTCACCAAACCACAAAACAAGCAAAACACATACACATGTCGATTTCAAATTGATAATATTATCTCCCTCCTCAGAAAGGACCTTTGTAAATACTTAACTAATATTTATACTTACTGAAAATATTAAATTCATAACTTCTGATCTTTCCTGTGGGAAAATCAATTAGATTTCAAAACACATAAAGGTTTGCTTCATTTATTCAATTTTATAGTCCAAATGATGATGCTACATAGAACCAGAGATTTGTTCAAAAAGTAATAAGAAACGAGATACCAATTTCCAATTATAAATTCAGTAAACACCCAACTCGCCATCAGGATATTCAATTATGGCTTCCTTCCTTTTTCAGTGTAGATATATATATGTATGTATGTATTTGTTTCTTTGCATAACTACGGTTCACCTCTTTCTTTGGATGAGGTCTGTAATTGAATGAGAAATTTAATTGAACCTCTGATCCTAAAATAAAACAATTCATTTAGGTTGGTTGATTCCTGCCACAATCTATTTCAATGATTGGTTAAGTTGAATTTCTCTCTATGCGAGAAAGGTATACAATTTTGAAGAGTATGCCATGATGATGACCGATGATATCTAACCTATATTCTGTACAGTCTTTCAATACCAGAAAAAGAAAAAACAAGTATACACAAAAAACTTAAATAAAAACAACGAGAAATTAATTAATTTCAGCTTTTGCAAACTTAGGAAAAGTGTGTTTTATAGAATATCCTTAAACGAAAAACAATTTTTCAAGACAAAACAAAAAAATCGCGAAACAGCCAAACACTTGGTGCAATAGCGAAGCTATTTTAAATTACAATCGCAAAGAAGCAGCGATGATGATAAAAGTCCAGACAAATTAATTTTTATTTAAATCAAGCTCCAACTTCAGGAGCAAAAAAAAAATAAAACAAAACCGAGAGATATTCTATAAATAAAAAAAAATCGAAAGGATGCAAAACTCCATCCCAACCAAATGGTATTAAAAAAAAAAAATCTCCGCAGTCGGCGCGATTGAAATTCTGGCTTACGGATGTGGTTCTAGGGTAAATTTATGCGGATTTTCTTTGGCCGAAATCTTTTGGCTAAAGGATACTCTTGGACACTAGCCAGTATGTAATTAATTTCTGTTTTACCTTGGCCACAATCGTAAACTGCGCAATATATGTACATAGTTGTAGATACATATATACCTGTGTGTATGTATGTAAATGAATTTGTTTAAGTTTGTAAAACAAACTTGATGAAAATAACACCGAACAATAATTCTGTGGAGTGATTGGACATTGGACAATTAAATCTTATTTATTCATGTCCAATTGAAGCTATTACCCTATGGTGGCGATGGCGATGGCGACTAAAGTAATTTAATTTGATTCAAAATTATATTGGCAACGCGTTTTGTTTACTCGGGCGTATACGTACTTAAATTATTGAATTTTGCTGTCCATTCAATTATTTGGGTGACACGACATTTAAACAAGCGAAGTTGTAAAAACGTATTATTTTTAATTTTGTTTCGTTAAATTAAATAACAGCAATAAAAATACTATCAGATATTGACTATATAAATTTATAGTTGATTAAATTTATTATTTCATAAGTTTTTTAATCGATATAGAGTAGTCTTTGAAAATAAAATACACGACTCTTGTACCTAACAATCTTAATTTTGCTAAGCATTGATGCTGTTAGTAAGTAGATATTCCTAGGTTTAAAGCCGTTTTAGTTAAACTTACTTGTAAGTATTGTTGTAAGTATAATCAATTTCAAGATATATTTTGGATTTTAATTCTATAAATTATAAATAGGTATCTATCTAAATATAATGAAAATGTAGATAAGTATATAATTTCATATGATAGGGGTAAAGTATTCACGGATTTTTTAAAGATAGAAATAAATGGATAATACACATAATTAAATGTTTTTATATTGCTTAGCCATTCTACATAGTTTTAGGGAAAACGAAGATGCAATTTGAATTCATGGATACATAAGGATATATTAAAAAAAAAATTAAAAATCGCTGGACCGGTTTTTTAATAAATTATTTTTTTATGTATAAAATTTTGAAAACATTTCTAAAAAAAAATTTGAAACGCCGTTTTGAAACTGACAGACGGTATTGGGGTACCCATTTTTTGGTGTTCTTTATGATCGTAATGTCATGTTTGATTGTTAGAAAAACATTTTTTTTACGAATACATAACTTGCCTTATAGTACATATAATCGAAAGTAAAAATTCTAACGATATGAAATCACACGAAGTATTTGGTTTACTGAAAGTTAAGTTGCTTGGGAAACCTTACGAGTAGGAGTAAAACCCAAGATCTTTTAAAAACAAAGAGAACAAAGTTAAAATTTTAAGATGATGATGGACCGTTAAAATATAATTTACAGTGAGTAATCGCTGTAAGTTTTATTAAAGTCGGTAAACATCGATCAAAAAATAATGCGTCTTAGAAAGGTACTACAGCATCTAACTGATGAGCCCAGCTGTAGTACCTGGGCGAAACGCATTTTGGACTAAAGGTCACAAATTCATTCAATTGGCTTTAAATCCACACAGTCCACTAAAACAAAAACAAAAATAATATAAACATATTGTTTGCGTTTTCTTCAATTAATTGATGGACCGTTACGCTCAGTGCTAAAAGAACAAATGCACGTAAATTATGTGTCGTGAGTTCCGCTTTACCGGAAACTTTCGAAAGAAAAACCAAACGAAATAATGAAAAATAATTAAATTAAATAAATAAAAAAAGGAACACTATACCTAGCTTTTACTGCTACTACCTCTCCTTCCTAGAAAACTATTTTTCCCTCGTTGCTCGATCGAATCAATATTGTTTTCCAAATTTCGTTTCTTATTTAACAATTCACCAAAGTCGGAATTTCTATACTTTTTGTCCAAAATGTTGTTTCTTTTTTTCTTTCTTCTATTCTATAAGAACCTACGGTTCGATATCTATACGAGTAAGAACTGATCTTCCAGGTGTTTTCTTTCACTGGATGACATCTTCTTTATTCAATTCCCAAGTACATTCGGCCAATCAGCGACCGTGGATTTCGATCGTTTTATTATTCAGATAACCTCCACAAATTTGCGGCAGTGAACAAATAGATTTGAGATCCAGCAGCCTCTCCTACTCGCACCTTATACCCCAGCTTCATGCTGAGTCATCTTTATCGAACTCTGGCAGGACTTCCAGTGGGTGGCAATTCGAGGAGTGCATTCAGTCACCTAATCTCACCCACTAAGCTTTTAAAGGAAAGTTTTGAAAAACCGAAAAGAAACTGAACTTTTATTCCACTTACATTTTCCCCTTAAAAAAAAAAAAAACTAGCAAGGAAAACTGGTACAAAGGTAATTTCAATTATACGTTTTTAAGGAAGGAGATGTTAACAAATTTTATTTCAAGAAGTTACTCTTAATCGTAGGGTTCTTGCGCAGATTTGCTGGATAAGACAAGCAGTTAACGTTCCATCTTTTACATTAAAAATATAAATAATTGATTAAAGTTAGACAAGCAGCCACTCTCGCGATGAGTAACTTCAGCACCCGATCGGCGACCAACTGTCATCCGTGATTCTTTTAATAAAATAGATGAAATGGATAACCCATACACTTTAGTGTCAAACTTTTGCAAGAGACAACCGATGGCTGATAGACCATGGCTGCCCTTTATATCTCTCTATCAGTAAGTTGAAGGAAACACCTGTGGAAAGAAAAACGGAGAGACACGAAAAGGAAACTTAAAGGACAGTTTTTATTGAGGTAAATTTTACCTCAGAAAATGTCCCAACTTTTCCTCAGTCATAGGCTTTGAATGTGATCAAGTCGAGTGGTTGTCAAAGTTTCAACTATCGACCAACAAGGCACTTCGTTTTATGCATTGACACTGTGAACATTGAAGCAGTGGTGACAGAATCAAAATTCATTTTAAGGTGACACAAAGTGTCAATTTGGTGATCGATTTCGTTGATCATCTATACGGGATTCTCAGCTTAAATCAACACACAACTTACACAAATTGTCGAAACCGTTTACTATACAAAAATAAGAGGTACCAAGTGCCAACATTGACGGAAGTATTGATTTGCTGTCACGGTTTCGCAAAAACTGCCACTGGAATTTTATATCATTTTTTTTAAATGTATGAAATTGAAATTAAATGCATTATGACTAACCTCATTTTAGACTCGACAAAAATCAACACACCATCATTGACAGATTTAGGATCATTATGGGTAAGTAAATTATTCTGATAACAACCAAACTCCCAAAATCATCACGCACTGGCAGAAATTAAACTAACACACACTCTTCGAAGCTGCATTTAATATTTATACATATATTACACCCACAGCAGTAGTCAAAAGTGGTATTTACCTAAAATTGCCGACATAAAAAAAGGTCCTTCGAGCTGGATTAATACCCTAAATTAACAACTTTAAAATTCACTTTCTTATTCTATTAAAAGAGCAACAAAAATTAAAGAAACTATCATCAAACTATCCATAAATATGAAAAGCGTAACATCAAAATGAATATTTACCACACACGCAATCTGTTGAATTTTTTATAAATTGTCTAGACGCTATGTTTTACCAAAATAGAACAGAATTTAAAAAAAAATAATTATGTACGAATACAAGTCTCATCAATCATGAAAGGTTTGAACACAAACTTGACACTTGGTTGGTATACCGCTCAATCAGCTACCGACCCACCCTACGGCTACAAACGATGCGACAATCTAAAAGTGTAAATTATGCACAACATCGAAGCAAAACCATCACAGAGACACTAAACATAACCATTAACAAAGTTAACGTTCCCTATACAACTTGATTTTATTATTCTCTGCCACGAGCTTAAGCAAAAAATCACCCTGAATATTATGAAAGACTAAAAAATATAAAATGTTTAATAGGCGGGAGTTTCACCTCCAAATTATCACCCTGCCACACAGTTACTTCATTTATTTATAATGACTTAAATAAAATCTCATTCAGAGAGGAAACATTTATCATTTCCGTTTTTGAAGCTTTATAAAATTAAGGTGCACGAAACATCCTTTTGAAATTTAAACACTTATACACATAAAATCCTATACAAAAGGCACCTCTCGAGCTCAACTCGTGATGAAATGTTTAAAGAATGAAGTAAGTTGGGGTACTTTAAAGTTTTGCACCATCAAGCTCAGGCCCGTAAAATATGGTTACTGTCTGTTTACGTTCCATATTAATGGAAACCTGATATCTTAAAGGGTTTAACTGTAGAAATTTGTCTGCAGGTGTAATCTTTTGGTAAATATGAATAAGAACCTCTTTGTGGAAGGATGTAATAATGGTTTTGTGACCTAGGGCATATTGCTGCCTTTCCTTCGTCATAAAGATGATAAATTGCCTCTGCCAGCGAGCTGTGTGCACCTTTACATATATTGATTCGTTGAACAGGAACGGATATTACTCGTTCGTTTGGTGGGGTGGTGTTGGTTTCGTTTGGCATAGAATTCCGTAGTAGCTGGTACGGTACAGAGCTTCATCCTCTCAAAGACTTTGTCTAATACATCACTTAGTGTCAGATTTGGAAATCAGTTAAGGCAAACAATGTGGTCGACGCCGCAGTTAGCTGTTTGTACTTACTTTCATAAATTTTAAATGAAAACGCAATAATCCTTAACTTGTTGAAATTTAAGAATAAGGATTCTTCTTCTTAAAGGGTAGTTGAATTTGTTGAAGGGGAACATTATATGAGTGAACAGAAAAAATTAGACGATATATATAGCACCAAATGCTTGGTTTATCTTTCAAATAAATCTTCACTTGCATCACACATAAATCCTTGCAAAGATCTCTAAACCTTTATAGAGCCGAGCCTTTCTGTACCCCATAGCAAGTTTGTCCGATATTTCTTCACTACTCGTATAGTGAAATGAAGGAATTACACGAAGACCGACGCGACGACTCGCGGATGAGGGGAAGGAAAGAAAAGAACACAAAAAAAAGTGCAGAAAATTATATGACACCAAAAGCTCTTAATTATCCAATCTCGCCCCCCGAAAATGAGGGTAGCTGCAAAAACAAAATTTAAGAATAAAACCCTTTTCTACACAGAGGCTCTGCACAAGGTAGGACCAGCCCCTTAATCGTTGGCAATTAGTCACCGAGCCGGTCCGGGCCGAACCAGTCCAAAAAGAAAACATTCATACAGGAAACAAAACTAGAAGAAACGAGTAGATACCGAAGCTTCAGAGAAACAACGTTCGCTTAATGTCTCCTTTATTGGTAGAAATTTATCTTTGCAATTTATATACATAGCTGGCAGGATATCATCCCCAGTTTAGCAGGATGTTTTCATTGCACAGATTAACACACGAGGTACGGCGATATATTAGATTGTCTAGATGATTTTTTTTTTTTTGCTTTTTGTATATTTTTGTTGTTTTTGTTTCTTTCCAGGGAGAGTATGCTGCAGATGGTACTCGTTCACAGATGTGGCAAGGATTAAATGGCACTTTTTCGCGGTCAACATTTGTGCTTTAAATGGTATATCTTTGTAATTGCTTGAGCTTCATTATATCCAAAGGATAAGGTAATTTGGAGGAAATTACTGAAAATATTGCTTTAGCTTTTGAAAGTGAGTTGAAAAGCAAGATGCATTTTCTTCTTACCGAAACAAAGTCTGGCCTGATTAATAGCGTAAAAGAGTTTATCACTTTATTATTGACTCTTATGAACTTTTTATATTATGTAACTCCGTTAGTAATATGTTATAATTATATTTTTCTATTCAATAAAATAATAAGAGTTTGAGACGTCTTATGAACTACAAACTTTTCTTCAGCGGATAGCTAGATAGGTCTCTAAATCAGTATTGGGACTTATGGGGGGAGAACATCTAGAATACAGCCGATAAAAAAAATAGGCCAAGTAAAAGAGAAGTAAAGTATAGGAATCTGGTTCCCGGCCAAATGCAATGGAAGGGAAAACAAAATGTTTAAATGTCACAAAATGTTTCAATGTAAAAGATGCCGGAGGTAAATGTGAAATGCCAGTGGAGGGTTGGTTGGTTCATGGGATGGGATATATCGTAGCCTCAATATTATTTTTGGTTTTGATGAGACTATTCATAATTATGTATCCCGCCTGGACTTATATTCTTAGTTTAGAAACTCTTTCTTATAGACTGTATTAATATGTAGCTGTGTTAGATTAAAAGGATGAAACGGTTCCTAAACAATAAGCAGCTATGTAGAAGGACAGTATTTCAAAAAATATTGGCTTACGTTGTCACGCAAACGTGAATACGTAATAATGCGTTATAAAAAAACCTAAAAAATACATTAAAAACCCATTTTTAAAAAAAACTGAAAAAATACAAAAACAAAACTGAAATAAAAAAACTCAAAAAAATAAACATCACAAAAATAACGTAGAAAATAATAAGAAACAAAAATCCATAACCTAATATGCACATCAGCCACCATTCCTACAGCACTAACGCCCAATACACCATTCACCATAATATCCAATGTTATGTCACTACCATACCATTATTCATAACACCATTATCAAATACAGCAACCACAAAATCATCCAATACCCAATCCAAAATTGAATCCACAATGTAATGCTCAATACAAGATCAATACACCATACAACAATTCACCACACCATCATCCACAATCATTCATTAAATTCCACCTCATCTTTGGATTCAACGCTCGACCAACGAGACCACTTTTGTCAGCTCACGTGAAAAAGCCAATCTGCTTGCATTGCAGTTGCCAAGATCGCTGTAAGATTCTTTATTAAGTAAAAATGGGCTGGTCCACCCATAATTTACTAAAGTCGCTTGGATAGAACCAAAAAAAGAGCTTCAAAATAATTGTACTATAATAACGAATGCAATTTCAATGTCTTACATTGTTTTATCGTTATTTTTAAAGACGATGTCCTAGCGACAATGCCAGTTTCATTCCTCCCCTTAATAAACTGTCAAGTATAGATACTTCTTCTTTAGCCGTACTATACGAATGTGGAATGCCTTATAAGACTCTACATTTCCCACCCATTTTGATTTTCTGAACTTCAAACCCAATTTACCCTTGTAAATACTTCCCTATTTTATTAACGCTCGCACTGTGCTAGATCTTATCAAGGGTAATCAAAACTCTTTTAGTTCGCCCCCAGTTATAATTTAAAAAAAAAAAAAACAGGGGCCATACAGATAATCTACATCGTTGGTCATATATACTGCGAAAAAATGGCACTAAGCTTAAGCGTTGTACGCTGAATTCGAATACGTCAAAATCTTCACCTACTTGGGTTTCACTTAGCGTCAAAATAGGTGACCTGTGCTTCGCTGTGTAAGCATATCCAGCACAGAAATTCTTTCTAACCCTTTGACCTTTAATTACAAAAACAAACACAAACAAAACAAAATCAGACAATTATAATTTTGCCTTTCAAACCTTAAATTTTAAAGTTTTGAAAATTAGGACTCCGACCAAAAAATTTAAATTTCTTCGGAGGTCAATTTTGTGTTGAACAATGATTCACATTAGGCGTTTTTATTTTTTCATTTAGAGCAGAGCTTTGACCAGAGTTCGAGCGCATAGAGTATGCTCTGAACTTGTTTCAAACAGATCGTGCAATCGACATTCCAATATCCACCACACATCGCATGCTTTCCTTGACCTTCTAACTGCCATTTCGGCTTCAATCGAATTTACAAATTCAAAAGCTATAACCGCTTTGCAGAGCATCGTGAGCAAGCAGACAATTAACCATACCAGTTATTGCGAAATCAGTAACATTGGTAAGGAAATTTATGGACTTCTGCCTTGGGTGTTGCATATACCAATTTGGTGTACTTATGGGAAGTACCTAGAAGCACACTACTGAGTGCGTGGTGCACTAACTAGGAGTTTCGTAATTTTTTGGTCTTGTGCCGAAAACTTTATTCCTTTGGTTTCGACCAGGGCCGGGGACTCTGTCACATCAAACTTTGATGTTATCAGAGAAATCTGGTATTTTATGATTACTGACTTAAATTGTGTTTGGTTACTTAGCAAGTTTTCTGTTATTACTTAAATATTCAATTTTAAAATGAAAACTTGCCAAGTAAACCATTACAATTAAAGCCAGTGATCACAAAATACCAGATTTCTCTGATAATTTTGAGGTTCTTCCATATTACTCTACTTAAAATATTTGACAGTAATAAATTTAGGACTTGGCGTACTTTTTGATCTCACCACTTTTCACGGCTGACTTTTTACGCAAAGGTTTTTGTACAATTTCACTACTTTTTGCAAAAATTCTTTTTAGCAGGAAAGGTTGGTGGAATAAAGACCCAATGAATGCCTCATAAGGTAACGTAATTTCTTAATTTATGCCTTTTGTAAAGTGATCTATTGAAACGGTAATATTTTATAAGAAGTGCGCGGATGAAACGCCCATGCATGAAAAATTTCATAATTTCAACTTTTTCTTTGTAAAGCTGACTGCTCTAACAAACATTATCCTGCACCAATCGGAAGTGATCTCAATATATTTAATATTAATTCTGTGAAAATGGGTGTTTATCGCAATCTATCGCTCTACCAAATTGCATCATTCTACGACAATCAGTATTTCTCTACATTGTTGGTATGAATTATATGCAAATGGGCGTTTGCCACGCCCCTGAATTTAAAATCCCAAATTTTAAAATGTTGCCTTTGCTTGCGCCTTGAGCCCTACCTCTGTACCAGATTTAATCATTCCTTGACGGTCAGAAATGCTCCAAATAATGTATATTAATTCTATGAAAATGGGCGGGTACCACGCCCATTGAATGGAAAATCTTAAATTTTCGATTTTTTTCCTTTGTATACACCACAAGGCATACCGTTGCACGAAATTACATGTCGGGAAATGCTCCATAATTTTGATGATCAGTGAGTGAGTCGTTACGGTTTTTGCGATTTTTGCAGTCTTATATCTTGGGAACCACAAAAGCTAAAGAATTGCAATTGGGTGACTTGCCAATGGCTGGTAAGCTTAGCAAATCCTGAGAGCTTAAAATTTCTAAGTTTATTGGTACTGAAGTTAGAGGGTGGTCGAAAATCGCCTGAGTTTGTTCATGTAAATAGTGCCCTTTTATATGAAATGCATTACAAAAATATTTTTGATCGAATTTAATGTAATATTTAAAAACCTAAAGATTGATATTGAAACGAAGTTCTGAACTCTTCACGCACCGAGTTTTATTGCTATCTTTGGGTCAGACCTTGGACCTGCTAACGATATCTCAGCTGTAGACTAAAAAAGCATCACATTGCTCTGAACACTCTTATTTTTTGTTCTAAACACGCTTGAACCACACAAACCAGAATAAATTATGATCTTAACCATAAAAACCAATAGTAACACAAATCTTCCCTTATTTTGTATACAGATACACACCAGATATAGAAAACCAACAAGCGACCAACTTCTTTCGCCATTTTTACTTGCGATTATGGGTACTATCTATAAGCCAAGTTATGCATTCGTCGAAAAAAAAAGTTTTGAGATAACAATCAAACAGGACATTACGATGATAACGAAGACGAAAAAAGATGGTCTAAAAATTCTGTCCGTCTGAATGTCTGTCTGTCCGTCTATCATCAGTATATCAGTATGTATGTATAGACACCTACGGGTCAAAGGGGTGGGCCGAATTGCTTCAAACTTGGTATATAGAGTGTTTAGTTATTGTACAAATGTCTAAAAACGGTACTTTCCAAAGGACCGGTTTTTTTATTTCGACTATCTCGTAAATTGCTCGACCGATTCTTTCGAAATTTCACACGTATAGGGTCAAGTGGGGTAATTGTGAACAGGGTAAAGGTAAGCACACTTTATTCTATAAAAACCGTTTATATTTCTCAGCATGCAATTACTTTATTTGAAAACACATTATATTTCCAATATACTGACACGTGGAAGGTGATATCTATCAAAGAGTTTTTTGCGTTTCGTTCATTTGCGTGGTTGATTAATTTGTCCTTGTTTTGCAGTTTTTCGCTGTTTACTTAAGTTGCTTAAAAACAAATAAAGGTGATGAAAGTAAGTAAAATTTAATGTTTAAAGCAGTCAAAAACAACTATTAATGCATGCCATATGTTTTTATTCTTTTTAATAACAACATTTTAAAGTTATTAGCTGTTTACAATTACCCCATTTTTTTCATACCATGGGTAAATGTAAACACCAAAATGGGGTAAAAGTGAACATTTTGGGGTAATTGTAAACATAAATTTTTAAATGTCTTTGGCGTTGACTTAACTTTATTTTATATCAAAAAGATGTACCGTACGTACCAACGAAAAACCACGGCTCTATCTACACATCAGATGATATTTTAAATTCAGTAGAAGACGTGTGCAACAAATAAAAAACATGTCGACAAGCCGCAGAAGCATATACGGTGTTCCGATATCGGTTATTTATTAGCGAATCGATGGCAGGAAAAATCTTACTGCCAATATATCTCGAGGCAGAAAACTTACACTGTCATCAAACGTGGAAGGCACTATAGCTAGATAAGATGTCTTATTTCAAGAGGTCGTGCTGGTTACCCGTCCAAAAAGAAGGACCTCGTTGATTTAGTCGGGTTTTTCACAACAAAAATTAACCTGGTTACTTCTTTCCACAATGGAAGGCCAAGAGATGACTGGTAGCGGAGTTTCATATCACGGCATCGAGAGCCTTCATTAAAAACCAGAGAACTTACCAAATGTTTATATTCTGCCTGCTTAAGATACTGAGATCTTTGTTTTCATTTAACCCGTTTTTCTAGTTTTTCGAAAAATACGGTGGTGAATGTAATTATCAAATTTTATGAAAACTAACAAGCGAACACGTTTAAAATTATAACTATTTAAAAGGTTAGAGAATGCAAACGTAAGCTACATCAACAAAAATATTCAAATTTGTTTAGTTTAGCTTTTCTGAACACTATAATTTGAAAAAAAAAAGAAATTGTAAAATCGTTTACAATTACCCCCCTTGACCCTATAGGTTTAGGTTGCCCAATTTATACTGCGTACCAATATTTTTAATAAATATTTTTTTGTATTTTTAAAAGAATTTAAAAAAAAATTTATATTTTAAATTTTATATTTAGCAAACTGCTCAATATTTTTTTTTTTTTCAAAAATTATAGTTATGCATTTGCTGAATACCAATGAATTGGCCTTTTAGAATATTTTTTTTTTATTTTTTTTCAAAAAGTTTTTTAAAAAAAAATTTTTTGCTCAAAAACCGCTACACATATTTTAAAATTGTTTGTTTCATAAGTTCAAATTTATCCAAGAAATAAAATGGCGTACTTTTTTTGAGATCAAATTAGTTTAAGTATTTATTTCAGAATTTTGAATTATTTTTTCTTTGATTAATCCGATTTAATTTTTTTGTTTTTAAGTTTATATTATTAAATATTTAAGATTGTCACACCAATTTTTTTTTTTAGAAAAAAATTAAAGAAACTTTGTGTAGAAAAAATAAAGTAAAAATGACTTTAAAAATATATTTAGATTTTAAATAGAAATCTTTTGCATACAATGTGATCGAAAATAAGAGAATAAGAGCAAGTTCGTGCGATCCAGTCGATCATTTTTTTCTGCACATTTTCCTTCTTGACAAACATGACATTTCGTGTGCTCAGCAATTTTCTCAGAATGCTAAGAAAATTATGCTCGAGCATATCGAGCGCAATCTGAACATGTTCAGAACAAAAAAGAAACCTACATTCAGAGCTCTGAACGCTCTGACTGAAAAAGAAATACAAAGAAAAAAAATTTGACAACTCAAACTCGGCTCTGAAAAAGAAAAATTACTATTATTTTATATATCTAAAATTAAAATATTTATAATTTAAAACTATTTTATTATAATAATATATTCAAATTATATTCCTTTCGTCCTTTTTTTATTTCCTTTGTAGACCAACAAAAAAAAATGTCCAATGTTAAAACCTAAAATCGACCTTATCGTACAAATTTAAAGAAAACAACAAAAAAAAAGTTACAAATTAAACATTATTATTCCTTTTACTAACTCAGATTATTATTGAAACCATGACATGCAAATACAAGATTTCCTCAGTGATACCCTTAGTCATTTCATTCAATTTAACTGCAATACCGAAATGTGGTAAATGATTGCATTCCTGTAGAACATTTTTGCACTTAAAGTATCTCTTTTCATTAACAATTCAAACCACTCTCCCTCTCTTCTTTGTGAAATGTGAGAACCATTAGCAAGGAAAGCTGTTAGTAGTCAACAAATTGGACATGCCATAATAATATCATTTGAAGCCTCAATACAAGAGTCACTTAAGTAATCGACCCCATCTCGTCGGAAAGCAAAGAAAACCCAATTATCCTGGCTCAATAGGTAATTCAAGTGTATATTGTTGACCAAGTCTATAGGCAAAGCCATATAGAAGCACATGACAATCAGTATTTTTTTTTTCGCTCTCAATTCAAGTTCTTTGATTTCACCTCCTTGTGTCCTGTTTACTCAGCAAATTTCGTTTGCAATAATTAAGCAAAGAAAATGTCTATTTTATGTTTTCATATAGTATGAGTATGTTTGTATAAGTACGTTATATGGTTACTAGATTGCTATATAATATTGAATGTGTTTTACGCCAATGCCCAACTTGGCATCAGTTGGCACGACATACCTTTGCCACAAAGGGAACGTTTTTCTTAAATATACATATATACAAACACGGAAGCGGAAACATCAGCCATAGCAACTAATGGCACACAGGTAAGTGTTTACCCTTATCGATTACTTTCCATTCTCTTATAAACAACATGACCACGTAACTAATTTCATCCTTTTCCACACTCAAGCTCAAGTCTTTCTTTCTTCTTCAATAAGCTCTTAAAAGGTTAAGAATCCATTTGGGAGTAAGCAAAGCATACACAAACGCAAGTGAAACTGGTGCTCTCTTCCGCAAAATAATTGCCTTCAATGCGGAATTTGTGCAGTTTTTAATTAAATATCCTTTTTAGTGGTTACTCTATGTGTGCTTGTGCTTGCTCATACTCACTCATCATCACACACTTTGCCTTTCAAGGATAAAAGAAAACAAAGGCGACCTCTTATCCGTCTTTTCACAGCATACATACATATATATATGTTTGTGTTTGTGTGCAAGCACGAACCAGATTGCCAATGACTTTGTTTCAATTTTCGTCCTTTTCTACTCCTGAGCGCTGAGCTAGCAAAAGAATGGCATTACGAGTATTTGTGCCTATATTGTCTATTGCTACCTGAATTTTCTGTCTGTTTACAAAGGACTAACATAAAAAAAAAAGATAGAATGAGAGAGCGGGATGGAAAGCCAATGAGAAGCTGATATGGTTGGTGGGATATAAAATTAAATTTTCAAGGATCAAAATGTGCTTAGCTCACGTATGGATAGGTAGGCAAGAAATGCACTTAAGTTCAGTATGTCTATACCTGTGTATAAATCCTATCTATACTGTGAATAAATTTTCTACTTGCACCCTTAGGCAGGCTTGTAGCCAAAGCGGGTGTAAGTGATGATAGCACAGAATAATATATGACAGGTCTTAGAAAGATTAAAAGAAGAAACCAAAAAAAATGCGGAAGTTTGCCAGAATTTTGGCGAATCACAAAAGCAATTTATGCAAAAATGCTGACGAAGCTTAGTTGATGGATATGTTTTGGCAATGTTAAGCTGCGGGAAGTCTTAATATATTACAAACTGGTAGGTAGGTATATTGAAGTTGTTTTATTGTTGCGCTGTCTGAAGTGAAGTTCTAATTTAAATTTTTTTTTTGGTGGGATGTTAGGAGTTTCATTCACCTTAGCTTTATTAAATTTAGTAAACAATTAGACTCAAAGAATGATGTTGAAGATATTTTGGTAACTCCGACTGAACAAGGTGCAACCAAGACCTTTGTTTCAAGAGTACTTTAAAATCTTTAAAAGAGTAAAATCGAAGTGCTCAATGTACTCTTTAGTTCTGGAGGTGTTATTCTACACTGAAAATGCTATTACGTAAGCTGATATATATATTACTCCTTCAGACTATTTTCTAAGCGGATGGAAAGCGGGAATGATCTATTCAGTCCCCCAAAGAAGCGAATCTTCCTCGTCATCCATCTAATTGCATCAGCGTAAACAAATATCCATCATTGTTCTATCCATTAACATTCTGTCAATTTCTGTCCTCATCTATCCCTGGTAAGCTGCTTTCAGTCTGTCGGACGATGTGACGTCCATATAGATAGATAGATTTGTCCTTTAAGCCAGAAACAGTTTTGAGTTCCCTGTCGTCTAGAAATCTGGGGGTTCTAACACTTTCTTGGCTGAAGAACTGCTGTCCATTCTCTCGATGTACCATAACCATATAATGTGGAGGACGTGTTTTGACTACATCAACTTCTTTGAAAACCTCGCAGAATTATCTGTTATATAATATACTACATTAGTCTTTCTTGTGCACACCAGACCAATGTATATATTGAAGAATTTTTCTTTCGAAAAAGTCCAGTTTCGCCAAACAGAAGTGGCAGCGACTTTGCTGGGGTAATTCTTCGTCATTTCTACTTAGGTATCGTCTTCTTGGAATTAGTTAATATTTATGAAGGAAGGTGCACTCCTTAACCAACTTTCTGCTGTCAAAAGTAACGTTTTTTCGGAAGCGGTGGACAGAAGTTTGTTAATTTCTTGATAGCAGGTATTTAGTTTTGTTTTCGTTTACTTTAAGACTAATACATTTCGACTGTTCTTTAATCTCTGCAAAGACCTCTGTCACCGCACGTGCGGCCGATAATGTTAATATTGACTGCATACTCTTGTACCTGGACGGATTTGATAAAGGATAGCTCATATACTTGGCGGTTGGAAGTAGTTCGGAATTACCAATAATCAGTTCTATATTGCACGGTAGGTTTTCTTTTTATATCCGACATAGTTGGATCAGTTTTCCTGGGATCCCGACTTCGGCCGTCAACATCAAACACTTGACGACATGTGAACTTTTGGAATTTAATGAAAATATGGTGGGTAACGTTATAGCTTTGTATCTTCCAAGGCTTATCGTAATGTGAGCATTTAGTCTATGGTCGATCTGCACTGAATCGAAGGCCATATTGATATTTGCTGATTAGTGCTACAGAACGGCTATGGATGCAATGACACCGTACGCTAGAGATAGTAGGAACTAGTATATGATATTTATCCGAGGAAAGGATATACCTCGATTGTTCTGTAGAAATGTATCAGATATCTTCAAAAAGTTCACTGTTGGTTGGCTATCTCGCCACGTGACGTAAAGCAAAGAGAATTACATAATAAAAGTGGCCTAAAAATAGAACCCTGTGGCACACCTCTAATTATTGTAATTCTCTTCATGAATTTAAGCGACAAGGCGGCAAAGCGACAAAATTAAGCGGCAGCTGGCCATTTATTGAGCGGAAAATCCAGAGCGGTTGAGCGGTTAGTAGTGAAAATGCCATTGTTAGATACTGTTCGCGATAATATTTTACATGAAAATCGCCTTAAAATCGGGAAAATTATTTTACGCTTTTAAAAAAATTAAATGCCCGACTAGACCGCACGTACTTTCTCTTATGTTCTGTCACATCGTAAGCACCACATTCTTAGTGGAAACGGACGCTTTTTACCCATTTTTTTTTTAAACACAAAATTTCTTTAATTTAAAAAAAATGGTATCGCAATTTTATGTATTTAATAATGTAAGCTTAAAAATACAATTCTGAAAAAAAAAATCCTCATCCACATTCGAAGTATTGAATTAAAAATTTTTTTTTTCAAAAATCCAAAAAAATATTTTTCAAAATGTTGGTATGCAATATTATTAAGAATTCGAAATTTTGATAGTAATCCTTCCAGCCGTTATTGAGAAAGTCGAAAATTAAAAAAAAAAATGGTTGTCAGGCAGGTACCGTTAATAACAAAATATTAAAAAAAAAATTTGACCAAAATGTAGAATATGTCAGATTTTTTTATCAAAATCGTTAGAGCCATTTTCGAGATAATTATGATGGTAAAAAAATTGTATGGTAGTGTGGCAGGGACCGTTAGTTTTGGTGCTGAAAAGCCATTCAAAAATATATTTGAGATAGTCACCTAAAACGCTTAGTTCGAAGAAAATTACTTCATCCGTTTAGGCTGTAGCTCGCTGTACAGACAGGCAGAGAGACGAAATTGCAGGACTAAATTTTTTGGTGTTCTCCATCATCGTAATGTCAAGTTTGATTAAAATCTAGAGTTCGATTTTTTTCTAAATGCAAAACTTGCCGTATAGTGCCTATATCTCAAGTAAAAAGGCTTGGTGTTCACCCAATTAACCGAAAAAGAGGAAGGTATGGCGCATTTCATATTTTAATAACCTCCGAAAATATGAGGATCTCTTCAGGCAGTACTTACGAATGTCAAGGATTTTATTTTTAAGATCTTTAAGCATGTCCTGATACATGCATGACGGATTTGAACAGCTGAAATTAAAATGTCCGTGCTGATTTTTGCCATAACTATGCCTTGCCGCTCAGCACTACACTAAAATAATAGAACAGATTTGAAAACTGAGCGGCGCCTCTCTGCCGCTAAGAAATGATGCTTGCCGCTCAAGGAATGCCACTTTGCATTTTGCCGCTTGCCACTCATTGCGTGGCCAAGGCCTTAGGCTGTGCGCGATTTTACAGGTGAAAATGAGCTATTTTTCTTGCTGAAATTGATCCACCTTTTGCGTATTATTACACTGATTCCGATCTAATCTTGGACGACGTACCTACACGTCTTGCAATTATAATTAATCACAATATCCATGAAAAAGTGGTAAATGTAGACTTCAATCGCGCTGCTTTGGAATACAATTTCGCCTGTCTCAATGCTCCCGGTGTGGCATGCAATACATTCGTCGTTTAGTTGATTCTAGCAACAATGCGCCCAAGATCTCTTTCGTTGCCTATTGCATCCTATGGCATCTAGGGCATTGTTGCTAAACTGTTTGAAGGCGGTCGAACTGCAAATTCTGCTTTGAAGCTGGCGATGAATTTTCTGACGGTTAACAAGCCAATAACGTCCCGTGCACAATGACCAAGAATTCGGCGAAAGCGAAATTGATGTGAGAATGCAAAATCATAATTTGGGATGAATGCACGATGGCGCATAAACGAGCTATTGAGGCAGTTGACCTAACAATGAAGGATTTACAAGATGATTCGAAATGATTTGGTGGGGATATGATATTTCTCAGTGGAGATTTTCGTCAAATTCCCATCATCCCGAAATCTACTGCTGCCGATGAATTTAAAGCATGCTTGAAATCGTCGTCTTTGTCATGTCAAGAAGTTGAAATCGACCACAAATATGTCCCATCGGCTGCTGAATTCTCAAGACAACTGCTGACGCCTTGCGATGGCCAAATTACTCTTAATATCTCGACTGGATTGATATCATTCCCGGCAAATTTTTGCGAGTTAACAACGGCGAAGGAGAAACTCATCACCAAAGAAAAGTGTTCCCCAGCATTACAGAAAATTATAAAAATCTCAATTGGATTTATTTACGGGCAATACTAGCAGTGAAGAAAAAGGAGGAAAGCTTGGTAAACGGTCCTTGTTGTCGGAAAAACAAATCGAAAAATATTGTTATCATATCACTCTCTCCTTATTTTTATTCCATTCAAATAAATCACATTGTTTACAAACGAACAATTCCTCATTTTGAAACACTTCCCTTTCTTATAGTTAGTACAATATAAGGCAAGTTATGCATTGTTTAAAAAAAAAATTGAGTTAATAATCAAACATGTCGGAGAGTGCCGCATTTGTGCGGTCTTGCTTTAAACCTTTAAAGACCCGACATTTTGGGTTTCACGCTAACAGGGTCCCAGCATGAAAAATTCAGAAGATTTGTAATTTATGTGGGGCTTATACATATACATGAATTGAACGTCGCCAGGACTATTTTCACGAAAGCAAAAAGTTTGCTAAGGTTTCGCACTGATCTATCAATTTTTTCAAGTTTGCTAAGAAAATTTATTTTCGTGTTTTCGTGTGTAAACACACAATGGCGAAATCTTGTATTTTCACGGTTACAGGCGCCGATGAATTCATGCAATATTCCTTGTATTTCAGCGTAAGGTCGCGTGTGTTTGGCACCATTTTAGAAATGAATAGTTTGTTGAGAATATTTAAATTAGCCTATTAACCGGGCTTACATCTGCAAGGATTCCCCAGCGCCAGTGGCTACTTTTCGATGGGGAATGTAAAAACTAACTTGCAAATGTTAGCTCATGCTTTCGCGTAAATTGATATGTACATGAAAATAAACCAAAAGTTGGTGGGCCCCAACTTTTCATGTCACAGCTATAATAGTTGATATGATTTTACACTTAACTGCCATCTTTTTCATTGGCACATGTAAAGTTTACAAAGAAAATCAAGTTTGCTGGGTTAATTTTCACAGTCCCGAAATTTTTACTTTCAGAAGTACTGCTTAGCCCATTTCACCCTATAAACAGCTAAGTTTTGCAAACAAATACTTAACCCTCAAGCCACTTGCAAATCGTTCATAGGTATCATTTGTAATTTGTTGTCTAACCATATAATAGTTCATATCGAAAAAATACTCTGATTTTTTTAAAATCAAAATCGTTAGAACAATTTTCGAGAAAAATGAGCTTTAACATAATGGCAGTTTCACAAAAAAAATCTCTATACCAAGTTTGAAGGAATTCGGCCCAACCATTTGGACTGTAAGTGGCTATACTAATATACAGACGAACAAAATTTTTAGACCATATTTTTTCGTCTTCGCTATCATCGTAATGTCATGTTTGATTGTTATGGCAAAACTTTTTTTTTCGACGAATGTATAACTTGTGTTTACCTATTGCAAGTAAAAAGACAACCTCCGGAAAGCGAAGAATCCCAGAATGAACAATAGTTCATTTGTTAAAAAAAATAGGAAAACTAACCTGTACCCATCTTCTGAAAGCCAGGCGATAACTGTTCCTCCCTTACAGGGGGTCATTATGCAATGTTGGTATTTCCAATGGAAGGTAATAAATTGAAGTGTCATTTTGACATCTTAAAACCAAAACAAACAATTTTTTTTTTGTTTCTCGACTATTATTATCGATTCGAAAGTTACAAAACATGGGTATTGAACGACAAAATAAATGAAAAATCATTTTTCTTACACTTTTTTTTCTTAATGTTTTATTTCATTTGGAAGATATTGCATGAAAAGACTTTTGCTTCGGATGTCCGGGCAACGCCGGGGACTTTCTGCTAGTTTTAGAATAATTTTGCTGCTATTCATTTTGTCCTGGGTGTTTCGCTTTAGGCAAAGATATAAAAAACAATGCATGTATACTTGTCTACAAAATCAATAAATGGATCAATAATTCAGAAGAAAGAAAGTATTTGGGGGTGGCCGTGGCGCGATAGTTGTGTGTTAGCCTGTCAACCTCATGGTCACAGGTTCCATCCCTGCCGTAGTATGTCTTCTTATTTTTCAATTAAAAAAACAAATTCTAAAAATAATTGTCATACAATGAGTTGCTGCTGTACTCATTTCATGCTGTTTAGGAATGGAACTAACCACATGTGATTGAGTAAAACTAGTATACCGATAAAATATGACAAAGAATAAAAAAAAATTAATGCGAATTATAAGGGACATAGATAAATAAGACATGGAAATTTCTCTGCAGTAGTTCAGCCGCCATCCCTGGAGATAAAGTCTGAGACAACAACCACCTACAGTCTCCGAATATCGCGCCACACATCTTTCCTATCATTCTTTCTCTTCCTTAACCTCACCCTCACGCCCGCGCTGTGTTGAAACATTTGAATCTACAATCCCTTAAGCGCTTGTAGATTATAAAAAAAAAAAAAAAATAGAATAAAATAAAAATAATTAAATTAAATAAAATGTTTCAATATTTTAGCGCTATTTTATATAGAAGGTCACTTACATTTTTCCAATCATTATATTTGGACTTCTGGGAACACATATAGTTTTCAAAAGTACCACATTGGATGTACTGCCACTTATAGAGACTCATTTCATGGATGTGGAACTCTTTTTCCTTTCCTACTTAAAACATGTACCTCCTTTTAAATCTTTTTAATGGCAGTTATATTCTCCTGAGAGCTCTATGTCAAATCTGTGTATCAATATTAGACTTATATATATAAAATAACTATGACTAAATCCCCCTTAAGTTTATTATTAAAAATTTAAAACAAAGCAGAAATACCACACATGAGAAGAGAATTTATTTATTAAACTTTTTTATTCTCAATAACTTTTAGTTCAAATGATCCAATAGAAAAATGCATAAAATGTATGAGAGAAAATACTTTTCGCCTAACTTACTCATAAAAAAGTTCATCTCTCCACAGAATATTCTCCAGCAATTTATAATATTTTACTCATAAATTGTATTAAAATTCTAATAACACTCTTGGCTCGGCTCTAAAATAATATTTAATTATTCTGATTTACTGGCTTTGAAAGTGCTAATCCAAGTATTTGGCAATCAGTTCTACCGTAAGCCTGTCTATATGCTCAAACTCAACCCATTTCTATTTCAAATGACTGCACCTTCACAGCCTATAAAACAAGCATTACTCGCCAGTCAAAAAAATTAAAGGATTTTCCAAATAATATCCTTCCTCTAAAAAAAGGTTTTTATCCTCTAGAAAATAAAACCGGAATTACAAAAAAAAAATCCTATTAAAAGTCCCTTTCACGAAAAGATACGTACAGTGTTATAAATATATCTAGCTTAACGACGAATCATTATATATATATATACTCTTTTTCAATCTATAGGGACATCCGAAGGATACACCGACGACCGAAGATGCCAACAAAAATACGAAAAAAAAACTCCTTTATACTGCATTTATTATGATACAGCCAAAGCCTTGAACATTAGATTTCCAGAGACCCAACATCATACAGAAACCAATGACATTACGCATAACTAATAAAAGGGAGAAAAAGATGAAAACCTTACTGCTGGGCTATGAGACAATAATTCGAGGGATGAGAAGCTTAACTTATAGTCAAACCAAAATGGGCAGAGGCACTCCCAGTAGCCTAGAGTTCGAGACTTTATGACTTGACATTGACCCGATTGAATGTGAATGTGGAGTAGTAAAGACCATAAGGACGGGATGACCAAATAGATGCCCCCCAGGTAACTGAACATGGGGTGCCACACTATATGAGTACTGCCACATGCCAGCGGTGAACACTGACCAACTATACTAACTCGATTTATGACCATCTATGAACGAAGAAACAGGTTTACGGTCGAATTAATGGTTTTACTTAAAGGATTTAACAGTAAATTTATAGGCAATAAAAATTTGTGTATCCAGCTAGGGGCTGGTATGCTATAATGGTATATCATGGTATGGTTAGGCTAGCTGGATATATTCCATGTTCCATCTTTCGCGCTGTTAAACATGATCAAATGTACGAGTATACTCTATGAGGACGAAATGTACGATAAACCCCACAGGGTCCACAGTCCATGATGATGATGATGATGATGGAAGTATGGTTTAAGCGAGTAAAACAATAAAATGTGAATTCAATATTTTGGTCTTCTCCTTTGCTTAATAAAAATCAAAAAAAAAAAAAAATCAGTAAGTGAGTTGTTAATAATAAAAAATCAATGAAACATATTTTTTATGGACAAATTGATTAAAACTGCCCCAAACTCCGCCTTTATTTTATTCCATATATAAATTGAATACCAACAAAAAAAAACATTTTTTTTTAAATTTTGTATTGTAACTATAAATTATGTTAACGAATCCTTTGATATTAATTTAATTAAATTTAAAAAAATAAGTATATATATTTGTCACCTACATTGTTTTCATTTAATGTGCTTTAATTTTAAATAACTCATATTTTAATTTATTAAAAAAATATTTACACTAAAATATAATATATAATACGATTAATTGTCGGTTAGAAAAAAAATTCTCGCAACCAAACTCCATTGCTAGTTATTTATTTATTTTATTTGATTTTATTTTATTTCACAGCAATAATCTACAGAAAAAAGGATTAAATTCATTCTGAAAAGGCACATTTTTTGTCATTCGAAATCCATGTGGAAACATTTTACATAGATATAAAGGGTGATTTTTTTGCTACTTGGTTTTTGACGTTTATATTTTTGACAGATCACACACGACAAATTCCACGAACATTTGACATTTCGATTCAGTATTGTTTGAAATTTCATCATAAATAGACTTACGCCTGAACAACGTTTACAAATTATTGAAATTTATTATCAAAATTCGTGCTCTGTGAAAAATGTGTTTGGTGCCACATGCCACACTGCACGCGAAACCATGCATCAATTGAGAGGCGAATTTGGTGAGCAGTTGATCTCACGTTTTGGCTCAGTCAATTGGCCACCAAGATCATGTGATTTGATCCCGTTAGACTATTTCTTGTGGGGCTATCTTAAGTCTATTGTCTATGGGGACAAGCCAAACACGATTGCTGCCTTGGAAGCCAACATTGAACGCGTCATTGGTGAGATTCCGGCCGAAATGTGTGAAAAAGTTTGCCAAAATTGGACCTTCAGAATGGACCACCTGAAGCGTAGCCGCGGGCAACATTTAAGTGAAATTATTTTTAAAAAGTAAATGGCAGAAATTGATTTATCGATCCAAATAAAAATTTCATTCACTTTTTACAAGTTTCTGTGGTTTTTTGAATTTTCAAAAACCAAGCTTTTAAAAAATCACCGTTTATAAATGGAAAGAACAAAATATTTTAGGATATATATTTTTTTTTTGTTAAGCAATTTATTTGTATTAGAAATTCTTTGTCGGGGTAGTTTTAATTTTGATATTTATAATAAAAATTCTGGTGCACCACAATGTTGCGTTTTGTCTCCAATTATTTGTTTTAGAGCTCCATACTACTGAATTAAGATGTGATCACAGTATTCAATCCTTGGACAGAGTTTTATTCATAGTGTAACGAAGTTTAACATTAGCCTTAACCTAATGTAATTACCAGCCGCTACATAAAGGCACCAAAGCTAGCAACATCACTTAACTACTAGATTATTCACTCATTTATGCCAGCAACACCGTACGACAATCTAGTGATGTACTTTTGTTGTCTAAGGCTGAAGTTTCTTGCCAGACTCCAAGGCACTACTTAATTAAATACGAAGCTTTAGCTTAAAGGTTGTTTTTCTATATCTATTATATATAAATCTCGTGTCACGTTTATGTGTTGAATGAATTCCGAAACTATCTAACCGATTTTGATGTTTTTTTTTTTTGAAGTGTTTATTTTGCTGGCGTTCCTAAGATAGGATAGTTTGTATTACTTAATATTTAAAAATAACGGTACTTGCCAAAGAATTTTTTCTGCCATCTTGATTATTTCGAAAACGGGTCTAACGATTTTGATAAAAAAAAAGTGTGTGCACTATTTTAGGTATAGTGTACATTTTGGTCAAATATTTTTTTACATATTATGTTATTAACAATACCTCCCATACAATTTTTTTTTGATTTTCGACTTTATCATAAATGGCTAGACGGATATCCATCAAATTTTTTTAAATAGGAGGTCCTTCGAATTGTAAATAATACTGCATACCAAAATTTTCAAAATTATTTTTTGGATTTTTGAAAAAAAATTTAATTCAATATTTCGAAAACGTGTTAATGATTTTTTTTTAAATTTCGTTCTTAATTTTATATTATTAAATGTTTAGACTTGTCACAAAGTAGTACCTACTTATTTACTTTTATACAAAATAGTCATATTTTTGGTGATTGTCGGCCGAATTTCATGAAACATTGAAGGGTGTCTTAAAAAATCACTCAAATAAACTTTAACTTTAATTTTATTTTGTTCAATTATTCCACGGAGATACTCCGGTTGTAGTTGTTGCTGTTGAAGATCCGGTAAATTCAAATTCCTCCAATTCTTCCCTGAAGATTAAAGAAACTTCCTTCCCTTCGTACTCAGTACTGGAACATTTTTACTTGCGATATAGTTACTACTAGGCCAAGTTTTACATTTAGAAATAAAATCTAACCCGAGATTTTAATAAAACTTAACATTACGATGATAGAGAACACCAAAAAGGTGGGCTCACAATTCCGTCTGACTGTCTATCTGTGTGTCTGTAAAACGCTCTACAGCCTAATCGGCTGAAGACATTTTCTTCAAACTTGGTATTTAAGCGTTGTAGGTGATGTTCAAATAGATTTGAGAATTGTTGTTTAGGTTCAAAACTAACGGTACTTGCCATACAATTTTTTCTACCATCTCAATTATCCCGCAAATGGCTCTAACGATTTTGATTAAAAAAAAGTATGTGCATTATTTTAGGTATACCCTACATTTTGGTCAAATTATTTTTTAATATTATTTTATTAACTGTACCGGCAAAACAACCAATTTTTTTGATTTTGAACTTTTGTCATAAACGGCTCGAAGGATTTCGATAAAAAAAATTATAAAGGAGGTCCTTCAAATTATAAATAATACTGTATACCGAAATGTTCGTCAAATATTTTTTTTGGATTTAAAAGAAAAATATTTTTTTTTTTTTGGAAAATTCAATATTTCAAAACGGGTGGATGATTTTTTTTTTTAATTTTGTTTTTAAGTTTATATTGTTAAATATTTAAAAATGCCATACCACGTTGTTCTTTAGAAAACAATTTAAAAAAAATGTATATAAAAAATTAAGAAAAAAACGACTTGAAAATATATTTAGCTTCTTAATAGAAATCTTTTGCATACGATGCGATCGAACATAAGAGCATGTTTGTACTATCCAGTCGTGCATTATATTTCCTTTACTACACACTGCAACCCATAGAATCTGGTGGTACGTTGCGTCGACGATGGAGGGGAAATTTTAAAGGTTAAAAGTTCGGCTACTTTGTGCGTTTAATGAGTGTATTTAATCAAGCTGTCAGTTAACGCACCGATCAACGGATTCCATGGGTCAGGGTATTAATAATGGTTATGTATTCTTACCAACATCGTTCACATCCAGCATCAAAACGTAAATTTGAGACATTAAATTTATTATTTTAAAATGTTTATTGCCAGGGGATTCGATGACTTTTAAATCAATTGACACTTTTATTGATGAAAATGAGATTGGCAATTTTCCGCATGAATATTAAAAATTCTCTGAATATGCCAGTAATGCCGCCACACAAGCTCTGTTTGTCTGAAAACTGGTTCACCGGTCATCCTTTGTGTAACTTTAATCCACCAAATTATGCAACGGTGTACGATTAGTCATCAGAAGATACCGGAAACGTATTTGAAGCAACCATTGTGACTGGAAAGTTTAAAGGAAAATTCCTCATATTACCTCGAATACATATGATTCCACCAGAATCAACAATACCTTTCAAAAGGCAAAAATTCCCGATACGTTTGGCTTTCGCGATGACGATAAATGAGCCACAAGGGCAGAAAATGGCAATTTGTCGCTTGGACTTGAAGAAACCATGTTTCTCCCATGGATGGGCAGCTGTATATGAAGCATGCCCACGCGTTGGAAAACCATCAAATTAATTTGTTTTAACGACAGACAGATTAGGGTAATATCGTTCATCATTTAGTTCTTAATTAATAGAAAGCAGTTATTGCTACTAATTAGAATTTTTATCAATCACTTCCTTAACAATGCCAATTTTTATATCTAATAATTTAACGCAATACAATAGAGTCGCAGCAAAGCGCGGCCGGGTCTGATAGTAATAATATAATAATGTTGATTTATTCAATTCAATTTAAAGTTTTAATATAGTTTAACATATATCTAGAGTCATATTAAGACATGGCTTGAAGCCGTCTGCCTGATTGGAAAAAACGTTACATTACTATTGATTTTGAAAATTAATGAAAGGAATTACATTTACATGCAATGATATGAAAATTAAAGAATGAAAAAAAGAAATTATTTTTTAGGTTGCAAGCTAATTTAAAGGTCTGCTAAAAATTCTCATATACTATCATCCGTCTGTAGGCTCCTGCAGTTTGTACGAACGAGAAGTACGGTCTCCATCCAGCTCTGCCATTCAAAATATCTCTTGTCTCTATCCAATTAAGCTCATTTTTTCCCAGGCACCATCTTCTAATATCTTTCAAAATGGGGCAGATAGCGACGAAATGGAAGATATCTTCTCTGGAGTTCATGTTGCAGAGGTTACGGAAAATAGGAAGATCATCACGACGTGGCATGTAGTTTAATATAAAAAGTTCTCCTCCCGTTCTAAATATGGTCTCAATAAATTTTACATTGAATTCCGAGTTGAAGTAGTTTAATCCTTCTAAGTTAAAATTAAGTTGCCTCTAATAATTTTGGTGATGTGAAGATTCACCCCCCTCAATAAAATTTTCTCTTAACTTCAAATCAAGATCCTTTAAGATATTGTATAATAATCGCTTTCCAACCATTTGGACGGCAAAGTTTTAAATTAAAATGTAGGTTATGGTTGCGTGCCAATGTTACTATTAGAAGATCATGGTCAAAGTGTTATTTAACTGTTGCAATGTGCAACAGGGACAATCCTGTTTCCAAATCAATTATGTTGAAGAAAACGCAAACAATAAATAAATATTATTTTTGTTTCTTGTTTTTGTGGACTGTGTGGATTAAAACCAAATTAAAGAATTTTTATGAATTCTAGTTTTTCAACTTCGTCATACTTATGAATTCCCCAAAATTGCGCAGCGTAAAACATTGTTGAGGTAGCAGTGCTTTGAGAAATGTTCTATTTTGCGGCTGGATGAAGTGCTGAGTTACACGTATTATGTACATGACCTTCAGGTTGAATTTAGCGTAGTTTTGGCAACGTTAAGCTTATTTACAAGATAGTTTTGCATGCTCAAATTCGGTCTAATAAGAATCCCTTGATATTTGTAGTCTTTAACTATCACCATTTCCTCGCCTTTAAATCTTCATTTTTCAAACTGTGCTTTTTCTAAAACTCCAAGTCTCACAATATTCCTCAAATTTTTGTTTTCATTTTTTGCAAAATGACCGGAGAATCTGCAAGCTAAACTAATGGGTTATCCATTTTGCAGTTTCAAAAGTAAACGTAAATAAAACACATATAAAATATTTTTTTTAATGATATTTCTCTTTTATTATAAAGTTTGAACGTTGACATTATGTGTGAAGTACTACATCATTTAAATGACCACCACGCGAATTGTTGCAAGCATCGATTCTTTTGAGGTAATTTTCGACCACTTTGTGACACATATTGGGCGGTATCTCAGCCATTACTTGACGAATGTTGGTTTTCAAGCGCTCAAGAGTTAAAGGTTTATCTGCATAAACACGGTCTTTCGCGTAGCCCAACAAAAAAAAGTCCAGAGGTGTCAAATCGCATGATCTTGGTGGCCAGTTGATATCGCCACGACGAGAAATATTACGCGGCCAAGAAATGTCTCTTGCAATAAAGCCATATTCGCTCGAGTTGTGTGACATGTGGCACCGTCTTGATGAAACCACATATTCTCCAAGTCGTATTCTGCAATAGAAGGCAAAAAAAAGTCGGTTATCATATGACCATAACGCTCCGAATTGACGGTGACAGTCGTTCCATCGTCGTTTTCGAAGAAGTAAGGTCCAATCACACCTCAGGACCAAAGAGCACTCCAAACAGTAACTTTTTGTGGATATAATGGCCTCTCTCTTCAATTACTTGAGGATTCTCAGAACTCCAAATACGACAATTTTGTTTATTAACATACCCACCGAGTGAGAAATGTTCTTGGTCGCTGAAGAAAATTCTGTTCGAAAAACCGACGTCCACCGCCTGTTGTTCAAGCACCCATTTGACGTATCTATGACGTTGTGAATGGTCAGCTGGCTTCAGATGTTATGTGAGCTGGACTTTATATGGATGCAGGTGTAGATCCAAATGCAAAATACGCCATAATGTGCCGTAAGACAGTCCTAATTCCTGAGAACGACGAGGAATCGACACATTATGGTCTTCAGCAACTTTTTCACTTACAGCAGCGATATTTTCAGTGGAACGAGCGAAATGATGATGCACAGGCCTTATAATATCTATAACCAACCCAGTCTCTTCAAATTTCTTCACAATTTTGCCAATTGCTTGCGTAGTTGGAAGATTATGTAAACCATAATCTCCTCTTAAAGCACGATATGTGGCTGTGGCAGAATCACCATTTTTTTAGTAGGTTTTAACAATTTTTATGCGTTGTGCGATAGATAAGCGATCGATTTTCGTAAATGTCAGACTTTCAACTGAAAAAAAAAAATGGTGTATATATATCCCAGTGGAAAACTTCTTCCTGGATGAAAATTTGAAAAACAGCCATGAATTCATTCCTTACTTTTATATGGAAAAATAGAGTAATGATTTCCTATGGGCAAAGTAATGCCCTTTTTCCTTGGTACATTTTCGCAAGCAAATACATTGTGATTTCAGTGAGGAAAAGTCCTGCATATATTCACGAGCCCGCAAGTAGCATTGAGCACTGTGTGTTGCTTTTATTAGAAGAAGAACAAAACGAACAAAAGAAACAAAACAAAATCTCTATTATCGCAGCAAGTATTATTCGATTTTCGTTAAGGGATTTGGATAATTATCTCTTTGTTGGAAAAAAGAAAGACCTGGCAGTATCAATGGATATACACATTATGAACTTTTGCTGATCGCATGCGGTGCGACGCGATGGCTTGGGTTTTTTCCATTATCGTAACATGGGGTCCCCACGTTCTAGATTTTCTAGTAAGCTAGGTCGCATTCTATGAAAATTGCTCATGAAGATCACAAATAGCATTATATAAAAATTTTATATTAGACATTCACTTTGAGGTTAGCGCTTGTGGCTGGTGAACGTTTGTGGTGTGTGTTTTGTTATAATTCTTTGTTTTTTTTGTTTAATTACGTTAGTTGAAGGTTTTTTAAGTTATATAATGCTACTAGAGCAAGAACACACCAACACGTATTCCTTCACGATATTTGTGCAATTGAAATAGTATGCTATGAAATGCCCAATGCCAAATCTTGTAGCATTCTATTTTTCTTTCTTCAAAATGACAGATAGTATACTATAAAAAACGGCTTAGGTTGTTCTTTAATTTAATCAGTGCCAACGAGATCTTTGTCAAAGACTGATGAAAGTGCAAGTTAAAGCTTATGTTTATGTTTTGTAGAATGTTTATGTTTTATATGATATTATTTATTTCAATAAATATAAAATAATTTTTATCCATACCTATTAAGAACTGATTTTTTTTATGGTATTGTTTTGTAAATTATGTTTTTTTGGAAATATTTCATGACATTTTTTTACAACGCATTTGCAGCACGTGATTTTCTTAATTATTTTCATCGAAGTTTTCACCAAATAGTGTTCATGGTTGAAAGAGGCAAAAACTGTTAATCAATGATTTCATAGCTGCGTTTTCATGTTATATTTCATTCATGAATAAATGTTGTTGAAAATTCAACTTCCAAAAAGAAATGAATTCATCATAACCTTTTCATTTTATGTTTCACCTAAGTGATAGAACAAATGAAAACGCAGAATACTCATATTCATATGAATATTCACAAAGAAATTCACTGGTGAACTCCAATGACAACCCAATGTTAATTTCACCAAATGATTCACCAAAAAATTCATGGGTGAGGGATCTGTTCCTTGGTGAAGTTCGTGGTGATTCTTTAGTGAAAACTTGAAAATTTGACGCTGGAATAGTTTATGTTTGGATCTCTTGGTTGTTTGAAGAGAGAATGGAGTATTCTATTTGTAATCAGCATACTTGAAAAACACCATCGAGGTTCTTTGTTCGTCGTGCCGTTTCTATTCTTAGTTAATATCTCAATACGATATGAATTTTCTTTATACACAACATTGGGAATTTTGCCATTAGCTCCTGACTGTAATTATGAAAATTCGGCTGAAATTCGTTTGTCTAGCTGTTAAGCATGAAAAAAAATTCTGATTCTCTAACACCTCTACACAATCACAAAGACATCTTTTTTTTTTTTTTTTTTTTTGTGTGAAGTAAAACTTTTTTGCGGCGCGCGTTGGGGGTAAAAAAATGTCTATGGCGCTGTCAACGTTTTTGTTGGTACGTGTTGTGGATTCTTATTATGCAGGTACTTGCATGAATTGTGTGTATTCAACGAAAAATTCTTTTTTTTTTGTTGCTTTGTTATTTTTTTATTAAATTTTTTGCTTGTTGGTTCGTTGTGGATTCGTAGATTAATGTAGTAAGTTTATGCCTTGCGTTTATTCGACAAGAAATTTTCTTGTTGGTTGGTTTTATTGATAACATTAAATTAGTGTGTATTGTGTGTATTTGAGGGTAACTTTTTTTCGTTTTGTTGATGCTCATAAATTTAGAATGTGTCTCTTTATTCATTCTGGTATGTCCAGAATATTCGGAATACCAGTTTTGCCTTTCTTTATTCCATGGAATATTCCCGATAAACTATTTTGTTGTTTCTTTGTTCATTCCGGAACGTTTGGAATGTATTCTTTTTATTCCATGTTAAACACAGAATGGAAAGAATATTCTCGATATAACCCTCTCATATGAAAGCAAAAAAAATGACAGCAGCCAAAGACGAAAACCAGGTAAGTAAACAAATCATCCAATGGATGACCAAACTTTTTTTATATTTTTTTATTATTGAAGTAAATTTATAAATAACAATAAAATGTGAGTTTTCTTTAATTAATAAATCAATAATATTGTATTTTTACTATTTCCCATAGAGATACCTGTTTTTTTTTTTTGTCATCATCACAACACTTTCAAACGGCTGCTTAATGTCATCTTTTTCTTTTCTATTCCGGATAGTATTTTTGTTTCTTTATTCATTCCATTCTGGATAAACTTTTCGTCTTTTCCATCCATTCTATTCCTAATCTGAAATAAATTAAGAAACATACTCTTAGTGTATTGTGTTGTATTAATGTGTGTAATGTTCATCATCCCAGTAGGAAATTTCAAAAAATTCATGCATGAATGACAAACTTTTTCATCAATGAGTGGGAGCTACACCCCATGAATTTGGTATGAAAACATCGATGAATTTTACATGGGGCTATCATAGGCGTTCACAAATCGATTTTCGAGGTGAATATTTAACAGTGAAATCACGAAGTAGGGGTAACTAGTTTATTCATAAGCAAATTATATGTGATGAAAAATGGCATGAACGTTAAGCTGTCAGTCACTTTTGATTAAAAATCGATTCAGCTAGTAAAAGGGAGTGAGTGAGTGAGTAAAATAAAATGTCAGATTACTCGCCTGAGATGTCAGCAGTGACTGACTAGTCATCTCACTCGCCGGAATAGCTGTATCTCGGTGATGGTCTCGTTGAAAGTGCTTCAGTGTATCGACTTCGTAGATTTACGGAGTAGTATAACATAGCGCAAGCGATACAATTTTTGACACGCGTAAGGATTTTTTCAGTTGACACAGCTGGAAAATATATTCGACATGGATATATGAAACTCTGAGTACATTTCTGAATACATTATTCAATTAGTTTTCATGCTATTTGTATTAAAAGCGAGTAAGAATTTCGCGATATTTTTAAATTTTGATATTTCTAAAATCCTATTAAAATATAAAGTAATTGACACTCATGAACACCTATTGACACCACATAATTGTATAGTAATGGACACTTATGTACAACTATTGACACCACATATTTGTACAATTATTGACATATCTTTGAATAGACAGTAAACAATGAAAATAACGATCATTTGGTTGAGGTTGGCTTAAATCATTTTTGTAAAGCAACATACAGGTGCTTTATTTTTAAATTTTTAAAAACTAAAAATATAAAACTTGAAAAAAAATTAAAAATAACACTAAATTTATGTTCATTTGTGAAGGCTGCCAACACGCCTTTGGTTTTTGGCCACAATAAAAAATTGATTTCATCCCTATTAAAAACTCTGGTAGCATCGCTAAAATGGCCAACATATTCTGCTCCTCAAAATATTTTTCTATTAAAATAAACCACGATTATTTGATATCTGGAAATCCAATGGCTGCATTGACCAATGTAACCGGATCTTTTGTTCTAAACTTATTGAGGGGTGTCGGCTCAAAAACGCCTTAAACCAGCTATTCCCTGAAATACTTTGTGGCCCAAAAGGATGTCTTTTTTTTTGTTCCAAACACTCTTCTTCTATAGCGGACACAACAGATTGTGTACTAGGCCTTGATTTACGAACTCAATCGAAATTATAAGTGTTGTTCTTTTCTAATAGTTTTATTTATAATATGCCTGTAAGACCTAAGGTCTTTTAAATGCAACCTGAATTGTACACGGCACTAGTTAGGAGGAATAGAAAGATAGCAAAGAATTTTTATTGGCAAGTGTAGTTCGAGGAATATTATAAAATTTGGCTGCTGCTTTTTTGGACATCTTTTGTGTCCTCACAGCTTCAAGCGCTTTCTCGGGGTCCTTTTCGGTATATTTCTCAGTACATTTAGGCATTTTTCCAGCCAAATATTAACTTAAAAGAATAATATAATTATTGGCGCTATATAACAAACAGGGAAGAACTTAAAAGAAATAGTTCTGGGAACCGTTCAGATTTTTACCAATGAAACGTTCTATAACAAGGGGGTGTCAATAGCTATGCTGAAATTTTACAGTGTCAATAATTTTATCACTTGCGCTATGTAATGTAAAATTTGCTGAACCATGAATCAAAGTTCGAACGGCGCGAAGGTTAGGTTTGTACAATTGGAAGATAGGGTCGCTATCGGCGATGTATTAATGCAAGTATGGGGCTGGTATCAAAAAAATGCGAACTTCGTTATTCTTTGACCGGAAATTTAAATATAATATATAGCTATAGCTGTCTTAGAATTACGAAAGAATAAATTGTTTCAAATTAGGGAAGATTTACTTCTGGCGCGTGTACTTACATAAATACACACACTCTTTTTTTGGATTTGTTCCACCTTGTATTTATATTTACTTTAATATATTCAATACAAGAAAATCAAAAGAAAGCACACATTATTGTGAATATATTAAACTTGTTAAAGATTGATTTTACTCTCATGTCCTTAAACTACTTATGCCACCAAGGACATAACATACTAAGTATTTAGATGAAACTGATTTTACAAAACGGATTTCCATAAATGCATCGAGTTTGATTGCTAAATTGGCCATTTCCCAATGAGTCATTTTAGACCGCATTTTCCTTAACTTCTATGGTTCGGAATTCTCTAACTTTCTTTCACTGCCTTCAATATAATATTCCTTTATTTCAGCATCTATATATGCACATACATTGTTCTCTATTGTCCTTATTGCCTTTCGAAACTTTAGTTTGAATAAAATTTTATATGCACACTTTACAGTATACGTATGTACCGATTTGATTCTTCTTGCTCCTTAGCCTGGGACGACACACCCAAAAACTCCCAAGATGAATAGGCAATACTGGAGGAGTTCAATTCAAAAACTTCAAAATATAAAATGTACTTAAAACTATCTTTCTTCCTTATTGAAACAACCCCAGTTCTATCGATGTAGATACATATGTGTGTACATGCTTGGATGTGGTAGACAGCATCGGCACCTTCAAGCAGAAAGTAGAGCAGTATTGCTGTTTTCGTCGCAGCCATTGCATCTTGGCAATAAGTGCCTTTCCCTGATCAAAGTGTTTTGATAAAAATGTTTGCAAGGACACTATCTGTGTTGTTAGGGATTCTTTTTTCTCTTTTGTATTGTTAAGATGATGATGGTGTTCTAAGGGGCTGCAGAAACTTTGACATTGCCAACATGTTATGTGTCTGCAAAACTAAAAATGTAATAGATGATGGTGTGTTGGTGTAGCGATGAAGGACCTTCTTGAATGTCGAAGTTATCGTTAAGCTATTCTGGGTACTTTAACACTTGCATTGTATTTTGGTTCAATTCATAAAATTTGTACAACTTAATGGAGAGATCAGATATTTGTTTTTTTATGTTGGCCCAATTAGTTATGTTTTATTTTTAATTTTCTAAAGTTTATAATGCATTTTTGTTTGAGATAGTATATACTTTTAGAAATAAATATAAATGTTTGCAGAATAATTGACTATATTTTTCTAAACTACTTATAGTTTGTATATGTTTTGGATGAAACAAAAAAAACATCGATTCCTCTATTTTTAGTAGTGCTGGTCTACTGTCTTGCATCGTAATTGAAAAACTTTTTAAAGTAAAACTTCTTTTGTGGCCGGCGTTGGCTTGGGCGTAAAAATTTCCTATGGAGCTGTCAGTGACATGTCGAACAAACTAATTTTCTATCAAAAACCGAATGAATTTTTGCTTTAGCTCTTAAAAAATAAATCTATCCACCAATTAATACATAAAATAAAAGGCAAGACTGGATCACGCTTACTTTTGTGCGATCATCATCTTAAGGAAACGATTTTTAGTAGAAAAACTGATCAATATATTCTTAGTTTGTTTTACTTGTGCTAACATAGGTACTATATGGCAAGTTATGGATTCGTAAAAAAGTCGATAATAGAGAGCACCAAAAAACTGGGTCCAGCAATTCTGTCTGTCAGTCTGTACTCGAATCTACTGCCTAAATGGTTAGATGGATTTGCTTCAAACTTGGTAAATATTGTTTTTTTTTTGTAAATATGCTCACACGGTTTTTTTAAATGAAAAATAACGATATCTACCATACATTTTTTTTGGCAAAAAGGTAAATCTTATTTTTCTCAAAAACAGCTCCAACGATTCTTATAGAAAATAACATTGTATGCAAAAGATTTTTAATTCTTAAATTTTTTCTAAAAAAGAAAATTGATATGAAAATTTTAAATATTTAATAATATAAATTTAAAAGCATATACATTTCAAAAATCCAAAAAAATCATTTGTCGATAATTTTGAATAATTATAATTAGTATTATTTAGAGTTCATATGACCTCCTGTACAAAAATTTTAATCGAAATCCGTTGAGCCGTTTATGAGAAAGTCGAAAATCAATTAAATGGTTGTATATAGTAGGTACCGTTAATACCAAATGTGTATAAAAAATGTTTGGTAAAAATGCAGACCATATTTATACAGATACTTTTTTTTATTAAAGTCCTTAGAACTTTTTTCGTGATAATTTAGATGGTTAACAAATTTGTATGGCAAGTACCGTATTTATTTATATAGAACAACGATTCAAAAATCTATTTTAGACAATCACCTAAAACGCCTAAGTATACCAAGTTTGAAAAACTCTGTTCAGCTGGTTAGGTTATAGATCTTTCTTCAGATAGACAGACGGAATTGCGGGACCCACTTTTTTGGTGTTCATTAACTAAGGGAAAATGTACATTTTGCTAATTTTTTTTTAGAAAATATGGTTATTTTTGGTACCTCTAGTAGGCCCATTTTTTGGTTTTCGATTTTTTGGAAAACAGTTCATTTGATTTTTGTGAATTACACAGTAGGTCCTAGAAAGTGTAAACATTAATTGAGAAGGGAATAAGCGACAAGATTTTCAAAAATGACTTTTTGATGCAAATGTCTTCTGTAAGGGTAGACGCATCTGTAAGGCCTAAGAATGACACAAAAACCACTTTCACTATCCAGATATACTTCATTTTATAAAGCATAAGTCTTAAGAAAGAAAGAAATCCTGGATTTATTTCCTTCTTAGAACTAATTTGTTTTACTTACATAGGTTTTATCTCTTAAGTTGCGTAAGCAAAAAACAAAACCGGTTTATGGTTAGTCGTTCAGTTGTGTTAGTTCCTTAACAGCTGAGTGAATAACAGTTTTTAACAGTAATTTAGAAAAGTTTGTCTGCTTTTAAAGAAAAAATGTCTAGTGAGTCGGAATCTACCAACGTGGATCTACGATCTATTAGAAAGAAGAAAAGAGGGGTAAGAAATAAGCATTTATATAAAAGTGAAATACAAAAAAATAAACGTTTGCGTGGCAAGTCCTACAAAATTAATTCCACTGGAAGGAATATAGAAGCGAGGTCAAACACCAGGCGGGATTGTACTTGTAAGCTAAAGTGCACTTCAAGTTTTGACCTACTGCAAAAAAAAGAAATGTTCGATAGCGTGTACAATGATCGACCCAAGAACGAGCAGGATACATATTTAATGGGACTTATAGATTGTTCACCAGTAGCTCGAAGACGTTCCATGAGCGAAAACCCGAAAAAAAGGGACAACGCATTTTATTATAACGTCTTGGTTTTAAATGAAAGAATAAGGGTTTCTAAACAAGCTTTTTCTATATTGTACGCTGTTTTAGTCAAATCAATTTTCCGGCTCGCATCATTAGTTGCTGAAGGTAAGCTGCCTGTAGATAAGCGTGGGAGACATGGCCATCATCCTACTTTGCCTCAAGATGCACTTATTGCAATCAATAAACATATAAAATCCTTCCCTCTAAAGGAATCTCATTATGATTGTTGGATGCTACACTCAACATTAAAATCATGCATGAAATATTTTGCAGTAAATATCCTGAACTATTCGTACAGATTTGAACGTCCACAAGTAGATGTCTGCTCGAAATGTGAAGAGCTTTCTGCAAAAATAAATAGCACAACGCTTAATGACAATGCAAAACGCGTAGCGGCAGCAGAAAAATGGTACACCTCAGACGAGCAAGAAAATTTTACCATAAACAGGAAGAAATAACGGCTTTATGTCGTGATAGAGATGATGTTGGAGCGCTGGTTTTCGATTATATGCAGAATCTGCCTTTGCCAAAGATCCCGTTGCAAGAAATGTTTTATCTCAGAAAACTATGGCTTTATGTCTTTTGTGTTCATGATATGAAGACAAACAAAGCTGATTTTTACACATATCATGAAGGCGAAGCTAAGAAAGTTCCTGATGACGTGTGCAGTTTGCTGTGGAAAAGTATACAGAATCTTGATCGTGGCATTCAAGAACTGCACATTTTCAGTATTGCATGCGGAGGGCAAAATAGAAACAACACCCTTGTTAGGTTCCTGCTTCTCTTAGCTACAATCGTCCGTTTCAAAAAGATAAATCAGTATTTCCCAGTTAGGGGTCATTCGTTTTTGCAGTGTGATAGAAACTTCGGGACAGCTAAACGATTAATAAGAAGAAAGGACCGGATTTACACGCCAGCACAATACAATGATATTATATGCAGTTCCAAAAAAAAGAGGCTTCAAAGTGACAAGCATAACATCCGACGATATACTGGACTTCAAAAATTCATGGCCAACCTTTTACAAGAAAACTTGTAAATCTATTGATAAAAACGCTATGTACACGATTTCTAAGTATAGGCATTTAATATACTCTTCAGAACATAAAGGATACTTGAAGGCCTCTGAGTACATCGATGGACTTGTGCAAAATACTTTTTTGCTCCAGAAAATCAACGTTACCCCAGAAATTCCGACTTAAAAAGCTTATTCGGATAAAATCCCCATAAACCACAAGAAAATGGAAGGCGTTCGAAAAATCGTCGAATATATGGAAGAGGATAAGAAGCAGTTCTACCTGAATATATTGACCTGGCCTACTACAGCCACTGAAGCTGCTAAAGATGAAGACGACTAAAAAATGTCATAAACTCATAACAAATATTGTTTTTTTAAGTTTGAACACATTTTTTTGAATTAAAAAATTTTATTTTCCGTTACATTTCTCTTTTTTTTTCAATTTTAAATTTTCAGTTTAAAGAAGGAAATAAATCCAAGCTTTTTAAAAAGGTATATCTGGCTACAAGGAACAGATAGAAACAAAATGTCTTTTGCATATGATCCAAATTATAGTGCTCTTTAAATCATCTATTCATAAAAAATCCAGGAAATGAAAATTATAGAAGATATTAAGTTTGTTTCGTCTCCTGAAAAATAAGATCGAATGGATTTATTCCCTTCTTTAAAAGGGTGGTTCAATTTAAACCAACATTTTTCACAAAATAAATTTTTCAATAAATTTTTTCGAAACTTCGTACTTAGTGGTTTTTTGATATTATCTTGAACACTTAAAAAACTTTTTTCCTAAAACAAAAAACAACGGTCCAAATGTTAAAAAATTAGTTTTCCCAAAAACGGCTACAAAAATTTTGATAAAAAAATTGTTCTTTTTAAATAAGTAAACAATCACCCTTATTACGAATAGCGTTTCGCTTAAATAACGAATGTCATTTTCAAATATTTGTATTACGATTAGCGGTGTATAGTCATATTTCTCAGCGTAACGCTTTAATTCGAGTGGAACTTAAATTTTTATGAGTGAAACTCCACTCACCGTTATTACAATATGCGTTACGCCTTGTTTATACGCCAACTAATACGCTCTTTTTCGTGGAACAAAAATGTTTAAACGACTCGTGTGAAATCGCCTGAAAATATAAGTTTTGTTGTTTGGATATTCTTTTTTAACATTTTTTATTAAGTTTGGGCTTATTCAGGGAAAAATTACAAATGCTGAATAAATGAAGCATTATGTGGAGTTATTGGAACGAATTTTAAGAGAGGAGGAGGTATCATAAAATGCACAAACAAAATCAAATCACAGCACAACTTTGAATTCTTTAACACCAAATTTTAAAATTGACACACAATATCTACTTCCTTGTGGTATTTTGTTGTAAAGAAAGGCTACCTTATTCAGTCTGAAGTACGAGTATCTATACGCATTTCGAATCTGGAAAGAAGAGAATAATCGTGATTGAAAATATAAGGAATTTTATTTGTCCATGTCCTTACTTCGTATCTGACAAATCTCACGCATTTGATTTGGAATTTGGACCTTTAATTATGTATATCAATTTTATTGGTTTATTGTTCGCATTTCTTGAGAAAATAAATGCAGCAATACTATTTATTTAGCGACTTTTATTAATTTAATCGGTAGAAATTGAATATGAATTGAAAAATTAATGACAGTTGCATTGAAAATTATTTTTTTCAAAATCAGCTGCTTATGTGGAACGTATTTCGATCGACAAAGAGTGGCGTTTTAGTTTCGTAATACCGACACTAAAACGCTTTAAAAGTGACTCGACACAAAAAGTGAGAGCTGTCGTTCAAGATAAACGCCAATTGTAATAAGGGTGAATATTTTATTTTGCGTACTTATTAACGGTGCTTCCCCTAGAACCACTTTTCATATTTTATCTAGTCTCCCGCGAACAGTTTATTCGTTGTAGTGTGGATGATGTGTGGGGGAGAGTAAGAAAACTTTGGTGCCAAAAATTGATAATGGTTTAATCTTTTATGGTCTTTCTCGTCCCGTTTTGGAGGTAGGGACAATTTTCGAAAAAATGACTTAAAATGAAAAAAAATATTAAAAAACAACAGTGACACTCACAAAATAACTATACCGGCTTTGAAAGTGAAAATTCTGATCTTTAATCTTAAAATTTAAATTATTTTACTTATGTCAATAGTTTTTAAAAAATTTACATGCAAACTCAAAATTTTGATAAAAATAATATGAAAAAAAAAGTTTAGAATAATTTTTTTGGAAATTGTGAAATAAAATGCTTAATTGGATCAATTTTCTCAAAAACTAGAAGTCATTAAATCATTCGGGTTTTATTTTCGATTCAGAATTAATTTTAACATTGGTCACAAAAAGCCAATTAAGCACTTTATTTCACTATTCTGAAAACAATTGGTCTACACTTTTTTTTTATTTAAAAGATAAATTAACAAAAAAAAAAATTTACAGTATATAATCATACAAAAATTGAATATAATACAAATAAAAATGACCAGTGTCAAATCGTAATGCGTAGTGCGTTGGCTTCTAAGCAGCTTGGTCATGGTTCAATGCACGTTGAAGGCACAAGAAGTTTTTCAATTAAAATGAAAAAGTAGACCATCATCACTAGAGCAAAGGAATTTGATGATCGACCTTGGAAAGTCTTGGTGGCAGCACATTCAAGTTCTTGATGGTCATTCAAAGTTATTAGAGATTTAAATTTTGTTCAATTATTTCCTTTAATTGGAAAAATTTAATTTAATCTTGGTAACTTTAAGCATGATTTATATAAAAAAAACAAAGGATTTTCCAAAATGAGCGCCATTTAACTGATCTTTTTTATCTTCAAGTTCAAGGATGCTCTTTGAAAAATAAAATCTGCTGATTTCTTTCAAGATAGCAGCTAGGAGGTGGTACACGTTTTGGAAGTGAAAGTGTACCTCGTCGCTGAAGATGATTTTCATTGTAAAGTCAATATTCACTTCTGTCTGTTCAACCAACCATTTGGCGTATTGACGACGCTTGACATGGTCAGTAAGCTTCAGCTCTTGAGTCAGTTGAATTAATAAAGCGTGTAGGCTTAAATGTTTACTTAAAATTCGCATCAGTAATATTCGTGAGATGTTCATATGTTGGGTACGACGACGAGTCGAGGTTGACGGCTCTTCTCCCGCACTAGGGCGAACAACAGCAATGTTTTCCGCAGAACGATCTGGGCGAGCATGCACAGTTGTTTTCACATTTTCTACAGACCCGGTAAGCTGAAATTTGTGCACAATTGTACAGATTGTGAACACATTTGGTCGCTTATGCTGACCAAATAAAATCACGAATTCAACGAAATGCATTTTGATTTGAACGCCCATTTTTGTAAAAGGCTTCAGCAATCTTAAGGCGCTGGCTGTAGGGCTGGCAACGAGACCGAGACTAGTCTGGTTAAGAATTAAACAAAAAAAATATTAGTAAAGCTTTGGACTCAAAAAATAGAAGACATTGGAAAATAGCTAAATAGTGAAAAATTGAGTGAAATACTCACGTGAATCGAAAGATACGATAGGATCGGATAGCAGAATAGAGCTGATAGTTTATTGCCTGCCAAGCCATGAACTGTCAAATTCATTGAAGGATTGCTACGATTAAAATGGATTTAAAAAAACTATACAAAATTCAAATTTTATCTTGGAAATACGGCTCTTCCAAGGTATCTGATAACGTTACTTCACAGCCTATTTTTTACGTTATCACACACCTTTGAAAACTAAATTCGCACAAAATGTAAGTCATTCGGAGCGCTTTCATACGCAACTAATAAAATTCAACTAAAAATTATAGTTTTCTATTTACACAAGTAAAACTTACTCGTTTGAAGGGAAGTCTATGGCCTTATACTTCATGGACCTACGTACTGCAGAACAAAATTTCTAGATTATGATTTGTTTAGCATAAGCAACCTACTAGGATATATCATTATTGGATTCATTCATAATTGACATGCACAATACAGTTGGAAAAGACATGCAGATGTCAAATTTGACCGAATTCTTGAGATCCATATTGTACGTTGATTTTCACCTTTCATTTCATTTTGACAGCAAAATGTGAAAATTTGTACCAATTCGTACGATTTTTCACGTTACCAAACACTAAAATCGGAGTAATCCTTCCATGGATTTTTACTGCTCATGGCTTGATAGGTAGACAACATACTATATTTTGCCATTTGGATAATATTTTTTTTCCAAATGTCAGCCAAAATGCCTTAAATCACCTTTTTCCAAAGCCAAAAATAAAATCGGAAAAATTTCGCATTTTCTAAGGTAAAATTTTAATTTTGTAGAGTTTTTTTAATCCATTTAAATCGGAGCCATCCTTCAATGAATTTTGACAGCTCATACCTTCACATATAGGCAATAAACTATATTTTGACGTTTTGATAATATTTTTTTCCAAATGTCATACAAGAGGCTTAAAATCAATTTCGAATTTTTTGAGCTAAAATTTGAATTTTGTACAGGATTTTTAATCCATCTAAATCGAAGCGATGCTTCAATGGATTTTGACAGTTCATGACTTGACAGGTAGGCAGCTTAATATATCTTGACATTTGAGGAAAATCAACTTTTTAGAGAGCAATAAATTAGATCGAAAAGTTTCTATTTTTTTGAGTTAAAATTTCAATTCTGTAGAGGTTTTTTTTAATTCATTTAAATCGGAGACATCCTTAAATGGCTTTTGTCAGGTCGTGGCTTGACAAAACCGGTTAATTTATTTTTAAAAAAATCGAACGTTGTATGTAGTTTTTTTTTAAATATTTTATTTGTTTTTGCTATGAAATATATTAACTTACACAATTCTTCTAAAATGTTATTTCCACTTAACTCAAAAAACAAAACAGACTCACGAGTTTGTTTCATACATTTTTCCGTATTTATCTTACCGACGAACTGCTGAGATACCACAACCATACTCTATATTTGCAATCCGAACAATGCATCTTATCTTTATCTTACATCTTTTTACTACCAAAAAACACAAAAGAAACCAATACTAAGGATGATACCAAGACCGAGAACGAGACGAGACCGCACATTAAAATTTTCTCGAGAAAAAGGCGAGACCAAGGCCGAGACGAGACTTGATTAAGCGAGACCTGGACCGAAACCGAGACGAGACTGAAATTTTTCGATTTTGACGATAAACGGGACGAGACTAATAAAAGTCTCGCCTGGTCTCGTCTCGTTGCCAGCCCTAGCGCTGCTCAATTGTATACCTCTTTATGACTTAATTTGTCAAATACTGAAACAAATAAATGTCAAAAGTTGGCCAAAAAAATTGACGTTAATGTGTGACTTACAATTAACATCGTACATTATGTTTAGACCACCCCCTATAAGCTTAGTTTGTGATGTTTTTGCCCCATTCAGACGTTCTAAAAAACATACAACATTAACATTGTGTAGTATTTATTGTAACCTCTTACTATGTATCAACCATAATCTTTAATCGCATCAACTTGTTTATTAGACACAGGTTTGCTTAATAAGCTTAAAGCCATAAAAAGTCGACTACCATAAAAATCATACTTAACCCAGTTTTCTACCAAGAGAAACAAAGACATAACAGTTTTTCTCTCCTAAATTATGTGCTTTTTTATTATTTATAAGAAAACATCAAGCATTCCATAAATCCCTTCTTGTGGTTGCTGTTGTTGCTTTTTTCCTGTGTCAATTATTTTTTTTTTTTTTTGCAATTTCCCATTAAAGTCAACTGGGCAACAAATCAAAAGGAATTTCCCTTTAGAAATATTTTTTTTTTCAATTATTTTTCCATTATTGTTGATTTTTTTATTTTTGGATCAACACCTAGCTTAAGACGTTAAAATGTACAAGTTTTTTTTTTTTAATGCTGACAATCGACAAATATTATATACTTTTTTACTGAACTTCTATCAGTATAGGCATTTTGCCCAATCCACATTCTTTTAAGTTGATTACAATGGCTTTTGGTTGGACTACCTTCATTTAAACTAAATCCAAGGACAAGATGTGGAACATAGTATAGGAGAGGTACTCAATTTTTCCACTTGGTAAAACATTCTTTGAAACCCCATTTAATGAGGTGTTTATACAAGAAAGTTTGCCTTTGGGTTTTTGTTTAACAAGAGTGATAGCTAGTTAACGAAAATTCTTTGATTTTACAAATTCTTCACTTTGATGATTTTTTTTTTTGCTTTTTCTTGAAAAAAATGAGCTATCAAATAAATCAAACACTTTTAGTGCGAAACTTTAAAGAAAATTAAACTCCTACGAGATAACCTTTGCACTAATAACTAAGAAGATCTGTGGTTTAAGGACTATCTCTAAAGCCATATAGGAAGGTCTTATGATTTCACTTTTCTCCATATAGCTTATCCTACTTTATCATTAGTTATCTATATGAAATAACTTTTTTTGGTGGGCGGAAGCGGTAAAGGAAAAGGACAAACAAAAAAGGAAATTTTCCAGAGCATGCATAATCCTTACCAAATCATCACCTTCAACTTGGTGTAATTACTTAGAGCAGAGGATTTTTATTTATGACTTTCGGAGGAATCTGTCTGGTATAGAGAGAGTGTGTGCCTCCTGTACATGTATGAATTAAAATCCTTTGTATTTGTTTGTACTATATATTTTTTTTTGGTAGAAAATCTTGGTCCTCGGGCAAAATCAGCATTGGTTAAGAGGTGATAAATGACTATATCAATGCCACTGTGGCAGAAATGACAAATGAATTTTTTTACTTGGAATTTTTTTTTGTTTGCCTGAGGAACAGAGTTTGGTTGGTTTCATGCGCTGATGAAGAAAACACCCTTCAGTTTTTGAGTTTCCAGATAATGCTGTGTTACCGTCATGACAGTGAATATTAGGTACATAAGCATATATGTCAAAGAATGGCTATACATATATATTGGAATAACTATATATTTTCATATACTTGTGTTTTTCATTCACCGGAAGTATGTAATTGAGATAAGGATTTCTTTTGTTGTGAATATGAAAAGTGGAAAATTTTTTTGTAGCCAAATATTTGAGAGGGAAGAAAAATAGCTGTGAATAAAGGAAAATTAAATGGAGCTGATGGGTATAAGAGAACAATTTTTGTGAAGAGAGTTGATAACTTAACCGCATGGAAGAATGCTTAAGAAGAAGTGGATTTATTTTTTTGTATAGTCTTCGTCGTTGTCGTCTTCGTCGTCATCATCGTTGTCGAGGACTTAAGATATAAATTTCAAGTAGTATCCTTATGGCATCTTTGCATATCGAAAAAAAAATGAGAAGAGACGTCTTAATTAATTGATGTTTTTAATTTTCCTGAAGAACCCTTCTCTAACGAGACTTAGTGTGGGTACTGGGGTATGAGGTCAGTGGGATGATTTTTTCCCTTTTTTTTTGAATTTTTAAATATTTATAGATTCTGAAAGTTTGTTGAATAAAAATCATAGCTGGGGTTGCAGTCCCACACAATTATCATTTATTATTAATTTATTTACGTGAAAAATATTTAATAATATTTTTCATTTTCATTAGAATGTCGTATACTTATATTCTTTATATAATCCACCTGTTTTCATGTTATTAAACGAAAAAAAAAACACACAAACTCAGAATATGTCGAAATGTATGGCTTAGAGAGGATTCAATTTGAATTCTAATAATCGGATCTTCAAGTTGAAATCTTTTAATGAAGGTAAAATGTCAAAACAAATTTTAACAAGAGGATTATAATTTGAATTCTAGTAATTGGATCTTTAAGCTTAAGGTATTTTTTGTAAATTAATGTGTAATGTGATTTTTCCTTTATTTTCCGTCAAGGATCTGCACGTGCGTCGAAGGCGTTGGTTCAGCAAAATTGTACTTCTTGGGAAGGGTCTTATAAGTATATTATTGTGAAATTCTTTATTTAAAGTCACTTTTGTTGGTAGCTGCATAAATGTATTTTTAAACAAAGACTAGTAGGTACTTAAATCAATATTGTTTCTTAAAAGAAACATTGAAAGAGATATAACACCATTATATGGCATTATACAATAATAGACATAACACTATAAATCTAATTTTAAAAAAATTAAAACTTCAGTACACATTAGCATACAAGTAAATAATAAGAGATATAATACAAAATTAGACTTGAAGTTTTTTACTTATCAAGTTCATACAGCGGGGTATTCAATGAAGATTGAAGTAAGAGTTTAGTTTTATAATACAATAAATGTACAGATGTAATCCTACTAATATTATAAATGTGAAAGTTTGGATTTTTTTCTTATAATCTACACGCGCTCAAGGGATTATACTAACCTTTAAATGTTTCAACACAGCGCGGGCGTGAAGCTAAGGAAGAGAAAGAATGGTAGGAAAGATGTGTGGCGCGATGTTCTGAGACTGTAGGTGGTTGTTGTCTCAGATTTTATCTCCAGGTATGGCAGCTGAACTAATGAATTTTTTTATTCTGTGTCATATTTTATCGGTATACTAGTTTTACTCAATCACATGTTGTTAGTGCTATGCCTAAACAGCATGAAATGAGTAAACCAGCAACTCATTGTATGACATTTATTTTTTAGAACTGGTTTTTAATGGAAAATGAGAGGACATAGACTACGGCAGGGATCGAACCTGTGACCATGAGGTTGACAGGCCAACACACAAATATATCGATAGGCGCCACCCCATTAAAGTATCATGTGTGCTATTCCAGACTATATTCTATCTCTGTGCCAAATTTCATCCAGATCCGTTCGGCCGTTCTGGCGTTATTGAGCAACAAACATCCATTCATCCATCCATCAATCTATCCAATAGGATCCAATAGGATAGATTGATGGATGGATGGATCGATGTTTGTTGCTCAATAACGTCAGAACGGCTGAACGGATTTGGATGAAATTTCGAATAGAGATAGACTATAGTTTGGAATAGCACACAGTATACTTTGATCTCGGTAAAATATATGGTTCCCGTGGGATATGTTTGTTTTAATTTTACATAGAGCTCATATAATATATCTCCTCATTCTAAACATAGTCAATATAGCTTTTGTTGATAACAAGCCAAAAAGTACACACAAATACACATATACATATACACATAATATACAGCTGCTGTTACACTATCCAATCGACTGTTCCAGTAAAACAAAGCAACACAAAAGCTCTACTTATATAATAAATGTGAGTGAATGCTTGGATGTTTGATCCGCATTAACTCATCAACGCCTCTACGTATTTGGATGAAATTTGATAGGTAGATGAATTGTGCACTGAATTATTATTATGTATTATAATATAAGGTCATTTTTATCGCGAAAAACTTAACGGTTTCTATGGTAGAAGCTTATAATATGAAAAAAAATATATGCTTGGGTGTTTGTTCCGCATTCACGCCTCAACCATAGAATGATATCATTAGATCCCTGTGAGATAGAAAGTCCGTAGCATCACATGGGTATCTGCTAATTAACAGAACAATATATAACACACTGATTGCATTATTTTATTTGTTATTTGAAAGTACCATGTGTGCATAATTGGTACACAATTGGCTAACTTACCAACGAAAGATTATCCGGGAATATATAACCCAACAAATATGACAATTTGTTCAAAAACAGTCATTTACTATAATAGAGAATACCAAAAAAAAGGTGCCGCAATTCCGTTTACCTGCATATCTGTCTGTCTGTATCTCTATCTATCTAAACGGCTGAAGTAATTTTCTTCATCGAAAATAAGAGCAATTATGTCAGATACAACAATTAAGATAAGGGACTCAGCAACTTTGGTCCACCACCAATTGTTAAGATCAAAGTTGGTTCAAATTTTGATCCGCAGCTTAGCAATTTCAACTTAACGATTTAAGCTCGCCGATTTAGCTCAGTAAAGTCTCCAAAATCGGGATGAGATTTAAAAACAGAATGACTCATAAACTTACAATGCCCAAGAAAACGTAACGAGTGCGCGATATGATTCACTCTTAGCATTTTGTAATTAAAAAACCATTCCCCAATTCAATGAAACGAAACTTTTCACGACGAGATTTAAAAAAATGATATTGGAGCTAACTGATTTACTGATTTAATTACTCAATCTATTAATTTATCGTAATGTGATAACGTGAAATGCTTTATTACATGTATTCTCGTTATATTTTGATATTAATTTAACAAGAACGACAGATTTCGTCCCACTAACGTCACGTTTTCTTTTCTCATACATTATATTCAAGAATAAAGAATTCTTCCAAATACATGGCAATGCTATTTTGCATTTTTCAGCGGAATTTGGATTCTTCGTATAAGGCAATGCTAGTCTACGTTTTTCAGCAAGACTGTTTTACTTGTTTTGTTTTTTTTTCTAGGAAATTTTATTTTTTAATTTTAAGAAGTTAGATTGTAAGTAAATTATAAAAAAAAAAAGTGAAAAGTGTTATTTACAACAAAGTGCTTATTGACTTAAGCAAAATGTGTTTTTTGGTGTTTTTGTTGTAAATGAAAATAGTTTTTGGTTCTGGTAGTTTTTTTTCGTTGAATTTAATTTAAACAAAAACTACTTTCTTGTTGCGCTTTAATGAAAATATGTGTTTAAATGTTGTGCCAGTGGCCTCATTGTTTTTCTTTGGCAAAAGCAAGCATTATTTTGCGGTACAAACAGATGATCTTATTAACATTTATAGGTGGGTAAACATTTTTAAAGACCTAAAAATTTGTCGTGAAAAATTCTGTAGATTTTTGACAGAAAACGTGTTGGGTTTGACATATCACTGACATCTCCATAGAAAATGTTTACCCCCAAAACCGCAAAAAAAAGCTTTGCTTCACAATGGGTTCTATTATTAACAAAATAATTTTTAAAATTAGCTTGACGAAATGTAGAAAACAATTTAATAGTACACAGAATATGTTTATCAAACTGGTTGGATCCGTTTTCCAGACAATTGAAGTTTACCTTTTCTTGGTATAAATTATTTTATGGTTCCATTATTTTCAGGGCTAAACAAAATGATCTGAAAAAAGGATCGACCCTTAATACATTAGGTACCAAGCTTGAAGAAAATTGCTTCAGCCGTTAAAGTAAATGTGGAGAGTGGCGATGTGTCGTTTTCCAATGTTATTGAATCTCTTTTCACACAGCGGATGAACTTTCAGTGGTTTTACAAGTGATGTCACTTTTATTTATTTATTTATTTATTTCATCATCTATCGAGTTTCCTCTTACAGATTGCTTAAATCTAACTTAATCTATTTCATATAATTTTAATTTGTATTTTTATTAACGTTTTCAGTTAACTGTAATTTAAATACATATCCTTCAAGACTTGAGTCTACATTGAAATCTAATTCATTATATACTTTCATACATCTTGTGAATGGTTCATTAGAACCATAATTATATCTATGCAAGGGAATATAAAAAAATTTTCTTACTCGAACATTTCTTCCTGGAACATAGATATTTAAAAGATTTAAAAGATAAGGACATTTTATATGGTATGACAATATATCATAAACAAACATTACACAATTAACAACCCGACGATTTTCCAGAGTAGATAATCCAATCAAAGCACATCTGGTAAGATAGCTTGGCATTTCTGGCAAATTCCATTTCAATTGCTTAACTAAAAACTTTGTAAAAGCTTTTTGAACTTTTTCAATACGATTTTTTGAAACTTTGTAGAATGGATCCCTAATAACTGAAGCATATTCTAAATGTGGGCGGACAAGGGAAGTATATACAGATTTTATGGCATAGGGATTAGAAAATTCAGAACAATTTCTTTTAGGAAAACCTAGCATTGAATTTGCCTTTGCTATAACAAAATCCATATGCAAGGAGAAACTCAGTTTTTCATCAAACACAATCCCAAGATCTTTAACTTCCGAAAGTCTATTCAAAGCTTTATTTGAAATATTATAATCATACAAAATAACTGTATGTGATCGATAAAATGAGAAGGTGTTACATTTATTTATATTAAGTGAAAGAAAATTGTTTTCACTCCAATCTACTATTTTATCTATATCATTTTGAACTTTAAAACAGTCATTCGTGCTTTTTAGTATAGAAAATAATTTTAAGTCATCTGCAAATAACAAACAACTTGTATATTGCAGTAAAGAAGGTATTTCATTCACATAAATTAAAAACAACAGAGGGCCTAGATGGCTTCCTTGAGGGACACCAGATGTAACAAATAATATCTTTGACGTACAATTGAAAATTTTTACGATTTGTCTCCTGTTAACTAAGTAACTTGACAACCATTTAAGAAGAGCCGAGTGAAAGCCAAACTGTTTAAGTTTTTTTTATTAATATTGATATGCAAATACTATCAAAAGCTTTTTTAAAATCTGTATACAATACATCCACTTGATAACCTGATTCTAGGGCATCAGAAACATATTTAATAAGAAGTGATAAATTTGTGGTTGTAGATCTGCCACTTACAAATCCATGTTGAAAATGAGATATCTGTTCTTTTATAAAAAAATAAATTTTCTGTTTTACAATAAGCTCAAATAGTTTTGGTATAGCTGAAAGTTTTGAAATCGGCCTATAATTTTCAATTTTATGCTTTTGTCCTGCTTTAAAAATAGGAGTTATATACGAAAACTTCCAACTATCAAGAAATATTCCATTTGAAAGGGACATATTGAAAATTTTTTGGAGCGGCTCTGATAATGAAACACATTGCTTTATTAAAAAAGGAGGTATGCCATCTGGACCGGAGCTTAAACTTTCAGTTTTGAAATTCCTTGCATGATGTCTTCAATAGACAGATAAAGGCAACCGAGATTCATATTTGAAAGCAAGTTTTCCTCATAATAAGTATCCGGAAGAACAACAAAAGAATGGTCCATATACACTCTTTCAAAAAAATCTGCAAATAGATCGCACGTAGAAGTTAAGTCAGAAGAGGTTTGGTTGTTAAATTTCATATTTGTAAAAACACCAGAATTTTGTTTTATAGAATTTATAAATGTAGAATTTATAAATGTCCAAAAGGCTTTAGGATTTGTTGTAATTTGAGATTGAATGTTAATAATATATTGTTTATATAAAAATCTATTAAGAAAATCATATTCACGGCGTAACTGACAGTAACGCTTTCTGTCACATTCCACTTTCGATTTTGTATATACCTTAAAGGCTTTATTTTTTACATTTTTAAGATTTCTGAGTCTATGATTATTCCAAGGTAATTTAAATATTGGTTTCTTTCTTTTAGTTGGAATGAATTTCAAGAACCCATCGAATAAGTAATTTAAAAAGTTATTATAGACATGTTCAATTTGAATTCCAGAAAGAATTAATGTCCAGTTTAAAGATGCAAAATATTCATTTAATCTTACATAATTTCCTTTTGCAAAATTGAATTCATTTGTCAAATTACTTATTGTATTGTACACAGGATTATTATTATAAACTCTTAATGAAATACAAGTTGCTTTATGAAAAACAGTATTTGTCACTAATGGAAAAATAATCTCATTGACATCATAAGATAAGTTATTAAAAGTAAATACCAAATCAAGAAATCTTTTCATTCAATTACAAACAGTATTTACCTGAATAAGATTTTGTGATAACAAAGAATCTACAAATAAAATTTCATGATCTTTTTTAACATTATATGGTAACATACATTTTTCATCTTCTGAATAATTCCAATGAACATTACATAAATTCTAATCACCCAGAATGCATAGTATTTGATGATCAAAAAGATTTTCGATTATATATTCAATATTATTAGCATGCATTTCATAAATTAATGTAGAACTATTTGGTGGTATATAGCTTACAACAAAAACTATTTCTTCATGCAAACCTAAGCCATTACATAAACTTACAATAACACACAGCTGTTCAATATTGTCAACTCTTGTTGGCAGCTCAGACCGCCGACTTGAAAATTTTGAATGCACAGCAATAAGTACTCCTCCTCCACGTTGAGTAGAATTGCGGTATCGATCAGAACGGTAAACATTGTAAAAGTCGTCAAATATTTCAGCTGATTGTATATGAACATGCAGCCAAGTTTCAGTGAGAACGATGACGTCATATTCATGTAAAGACACAGCGAGAAACACTTCTTTTGTTTTTACCAGCATTCTGGTAATATACAAGGAGCGAATTTGAAGAATGTTTTGATGTCGATGACGAAGTAAATGAAGATGATGATGAAGAGGATGAAGAGTATGATGCAGGTATTAAAACTGATGAGCGCGATGAAGAAGAGTGAGAGTGAGATGACAGATTAAGATGGTGATGTTGAGGGACATCGAAAACTTGATGTTGTTGAACATTTGCATTTACTTGTTCAGGTTCGGTTCCACAAACACTGTGTTCTCGTATGGCTTCAGATTCTCCTTTTTTGGAAAAAAACGGAATAATTTTACATGTACGCATTGCGGCCAGTTTTCTCCCTTTAATGCACTATTAAGAGCTTCTGATGGTAAACTAAGACGAAAGTTGATGTGATTTAATGTGTCCAAATCAGCATTTTGCTTACACAGTGGGAAACAAGAAAGGTTGTCCTTAGGAACACCCAATTTTTTCGATGCATATGCAATAATAGCATCTGATTTTGTTGTTGGTTTGAAGCGTGACAGATGAATCCATTTCAAAGCAGGTATCACCTCTAAATATGTTGAGGAGACATCATTGCCAACTACATGCCGATTGTTCTTGTTTTTTTGCTTACTGTTTTTGCGGGAAGGTTGGAGGGTCTTGTGCCTGCCATGGTGGAGGTTAGCGATTTGATTTGGATTGTTTTTATTTTTTGCACTTTCGTATAGGGTTTCTGTAAGGGAAAGGGCAGCACCGCTAAAGCAAGGGTCAACAACCTCGGGAGACAGATTTCGCACTTTATTCAGAGAGATAATAGCGGGATTGTTTTCACCTTCACTAAAATTGCTCGTTTTTTTATCATTGATTTGATTTTTATTTGGAATTATCATATTATTGTTTCTAAGCGAATCTTTAATTTCGGCTAGTTCACCTTTAAGTTCCAAGACAATTTTATTTAGCTCATTCATTTTAGCTAATAATGCTAAAGCAGAGTTGCTTTAACATGCACTACATTTCCATGTTATGTTTATACTCGATTTAAGAATATTTAACACATTTTCGGATAAACTTGTAAATTTTTCATGAAATACTTGGTTGCATATACCACCACAAGTTAAAAGATCTTTTGTGGCGGATAAATTACACTTTGCACAACGTTCATCCATTTTAAGAATTTAGTTTATAAGTAAAAAACAAGTAGAATTTTAAAGCCCAACAAAAACACGTCTGCTTATCACAACTTATATTCGTGTTGTTGATGGCACAAGGCTGTAGATCGACCTACAGTCGAAATTGCTGGATGCACTTGTTTGGTGTTTTTTTTTTATCATCGTAATGTCAAGTTTGATCAAAATCTTGAGTTCGATATTTTTCAATTGCGAAACTTATCTTATGGTACCTATGTATATCGCAAAAGTACTACCCAATTACATGAAAATAGACAACATTTTTGACGGTGTTTTTTTTTCAATGTTAAATTATATTTCCTCTTAAAAAGTTTACCTTTCTAGAGGATAGTTTGCTAGTTCCAAGACCGCTAACATGCTTAGTGTTAGAGAAATAAAATGAGATTTTTTCTGTTTTAATAGGCCTTTGATTAAATATTTAATACTTGTATTCATTACAAAACTACTAACCACTGGCTTTGAGACCACCTTCTTACTTACAAAATCGTCAATACAACATTTGTTTCATATCCAGTTTCTGTAGTTCTTTTTTATCTACTTTCGCAGTCCCCCAAGGCAGCCACCTTGGTCCTCTGCTTTTAAGTTTGATTCGTAACGATTTTGAAATGGTCATCAAATATTTCCAAATACCACTTTATGCCGTTCGACGATACCAAGTCGTCGAATGACTCTTATCATATTCAACATGATCTCGACAGTTCTTCAGTCTTTTGTCTCTCTTGTATTTGACATCGAATTATCTCTCTGTCATTTAGTTCTCCATAATTATCCAATAGCTACTTTGGAGTTTATTCGCAATCTCGAAATATTATGTGACCGTCGTAATCTAAGTCTTGATAAAAATCGACCAGATAATTCTTAAGATTAATTTCGTACATGTGCATTTAAAGCGATATTTGTTGAATCTTACTTCAACCGTCTACATAACCTTTAAGAATAGTTCCTTGAACACAGTCAAATATGGTCCCTTTTTGAACAGATTCGAATCTTAAGAACCAACGTTGTTACTTAAAATTTGGCCTTAGGGGCCTATTTTCGATCGATGTTTTGATTCTATAAGTAACCGACATTATCTCTTTTCTCTATTAAATTCAATGTTCACTTCTCTATAAATTTGTCTTTTCTAACAAAAAGTTCTGTCATCTTAGGGATCGTCTCTTTAATTGGGATTCGGATAAAATCACCATAAACCACAATCCACAAAACTCAGTAAGCCCAAGTACTGTTGTCCTGTTGACAAAGAAGCACGCCTGGCGACTTTAATGGCGCCCTAAGCGTAGCAGCGCAGTTTCATAAGCAACTCAGAGGACCCAGAATGGAAGTTTAAAATCTTCGAACCTACGAAAATTGACTGGACAAGGTATTGCTGTCCTAGAAAACTGTTCATACAAAATTACTTTAACATATAATTGCTAGGTATTTTGATTTGGGTTAAAAAAATTAGATTTTAAGTATTCGAGTCTAGCCCTTTTATAAAAAAAATGTACAGGAAACTACTACAAAAAATGTTCCATTACTTCGTGGATATATTTTATTTGTCAATAAATCGAATAATAAAAAGTGCCCATAAAAAATTATGGTAAACAGATTCCCAACAGTTGTCGAATCCACAGTGCACACACAATTTTTTTTTTTTTTTTATATAAATTCATTTTTATTTCATATTAACTTATAACTATCTTAAAGCTAGACAAAAATGTTTAAAACTAGCCTAATTATCAATAACTTACAACTAATTTACTGGCCCTTTACGGGCGCTCTAAATTAAACAATAACTCTTACAACTAATGTCTTTCGACCTAAAAACTATTTTAATTAAATTTAATTTTTTTTTTTATTTATTTTATATTTCAAGAAACTTTTATACAAAAAACTTGGTATCTGATCATTTTTTTTTTTTTTTTTTTTTTTTTTTTTTTACCTATAAACTAAACCTAAATATATATTAAAAATAATTAAAACTAAATAAAACTAACTTATACTAACTAAAAATAACTTAAACTACTTAAAATACCTAATAATACTTATAACTACTTAAAAACTAGAACAGCCACACCAGCATTTTTTTCGTTTTTTAATTTTTTTTTGTTTATTTTTTATATGCATGCAGACACCCACCAGCATGCAACCCACCCACACATGTACATGCGCACATACATATACGTACGCACATACATGTACAGACTCGCAGATACATGCACGTATGCCCCCGCATACATACATATTTTTAATTTTTTTTTGGTGCCACCCTGACTGTTCCCTATACCTAATGCCCTAAATCTATGTAAGTCGGCCAAGATATATTATCTTCATCGACTTTAAATATCACGATGCTGTTCAGAGAGCCACCAGAACTGGTTCTCCTGTTTCGCCCTATCCCTCCGGTCCCGATCGGACACAGTCCTACTGAACCGAAGGCGCTCTTCTCCACCTTGAGCGATGACGTCTCGACTATACAGGAGTCGCCTATCCACAGTTTTCCGGCTGACGTGGTAGATGAGCGGAACCGCCCCTCCATCCTGTATCAGCCCTCGACTGTCTAAATAGAGGAATGCCTCAGGAGGGATGTAACCACTTAACCGCGCACTCTCAAAATATTCGTTATTGGGGTAATAAGCCCCAAAAATTAAGCTGTTAGTTGAGGACATCGCTCTTGCAACGTGACCCCGAATCAGCTTGAACAAAAAACTATCTATTCTGTTTATGTTGGCTCCGTTGTATAGAACCTGGTTGGAATAATATCTTGTGTACTCCGACTCTGGTGTTCTGTGTAATCCAAGGCAACGTCTAAGACATTGCCTCTCAAACACCCGAATTTTTTCCATTTGAGATGGGGCAACGTTGAACCACACCGGGCATCCGTAGGCAATCATCGGCCTGATGAGGGCCATGTAGCAAATCACCTTCACCCTGCTGTCAAGACGGCTGCTATAAAACAGTCGTTTTGTCAAGGCTAAGGCTCCCCTAGCCCTGGCCAAAGCAGCACCTATATGTCTGTCGAAATACAGGTACTGATCCAACCAGATGCCAAGGTACTTTACTACACTTTTACTCGCCAGTGGATGTCCATGTGGCCCTACGATCACCAGCTTGCGCCAGTTCTTTCTCGTATCCCTTGAGGCGCTAGACAACGGAGTCCTAAACAAAATAGTTTCTGATTTCTGGAAGTTGATTTTCAACTTCCAGTCATCACAATATCGCTGAATCTTGTCGAAGTCACTCTGCAAGAGACTTTTGATGACCTCAACTGTATGAGCTGTTCTGTACGCAATTAGATCGTCGGCGTACGCAATTGCCTGAGTTAGACTACCTATTAGATCGCTGGTGTAAATGTTGAATAGAATCGGCGAGTTAACCGCTCCCTGCTGAAGACCATTATTAATACTAAAAATTGCAGTAGAAGTTACATTGCCACTCTTGACAACAAACTTTCTACCATTTAGCATGTCATAAAGCATATACAATAGAGGTTTACTTATATCTAGTCTGGTTAGCTTTAAATAGAGACCTTCTAACCATACGGTATCGAAGGCCTTCTCCAAATCAACCAGACAGGCACCCGTACACTGCTTTTTAGTTTTGTTCCATTGGATATCAGAAACAAGTTTAGATGCGGCATGAATTGTGTCATATCCCGCCTTAAAACCGAACTGATTATCCGGGATGATATTTTTGTCCTCCGCCCACTTGAACAGGGCTCTATTAATAACCTTTTCAAATACTTTGCTGATACTCGGAAGAAGACTTATCGACCGGAGATTCGCCGGATTGGAGTTGTCCTTTCCCTTTTTTGGGAGAGGGTGCACCACAGCTGTCTTCCACCGCACTGGATAATATGCATTATTCAGCGCGTTGTTAAACAGTGTGGTATAAATGTCAATTGCTTCTTGAGGCAAATGTCGTAGTACAACGTTGGATATACCATCGACTCCTGCAGACTTCTTTTTCTTTAATGAATCGAAGATGAGCTGGAGCTCATTCTTCGAAATTAACAGGGGGCTGGGCCCATTTCGGTCGGCGATTATGGCGTTTGCCAAATCTTCATCATTAAACCTGGTAAAACCAAGGTTCTCAGATCGCCATTCGGTTATATCGTTCCGGAGCCATAAGTGATGAAGCAGAGCTCTGTTCTCCAGGTCATGATTCGGGCGAATGCTAGCATTCACCTTGTACACTTGCTGGAAAGCAGCCCCCACAGCCTCCACTCTTTCCTGCGGATCTTCGATTATATAGAGGTCATCGTCCAATACGGCATCCTCTGGGTCTATGCCTGCTGTCAGAAGTACGTCTCTGTTCTCTGTCGTCCTCTGGAGCTTAAGACACGGGAGATCGTTTTGATCCTGTCTTCTAAAAATCTTATTAATTTTTGGGAACATACTTGGGTCGCTGGAGTTAACGGCACGAATTTTATTGTCCCAGAACGAATTAATAGCCAATCTATAATTTTCTTTGATCAATTGGTTGATGTTTTTGATGGACGACTTCAGTGTCCTAATCTCTAGGTCTCGTGTATCAGTAAACCGCCTGTACAAGCGTTTTAGTCTTGTCAGTAAGCCACTTTTTTGTCTGTGTAATGCATCAATTGTCGCGTTACGGTACATGTCAATTGCGTTACGTTCTTTGTATTTCGGTATTGTTCTGTTCATTGTTCGTAGAATCGTTTCGTCAATTTGTTCTAAGTATCTGTCGATTTCAGTATTTGTTAGGTTCCTGTCATTTGGTGGGGATATACCATTTGAACGTAATTCACTCAATAAGGCATTGGAGAAACGTGGCCAGCGCACCTTACTGTAATTGTAAGTATGCACAGGCACATACTCCTCCAACTCCATAAGCTGGTTCGGAAGTTGTATTACGGCGGCGAGTCCGCAGTGGTCACTGTCGTACTCGATCGTTCGTAAACAATTTCTTGGCCGTTGACCCACAGCGTCAGTAACTGTTAGTCTTGCGTCTTTAAGCAATAGATCCAGATAGGCTCCGCTTCTTGGGAACGATGGCCTGTCTGTGGCTAGAAGATCGATGCGATACTCAAGGTTGTATCGACCCATCCAATTAAATAGATGGTTACCTCTAGGATTTTGTATTTGATTTCCCCAATCTGTGTGCTTGGCGTTTAAATCACCCGCCAATATATAGTAATTCTCTTCCGAGCTCAATCTTAAGCATTCAAAAAGCTTTTCAAGCTCTGTTATAAACTGTGTGGGCTGAGGTGTTTCCGGTGCATAGGCAGCGATCACATACATTCGGTTCCCCTGTTGGAGATGAATGCATATGATGCATGCCTCTAACGTCCGAAATTTTCGCACATCACTATTATATATTACCTTATGACTAATGCCTTTACGTATAAAGATTGCGACGCCTCCTCCTTGCGTGGAGTTGGGTCGGTCTCTTCTTACGATATTGTAATTGTTGTTAGTCAATTTATGTTTCTGGTTAAGCTTAGTTTCGCTAGCCATAAACACATCTGGACTTATGTCTTTAAGCAATTGGAATAAATTCGCTCTACGTTCGGTCCTAATCAATGAATTTACATTCACAGCTAGTATCTTAAAGGGCCTCTCCGGCAGCGCGCCCTTAACCTATAAGTTGCGTTAAGCTCGGCAAAACAGAGTAGAGATAATCCACCCTAGTCGCCTGCTCCCTGATCTGGTTTTGGAGGCCGTTCAACTGGCCCTGGATGGCCAGTAGAACGCCCATAATATCCGCCTGTGCCGCCGGCGCCTTAGGCACGGGGGCCTGTTGGGCGACCCTTGGTGTAGGCTGTACCGTGCTTCCCCTTCCTGACGCCATTTGGGCGTAAGAAATTTGGGGGTTGACGGGCGTTGTTGTAGGAGGGCGCACTGTTGGATGCTTTTCTACCACTGTTTGCTTTGCTGCTTTATTGTTTTTTATAAGCTGAAACGTCGGGCATCCCCGATAATTAGCGGGGTGTCCGGCGCCTCGGCAGAGTACACATTTAAGCTGGGTCCTATCTTCGACCCGTTCCTTTCCTAACTTGCATTCATCTGCATTGTGGTTCTCTCCACACTTAACGCAGCGTGACTGCATTTCGCAGTTTGCTGCGGCGTGGCCGAACCTTTGGCAGCGCATGCATTGAAGCATGTCGCCGCGCCTTTTTAATTTGTCCCAAGTTACAACCTGATAGTTGAGGACGGATATACTCCTCAAACTATCCAGTTTGCTGCTGGGTGAGAGTTGAACAAGGAAGAAGGGAAGTCTCCGCTTCTCTCGCCTAGCTCTAACTGTAGCGAACGGCTTGACCCCGATAAAGTCGAGATCGTCATTCGCTTTTTGGCGGAGTTCATTTAAGAGCACCTGTGGTTCCGTGTAGGAATCTATGCCCTTCAAAAGGACCGTTTGAAATTTTTCGGTTTTAGGGGTGAAACTAAAGAATTCGGTAGTAGTTTCTTTCAGCAACTCTTTAATTTTTTTGTGCTGTTCCAGTGTGAAGCACTGGATAGCATGCCTATCGTTATTTAATCTTTTAATAGTAAAATTTTGACCTATGGTCAACTTACATAGATTTATGGTATCCTGTAACTCCATTTTATAAGTATTAATGGGTGGCACCTTTTCTTTTTTCATGATCGGCGGCTGTGGCTGCTGCTGCTGAGACGGATTTTTCTGCGGCTGTTGATTCTGCTGCTTTTGAATCTGCTGCTGCTGTTTTTCTTGCGGTTGTTTCTGGACTTGTGTCTGCTGCTGTTGCTGTTGTTGTTGTTGTTTTTGCCGTTGTTGTTTTGGCTGCTGCTGTGGCTGTTGTTTTTGTATTTGTTCTTTTTTCTGTTGTTGTTCTTTTTCTTCGAGTTCTTTTAGTTGCCTCGCTCGGCGCGCTTCTTGGCTAGCCTAAACTTTGCTTTTTATCTTTTCGATTTCTGCCTCCAAAGCTTCAATTTGGGCGACCATTCTCTGTTCCTCGTCCTCCTCAGCTGACGACTCTGATGTGGAGAGGTTCACGAAGGCAGTACTATCGCCCGTCGTGAAGTGCCCTTCTCCTTCTTCAGACATATATGCTATACCCTCTTCGGGTGAAGTGTCTAGCTCGGTTTGTCTTGCTGTCTCTGACGTCTCGTCTATATCGGACGTATGCACCCCAGCTGGCAGCTTTGCTGAGGTGGCCGTGGATCTTCTTTTTACCAAATTTGGTGCGCACTTGATCCTCTTTCTGCGCTTTTGATTAGCATCGGATGATGTTGCCGTTGTTGTTATTGCTGTTGATGTTGTTGCTGCAGAATCACTGCTTGTAGTTGGAACATCTTTCGATGTTCCCTCAGCTGATGCCATCGCTGGCCTCATTGGCCCTAGGACACCTTTCGATGCCCCGGTGCTTAAACTACTCCTCCTTTGTTCGTTTTCCCAACCAATAAAGTTAACGACTTCACGGTTGTGAAAAAAAGCTGATAAAGTTCTGATGCCCGACTGGGAATCGAACTGGCGACCCTCGGATTCTCGGTCAGCCACTCTACCTTTGTGCTACTGCACTACTTGAAGAATAGTGAATTAAATTGGAACTTAGTCACACACACGATACACTACTTGGAAAAAACTGGGAAGCCAAAAACGTCTTAACACCTCCACAGTACGAGATCGACTGTGCACACACAATTTCATTATGTTTGAATGTGTTTCCCCTTCCATTGCATTGTATTTTAAATATGAAAAAAAACATCAATACCCAATCAAGGCTAGTTTAATTTTTTCTGTTTGTTGAATATATTACCTGTTGTTTTTGGTTAAATATTTATTTAATGTAAAGCATAAATTTAAATAACCAAAATCTTTATTTTTCTCTCGGCTATTTGGGGAGAATTTTCAAAATAAATAATTTCTTTCCAGAGTTAATGAAGTACAAAATTTGTCTGCACTTAAATGCTTCTATAATCATATATTCTTTAAAAATTTCATATTTAAAAGCTTATTTCATTAAACTTCCACAAGCTTACATTTTATCCGATATATTCAATCAAGACTACAACCCAAACGCAAAATAGTTGGCCTATACTTATTAATTAACAAATTAACAATTTTAATTTACCTATTTTTTCAGTTGTTGTTTATTAGTTATTTATTTTTGTCACTGTATTAAATTACATTTAAGAAGTAAATTTGACGAAAACAAAACCAAATTTGAGGAAGCACATATGGCTCTAGATTGCATATGCTTAAACAAAGATGGGGCATAATAGTTGGACTACTCTCTCTAGGATGCAAAAAAGTTGGCCTATGACGATTTACTTAGATTTTCAGTTAATCGTTATTCATGGTATGCACTTGTTGTTTTGTTTATTGAACTCATTTTATGCAAGCCAGCACAGTTTAAGCTCAACCATTGTGCATGGCGTTGCATTATCACGAGACCTTGAGGAATCCATAATTAAATCCTTTGAAATGGGATTGTCGGGCTATAAGCTCGCAAGACAATTCAATTTACCGCGCTCATCAATTCAAAACATTAGCCGTGTTTTAATTTCCCCGTGCTCCAGATCAGATCATCTATTTATTTGCGTTACAACAACAACGATAAATCCTTTTATTGTTGTAACGCAAATAAATAGATAAATGTATCTACACACATTTATATACATATTGATGAACCTAGGTATGTAAACATGTACATATAATAATGAAAATGAAGGATGTAGGTGGGTAGGTAGCTATATACATACAAATTCATAATTTAGGTGCAATATACATACATAAGATTCAATGATTTTTAAAGACACATATGTATATATAAATGTATGAGTGCCTACATTGTATTTAGTATTCAGTGACGTACGCAAAAATTCGTAAATAGGGAATAGTAATAAGGTAGAAATGAATGGATAACACACATAATTAAGTGTTTTTATATTGCTTAGCCGTTATAGTTTGAGGGAAAACAAAGATGCAGTTTGAATTCATTAATAAATAAATATATATCAAATAAAAAATTCAAAAATCGTTGGAGCGGTTTTTTAATAAATCAATTATATATGTATAAAATTTTGAAAACATTTTTAGAAAAAAAAAAAAATTGAAACTCTATTTTGAAGATATTACTACAATATTCGAATTTCAAAAAAATTCTGTGACTGGTTTTTAAAAAATCGATTTTTCAAACAAAAATTTTTACTTATTTTTCACAAATCGGAAAAAAAATGTTTCGAAAATGTTCGTATGCAGTTTTATTAACAATTATAGGGAACATTTTTATAAAAAAATTAATCGGCTTATCCAATATTGAGAAAGTCGAAAATATGAAAAGTGGTTCTATGGGAAGTACCGTTAATAGTACGCAAAAAAAAATTTTTTTATAAAAATTCTTGGAGCCGTTTTCGAGAAATAATTTTTTTTCTTAACCGTTGTGTATCATTTGTATGGGAGGTACCGTTGTTTTTTATTTCAAAAAAATAATTTTTTTAACTATTCAAGATAATGTCAAAAACCCACGAAATACGAAGTTTCGAAAAAATCTGAATTGTTCTTACGGTTGCGTTTTTGGAATGAGCAAACGCTGCACCCATCCCGCTGATAGCTTCTAATGCCCAAAATTTCATGCAGGATATAACGATCACGGTTTTTTGAGATGCCTAATTTTTCAGCTATCTCGCGTACCTTCAATCGGCGGTCTGCCAATACGAGGTCGTAGATTTTTGAAACGTTATCCTCCGTAGTAACCATTTCGGAACACCAGGGCAGGACTCAATAAAAACAATGTGCGCATACACGTTGAAACTCTTTATACCAATTTTTGACGATCGCCATCAAAAAAAAAAGTCACCGTACACAATATCCAAGCGCTGGTTGATTTCGCTGCGCGATTTCCCTTCCAAAAACAAGAATCGAATCACCAGCCGATATTGCTCTTATTCCATTTTTCTAAAATACATGGACAAGCTGGCTTCCACGAGAGAATCTACTAGAAAACAATAAATCTCTCTTGCGATACTGGCACCATAGGGCGATGAGGCTAAGTACTTATCGGATACGGTAGAAAATTGCCACTTAAGGCTTTGAAAACCAAAAGCTTTCAAAATTAAAAATTTTGTCCCCAACTTTTATCGGTATCTTCTAATTGTAGAATATATTTTGTTTGCTGTAATTAAGCAATGATATTGACAGTTCAAGAGATTCAAAAATGTAAAATAATCATTCGAAAAATGCTTTTCCCTCACCTACATAAACATGAATCTCTTCGCTACATCTCCAGCTAGACTTGTATATATGTTTCGTTTACTTGGTAATGTATGTAGATAACAAACACGCCTTCTTTTATCAATTTCTGTCATCGTACTGCCATATTTGAGGAAAATGTTTAGCTTAATTATGTTCATGAATGCAAAATGTTTCCAAATGAAAATATTCGTTTATTATACAAAAAGAATCGCGTATACGGCACAGTGAACATACACAAATATATTGTCTTCTATTTATAAAATAGAATAAATTCATAAGGTCACTGACAAGCTGATCAAAGTCATTGAACATATTAATTCTGTAATCGCTCTGATGTGACATAGACACAATAATAGACATTTTTCATGGAAAAAATGGAAAAATCAATTGATAATAAAATTATTTGATGAAGATGTGGAACTCATTGATGAAGACATAATTTAATTTATGTTGCAGAGAAATCGTTCATCTTATCTTTATGACTTTCAAAATCAAACTGGTGGCAAACGTATAAATTGCTTAAAATATTAAATTTCTTTTAACAAAATATTTAAGGTTGTACATGTAGAAATTGTAAGATTTTGTGGCAGACTGTTTAGTGAGTTGGACTAATAAGAAAATAAAAAAAAAGTATCTATCCACATACTTTTATAAATGTATCTGGCAAGTATCTGAAAAGTGGATCTGGATTTAATATTTGATAGAAAATTTTAAAGGGTTTATTTGGACAGTTCAAGGTTTCCATGTTCATGTTTTTCCAGAGACGATAGAATGTGATTACTCTTTGGGGTCGTGCACTGTTGGAATCGGATCTTCTTATCGACAAAAACACCTTCTCCAGCGATTAGTCCCAGTTATCGAACAACGTTTACATCAAGCATAATATCAATTTACAGGAGCTTCACTTATTGACAATGCATCCGCAGAATGTCATTGTTTAGCCTAAATAGTAGGGCAGCATCTTTGGAGATTGTAACAAATTTTATTTACCTTAAATTGTATGATATGAATGACACATATGTGGTTTCAACAGTGCTGAGCAACTTCTTACACAGCCGATGCAAGATATCTTCACAAAAGTATTAAAATCGTAGTTATCTCAGTCAGGAGCTAGTAGGCCAGATTAGCCCTGTTAGATTTCGTATTGTGAGGTTTTTAAATATCTATGCTCCAATAGCTGCCTGCTATTAAGAATATAGAGTATTAGCAAGGTTTCCCGCTGAATTTTCCTGATTATTTTGTCAGATCTCTAAATTATTTAGGTAAATAAATTAAATATAAGCCGCTTAGTTGAAAGATAAGCTATTCATCCATAAAAAGTATTTCGCAAATCTGGATGGCAAAATATACACGTGTACAAGAGGTTTAATAACGCACAAGGTTAAACACACAAAATGTTTTCACTAGAAATTTACTACTGTCGTCTTTTTATGCCCATTTTGGCTGTTAATTTTTGTCATGGATTTGATTTGTTATTTATTTAATTAAGCAAAATATTTTTTTTAATTCGCTCTTTCCGAAAAAATATAATAAAAAATTAACAATATCAAAGTAAATTTGAACGAAAAATCCCTCAACTGTATCAGACGCCCTCTTGTGTCTTCTAAGTTTGTAACTACTAAGCTCATCTACTCGCACATGAAACCATATGTATATAATGGTACTAGATTACTGTTTTCGTCTACTCATTAATAATAAGCCACTTGCATACAAAGGATTAGATCTAATGATCTAATATGTATACCAAAATATTTCTCTAAAATATATTACTTCACAATTATAGAATAGTTAAGTTCATGGTTGGGAAAGGTCTGTAATTTAATTACTTGACATTTTATAATAAATGTATATCTTCATTGTTTTTGTTCTGAGCTACCGTTGGTTTGTTTAAATAAAAAGCTTAGAATAAAAACAACAAACATCTGTACAAGAAATCTGTGATTTAATTTGCAATAAGACTTTGTTTTAAGCAATATCATATTCCATGTTTTCAATCTCAGTTGTAATTTTATTTTACAAAAACATGAATGTAAACTATTGCCAAAATATAAGTATCAGCTGATGCTCCAATTTGTAGGTAAATATAAGTAGGTTTATTCGAATTTCTCTATCCCATGGCGAACTGGATCATGCCACTGTCTTACGAAACCATGCACTGTTTTTTTCTCAAGATTTTTACTTGCGATTATACAAAGGTACTATAAGGCAAGTTATGTATTCGTAAAAAAAAAAATTCTAATAATCAAACATGACATTACGATCATAGAGAACACCAAAAAGTGGTCCCCTAATTCCGTCTGTCTGCCTGTCTGTCTGTCTGTCTGTATGTCTGTCCGTCTGTTTGTCTGTCCTCGAGTCTGCAGCCTTAACGACGGTTCGGTGGATTTAATTCAAACTTGGTACATATTGTTTTTTTCAGTAATATGCCCACAAGATTTTTTTTATTTATTTTAAGACGACAAATAACAGTAGCTCCCATACATTTTTTTTTTTGCCAAAAACAAAAACCTTATTTTTCTCAACGGTAAATTTAATTTTTTTGAAATTTTTTGCGCAGAAGCTCCTAGAGAATTTAAGCACTATTATACCAATTTTTTTAAAAAAATTTTGTTTGGAAATTAATTATTTTCAGTTGAAGAAAACGCAAACAATATGTTTATATTATTTTTGTTTTTGTTTTAGTGGACTGTGTGGATTTAAAGCCAATTGAATGAATTTGTGACCTTTAGTCCAAAATGCGTTTCGCCCAGATACTACAGCTGGGCTCATCAGTTAGATGCTGTAGTACCTTTCTAAGACGCATTATTTTTTTGATCGATATGTACCGACTTTAATAAAACTTACAGCGATTATGTTATAATTTACAGTGAGTAATCGCTGTAAGTTTTATTAAAGTCGGTACATATCGATCAAAAAATAATGCGTCTTAGAAAGGTACTACAGCATCTAACTGATGAGCCCAGCTGTAGTATCTGGGCGAAACGCATTTTGGACTAAAGGTCACAAGTTCATTCAATTGGCTTTAAATCCACACAGTCCACTAAAACAAAAACAAAAATAATATAAACATATTGTTTGCGTTTTCTTCAATTAATTCACTGGCCAGACCAGGGGCAAAACATAATTCTAGGTGCATGAATCTAACCAAATTCCCCTAGAAAAATATAATTTACAGTGAGTAATCGCTGTAAGTTTTATTAAAGTCGGTACATATCGATCAAAAAATAATGCGTCTTAGAAAGGTACTACAGCATCTAACTGATGAGCCCAGCTGTAGTATCTGGGCGAAACGCATTTTGGACTAAAGGTCACAAATTCATTCAATTGGCATTAATTATTTTCTTTTTTTTTGAAAATTCAAAATTTTGAAAACGACTCAATAGATTTTTTCAAGACTTCGTATTTTGTGGTTTTTTGACATTATATTGAAAATTTAAAAAAAAACTATTTTTCTAAAATAAAAAACAACGGTACCTCCCATACAAATGTTAACAAATCAATAAGAAAAAAATGTATTTCTCGAAAACGGGTCCAAAAATGTTTATAAAAAAATTGTGTGTTCTTAAATTAGTACAGTTCACTTTTAAGTATAAAAATATTTTTTTTGCGTACTTATTAACGGTACTTCCCATAGAACATCTTTTCATATTTTCGACTTTCTCAATATTTGATGAACCGATTAAAATATTTTTTTATTTTACAAATGCTCCCTAAAATTGTTAATAAGACTGCGTACTCAAATTTTCACAAAAAAGAAGTTTTTCGATTTAAAAAAAAACAAATAAATTTTTTTGTTTGAAAAATCGATTTTTCAAAAACCAGTCACAATTTTTTTTTGAAATTTGAATTTTTTATGTGTATTAATAATATCTTCAAAATGGCATTTAAATTTTTTTTCTAAAAATGTTTTAAAAATTTCATCCATAAAAAATTAATTTATTAAAAAAACCCTACAACGATTTTTGAATATTTTTTCATATATTCTTATTTATCCATGAATTCAAATTGCATATTTGTTTTCCCTCAAACTATAACCACTAAGCAATATAAAAACATTTAAATATGTGTATTATCCGTTTATTTTTACCTCATTATTATTCCCTTTTTACGAATTTTTGGGTACGTCACTAAATAGTAAATAATATGTAGGCCCTCATACATTTATATATACATATGTGCTTTAAGAATCGCATGAATCTTATGTATGCATATTGCACCTTAATTATAAAGTTATATGCGATGCATATAACTACGTACTCACCTATATCCTTTTCATTATTATATGTACATATTAACATGATTAGGTTATTGTTGAGGAACGCAATTATTATTTAGGTTAATGTTTTAATAACTTAGTGCATTAATTTAAATATTGTTTAAAAAGTACATGTTTAATTTTCGTTTGTTAATTAATTTTTGTTTCATAATGTTTATTTCAAGATTTGCCAAACATTTTTTGATTTACCCCATAATGAGCTCATCTCATCTATGTTAAATGAGTAAATTATTTTGTATTGTTTTTGGCCATCGTTATCATGATCTGCATTGGCACTTGTAATGGATAATATAATGAAAGAGCCGTTGCAAGAGATAACCGCAATGTTCAATGCAGATCATTGGCAACGTGTGCAAAATTGTGGCTTAGCTTACGGAATACTTTTTCTTTAAGCCTTCTTTTTAGCAAACCACGAAACCATACGGTCGTGTCAAATAATCACATTATTTTTTTCGTGATAAGAGATAAGAGTAAATATTAATGAATAATATTTATAACGTTGTGGAAGCTCAGTCTTTTTCCTTTTAGAATTCCTTATCAGTTCCATCTATATATGTATGTAGATAAATTTTACTCTCCTAATTTACATAATTAAAATCCATAACTTAGATTTAAATATACATTTGTAGGTAGCTCCCTATGTAACTATTCCTTGAATCATCCATTCGACAATTCATTATACTAAGAATCAAGGTAACCTTACCCACATAGGCCTTAAACCTGCATAGGATAACTCAACATAATAACTAACTAAACCTTAATGGGTAGCTACATTAAAGTTATTAGCTACAAGAACAAGTTGGTACGCTCCAGTCGTGCATTTTATTTTTGTTAAAATTACCATAAGTTACTTTACGTTATATTTTTAAAAACATTCTAACAGAAATAGGTAAATAATATAATTTGCTTTAATTGTATACCAAATAATTTCCTTTAATTTTTGATGCTCGGTTATTGCAACAAACGCAATTAACGCAGTGCTCGAATTTCTATTAGTTCCTTTTACCGAGGGCGCACTACACACACGTATGTGGGAAAATGAAAAACTCAATATTATCTTAGATGTAAATAATATTTAATAATAATACTGTCTTCTGGGATTCAAAAAAAAATGCTGCTAGGAACTTGGTATCCTACACGTATTTTTTTTTTTTTTTTTGAAAATTCAATCTTTTATACTGTTATATTTGTTTTGTAGGTATGCTAGAGCACATTTTCGGATTTCACTGAGAATATTTTTTGATGATAGCTTCTGCTTCATTTCTGATGACGCTGTGGGAATAAGGTTTTCTAATGCATTTAAAATGAATAATTCATAAACAAGTTCATTCATTCTTCCCCATACAAAAAAGAATCAATATACTATTAGTTTAAAACCAGAAAAACATTTCAGATATCACTCGTACTCTTCATCTAACCAATTCTCTTAAATTCTCGATTATAGAGGACTAGAGCGCAATCTCATTGAAAATAACGAATTACCCATTTTGCGGTTTCAAAAGTAAACGTTAATAAAACACATATAAAATATATTTTTTAATGATGTTTTTTTTTCTTATAAAGTTTGAACGTTGACATTATGTGTGAAACACTACAGCATTTAAACGACCACCACGCGAATTGTTGCAAGCATCGATTCCTTTGAGGTAATTTTCGACCACTTTTTGACAAATATTGGGCGGTATCTTAGCCATAACTTGACGAATGTGGGCTTTGAAGTGCTCAAGAGTTAAAGGTTTATCAACGTGAACACGGTCTGTCGCGTAGCCACACAAAAAAAGTCCAGCGGTGTCAAATCGCATATTCTTGGTGGCCAGTTGATATCGCCACGACGAGAAATTACGCGGCCAGGAAATGTCTCTTGCAATAAATCTATATTCGCTCGAGTTATGTGGCATGTGGCATCGTCTTGTTGAAACCACATATTCTCCTAGTCGTATTCTTCAATAGCAGGCAAAAAAAGTCGGTTATCAAATGCCCATAACGCTCTGAATTGATGGTAACATTCGTTCCATCGTCGTTTTCGAAGAAGTAAGGTCCAATCACACCTCCGTACCAAAGAACGCCCTAAAAAGTGACTTTTTGTGGATATAATGGCCTCTCTTCAATTACATGAGAATTCTCAGAACCCCAAATATGACAATTTTGTTTATTAACATACTCACCGAGTGAGAACTGTGCTTCGTCGCTGAAGAAAATTTTGTTCGAAAAATCGACGTCCACCGTCTGTTGTTCAAGCACCCATTCGACGTATCTACGACGTTGTGAATGGTCAGCTGGCTTCAGTTCTTGTGTGAGCTGGACTTTATATGGATGTAGGTGTAGATCCAAATTAAAAATACACCATAATGTGCCGTAAGTCAGTCCTATAATTCCTGAGAACGACGAGGAATCGTCACATTCGGGTCTTCGGCAACACTTTCACTTACAGCAGCGATATTTTCAGTGGTAAGAGCGAAACGATGATGCACAGGACTTACAATATTTGTAGCCAATCCAGTCGCTTCAAATTTCTTCACAATTTTGCCAATTGCATGCGTAGTTGGACGATTATGTAAGCCATAATCTCTTAAAGCACGATATGTGGCTGTGGCAGAGTCACCATTTTTGTAGTAGGTTTTAACAATTTTTATGCGTTGTGCGATAGTTAAGCGATCCATTTTTGTAAATGTCAGACTTTCAACTGAAAAGAAAAAATTGGTTTAGCAACTTAGTTTGACAGATGTCGAATTCCAGCCCTATACTTTTGAAACCGCGAAATGGATAACCCTTTATAATAAGGCTGGTCATGGTTCAATACAAGATGAAGGCACAAGAAGTTTTTCAATTAAAATGAAAAAATAGACCAGCACCATTAGAGCAAAGGAATCTGATGATCGACCTTGGCAAGTCGTGAAATAGCCATAATTCCAGCCAAAAATAATTCAGAAAAAACTTGGTGGTAGCACCCTAAAGTTGTTGTTGGGCATTCAAAGTCATCATATAATAAAGCTAGTGCAATAAGTAGAATGTCCTCCAAAATTTCTGGTAAATCATCACTTTAGATAGTTTGAAGAATTCATCATGGGGGGTAGTTTGAAAGGGTCGATTAATTTGGTTCCAATTACGCCTGCCCAAAAGCACATATTGACTCTGAGTCTGTGTTAAAATAATGATTGTTGCTTTATATGTTGATTGTTCGCCGCCCATAAGTAACAATTGTGAAAAATTGTGATCCCATTTCTGGTAACTTGAGATTCGTCCGTCCATAGGATTATGTTAATAAACTCTTTGGCACCCAAGCTACGCGCTTTTACTAGGTTTTCCTATGTACCATAAGATCTAAGGCTTTTCCTCAATTTATTGTTACGTTTCTTTAAAAAAAAAAGGTAAAACGTTACGTTTATGATCATTTGCCTGAGAAAACTGACCTCAAAGTCAAGAAATTACCACAAACAAGGAAAATGGAACAGGGTATAAGCTGGATATCTTAAAATTCGGAAAAGATATCAATTATATTTAAATGCAATTTTAAAGTTCTAAGCAAAGATTCTACGACTAGAATTAACAGAGCAGTTTTTTATTAATATGCGAAAGGGTGCACCAAAGTAAGTCTTTTATAAATGATAACACAAATAGATATAGGCCGATACTGTAGAACGATTTTTTTTTAGAATATACCCAAGAATTATACCTTTACATAAATATAATTGACGAATTAAGGGAAACTCTCTATATCACAAGTAAAAATTTCGATTTCGAACTTTGACGTTTAAATGAAATCCTCGAATAAAATTATAAATGTATTTAGAATATATGTTTATACATATATGTATATATAATAAAATGCACGGCTGGATTGCACGTCCTTGCCCTTTCATTCGATCACAATCGTATGAAAAAGATTTCTGTAAAGAATCTAAGCATATTTTAAAAGCCGTTTTTTACTTAATTTGTGTAATATTTTAATAAAAAAAATTGGTATGACAATTTTAAATATTTAATAATATATACTTAAAAACAAATTTTCAAAAAAAAAATCATCTATCTGTTTTCGAAATATTGGATTTAAAAAAAAAAAATTTTTTTTTGAAAATTCAATAAATATTTTGAAATCGAAAATGGGTAGATCATTTTTTTGTAATATTGTTTTTAAGTTTATAAAAAATATTTTTCGAAAATTTTGTCATGCTGTAGTATTTATAATTTAAAGGACCTCCTATCTAAGAAAAATGATAGAAATCCGTCGGGTCATTTATGAGAAAGACTAAAATCAAAAAATGCTTGTATGGCAGCTACCGTTAATAACAAAATATTAAAAAAAAAAACTTTGACCAAAATGTAGGCTATACCTAAAGTACTGCAAACACTTTTCTTTATCAAAATCGTTATAGCCGTTTTCGAGATAATTAGGATGGTGGAAAAAATTGTATGGCAAGTACCGTTATTTTTAGGGCTCAAAAAAAACGATTCAAAAATTTGTTTGACACAATCACCTAAAACGCTTACCAAGTTGGAAGAAAATTGCTTTAGCCGTTTAGGGTATAGATCGTTCTAGAGACAGACAGACAGACGGAATTGAAGGACCCACTTTTATGGTGTTCTCCGTCATCGTAATGTCAAGTTTGATCAAAATCTCGAGTTCGTTTTTTTTTTTATTTCAAATGCAAAACTTGCTCTACTATATAGTACCCATGTATATCGCAAGTAAAAAAAAGAAAGAAAAAAAAGTAAGTATACGCCACAGTGATCACATGAATTACATGCCTTATATAATATGCATATTTAATGGACTATTTGAACATGTCAGGCATAACAATCTCTTGAATTTTTGACACAAAAACCATTTCAGATATTACTGTTTAATTTATCTGTATATTTTATGATTACATAATTTATTTTATGACTTATTTTGCTAAATTTTATCTCTGTTTCCAAAAGAGGAATTTAGGTTAACTACATTTGGTTTCCTGCCTACGTACGCCGCCGCACCATCGCCACTCCAACTACATGCCTCATGATAAATTCCAGAATTTATAGCTATCAATCAAAGAATATTTAAATCATTGATAAAATATATAGCTTTTCTTTGAAAATAAAGCAAATACCATGAAGATGCAAGAATAACCAACAAACTTCAGTTCATTTGCTCTTTATTTCAGCAGCATTTGTATACACACGTACTCACTACACAGAATATTTTACTTTACAGAAAAAAAAATCACAAAAAAAATATCATCCACGCATTGCAAATCAAAATATATAGATATATCCTTCCTTAACGTTGGGTTAGGGTAAAGTTACATCTTCTTATAAGGAACCTTCAAACTCGCAACATGAGGATCCTTCCGTGGCTCGTCTCCCTAATTTTCAATGCTATAATCAAAATCAGCATCAAAATCGAGTACGAGTATTGGTTGGTAATACCCTAAAAGGATGGAAAATGAAAACTCGTAATACAGATGTCTTGATGCCTTACCTCCGTTGAATTTGTCTGATCCCTACCTTCGCAGTTTTTCTTCATTTTGTCGATATAAACGTATCTGTGTATCTAGTTTTTTTTATATTTTATTTTGACAAGCGAAGAAGGATTCGCATAGCTTGAAATGAATTCTCAAGCTACGATGAGAAGTACCTACCTTGGAAAAAAAAAACGTAAGCAAAAATTATCATCAATTGATTTGCCATTGAATTGGTTCATTTAATCTTCGCCTGAGGGAACATCAACGTTGTTGATGAAAGATACAATACACAGATGGCTTGGTGGATGGGGTGGTACTAAATAATGAAGAGGCGATAGCATAGGATGATAGTAGAGCAAATTCATTGAATGGTGGCCATATAAAACGTGTCTGAGGCTGATGATGGTAGTCCTTGAAACGAACGCAACTGTTTCTATTTCTGTTACTGGTTGTGATTGTTGTTGATTTGACTTCTCATTATGCAGTCATTTGGAATCCACACACATACATCCACATACATTCATACGAGTACGAGTATATTACTTGCGTTCTGGTTGATGGGGAATCAATATTTGTTGTCTATATCTGGATTTGAGTACAAAGTTCGTAGGAAGAAAATAAAGTTGAATTTTGTATTGTTGTTTTTTTTTTCTATGTATAGGAAATTTTGTAATTCGCTTCGATAATTTTGTGCGCTCGCTAACGAGTTGTAGTATAGAGGTAATACAATTAATCGGATTGAAAATTGAAGAGCACGATTGAACAGATATGACTTAGACATACCTACTTAATTAATACATATTACAAATGATTGAGTGGGTTTTTTGCATGTTAATCAATAAACCGCATCAATTGAAATTAATTAAACTATTTATTCGAGCGATTTTCTGTATTTTGTTTTTGATAGTTGCGGTATATGGCCATGGAGAGCATAATTATTGCTTATGACCTTTGCACTCTTGCTATTTAAAAAATGCATTTTGAAATCGATTTTACACTTCAATGCATCGATGTTTTTGCATGTAGCAGCTTCCTCCTTTGTCCATTCGCTACAAGAAGGCGAAAACAGGCGAAGAGTGGCACAAAGAACATCAAATGAAAGCTTGTAAGCTTCAAGAAATGCATGGCATGTTATTTATCTTACAGTAACAATACAGGAGGTGAATCTGGTATTGCCTTACTGAGGGAATCGGACAAAGTTCATTCAGGATATTTCACCGGAAAATTAATATTTTAGTTAACTTCTTTTAATGCCAATTTTGAAAACAGAGCAATCTGGTTGAGAGGCCTTACCAATATGGATATAGGGATATTATTAATTTAATATCTCCTTGTATTTTTTCCACACAGCACTTCTAGGCTGAACATCAATAAGGATTTTAAGTTTAAATTTGGATTTAGAAACGACAGGGAAATTGACGTAGTGACCGGAGAAACTTACATAAAACCGTGTTTTGACTAATGTATGAAAAACTCTGTGTAATGGATTGGTTTTGAATGTTCGTAGGTTTTTTACAGTTTCCAAAATAGTATGTTTTTTTTCAAGCAGAATTATCCAAACCACAGCCAAAATATTGCTATCCTTACCGACTACTGAACTAGCTATGCAATTTGTTTTCTACAATAAGATGAGCTCGTAAGCTTGAATTTTAATCTGAAATTCGCTGTTATCTGCAGTAAACAGATACATTCCTCCTAAAAGTTCATTAGAATTTTATAGTGTACATGTTAGTTATTTATTATGTTATTTATCAAGAATCAAAGACTATCAAAATGTTAATATTTGTTGTGGATTGTAATTTGCCTTACATTGATTGGGCTTAGGATTCGGATGACCTTAATTTAGTTCCATTTAATGTAAAATTGGATTACGAAAAAGAGGTTATTGACTATTTAATGTGTAACGATTTAATTCAGATCAATTACTGTAAGAACGATTTGAGTCGTTTGCTTGATTTATTGTTTGTGGATAGAGAGTTCAAAGTAACCATAACTAATTCAATTTCTCCTATTTTTCCTAATTCAATACATCATAAAGCTTTATCAATTTATTTTAAATATATTGAATATTTTAGCAATATTTGTTCTGATAAATGTAAATTAATATACCACAAAGCTAACTTTCAAGGCATAGTGAGTTATATGTCTCAAGTCAATTGGAATTCGCGTCTCAATTATCCCGAATTCTCTGCTTCATACAAACTTTTTACTGACACGTTAAAAAGTGCAATTAACACGTTCATGCCAAAACAGATTATAAAAAGTAATTCTAAACATCCATAGTTTAATAAAATTTACATATTAGTGTAAGTGAAATTGAAACTGCTCTACGAGGCCTAAGCTGTGATAAAAACGCAGGTCCAGATAAAATTCTATCCGTTACTTTAAAAAAAATGTGCATCAGCTCTCTCGCAGCCTTTGGCAATTATTTTCAATAGTTCTCTTTCTAAAGAAGAATTTCTCTCTGAATGGAAGAAATCCTTCATTACACCAATTCACAAATCAGGTTCAAAACAGGGAATATCGAACTATCGCCCAATCTGAAAGATCTCAGTAATTCCTAAACTTTTTGAAAAGATTGTTTACGAAAAGTTATCATTTTTGCTTAAAGAAATTATATCGCCTTACCAACATGGTTTTTTTGCTGGAAGATCCTCATCTACTAACCTTGCTCTTTTTTCAAATTACGTCTTTAATAAGATTGAAGAAGGTAGATGTAATTTATACTGATTTTCCTAAGGCATTTGATAGAGTTAAGCATTCGTTATTAATACTCGTATTTAAACTAGTAGAAAGTGTAGGCTTTCATTCTAGGTTATTACTGTGGCTTTCTTCCTACTTAGCGAAACGTGAGCATCTTGTATATCTAGATAATATTCATTCTTCTACTATTTTAGTTAAATCTGGCGTACTACAAGGTAGTCATCTTGGACCGCTTCTGTTTTTAATTTTCATTAATTATATGCCTAATGTTTTCAAAAACTCTTATCGCCTTCTACTTTCGGACGACCTAAAGTTCTTTAGATATATTAAATCTTCACATGCCTGTCATCTTCCTCAAGAAGATCTTGATCGTTTGACTGATTGAATATGTCCAAATGTCAGTGTTTTACGTTCTCTCGAAATACTTATCCAATATATTTATTTTGATTACAAAATAGACAACTATATATTAGAAAGGGTTTTCGATAAAAAAGACTTAGGAATTGTATTCGAACAAAAATTAAATTTCATTAAACATAATGAATACTTGTCGCAAAATCCAACTCGATGCTTAGATTTAAAAACGTAATTCTTCCGATCTTACTGTTCCCTATACTCTTAGATCCCTATATAACGCATATGTCTGATCAATTTTAGAATACGACTGTGTTATATGGAATCCATATACAGATAGAATTAACTTTCTGAATGGAATGTTGTTGAATTGGCTTAAGATGAACACCGCTTACTTATGTTTTCTGGATTGTTGGGAAGCAAATTGTACTAGAAATGACCGGATGATCACTCAACGGAGGTTAAGTCAACGAGTAACATAATAGGACACAGTGTGAATAGTGTCGAATGGCGGTCCAATTGATTGATATAAATTTATCCCTTATTGAATTGTATAGAAACATTCACCCTATTGCAACAGTATTACCAATATTAATTGGGTTAGATCCAAGGAAGATATCTGGTGTCATGCGCAGATGGTGACTTCCTAGGTAGAACATTCATGTAGCTGGACCATGTACCTGAAGGGTTATATAGGCTTTATCTCTGAGCCAACTAATAATTTTCCTATTTAGATTATTGTCATTGAACTCAGACGAGCTGTGTTTTTGATAACAAAACGGCATAATCCATTGAAGATTGTAAGAATGCTCATAGCTGCAATTTTTATATTAGAAGCACCCAACCTGTGAAGTATGTACATTGAATTGCACAGGGGTTTCCCTTAGCCTGTGGGCTGGAATTCAGAGTCTTGTTTGCAAAATTATTTTTCCGTATTCGCATATTTTGTTCACTTTATATGAAACTAGCAAAAAGTCCCGGGCGTTGCCCGGGCACCCGAGGCAAAGTCTTTTCATGCAATATCTTCCAAATGAAATGAAAAATAAAGAAAAAAAATTGTAGGAAAAAAGATTGTTCATTTATTTTGTCGTTCAATACCCATGTTTTGTAACTTTCGAATCGATAATAAAAGTCGAGAAACAAAAAAAAATTGGTTGTTTTGGTTTTAAAATGTCAAAATGACACTTCAATTCATTGCCTTCCGTTGGAAATAATAACATAACATAAACTCATTTTTTTTTTCGAGGCTCTAAGTGAGGAAAAGTTATCGCTTGAGTTATAGAAGATGGGTACAGGATTAGGTTTCTTATTTTTTTAACAAACGAACTCTTCTTGGAGAGAGTGAGAGTGAACAAAGACAGTCGTTATTGTGAAAGTGCTTAAATTTTGTATTTATATTTCTGCTAAAAGCTAAAAAAAAAAAAAAAAAGTAATTTTTAGCTTAAATTGATTAAATCATCAGTGGTTAGACTAAACAATTGAAGAATATTGAACATCACTTAAGAAGGTAGGAGAATTTAAGTTTTTAAAATCTGAATCCACGAAGAGTGCATTAGCGGTTACAACTCTATGCAATCAAAGAGGAAGGCATCTCAACTATCTCCGATAAAGTCACCTATTTTCAAAAAAACTGTCTCTGATAAAAAATTGGAAATGGCAACAAATTCTTTGCAAGCAAACGAAGTAAAAAAAATAATTAATGATTGCTTAAGCGAGCACTTAAAAAATATTGCTACCAAAGATGACGTATCGGCCATATTGATAGACATACAGCTATTACGGTCTGAAAATATCCAACTCTCGGAGCGCTTGGCCATTATGGAGAACTATTGTGAAACACTCGAAAGGCAACTTGAAGTTCTTTCGCAAAAATCTAATGGGAAAACTGTTGTTATGCATTTTCCTTCAGACAACAAGACAGACAAGCTTGAATTTGCTAAACAAACCTGTCTGGGCCTTCTTGACCTAAACGAAAATGCTGAATTTTCACTGGGTAAATCACAAGAATTCAATAACCGCCACAATAAAACAACAACAATGGTACTCAATTTGGAAGACGAGGATACCGCCAACAAACTTATTGTAGCTGCACCGAAGTTAAAAGGTACTGGAATCTTTGTGCACAGAGAGCAGTCACTTCTATACCGGAAAAAAAGGAGAACACTGAATGAGATTAAGTCCAAACTTCAAGCACTTAACCCGACGACAAAAATTTTTATTAAGGGACGAAAATTACAAATAGATAAATATATTTTCATCTTTGAGTCACTTCGCGGGTTGCAATTAAAAACAAACGAGGAACTTCGATTTGTCAAAGCGACGTTTGGAGATAATGCAATGTGCTTTTTTGACAGCAGAAACATAAACTTACAAACAGCTGCAGCGCCACCTATCAGACAAAACATCTATAACTTGGATGGTCCAAATTCAAGTCATCACAACATGTAGGATAGAGTTGCCGTCTGCCAAAGTTTTTTTTCTCAATTAAATATTTTTTGTTATAATATTACTGGTCTAAAAAACAAACTATTAATGCCTGATTTTTTTAAACTAATTTCAAATTATGATATTATTATTTTATTAGAAACATTTGTTGAAGAAGGGAAAGAAATGCAATATCTTAAATATTTAGAAAATTTTAGAACACTGTTTATCCCTGCTATCAGAAATAATAGAATAGGTAGAGCAAGTGGTGGGATGCTGATCGGTTATAAAAGCAAAGAAAATTTTCAGATCAGTTTAAAAAATAGTCAAAACAAAATTATAATAGATATCTTGTGTGATTCAAAACATTTTCAAATTGTGCCACTTTATCTTAATTATAATGTATGGGAATCAGATTTTGAGGACCTGCAGAATTTTCTTTTGAATAATAATCACGAAAACATAATGCTAATCGGTGATTTAAATGGACGTATTAGCAACTTTCAGAATTCCCCGATCATGAACAGTGGATACTTTTCATTCTAAAGAATCTCGCTGGATGAACACTTAAACACGAAAGGAAAGTCATTAATAGAAATGGTTGAGGATTTTGGTTTCTTTGTATTAAATGGTGTTTCAATTGGAGACGCTAAGGGAAATTTCACTTTTATATCATCCCAAGGATGTTCTATAATTGACTATTGTTTGGTAAAAGGGGATTGGATGAATACTGTTAAAAATTTTGAGGTGTTTCCTGCTAACTTTTCATCTCATCTACCTATCGTAGTTTCCTGTGAGTATTCGTCGCAAAATATTCATAACCACAATGAAGACAATACTCCTCTTAATAACAAACTTAGGTGGGTTGATCGTAAAGGAACATTGTATAGACAAAATTTAAGGCTCAACATGATTTCAACCAACTATCAGTTATATGACTCAGTAGAAGATTCGACGAACACTGCGTTCGAGCTAATACGAAAGTCTGCAACTGCTTGTAGCTCCCGTTTCACCTTACCGTGGTCAAAATCAAAATGGTATGACGAAGAATGCAGGAAAAGTAGAAACAAATCGTTCAAATTTTTAAAACTTTTTAGGGAGTCAAATAATGATGCTTTTAAAAATCTTTACCTGCAGCAAAATAAATTTTTTAAGGATTTATGTAGTCTTAAATAAGAAATGTATCTTAGGAATGCGGCTAAAAAGCTCATTGATTGCAGAGACTCTAAGTCGTTCTGGTGTAATGTTCGGGTACTGGGAGGATGCAGTAAATCAACGTCTTTGAGTATTAGTGTTGATCAGCTCGCATCATATTTTGAAAATCTTCTGCTTCCTGACCCAAATCAAAAGTCAATAAGTTTTGCACTCCCAAACGTTTTAGTTCCAGAGCTAGATTCTATTTTTACAATGTCTGAGTTACTAATATGCCTGCATAAAATGAAGAACAATAAAGCTCCAGGGTCGGACGGAATTCCTATAGAATTTTATAAGAATTCAACTCCTGAACTTCTTGATTATATTCTAGATCTTTTAAACAAAATGTTTAGTGAAGAGACTTTTCCCAACAGTTTTCGCTTGGCGAAGATAACTGCAATTTTTAAGAAAGTTAACCCAAATGAAGCTGAGAGTTATAGAGGTATTTCGGTGTTAAGCTCGCTGAGAAAACTCTTTACTCAAATCCTATACCTTAGGCTATCAAATTGGGTGCAATTCAATAATTTGATAAGTTGTTTTCAAGCTGGTTTTCAAGCTAACCTCTCAACGTTGGATCAAATTTTCGCGCTCACTACCATAGCAAGGCGCTTTATTGATAAGAAAAAGCCTTTGTATGCACTGTTTGTAGATTTTAAAGCGGCATTTGACACTATCAACAGACGGTCACTGTTATATAAACTCGCAGTAATGGGTGTATCAACTAAATTTATTCGGGTTTATGAACAGCTCTTACTGGATATGTCTGCAGAGGTATGCGGTGGTAACCAACAGTCTAAATCTTTTAGATCTGGAACAGGTGTGCCGCAAGGATGTGTTTTAAGCCCTTTGATGTTCGCGTTATTTATCAACGATATTGAGAGCCATCTACCAGGTGGAGTTTCCTTTGGCAATATATTTGTAAGACTATTACTGTATGCGGATGATCTCGTTATTTTTGCTGATAACCCAATGACACTTCAACTCCAAATAAATAAGCTTAAATCTTATTGCGATTTATGGGATCTTAAAATCAACTCATCGAAATCTAAGATTATGATCTTCAGAAGCCATTCTGATAGAAATTCAAGGAACTGGTCATTGGATGGCATGAATATAGAAGTTGTGAATGAGTTCAAATATCTTGGCTTCGTTATTTCACACAATTTAAGCATCAGGGCTCATATAAAAGCAAAATTGGCTGTTGCCAAAACAGCAATAAATTCAATGTGGACAAATTTTTTTTACAAATAGCCATGTAGACCCTACCGTAAAATTCAAAGTATTTGAAGCCACGATAAACAGTTGTTTTTGTTATGGTAACGAAGTGTACGGATACCAATGGTTGGAGGAGTGTGAAACAGTTCAAAGATATTTTTTTAAAAGAATATTTAGACTACCTTCGAACACTCCCAACTATGCGATTTATGTTGAGTCCGGTTTACCGCTAATTTATGTTAGAAATCTGAAGGCTAATGCTGACTTTTTGTCTAAAATTATGAAAAGGTCTGATAGCAACTTACATAAAAGAATATTACTTGTTTCTCTTCAGTGCGGCTACAATCCTTTTAAGAACTGGCAAGAACTAGCCTTGGTCCATGGAGTTACTTTGAATTTGAGTTCTGAGAATGTAACTGATTGGCAAAATATTTTGTATAACTGCATCGCAGTTGTAGACGAGCGAATGTATCAGAGATACCTTGATAGGGCTAGGGGATCAAACTCTAGGGCTATATATAGGAATTTAAATTTCAGTCTGGGCGAGAACAATTATTTCAAAAATGATCTCAATGTTTTAGATATGAGTCTAATCTTTAAAATAAGAACTGAAATTATTGAACTTAATTTTAGACCATATCGTACAGACATTAACCCTCTTTGTTCTCTGTGCAATTTAAACCAAAACGAAGACGTCTTTCATTTTGTAGGAGTTTGTCCTATATTGCAAGAAATCCGCAGACTTTTCTTCAGCAATGGTCTTTTGACATTCGAAGAATGCATCAGAGTTCTGAATGGGGAATGTGGTTGGAAACTGCTGGTACAATTTATTTCCTACGCAAAGAACTATCGAAATACATATTTGAATCTGTCGTGAACTCGCGAGCAATACACTCACTTTATAAATTTTGCTTTAGCTAAACTAAAAGCCCATTTTCACTTTTGAAATTATCTAAAACCCTATTTTTTGTTTTGGCTAAACTAAAAGCCGCTTTCATAATTGAAATAAATTAGAACCTCATTTTTGTTTTAGCTAAACTAAAAGCCTATCTATTAAAGATGTTGCAATTTTTTTTTTTTTTTTTTTTTAACTGATTTAAAATATTTATATTCCGTAAATCTGTTAAATTGTAATCTGTAATTTATGTAGCATGTATTATCTATATCTATATTTCTTTTCATCAGAAATAATTCGAAATAATAAATCACATCTTTTGCTGCTTAAAACTTATCACAATCTTGCTTTCGTATGTTACTTAAAATAAAAATCCAATGTTTAAGCTCATTTTTTTTTTAATAAAATTTTTGTTTCTTTATCTACTTAAATGTTTTTATAAACAAAAGTATTTCAAGCAAATTTTACTAATTTCACTACTTTTTTCTGATTTAATATTGTAAACTCTCAAAGTCAAATTAAGAAATCGGCAGACGGCTTATAGCCACGCCTTAAAATATGTATAAGAATTGTATATATGTACTATTTTATAATCAATAAAAATTAATCTAATCTAATCTAATCTAAATCTACCTCTTCTTTATTTTGGGACTCTTCGCTTTCAGGAGGTTGTGTTTTTACTTGCGATAGGTAAATACAATTTAGGGCAAGTTATGCATTCGTCGAAAAAAAAAACTTTTGCGATAACAATCAAACATGACATTACGATGATAGCGAAGACGAAAAAACATGGTCTAAAAATTCCGTTTTGTCTGTATGTTAGTATAGCCACTTACAGTCCAAATAGTTGGGCCGAATTCCTTCAAACTTGGTATAGAGTTTTTTTTTGTGAAACTGCCATTATGTTAAAGATCATATTTTTCGCAAATGGTTCTAACGATTTTGATTTTAAAAAATCAGAGTATTTTTTCGATATGAATTATTATAACTATGATTGGAAAACAAATTACCAATAATAGCTAAAAACGGTACCGATTGTTTTGCTTTCTATTTCCTGGAAAACGGCTTAGGTGATTCCTTCGTTCTTTCGAAATTTTACACATATTATATAGGTTTAGGTACATCAATTTGTGATGCATACAAATATTTTTAATTTCCTAATAGATATTTGTTTGTATTTTTAAAAGCATATTTAAAAACTTTTCTTTAATAATTTAATATTTTCAAAATAGCTAATTATTTTTTATTTCAAATTATAAGTATACACAACATGCTTTATTCCTAGAAACCGCTCCACAGATTTTAATAATTTTATTCTCATAAAGTGAAATTCATCTTTATCATTTTGTTTGCTAAGGCTAAACTCGGTAACCACACCTACAATTTAAAAGATTTGTTTGGTTTTGAGAGGTTGTAGTTTTCAAGTGGCTTGACGGTTAAATATTTTTTTGCAAAACTTAGCTGTTTGTAGGGTGATAAGGGCTAAACACAAAAAAACAGAACTTGTTAAAGTAAAAATTTCGGGACTGTGAAAATTGACACAGCAAACTTGATTTTCTTTGTAAGCTTAACATGTGCCAGTTTAGTGTAAAATCATATCAACTCTTATAGCTGGCACATGAAAAGTTGGGACCCACCAAATTTTGTTTTACTTTCATGCATATATCAACTTACGCGAAAGAATGAGCTAACATTTGCAAGTTAGTTTTTAGGTTCGCAAAATTAGTCACTGGCGCTGGGGAATCCTTGCAGATGTAAGATCGTTTTCAAGATTGCAAAATTGAAAATATTGATAGTTCAGTGCGAAAACTTAGCAACCTTTTTGCTTTCATGAAAATAGTCCTGGCGATTGTCAATTCATGTATGTGTATAAGCCCGCATACATTACAGAAAAGGAACACTTCTAATGTCGAATTTCTTTTATCGAAATCTTCGGAATTTTTCATGCTGGGGTCCTGTTAGCGTGTGTAAAGTATTTAAAGGCTTAAAGTAAGACCGCACTAAAGCGACACTATCCGACACAATGCATAATTTTTTTCAAGCCGCACTGGCAGACTTTTTCGTCTTCGCTATCATCGTAATGTCATGTTTGATTATTATCTCAATTTTTTTTTCAAAGAATGCATAACTTGCCATATATTGTACTAACTATGATTAGTTTAGAGCGCCCGTAAAGGGCCAGTAAAGTAGTTGTAAGTTATTGATAATTAGGCTAGTTTTATACATTTTTGTCTAGCTTTAAGATGGTTATAAGTTAATATTAAATAAAAATGAATTAAAAAATAAAACGAAAATTGTACTAGCTATAATCGCATGTAAAAAAAAGAAAGCGAAGGGTTTCAAAATAAAGAATTGTTCGTTTGTAAACAAAAATACAAATAATAAATCTTCTTTGTTAAATTTAATAAGAAAACTAATCCTGGTTAAATAAACAACAAAATAAATGATAGAACCTTTTCCTTACAAATTTTGTTTCTTAATTTTTTAAGGGAAACCCCTGTGCAATTCAATGTAAAAAGTCAACGCAAATAAAACGCATATAAAATATTTTTTTTTTATGATATTTCTTTTTTATTATAAAATTAGAATGTTGACATTATGTGCGAAACACTAGAAAATGACCACCACGCGAATTGATGCAAGCATCGATTCTTTTGAGGTAATTTTCGACAACTTTTTGACACATATTGGGCGGTATCTCAGCCATAACTTGACGAATGTTGGTTTTCAAGTGCTCAAGAGTTAAAGGTTTATCTGCATAAGCACGGTCTTTCGCGTAGCCCCTCAAAAAAAGTCCAGCGGTGTCAAATCGCATGATCTTAGTGGCCAGTTGATATCGCCACGACGAAAAATAACGCGGCCAGGAAATATCTATTGCAATAAAACCATATTCGCTCGAGTTTTGTGGCATGTGGCACCGACTTGTTGAAACCACATATTCTCCAAGTCATATTCTTCAATAGCAGGCAAAAAAAATCGGTTATCATGTGACCATAACGCTCCGAATTTGGGAAATGTGCTTCGTCGCTGAAGAAAATTTTGTTCGAAAAATCGCCGTCCACCTCTTGTTGTTCAAGCACACATTCGACGTATCTACGACACGTTGTCAATGGTCAGCTGGCTTCAGATATTGTGTGAGCTGGACTTTATATGAATGTAGGTGTAGATCCGAATGCAAACTACGCCATAATGTGCCTTAAGACAGTCCTAATTCCTGAGAACGACGAGGAATCGACACATTCGGGTTATCGGCAACACTTTCACTTACAGCAGCGATATTTTCAGTGGTACGAGCGAAACGATGATGCAGAGGCCTTACAATATCTGTAACCAATCCAGTCTCTTCAAATTTCTTCACAATTTTGCCAATTGCTTACGTAGTTGGACGATTATGTAAACCATAATCTCCTCTTAAAGCACGATATGTGGCTGTGGCAGAATCACAATTTTTGTAGTAGGTTTTGTTGTTGTGCGATAGTTAAGCGATCCATTTTCGTAAATATCAGACTTTCAACTGAAAAAAAAAATTGGTATAACAACTTAGTTTGACAGATGTCGAATTTCAGCCCTATACTTTTGAAACCGCGAAATGGATAACCCTTTAGTTTTTTGTTTTCATTTTATAAAAAAAAAGTCTTTGGGTAGAATTGCAAACAAAAATTCTCATCACTGCAAAATATCTCTTGCGGGCTTTTTCATACTCACCAGCAAACCAGGTTTCTTTTCCTGATTCGCAGCTTTTTGAGTTAAATTTTTGTTGAGGGTAGGAAGTCTTAACAATCTACACCAGCAATGGAAAGTCTACAATTTGGTGAGCATAATCGATCACTGATGTGCCTTGCCCCCAACAAACTTTAAATGTCCTGATGCGTCGCCCTAACTACTTCCATTTAGAATGCGAAGATCAAAAGAATCACAAAGATCTAGCAAATAATTTTCTTAATCTTGCATTACAATAAGCATCTTTTGATTGTTTAAAGCACCCTCTCATCTCCTTCATCGGCTCTGTTTCTATTTTCGAACTCAAATCACCAATTATCATCACATTGGTATTTTAATAATATTTTTCTTTCAAATTTTATCTAAATAAATAGATTGCCAAACCTCAAAAATCAACGACTATTGAACTTCTGTTCTGATTATGATGATGGTGATATAGATGATCTTCGAGGTTTTCTTTATATAAAGAAGAAATTTTGGGCAAAGCCTTACATACGTAAGCAGAGGGTAAATGTGTAATGAATTTGCAATTTTTAAGAATGCAAAATTGACACAAAATTTGAATGTAAAAATGACATGAACACTTTTCCTACTGGAAATAATAATATTTTCATGTTAAATTCGAAAGATTCCAAGCGTAACTCCATTTTACCAATTTACAGGTAATTCTATTTTTTTTAAAAAGAAATGAAAAAATTATTGACAAAATTTTTATTTTTGTTGGATAATATATTTCAATTTTTTTACAGGTAATGTAACAACTAATTCTCTGTGAGCATATTTAATGGCAGCTTGATTCTATTTTGCAGAAAATCGATAGTTTACATGTGTACTTTTATTTCTACAAATGCGTGGCTTATTCCCGATTGTATAAATTAATACTTGTGTTTCGCACCCAGCCCCAAAATTTTCAGGTCAGTAAGATTTCTCTTCCATAGTCAAATTTTTTGACAATTTTTGTAGGCCACAAAATAGCTGTGTTCCCATATTTTGTGCACAAAATAAAATAAGCTATAATTTTTTCATGAGTGGGGATAAAAATCTTTCAGTAAGACACACTATCACAAAAGTACGGGAAGACTTTCAACGCAAAATAAATTTACTTTTTCTAACATCATACTGTCAAACTGTTTTATTTTCATTTCATTTGACAGTCCCCATAATTTTCTCCAAAGAATTTTCTTGCACTAAAATTCGCAGCCTGGGGAATATTTTACCCTCTCGTGAGCACGCTCTTCTGCGAATATTACAAATAAATACAGTTTAAAGTCGTGAAATAGAAAACTGATAGTTTAAAGAGAAAATAATGTGAATCTTATGTCGTTTTCGATTGGCTGTTCGGAGTTTTTTCATTCCTATTACTCAAAAATGTTCCATTGGCTGTTCCCAGAAAGTTTTTCGGAGTATTTTTCTGATCTCGATATAATAGGGGACTAACAATAGGAGACACATATAATGTCTGTTTTTTTAAGACGTGTGGTTTTCAATCTGGCAATACTTATTTCGGAGTTGGTCTTTTTGATAGCTGTCACTTGATTTATGCTCAGTTTGGTTTGCCATTTCATAATGAAAAGACGTACTTCTGAACAACGTTTGTAAATCGTGCAAATTTCTTACCAAAATAATGGTTCGGTTCGCGCGACGAATCCCGATTTTCACCAGAAAATTGTGTTCAGCGATGAAGCTCACTTTCAGTTGGTACTTTAATAAGCCAAATTATTGTATTTGGAGTGATCATAATCCTAGAGCGATTGTTAAGACGTCGTTATATCCTCAAAAATTCACTCTATGGGCAGAATGAATCATTGGTCTATATTTCTTTAAAAATGTAGCCGACCATAATGTTACAGGCAATGGGGAACGCTATAGAGCCATGATTAATGACTTTTTCGTGCCTGAATTGGAGGATGTGGATGTGGACGACCTTTGGTTACAATGAGACGGCGTTACATGTCATACGTCCAACGAAACAATCAGTTTATTGAAGGAAACTTTTGGTGAGCGCATTATCTCGCGTCGTGGGCCTGTGGCGTGACCTCCAAAATCTTGTGATTTAACACCGCTGGAATATTTTTTGTGGGGTTATGTGACATCGCTTTTCTACACAGATAAGCTCAAGACGATTGAAGCCATGGAAGAGAAGATTCGGCGCAAAATTGTTGACATACGGCTCCTGTTGTTGCAAAAATACGGCCTCTCGGTTGGAGCCGCGGCGGCCACTTGCACAAAATCATTTTTTAAACATAATCTTATCTTTATAATAAACCTAAATTCTTGGCAATAACATTAAATTATGTATATGAGTTTTATTTGTCTTGAAAACCACGCGTCTAAAAAATCACTCTTTACATCACAAATTTTTCGTCGGATTATTTGTCAAAAGGAAGGAATTCAAGAAGATTGAATATTCGATTGGAATCAAAAAAGACTAAAACAGTCCGAAAAATCCAATCGAAAACGACCTTAACCAAAAATATACTGAAATAAAAAAAATTGTGCTCACTCCGTTCTTGACTTTTTCGCAATTTATTTCTTTGAGAGATAACTTTATCCACACTCTTCAAAATGTAATGTAATGGCACTAACACTTAACACATCCACTTGTCACTTTGACATTTATGAATGATTATGGAAAAAAGCTATGTTTGCTTATGGCTTTTCAGTTAGGAATTCGGACAAGCTCTAAAATTTGATTGCAATATTTGTGTCGTTGTATTAGTGAAATTTTATTCAAAAAGAGTTTTATTATTTTTTTCAACATCTCGGACTAATTTATTGTATACCTAACATGTGTAAGTGTATTATTAATTTTGAAATTCAGAAATGCCAATAAAACACTTTAAGAATTGTTCTGAACGTATCTAGCATATTCGCTAATCGAAAAGGATCTTAATTTAGTTTTTTTTCCGAATTGTCCTTGTGGTTAAATATATTCATTTAAAGAATTTATGTATAGTACGAAATACAAATACTAGTTAAAGTTATAATACATTACTCTGCCTAAAATCCATTGTACTAAAAATTGTACAAAAAATCATAGCTTTGTGATTGCATGTAAATTAACATCAATTAGCAGGCTCACAATCCATTAGAGAATAATTACCTGCAAAACTGTTTCTAGTTAAAAAAAAAAAACTATTCGTTTCATTTTATTCGGCGGCCGAAACCATTTTTTTTTAGTTAAACGGAAACGGGTGAAAGCCTAAAATGAAAACACTTAAATAATTCAACAACATAATCACCCCATTCAGTGAAGTCGTCACGAACACATTCTGCCATTTACTTTATGGCCCACAACACAATCCGCCACTTAGAGCCAGAGGACGACATCTATTTAATCCATTAAATCAGGGCTATGATGGTAACTCATCTGGCTACGACAGAACTTTAAAGTTTCTTCAGAACTCCACTGAGTACGTCCACCTGGCTTGATTTATGCGTGAAACACCCGCACTTGATGGTGGTACACCTTTTTCAGGATATCAGGTCAAAATCAGTCTTACTCTAGGGTAGTTATTTTCTCTTCCTCATGCCGTATCACATAGTGTAGTGTATAGAGAGAGCACAACACGCAGTTGAGTAGATCCCAGGATCCCACTAATATACATATATACATAAATACATAGAGTGCGGTCTCCTTAAACGTTGATGACTGTTGACGACACGACGACGACGATAAGAACGACGAGGACGAGTTTAGTACGAGAAGGATGACGATGACTACTGGGAGTAAAAAAGTCCTGGGGCAAGAGGAAGAGTTGAGGGAACGTCGACGACAGCAAGGTGCCATTGAGGTGGTGTGTTGGTAAAGGATGATGATGACGGCGGTGGTTGGTTCTACGTGGCAGAGCTATCATGACGTCCTTGACGATGTTGTGTTCTCTATTTATTTTTTTTTTTTATTATTATTTTCTATTTTATTTTTCGCTCAAAAAGGAAACATGTATGGATGTGGATTTAAGCAGAGAAACGTGTTAGTAGACGTGGACTGCTAAACGCAGCCAGAATGCCTGAATAACTAGAAAATAATGAGGAAGACAATCGCATTCAGAGTATTTAGGTTAATGGATGGAAGGATGAATATTTTGAAGTTGGTATGATGTGGAGTCTCCACCACCGCGCATGATGGGGATTTGCCTAAAGAAAGGCTTTGTGTTGAGGTGCTATGCTAGGGTAGATATCATTTTGTATCTTTCAGTCCTGAGGGTAAAACTGTACAAGAGTATCATATAAAAATGGCAAGAGAGATATACATCTGCATAGTTACTCGTCCTTAGGATGATTTTTTGTGGTTCAATGTGCAATTTAACGCGGCTGAATGCGACAGTTCAATGCACGCATAGAGTGCATAAGAAATAGGATTTTGAGAATTTTTGTAGGTTGATGGGTTGTTATTATACTACAAAAATCTGTGATGTATTTTCGCAAGGTTTGTGTTCCCTTAAGCCATTTAGGTAGAGGCTGTAGTGAGACAGAGAGAATGTGTGAATGTAATGGGTTGATGATTTTTATTAGTGAACACGCAAGAGAAACCATTTGAAATAAATTTGAAATAGGAGTTACGCAAGGTTTAATGTAATTTTGACAAGTGATTTGGGTTAAAATGAAAGATATTTTAAAATAATGGAATTCAAAATTTGTAGCGGAAAGGGTAAGAAAAATAATTGTTCTCTTTTCGCAAGTAAAAAAATGAACTTAATGGCTTTGATAAAGAAAAGTGAAATTGCGTTTGGTATGGTTCATTAGTTTTACTCGTTATAAGTGCTTGAGAATTCATGACTTGGGGTTTATATGCAGTTATGGTATAATCTTGGCGAATTCTTGATCTCAGATATAAATTGTAATCATTTTTGCATAATGCTGTTTATAATTAATTTCGCAATAATTTCTGAACTCGTTTAAATGAATTTCTACTTTTTCGTCTTGTTTTGGGGAAGATGGAATTGATAGGACAAACTTGTTCTTGAAGTTCGAGGATATTTCACATAAAGCATTAGTAATGGAAAAGTAAAAAAGATATCAAAACTAATTAAGTAATCCATTTTTTCTGTAATTTTGTGTTTCTTTGTTAAAAAATTATTTTTTCGAAGTTCTGGAATTCAATATTGATTGCACTATTAGTAAGAAAGTTATAGAGTAGTATGCAAAATTGAAACAAAATTGGTGAAGCCAATAAAAAAAAATTTAGATTTTCTCGCAAAAAAAATTAAGCTCGAGAATTATGTGTAAAATATTAATTTCATTTATACAAATTGTTGATCCGTGGTTCAGCATTATTATTCGTGAGGTGCGTCCGTGGGAATGGAATGCACTTGTTTAAAAAATATTCATATTTCATTTGAATAAAGTGAGATATGAATACAGTGAAAGCTCTACTTGCGAAAAGCTCCAATAAGCGGACAATTCCACAAAGGCCACATTTTGGGGATCAAACTTCTTTTTTGAATTTCTCATACACTCTTATAAGCAGACGTGGACACTTTTTCATGTTCATTTTAGATAGAAAACCTCCCATAAGCGGATAAATCATTTTATTTAGGGATTATTTTTATTAACAAATCAAAAAACAAAAAAACGGACGGACCGTTCTCAGAGACCCTACTATGTAATTTCATTCTACTTTCGCATCTATTCGAAAGATGTCTTCAATGCTATTTTTAAGTGGTACCTACTATATTGGAAATTTGATCCCACTATTCGCGCATTCGGCTCTTCGCCACATAATCTCCAATTACCTCTGTTCTTTTCAATTAATAAGTGCGTTACTAAAGAATTAGCGATTTGAGAGTTTGCGAATTCGAACATCATTATTGTTGAATCGAACTACATAGTTGGGCCCCAGTATAGTTTCCTTTTTAATTTTTAATACGTAAGAAAAGCCATAGAAAAACCTCCGATAACCGGACGCAAAGCTGTAATAACCGGACAGAGCGATGTTTTGTTCAAAACATCAAAGTTGGTGTAAATTAAAGATTTCATTTCAATAACTATAAACAGAAATTATTAATGTTTGCTCATATGTACATTTTGGAAGCTATGCTTCCATTGTCAGTAAGCTCTAAAATCTTTAATTTACATATAATAAAAAACACTTTAAGAATCTCCACTATCAAATTAGTTTAAAGTTGGTGTAATTTTGAAAGTGTGGTTCTCCTTTCTAATGGCGTTCCATCATTGCACATGTCATTTCCTTTCCTTCTGCTATTCATTTTTGCACTCATTTAATTTCTTATTCTTTCCCTTAACCGGACAGTTCCCATAACCGGACACAAATTGGGGGACAATGAGTGTCCGCTTATCAGAGATTTCACTGTCCTTGGTTAAACCTACTGGGATTAGTGAAAAGTTAGCAGTATCAGTTTTGGGACACGTTTTGCTATACTTGTAAAAGTAGTCGGAAACCGCTAGGGTTTATGGAATAGGCGGCTTACCGCAATAGTTGAATTCTGGGACGTAACTGATTTTATTAATTATTTCCCAATTACAATTTTGCAATTTGATAAGTTAGCGTTTTATTGATAAGCGTAACCTTACTTAGCTTTGTTTTATCTAGCTCATATATGTCAAGAGTTTTCTTGGACAACCAGTGCCTTTCCTGAAACGCTTCGCGGTTCCAAGGATTTTTACACTGTTTTGTGTCCTCTATCCCGCTCACGTTACTCAGTTGATCCATTTAGGGTATATTCAGTCACCAGGCATTTTGCAATACAACCAGTTTCTCTTATTAAATGAATCTGTAAATTACCTCTACGTGTGTTCAAGAACTTTTTTGGATTGTGGGTAAATACCAATATATGTATGTTTAGCATTTTAAAACATAGGTAATGTACTTAATCACCCACAAAATAAATACATACATAAATATATTTAAATGTATCGAAAAAAATTCACCACTTTAACCATCCACTTCTTCTTTGTGCCATTATACTTCTACTTTCAATTTCGAGGCAGAAACGTTCCTTGAATTTCTTTTGACAATTCGATCTAGAAAGCACATTATATATTTGATGTATGGTCCGAAAGTAACCGCAATCTGCAGTTCTTCAAACCTACAGTGACTCACAGTTAATTGTAAATACTAAAAACCTATTTGGAAGAAAAACAAATTAATTTCAGAAACGAGCAAGCATTTATAGCATTGCTTTTAAGCAGCATATCAATTAAAAATTAAAAACACAGCTAAAAGCTTCAGTCACTGCCTTTTTTAACAAAATTAGAGCAGTCTTTAAAGTAACTTAAAAGTTTTCAGTGCACATTAATTATTTTGTCTGGTATTATTTGGCCTTTTGTATTTCGTTATAAAGAACCAGTAAGGTTCTTTGTGATTTCTATGGTAAGTTTCTGTCATTCTTTTAGAAGTGTATTTTTCCTGAAGATTAATTGGCTTACAGCCGTAATTTTAAGAAAATCAAAAATGTTACCTTCAGCAAGTTTATTGTAACAACACGGCCTTTTTAGAGTTTTAAAGTAAACTTCAATACTTACATGAATCAGCCAAAGAGAGTCGCAATGTTTCATGCCTTTCATTGTTTTATCGCAATTTTTATAGACAATGTTCTTATAAAATAGCCAATTTTATTCCTCCCATAAAATGTAGAGATTCCTTCTTTAGCCGACCTTATTTTTCCTTTCCATTATAATATTCAAACATTCAAAACAGAAGTGCATCGGTATCTCGTATCTACATACCCGTGTCTGAACATTTTAAGGGTATTCATAAACACTTGAGTGCGCGCAAAATTAAAAAAACAACAAAAAAAAGTTTGCATTAATTCAATTTCATAATTTTATCAAAAAAAAAACTGAATTTTAATCTTTTACACAACTAAACCTGAGTTATCTTAACTCTCCCTTCATTTGTTCATGCTAAATCTATCATGATTGGCGACCATAAGGAGTATATTCGAAGAAAACGCAAACAATATTTACATATTATTTTTGTTTTTGTTTTTGTGGCCTGTGTGGATTAAAGCCAATTGAAATATTTTGTGACCTATAGTCCAAAATGCGTTTCGCCCGGGAAATTGATGAGCCCAACTATCGTGCCCGGGCGAAACGCATTTTGGACTATAGGTCACAAAATATTTCATAAAGAGTATCTTCATTAAGATCTTTCGTCAATCAGACTTTAATATAAAAACTCGTTTTAATTTGATCCTGATTTCTATAAGCTATCAATTTGACCTCTAAGTCCAAATCATTGTACAAAAACAATCAGAAAATAAACATACAAATAAAACCAAACAAAAAATGTAATTTAAATATTCATTGTGCCAAAATAATTAGTTATTCTTAAGGCGAATATCTGCAATTCATCCTTGAAACCTCATCCGCAGTTATTTTTTAAGGACAACACAGACAGACCGTTCCCATTTTTTTTCTGTTTTTTTTTTTTGTATTATTATTTTCATGTTTCATCCATGGCATTTTTTCTTAGTCCTAAAAGCTGATAGAAGCTTTACACTTCAAACACTTTACAAAACCATTCGTTCGTTGTGCAAATAAAGAAGAAAGAAAAAAAAGAACACCCCCACGGAGAGTCCTTGTAATTAAATGCCTCCAACGCACAAAACAATAAATGAAGGCCCTTTTCCCGTTATGCAGAATACAACAACGAAAAAGAAAAAAAAAGAAACTTTTACAGTATTTTCAACCATGTATCCAAAGTGGATCAAGGGTGTAACCCAATTTTCCTCTTTTGTCATTCCTATACCCGCAGCACTGCATACACAATTCATTCACCTCTATCCTTTCTAAAAGAGATTGCAAGTAAATCCTTTCAAATAAAACAGCAGCAAAGTATAATGCTTGTTGAGAGCATGGAAAGAGGGATTTATTATGGTGTGGTATGGTGTATAGTTGTATATGTGTAATGAAAACATAAAACTCCACCAATGCTTACCGCAGGATAACATGAAAAATTCATTCACCCTTTTGAAAATAGTAGTTCTAAGAACAGTTTATTTAAACTTACAAAGTCACCCTCATCACTTTTCTACCGCAAAGTCAGTCAATATGGCGGATGTTGGGATGTTGAGATGTGGTGGTGATGCCTGCTGAAACGGAAGCGGAAAGAGGCAATGCATTTAAACTGAAATTCACACATTCATTTCTATGCTGCTGACGCTGAATTGATTAAAGTAGCCCCAGCTACTCGTATTCCATTTCAAAGATGAAGAGCGAGAGTAGGTGGAAGAACAGAAAGTCAATGACATAACACCTAAACCAAAACCGAAACTCAAGACCATCCTGCCTTTAAAATTTACTATAAAGGCGGATGGGCGTGGGAGTCCTTAGCTGAATGGGATCTATACACTCATATATGCCGAGTTCCGATTCCAAGGTATAAGTACATAACCACCACGTCAGGGCATGACCAAAAGAAAAACAAAACTAGCTCCATTCTGATGTTATACAGCTTACAGCTAAAGAAGAACTGGAAAAGTAATTGTTTTTAAAAGCTCTCTTGGGACTATTTAACTGACACATATGCCAGTTACCAGGGCAGAGCATTCGTTTCGCTTTAGTTCGAGTAGGGCTAAGGATAAGGTTTTGGTTCAACAACACGATACATATATAAATTGGAATGGTGAGCAGCGCGGCACGGCGATATGGTCTTGAACGTGTGTTCATTTATTTGTTGTCTTAAGCCCTTGCAACCATGTTGAGGTTGGTTGGAACTTAATGTTTATTATTATAGACATTTTATTGGTTTTCTTTGGATATCAAATTGGAGGTACAGTGAGTAAAAATATCTATGGAAAAGTTTTAAATATGCGCTTTACAATAATTAAGTCAGTGCATTAAAAGTTTTGTTGAGTGAAACAATGATAGATTAAAGTGTTATAGCAGGAACTTTTACAGGCGTTAGTTGTTATCACTCAAGACTATTTAAAAAGTATATGATAATATCTAAAACAAAAACTTTGTGGAAAATTTATTTTTGTAAAATTTGGGGCAGTTTTTGACATACGCCTTGGGAGATATGGCATTTATGTTGGGTGCTAACTGAAACATATACGATCTTACTTACAATATACATATACATTTGTAAGTAAGGACAAGTTTTGCATTTGGAAAAAAATAGAACTCGAGATTTTAATTAAAGTTGACAGAGAACACCAAAAAAGTGGGACCAGTAATTCCGTTTGTCTGCCTGTCTGTCTGTCGAACGATCTACAGCCTAAACCGCTGAACCGATTTTGTTCAAACTTGGTGTTTTAGCTTTTTAGGTGATTGTCCAAAATAGATTTTTGAATCGTTGTCTAAGCCCCAAAAATAACGGTACTTGCCGCTACAAATTTGTCTAACATCTTAATTATCCCGAAAACGGCTCTAACGATTTTGATAAAAATTGGTGTGTAATTTACATTTACGTACTACTTTGGATATGGTCTACATTTTGGCCAAACTTTTTTTACTTGCGATTATAGGTACTATAAGGCAAGTTATGATGCATTCGTAAAAAAAAAATTCTAACAATCAAACATGATATTACGATCATAGAAAAGCCTAAAAAAGTGATCAGCATAAAACGTCTGTCTGTCAGTCTGTCCGTCTGTATGTATAACGAGGTACAGCCTAAACGGCTTAAGCTATCACCTTCAAATTTGGTATGTGTGATTCTTTTGGCATTCCTCAGAGGGAAAATTGAAATTTTATTTTTAGGCCTAAAAATAACGGTAATGACAGGTACCTTGAATGAAAATCTTATTTTTCTCTAAAACGGCTCCAACGATTTTGATAAGAATTTTTGATAATTTTTTTCTTGGTAATAGCTATCATTTGATTTGAACAAAGTTTACAGGAAAAGTCTATTAATGGTACCTTTTATATAACGTTTTTTATTTTAATTTTTGGCTTTCTCGGTAACGTTTAATTGGATTTCTGTCAAATCTTATACCTGAGAAGATCTAAGTAGCCAAACTAATTCTGCATATCAAAATTTTGAATAACTTTTTTTTTCTAATAAAAATTAATATTAAAACCTTTTTTTTTTAAATCAATATTTTTAAAACTAATTCTAAATTTTAAAATGACATGAATATGAATAAACTATAAGAAACTGCATACCAAAATTTCAAAAAAAAAAAACAAACAACTTAAAATAAGAAACAGGATTTCATCAAAATTAGTCCTACAATTTTCAAGATACTTTTTTATAAAATTTTCCTTCATCCGTGGCATCTAATAGCGTTCTTCGTTTTTTCGAGAAACTGATTAAAGTGATGGTTTTGGCAGTTTTTATAAGCTGAAATAATTTGTACCCACCTATACACCATTCACTTTCATTATATACATAGTAGGTACATATTACCCTCCTAATTTACATAATTCAAATACATTTCAATATACATTTGTAGGTAGGTGTCTATGTAACCATTCCTTCAATCACGTATATTGCACAGTTCATTATTTTAAGAATTTAGTTAGTCTTACCTACATCGGCTTTAAACTTGCATAGTATAACTAGAATACCTATACCTACTAACAGCGTCAGTGGTTAGCTACACAAAAGTTGTTAGCTATAAGAGCAAGTTCCTAGATCCAGTCGTGCATTTTATTTTTAAATAGTTTGTTATTAGCGGTAGATACCTGCCATAAAACCATTTTATTGATTTTCGACTTTTCTAATTTCGATCAAAATTTTTATACTGGTGTTCCTTCTAATTCTAAATAATGCTGCACTTCGAAATTTTCGAAAAATAGTTTTTTTGGATTTTTCAAAAAAAAAAATGTTTTTCGAAAACGGGTGGATAATTTTTTCTAAATTTTTTTTTTTGAATTTATATTATTAAATATTTAAAATGTTCACACCAATTTTTTGTTTAAAAAACATAAACATTATATATAACAAACATTTTTATATATAAAAAATTAAGTGAAAAACTTTTCTATTAACTTTTCTATTAATAATCTTTTGGATAAAATGTGATCGAACACAGGAGCAAGTACGATTCAGTCGTGCATTTTATTTTTTATAAAAATCGTTGAGAATTTTTGAGAAAAATAAAATGTACCTTTTTGGCAAAAAATGTATGGTAGTTACCGTTATTTTTCGTTTTAAAAAAGTGAAAAAAACGTGTGGGTGTACTACCGAAAGAACAATATGTACCAAGTTTGAAGGAAATACATCCAACCGCTTAGGCTGTAGAAGTGTAGACTCGACATACAGACGATATTTCCGGACCCACTTTTTTCGTCTTCGCTATCATCATAATTTTAAGTTTGATCAAAATATCGAGTTCGAATTTTTTCACGAATCCATAACTTGCCATATATTACCGTATAGGCGGCTTTACATGGATCGGCATCTGCAGATTTGAAGAAAAGTAGAGCGGACCAATAATATAAAACACACATAAAAGTAGTACAGGGGTACACACTAATAACTTACTCGAAATCTGCTATAACTTTCTTGACACATCTCACAATCACATGTTCTTAGCGTTCAGGTATGTAGTTTTGAGAAGAATATTTTCGCTATTTTCGTTGTTTTTAAGCAAACTGAGGTGAAATGGTAAAAAAAAAACTTGAAAATTCGTCATCTGAGCGGAACAAATTTTGGTGCAGATGAAAATACTATAATGAAGATGAACATGTTCATCTTCACTATAATCTGCAATCTTCAGATTCATACTTCCTATAATCTTCATACATAAAGATGATCTCCATTTTGGTTTTCGCTCTCTATCGCACAAGTATGAATTTTTTATTTTGTTTCCTCTTTTTTTGCAGATGTCAATGCAGATGAAGATGAAGATGCATGTAAAGCCTCCTTAAAGCCTACTTATATCTCAAGTAAAAAAGTACGTGCATAGACAAAAAAAATGTACAAAAAACGTTGCATCAAAATGTAGTCTCTATTTTGGTGCAACATTTTTTGTACATAATTTAGTGTTAACGGTACCTCCCACACAACAATTTTTAGATTTTCGACTTTATCATAAGCGGCTCTACAGATTTCGATCAAAAGTTTTCCTTCGAATTATAAATAATACCCCAAAAATAAATATATCAAAATCTTACCAAAATCACTTTACCAACAACAAAATTCCAATTGAAAAAGACCAACAACACAACGTGGTGTACCAAATCGTGTGCAACGGGAAGCAAAGCAAGGTTAAAAATGCAATCTCATTTACATTAGAATGACAAAGAGGTCTTTGGGGAAGAGAATAGCAGAACATCAAATTAAAATCTTCGAAAAATATTTTTTTGGATTTTTTAAAAAAATATTTTTTTTTTGAAATATCAATATGTGGTCATTCCACGGTGATCTGTGAACTGGGACGCACATACCAATGGCTGAAAGCCAATCGGTTTCTTCAATGCAAGTGCTGCTCATGGTTAGCGACATAGTGGGGTGGATTCTACTTTAACGACAGAAGACAGCACTGAGTTTTTGAAGTCTTAAATTCTAGGCGGTTTTTTATTTCCCATTGGACTATCACTATGGTGTCGAGATCAGAATTTAATTAGCTTATCATACGCTGCCGTTAATGTCCCACATCTGAAGAATATTGGTGTGGAAATGCGAGGGTACTCCCGTCAGCAAAACAATATATTTTATTAGAAGTTTCACACAAGATATTATTAATGAAAAAGAGAAAGAGGACACAAACGGAGTATGGAAGGTAATATCTAATCCGACGAAGAAGAGATTTATCGATACCAAATGCACGTATTTTTGATAAGAGAGCCTGATGACAAACTCCATCAAATGAAATATGCCAATTCTAGTGCGTTGTGACATTTTTTTTTTCAATTTATAGAATAGACTGTGGCATAGCCCGACCATCATAGATTAGTCCTTAACCCTAGAAAGCTAACGTGTCTGGACTGCAATGAAAAGCTAATCATTCGATTTTTTGACGAACATTTAAAATTTGTTTTTTTTTTTAATAAGTTATTACTTTTTATTAAAGGTTATGATATTTATACAAAAATGGGTTTTAAATAACAGGAAATTAAAGTTAAATTAAATATTTACTTTAGTTCTTAATACCAAAATTACATTTTTCATAGCACATGTTTTTTATTTAGATCAAAAAGTTACTGTCATACTAAGATTTTGTTAAGAAATATTATTAAAAATGACGAGAAAATTGTACATATACAATAAACAAAAACTTTTACAAGAAAAACGCATCCACCACGCGAGACAAGCCATCGCGTGCTTAATTGGCATGAAAGTACGATTATGTAAGTCAAACAGAAAGGAAGGGAGAGGGAAATATTTGATCGATGTGTGCCATTTTGACGAAGGTTAGCTTTCTAGGGTTAAGTAGAGGTTATAGTTACATACTACGTTTTTACCGACCAATAAACCGAGATTTAAGTAGATTTTGTAAAATCTCTTATAATTCTTGAAGAATTGTCAAACAAATTTTAACGAACGAGTCTAGAGAAATGCCAATGTATAACAATTATGACAGTTTTATAACAGCTGTTCGCCTTAAAAACGTTTAAATATTCCCCGGGAGTCGAATGCCTTTTAACCCTACGGGGCCGCAAAATCTCTATTTTGTGTCACTCTGTTGGCATTTCCCGAGTCACGTCAATTAATCAAATCATATTTAAGTCTTTATTGGACCTAACTACGTTTTCCCATATCGAAATGAACACATTCATCGGACAAATAAATTTTTCTTTTTGATTGAGATACAGAACAAGCTGCCCGTCTCACTTTCACATCAAAATAGCCTTTTCACATTAATCCAAATACCGAGCTTTTGACAAAATAAAGTTTCCTAAGACTCAAAAAAGTATTGGATGCATTCACTCATTAATTAAATAATAGCTAATTGCATTCAAATTTCAAAGATCTGCTCTCAAGATCGAGATTTTATCTTTTCAATGAAAATTGTTTCCAGATTTATCAACCTTACATTTGCACTCCTTATAGAAGATTATTCCCGATTGCTCAGAATAATGTCGTTTTTGATTGGTAATCCGGAAGAGCTCCGAACAATCGAACAAGTTAACACTAGATTCTCGTTTAGGAAATTTAATGTCAGTGTATTACACATACGGCCGGGAAATTTAAAACCCACATTTGTGATTATTTTGTTATGTAAGCTGACCGACACAATATTGAAATTGAGTTTTGACATTCATTAGGTGACAGTGTGCTTCTGTTTTCGTTTCTTACCAGATTCTATTCAAAACCACTATCGGATTTTCCTTCTTTCCAAGAAAAGAGCTGTCAGTTGATACCAATCGAAAGCCTTCCGGGCGACCAACCGAGAACGACATATTTATGCCTTTTTCTATTTTCCAATAGGGATTTTGATCCGAGATTGCGGAATTTTCTTTACAAAAATAAGCCAAAGTTGTGGTTGCAATATTGTCTGTGAATGTGTGTGTGTATTATTCATTTTGTAGAGTAAAACAATTATTTGATGTATAAACAAATGTCGTTTAACTTCGGTGTGCGTGCAAGTACCTGAATTACGTACGTGTTAACTCGTCTAATCTAGATATGTGATTTTGATCCCGGATAAAAAAAATAAATAATCGTGTGAAAGAAAGGGGTCCGGGATCAAGAATTACTTCAGGAATCCACTTTTTTGGTTGGAAAGAAAACGACATCACAATACAAATGTTCGTTTTTTGTTTGACATTTCAATTGTCTTGACACCAGACTGTCAAATTGTTGTTTTGATACGAAACCTTTTTTGTATTTACATATAAGATAATTTAAAAAAAGAAATTAAAAAGCTTTAATAATTAAAACATTTAATCAATACAGTGGTAGAGGACTTTCCCAAAAATGCATCAGAATGCGAGACAACACAGGGCAACAACATGTGCCTAAGAAAGTACTCCTTAGGTTTTATCGTTGAGAACTTATATGTCATCCTATGGTCGCCTTAAATCGTTTTTTGAAAAACCTGAAATGAACAAATTATGTGTTTTGTGAAACCTAAGGTCGCCCAGAACTCGCCCTGAAGTAGAGCTAGTTTTTAGCTGGGGCGAGTTGAGTCACATAATATCTGAAGTAGGGATGGGCGATATTGAGAAAACATCGATGATTTTAATGAATTTCGTTAATTCCTTCCTTTGAAATCGAGATTTTAGTAAAGATTTTTTTGTTTTAACATCGATGTTTCGTTAACATCGATGCACATCGCTCATCCTTAAGCATTTGATTTATTGCATGCAATTTGTTATTTTTAAAATGCAAATTAAAGGAATACTTAAATTTATTTGTACATATATACAGAAGTAAAAACCTTTGAATTTGTGGAAAAGCTGTTCCAGTAGTTTTCTATTTTCTTTTTCTACTGAGAGAATTTCATCCCCACTCTTCAAAATTTGATTTATGCCCCAAAAAAAGTCTCGATCAGATTAATAATTGGTCAGGTCAGAAAAATGCTCCGTAAAAAATTGTGAGCGTGAATCTAAAATTGTTTCCTGTTCATATTGATATTTGATTGTTTTCTGGCTAGCTGGTAAGCAACAAGAAATTATGTTGGCAGCTACCCACCAGAAACTTGACAAGCTTTATAGCCGACTACGTCTTCCGAACGTGGAAATTACCTATGCATTTTAATTAAATGAGCAGCGATAATTAAAAATATTAATAAATAATCACGCGCATGATTCATCGCCCACGTTTCAATTTTTCGTCAAAAAAGATTAAATTTCCAAAGGGACAAATTTAATTAATTTCAGGCGAAACGAAGTTGGGAGCTTATAAATAAAAATAAAATGCCCGTCTCAATGAATTTTCAAAAATTCAAAAACTTGTTTTTCCAAAATGTTGGTATGCAGTATGTAAAAATTTTGAACGAAATCCATTGAGCCGTTTATCAGAAAGTCAAAAATCCAGAAAAAAATGGTTTTACGACAGGTACCCTTAATAAAAAAATATGTAAACAAAATTTCAAACCAAAATGCGAACTATACCAGTGCACAGATCTTTTTTTGATCAAGAGCGTTCTAACCATTTTCTATATAATTAAGATGGTAGAAAAAGCTGTACGGCAGGTACCTACCGTTATTTTTAGGGCTAAATATAGATTGTCATCTATTTGAGACAATCAACTAAATCGCCAATCAACAAAGTTTAAAGAAAATCGCGTCAGGCATTTAGGTTGTAGATCGACGGAATTGCGGGAACCACTTTTTAGATTTTCTCTAGCATCTTAATGTCAAGTTTGATTAAAATCCATTTTTAAATTAGAATCTTGCCCTATAGTACACATACATAAATGGCAAATAAAAATTGTATAAATATTCAAAATTATTTGCTTATAAACAAAAATCATCCTCAATGAAAAATAATCACACCTTTGACCGTCTTAAACGCTTATTTATACACACACCTATACGAATCCACTTAAAATCAACACATCACACCAATGAACCAGTTAAGTCGTTCATAGAACGTCCCGCAGAGTAAAACTGTAGCAATTCCACCACCCCGAACACTTTCTGATAATAATAATATGCCAAACGACTTTTCATCAACCACAAGGCCATTTAATCTCTCCATCCCCCCGTCTTTAATAGCCCCAAACACATGCATTCAAATTGCTTTAAATGTAGGTACCTAACATACATTCCGAACAGTATGTGCTTGTTCCTGATGTGCCTTGGCGGGCTTTGAACCTCTCTAGTGCAATCATGATGCCTTTGTGCAGATGCCCAAACAATTTAATGACCTAATTCTGACTTAATGCTACTCTCTGCCAGCAAACACCGCCAATATAAAGTGAGAACTACGATTCCGACCGAATTGAACCTACTACTCGAGGAGTGTTTTGGTATACATAACATACATAACATACATACCTCCCTACTTATACCAGTACTCTCTGAACCATCTCCTTTGGGCTCTGGCTATGACCTACCTAACCATAATAGCTTCATTTAAATTCATAAAAACCTTGAAAGTTGAAAGTTTCGTGTTTGTTCGCTGCTGCTCCGCTGCGCTGCTTTCACTGGGTGTTAGTGAGGTGAAAGTGGAATGTGGCCGCCATTTTGATAATAAAGGAAATGAAAGGGGGCCATTGCTCTGATGGGTGCTCTATGCTCGTTCTACTGCCCTATATTTGTCCATTTTGTGGATTCACTACTAAAAAAACATAACTTGGTGTTGGAAATCGATATCTTAAATGCCTCACCTAAGCTAGGTACCTTACTTTATGCGTCTTATCTCATCCACACCCTCCCTCACTACCTGGAGCGCGTGCCGCGTCATAAGCACGTCAAATCCATTCCTTATCCTTTTTTTTTCAAAGTGATTTTGGATACCGGTTCCAAATTTGGTAACTACGAGTATATATACTACCTTCGTCCTTATCTTCATGCCATATCGCTTCTTAAATGGATAATTTTATTGCATATACTATATTTTGGGGAATGGGAAAATTGCCTCTCTTATGAATATCAAATTGGCAATAACAATCCCTGCAGCCTCATTCGATATGGTAGTCTATATGGTAATGGCGAAGATGGGAGGACAAGATGGGCATTATTTTTCAAGGTGTATTTTTCTTTACAGATCCTTCTTTAACGAAATATTATGGATGCGATGTAGCTAAGGTGTGGTTTAGCTCGTTTACAGAGCATAGAATTTTATTTTTGTGCTCCAGTCTACTCCCCTAGAGATGGGGTTTTTTTAGGAGCCTGGTGTTTTCCGCAGCAAGGAGGGAATTTAGATAGCGCCGCGCGCGTTTCTGTGGCGTTAGATAATAGATTTACAATGGCAATTGAATATCGTTTTGCTAAGTGGAATTTTGTAGAGATTAACGATAATTGAGGGAAATGTCAATTACTGGTCGATATGGTTGAAGCAGAGCGAAAGCAAAGGCAAATATGGGGCTCCCGATCTCTGCATACATAGGCACATACTAAGGGTATTTTTAGATTAAGTAACAGGCAAATTATGTAGGCTGTTAGGATTTGTGTATCTATAAATAAATATTATGTTGATACCGAAACGTGCTCGATGAATATAGTATATATTTAATAAGTAAGAATGGAAGAATAATTTGGATTAGACGGGGAAACTACCCGTAACAAATTACAACATTGGGGCGTTAGGTATAGGAAATTGATGATTTTCATTAAAATAGTAGTTAAGATTTATAATTTGCAACCTTTGTTAATTAAATAGTTACCTAAGCTAAGACACATCCTGTTGAATGGATTAAGAAATATTAAACTACTACGTTGTGGGTAGAATATTATCCGAAGAGTCTCCTCCATAGTGTTGGTAATTTTATTAATTCATAACTTACGCACTTAATACGTTGGCAATAACTGGTGAAAGGGGCGCTTCAGTGTGGGAAAAAAATAGTTATTTCTTATGATGCCGCATTGTTTAAACACAAATTTGTTTGATTTTGCCCGAGAAGAATATTCGCATTTATTTTTATATACGCGCGCACAGTGAAGCGATATTTGATCCAGTTTCTCGCATACCTATCGCAAGCATCTCGGTCACATTCTTCATTGACAGCCAAGCAGCAATAAAAGCGATGACTGCCATTGAAATCAAATCGAAACTTGTTAATTGCTGTCGCGAAGAGCTAAGTGTTCTTGGCACACAGCACTGCGTAAGGTTCCTGATCACAGTGGTGTTCCATGCAACGAAAGTGCTGAAGAATTGGCAAGAATTGGTTCAATTCTTGACCTAGTTCAGATAGTCTCAATAGTCCAGATCCCAATATGCAATCTCAAGCAAAAGATGGAGCTCACTTGATACCTGTATTATATCTAGTCGCTAGGTGTTATAACAGTCACAATAAATAATAAAATATTTTTAAAAAGTTATTTTAATATTTAAATGTTTTAATTTTTTCATATTTTGAATTCATTCTTTATAGTATTTTTTTCAATATCTGTGTAAATGCTATAAAACTAATTCTATAGTTTGTGTTGCACAAATTTTCATAAAATGCTGTTTATTACCCTGCGCTTCTACAAGCAATATTTATTTTTGTTTTCATTTTAGCAATTATTGCAGAAATTTGTATTTCTTCGTTCAGTGGGCAAATCATTTCATGAAATCTTATACTACGTTTCCACCGAACTTTAATCTCCTGTAGATTTACTAATCTCAAAAAGTGTTTCCACCGCTCCAAAAGTAGATTAATTTTGACAGCACTATTCAAAATGCATACATCTTTTCATTTTCTCTTATGATGTAGAATTGAGACAGGCAGCTTCATGTGTGTCAACCGAAGAGAAAAATTCACTTTCCCGATGAATGTGTTCATTTGAATACGGAAATAGGGTAGTTCGATTGAAGATTTAAATGAGATTTATTTTAAATCTTCATCTGAGAAGATTAAAATTTGTATGGTAAATCCTCAAGATTTGTAGGAGATTTAGCTAAAGCTACTTAAATCTCGGTTTAGTGGTCGGTTGAAACGTAGTATTAATGACAATCAGAATGCCAAGCACAGATAAGCAAGACAAGGACGGGAAACTTTCGAACATTTTGCCCCCCAAAACCCATTTGTTTACGTTGTTGTATTTGTAAATTTAACTTTAAATTCATGGAATTCCAACTCAACCCATCAAGATACACATGTAAAGCTAAAAAGCGGACAAATGTCAGTCGAACTGACATTAGACGTCAAATTATTTCTTCGTTTATTTTCAGAGATGGTATAAAAATCAATGCTGAAATCGATTTCGTAAAATAATTCGTAAAAAATACTACAGGGACTGTCGAAGTGGAGGAGAAATACGTCTCCTACATTGAAAAAATTATGAATTCTTATAGCAAGTTTCATTCAAAGATCTAGTCTAGTATTGGTTAATGACTGAGACACAGCTTTCTGAAAAAATCATCAGGTGATGAGGAAGATAATAATAAATGTATGTCATTGTTCTTTGGTAAGGCTCAAAATGCATGCCAATTAAACTGTATTTTGTGAAAACATTTTCATACATGTAGAGTCCACCACATCTAATTTCTGTTATTAAATTTAACAAGTAATTGCAACAATCAAGAGCCTAAGTTTTTCCCAAACTTTACCCAAAATGAAAAAAAAACATACCTATAATCGAGAAGCAGAAAATTTAAAATTTTGTTCCCTGGAATTCTTAAGTGTTTTCTCATTGTTTTCTATATTATATTTTGGGTCTCTTCTCTATTCGTTGTGTTATTGTGTGTTGTTTTTCTCTTTTTCTTTTAATTATTCGTACTTTATATTTGGTATTGGTATGTCTCGAGTGATTATTCAATTATGTCCATCGCTACTTTCTCTCTTTGTGTCCACTGACGTTTTAAGTTTTACTACTTACTGCCGAAGAGAAGATGGATTTAACTACTCTTTGTTGGTTTTAGAAGCTGAAACTTCAACTCATCGTGCGAAATTATTCACATGGATGTAATGGAAATTCAAAATAAAAAATTGTTGACAAGTTTTCTAAATTTTCGAAATTCTTTTATATAAAAGATAGTTCATCCACTTATTTAAGGGAAAAAATGATAAAAATCCTGCATTGATTTCCAGCGCCGTTAGTTTTAGTCACCGACAATGAAAGGGGGTTCCTTAGTCCAATTATTATGAACTTATTCAAAAATTTGGGAGTTAAACTGTACCTAACGCAATCTCAGAGAAACGAGGAAACGGCCAGATAGAAAGAGTCCACTCTACGCTCAAGTAACATCGTCACAGCTTTTATATGCAAAACTGTTCCTCTGCAGCTCCAAACAAGTGAAATTGAAAGCTATGGCTTTATAAGATTTAATTTCACAGCTCAATGTACTTTTATTTTAAATCATGCCCTATAGCGAAGTTTAACACCACTGTCAGCTCGTTCAACGTTTAGTTTTTCAAACTAGCTCCTTAATACCTTTCATGCGATCTTTGAACGAGCTTCTTAAATTTCCCTCATCTAAATGGCCATTATACAGCTTTCAACTACACAAATGCAATAAAAGACGCGGAAAGAGCTCTAAACAGTAGCTTTAGCTTTAGAAGTAAAATACTAACGCATGCGCATTTCAAAATGTCAAAATATAGCATTAAAAGACCAACTTCAAATCGGTTGTAGAGCTGAGTATTAATATCTTAACACATTCTACTCATGAACCCAAATTAGAATAGGGTGTTGCCCAAAATAAATCCAAAATATTTATTTTATCAAGAAAAAAAAATGTATTATTTTACATAAAAAATAAATGAATGTATGTAACTATTTAATTTTTAGTGTAAGTTATCAATGTTCAGATTGGAACTATAAATTTACTCTGAAGGACTATAAATGCTTTTATACAGCTAAAAATGTTTCTTGAGCGGTTCTCGAAATATATCGATGCATCAGAGCGGAATTCTGAGTATTGAAGGTAAAAGACCTCGTCTACGAGGCTGTTGATAGGCACAGTAATACTGTTCAAACCGTTATCAACAGGAAACCCACAGATGTATGTTTCAGATGGTAAACAACCAAAACCTTCTGAACATTCGCTCAACAATTAATAAGGACGTAAGGGGGGTAATAAAGAGGAATATGGAGGCTAGAAACTGCAGGAGAAAATTCAGAAGGGTGATTCCACGAAAGTATAATCAGGGTGATGTCATTTACGTGGTGATTAAACGCATACAAGGCAAAAATAAGCCATTATACAAAAAAGGAATTGTTAGCCAAAGATAATCGGGTTACTATACATACAGTCGGCGGCAAAAGAATACATAAGGCCCACATACAAAATATTAGATAACTATATAATTAATACCTTTCTCTTCTTCTTGTTTCTTGTACAATATCACAATAAAATTCCTATAAAATTGATTTTTTTTAATTTAACCATATGCATGTAAGACCTAAGGTTTTTTAAATGCAACCTGAATTGCACGGCACTAGTTAGAAGAAAGAGAATGATAGAAAAGAATGAATTTTTTGTTGGCACAGTGGATTTGAGAACCAGGTATTGACTATCTCATTTTAACGGCATCCAATTAAAATTGGAGGTATAGAAAAGAATGCGCCTAGCGTGGGGATCGAACCCACACTTCTAAGTTACCAATCAAGCACTTTGTCCGCTGCGTCATTGCCACCCACAAAAAAAATTTAAACAAAAGGGAAGAAAGGGAAAATGAGCAAAAGATTGAAATAAAACATATATATGTACAGAAAATTAAAAGATATGCAAAAAAAAAATATGAAAAAAAGTGCTTACAATATAATATGTAATATAAATAGCATGTGCATTGTACAAAGATAATAAAGAAACCATTAAACTATTAGCTTACCAAACTATGTCTTGGAGTACAACCCTACGAAACAAGTGGCCGGATCACTTATAATTAAATTAATATAATTACGGTGGTGGAGGTCGTACCCTAGTAGGCGGTTTGAATGATAAAACCTTACACGCCAAAGCGGACCGATACGAACCTTCCGATCTGGAGTGACTACCCCGAAAATTTAATAGGTGTTATCTCGTTCAGACATTTAGGGACAATTTACTTGGTTTCATAAAATATTAAAAGAAAAAATACAAAAATATATACATCAAAAAGAAATAAATGCCACATATAAAATGTATCAAACCATTCAATGAAATGAAAAATTTTTTGATCACTATTGTAATTTAGACCAATTAAAATGTAAATTTCCGCTTAATAAGCTTTGATTGTATTACAGATTATTAGCTCTTTTTAATCCAATGCAGACCCTGCACATTTTCGCATATAATTCACCGGTGGTTACAATAAAGGAAGGTAACGCTTGGGTAACAAATGGGTATTTCAAATCATAGAAAGTCAACAAATTAATTAAAAAAATTTGAAAATGTAGGTATATTTAAACATTTTTAATTTATTTAATCATTCATTTTTATTTCAAAACCTCACACAACATGGAGACTAAAACACAAAGAAATATATTAGCTGAACACGCACAAATAGTCTACAAGTATAAAAATACAAAGATAAAATTGACAAAAACATCAAAAACGATCCATCACAGGGTACCACCTAGATCAAATTAGACTCGACTTACCGAATTGAAGGATGATGGGGAAAGAAGGAATATACTCTGTTCAATTTATAATTTATATTTTCAGTACAGGGAAGATAAGATATTTCACCCTTACTATTATTGATTTCAATAAGCTATCTCTATTTCTATAAAGCTTTTCCATATTTCATGGTTGCCGTAATGAGCATTATAAATTGGCATATTTCTCAAAAGTGGGTAGGGACTCCAATTGTTAATGTTGATTTCATGAACAGAAACATGTACCTACTTACATCGTGACTAAATCTAAAAAAAAAATTAATCTAAATCCAAATAAAAATAAATCTATCTTTCTCCACACCACGAAGAGATAAGATATTAAGCGTTTTTTAAGAGTTCCCCAGAAGGTCTAATATATTTTAACGTGAAATTAAATCACAGAAAAAACCTATAAATTAGGTATAATAAGGATCTTGTGTCCTTCGGAGAACTTGAAGACATTTTAAATGTAAATACACACAGCACAAAAATAATAATCACCTCAATTGATATACGTTGGTCTATGGAATATTTTAGTAACGATTTCTTAAGTTGTGTGCCATGCAAACACCAACCGGCACCAGTGTGTTTGAAAAAGCTCTCCCATAAGACATTTACTGAAAATATGAATTGAACAGAGTATAGGTCAATAAACTGGATAGGCACCGCTTGGAAGTGGATAGGCGGTTCCCCTGACGCTACGGACTGGGATAAACTCTTACTGGCTGAACAGAAGGGACGCGCGGTCGATCTCGCGGCACTTCAAAACCCGCTCTCTCAAAGTTAAAATGCATATACCGCCTTCACGTGCCGCAAACTACTTCGTCGATCTATAGTGTCGGCATGGTTTTTTGGTCGTGTGAGAAGAAACCGTGGCGACACAGCAGTTCGATTTCTGGAGATCGAAGTGTTATGTCGACATGGCGTGTAAGAAGGATCGAACTAGTACACCGGCACAGTATATATTTTGTTTTTGTTTTTTTGTTGTTGTCTGCTGATGTTCATAATTTGAAGTTATCTTATTTGCATTTTTCTTTCATATTAAATTAATCTGCTTGGCGTACAGACATTTTCACTTCAATAATTTATTTTTTAAAGTAAATTTGAAAACTTTTCTATTTGCCAGCTGGTTTTAACATTAAATTATACATCGACGTATGTGCGTGTGAATGTTCATGCAACAACGAACTACTTCGGCGACATGATATATCGATGTGGCGTGTGAAAGCGGTAATGGAGCCGCGACCGCGAGTTGCGACGCTAGACAGATAATGAAAAAAAAACATATCATCTTGTTGGTTGTTGCATCCACAAATTGTTTATCTTAGTCAGAGCCTCCGACACAAAAACACACATTCGCAATAAATTTGAAAATTAAAAGTTTGCAAAAATAACTACAAAATCAATTAAAAACAATAATTTCCACCGCTGTTTTAAAACGACCGCGCGGTCCATTGTACGTTTTATTTATTTTTGTTGCTTTTTTAAATCATATTGATAAGCATTTTAGGTAGGGGGCGCTGTTGCACTTTAAGTTTAAGTTATTGTGGTGTCTCAGATAATTTCGACACTAACTAATTTGTTCGATATTTGCAACTACGCAGAAGAAATTCCAATGTCGCATTCTATTGGGAGTATTTCCTTGATGCCAACTATTAGGTTTCGGAACGCCTCTTTAAGGATTATAATTTGATTTAATGATAGTAAAAGTATATACAAAAGTATTTATTAAAGTTAAGAGTATGAAAGTTAATTGCGTGTGATCTGTTGGTCGCCAGACGATAGACTCCCCGAATCGTTGAAGGAAGCCAGACAGGATGCGTCGCCACATTATCTTATTCGTGCGAAACTGCCAAATCAAAGATTCTTAAATAAAAGATGATGTGGTTTGTATCAGCTGCTGTCAAATTGCCTAAAAAGTTAACCAACTAAAACTTGAGCAGCACCTCCTACCAAAGCTCAAAAATTGGAATAGCAACAAGCATTTAAGGAGCAAGTCAGTGCATGTCTTTTATTTAGTAATAAATAAGCGCTCATTAGTAGCACGTAAATGTATATTATCGATAGAGCACTTATAACACGTGTAAGACATAAACTGTCGAATCCGATTGTGAAGATTATTAAGGTTTCTTCTAAAAATCCTAATTTTGTTATACCAACAAGTGGAAATTATCAGATTTAATTTCATCTGCGGAAAAGGCTGACATTTTACAGCTTTTAGGCGAAATTTGACAAGAAATACATTCTAAATATTTCAAAATATAGTTTATTGCCTAGTCAGAAAATGTCTGATGGGTGTCTTGATGGGTGTCGTAGATAATCAACTTGACCCTAAAATTCGTGTCAAACTAGATTTCCCCGATCTTACGTCATTTTGAATTCACAGTCGAGTTGACAGTTGACCAACCAGTGAATATTAAAGTGGACATAATCGTCTTTTTTTCAGTGTTTATTTCGACATTAATAATTTTTGCCAAAACACGACTCTTTACCCCAATTATGAGGTTCTAATAGTGGATTTCTGTTCATATTTTATATAAATCAATTTTAATTAAACTCTACTCCAACTTGATTTTTGAGCCGTATGTAAGCGAAGTTTAAAAATGCTTAAGGCCGTGTGTGAATTGCGTTAATATGTAGGCTAAATTTTCTACCTTGATTAAATTTTGAAGTTTGGTTTGTGGTGGGATTAAACTTAGTTTTTTGCTGTGTGAATTGCGTTAAAAGGGATTTATTAAAACACTATTTTGGTTAAAATTCCTTCAAGATTTAAGAAATTTCCCTAAAAACATTTTTTTTGTTCAAGTTAATTAATTTCTTTCCCAAAATCCGACTTAGAAGATATAAAGTTAATAATTTGGCACGAAAAAAGTAACTAATTCTCAGTTTAATGTTTCGGTTTTACATCGTTAATTTAATATTTTAAAACAACAATTCCAAATATTTTCAAAACAATTCCCATTATGCGGTTAGTTGGTTGATTTAATATGTAAACACTAGTTTTCAAAGCTGAAGAATTTGACAAGCTGACAAATCAATCTATTTGTATTCAATTTGCAAAATGAAATACAATGAGTATTTTAATGAATTATTTTATATTTGTAAAAATATTCCTCTTGAGACCATACACAAACAAAAATAATAATGTAATTTAATTTTTCAAGTGAATAGATTAAAACTTACATTTATTATATGGTTTCCCAGTAGATCTGAACTTTTTGGAATTCATCTTTCTTTTCGGTTATCGTTTACAGTATCAAATTACTCTATCTACGAGTATATTGAGAAACGTTAAATTTTAACGCAAATTTAGCCTGCTCCACAGCTGCCTACATTTAAACCCATTTTATTCACCACGCTAGTGTCAAATTTTAACCAAGTTACAAAATTTAACCAACTCTTTAACGCAATTCACACACGTCCTAATAGTTAAAATGAATGCGATCATTTTTGTCAAGGAAACACATGCGAACATAACATTTCATTAGCACAAGATCTGATTTATTGAAAAAAAAACGTCAAACACATAAAATAATTTTAAAATAAACATTTTGGAGCACACAGATGTGGAAAATTCAACTTTTGGTTATTTCTTATTGCTTCATATATATTCCATTTTGTTTGCATCTTTTAATTCAAGTTTCATGATTCCTAAATGTTTTATTCTGTAGGAATAAAAACAAATGAATTGTTGATTTTTGCATTTAGTTATTAGACACAAGGTCGGTAATATAAACTTAAAAATACAAAAAATCAGGCTGCTGCGGATCCTTCTTTTGGAAAATCGTGCTATGACACCGATAGATTTACCAAAATAACAAGGCTATTGGTAATAGCTCTGTATGAGAAACTGACTTCAAAAAACTGAGTGAGGACTCATGCTTACCTAGAATACTGAAGGGCGGCGACGCATTTTTTTTTTTAAATCATTTTGTATTCATTTTTTAACTTATAACTATCTTAAAGCTAGATAAAAATGTTTAAAACTAGCCTAATTATTAATAATTTACAACTAATTTACTGGCCCTTTACGGGTGCTCTAAACTAAAATATATCTCTTAATACTAATGACTTTCGACCTAAAAACTATTTTAGTTAATCCTAATTATTTTATTATATTTTACCAAGAAAACATATTTAAAAAAAAAACTCGGCATCATATCATATTTTTATTTTTTTCTTATAAGCTACCTAAAGCTATACTAAAAATAATTAAAACTATATACAACTAACTAAGATACCTAAAAATACCTAAAACTACTTAAGTCTACTTAAAAACTAGAACAGCCACAGCACCATTTTTGGTTTTTTATATTTTTTTTTGCATATTTCGTTTACGCATGCAGAAGCACAGAGCCATTCAATCCACACATTCATGCACATACGTATAAACATAAACGCACGCACATACATATACAGACGCGCAGATACATGCTCATATGCTCCCGCATACGTACATATTTTTTTTATTTTTTTGGTGCAACCCCGACTGTTCCTTATACCTAATTTCCCTAAATATACATATGTCTGATATATATGTTATAAGAAATTCAAGGACAATTTTTTTAATAATTTTAACAAAAAAATTAAAATAATGTATAATGTTAGCCCGTTAAGTGCTAAAACAAATTAAAATATCAATGTAATATAAGTAATGTAAAATAGAATTAAGAGCCAATTGTCTATATATCAGTTCAATAAACATTATTATATTTATATATCAGTATGTTGTTTAGAAAGCCACCAGAACTGGTTCTCCTGTTTCACCCTATCCCTTCGGTCCCGATCGGACACAGTCCTACTGAACCGAGGCACTCTTGTCCACCTTGGGCGATGACGTCTCGACAATATAGGAGTCGCCTATCTACAGTTCGTCGGCTGACGTGGTGGATTAGCGGAACCGCCATTCTATCCTCTATCAGCCCTCGACTGTCTAAATAGAGGAATGCATTGGGAGGGATGTAGCCACTTAGCCGCACATTCTCGTAGTATTCGCTATTGTGATAGTAAGCCCCAAAAATTAAGCTCTTGCAATGTGACCCCGAATCAGCTTAAACAAAAAATTATCTATTCTGTTTATGTTGGCCCCGTTGTACAGAACCTGGTTGGAATTATATCGTGTGTACTCCGACTCTGGTGTTCTATGTAATCCAAGGCAATGTCTAAGACACTGCCTCTCAAACACCCGAATCTTTTCCATTTGAGATGGGGCAACGTTAAACCACACCGGGAATCCATAGGCAATCAACCGCCTGATGAGGGCCATGTAGCAAATCACCTTCACCCTGCTGTCAAGACGGCTGCTATAAAACAGTCGTTTTGTCAAGGCAAAGGCTCCCCTAGCCCTGGCCAAAGCAGCACCTATATGTCTGTCGAAATACAGGTACTGATCCAACCGGATGCCCAGGTACTTTACTACACTTTTACTCGACAGTGGATGTCCATGTGTCCCTACAATCACCAGCTTGCACCAGTTCTTTCTCGTATCCCTTGAGGCACTAGACAACGGAGACTTGAGCAGATTAGTTTCTGATTCCTGGAAGTTGATTTTCAACTTCCAGTCATCACAATATCGCTGAATCGTGTCGAAGTCACTGCAAAAAATGTTTGATAACCTTAACTGTATTAGCTGTTCTGTACGCAATTAGATCGTCGGCGTACGCAATTGCCTGAGTTAGACTACCTATCAGATCGCTGGTGTAAATGCTGAATAGAATCGGCAAGTTAACCGCTCCCTGCTGAAGACCATTTTTAATATTAAAAGTTACGGTAGAAGTTAGGTTGCCACTCTTGACAACAAACTTTCTACCGTTTACCATGTCATAAAGCGTTTACTTGTACCAAGTCTGGTAAGCTTTAGATAGAGACCTTCTAACCATATGGTGTCGAAGGCCTTCTCCAAATCAACCAGACAGGCACCCGTACACTGCTTTTTAGTTTTGTTCCATTGGATATCAGAAACCAGCTTAGACGCGGCATGAATTGTGTCATGTCGGGCCTTAAAACCGAACTGATTATCAGGCATGATATTGTTGTCCTCCGCCCACTTTAACAGAGCCCTATTAATTAACTTTTCAAATACTTTGCTGATGCTTGGAAGAAGACTTATCGACCGGAGATTCGCCGGATTAGAGTTGTCATTTCCATTTTTGGGGAGAGGATGCAGTACAGCTGTCTTCCACCGCACTGTATAATTTGCATTATTCAGCGCGTTGTTAAACAGTGTGGTATAAATGTCAACTGCTTCTCGCAAATGTCGTAGTGCAAGGTTGGATATACCATCGACTCCTGCTGACTTCTTTTTCTTTAATGAATCGAAGATGAGCTGGATCTCGATCTTCGAAATTAACAGGGGACTGGGCCCATTTCGGTCGGCGATTATGGCGTTTGCCAAATCTTCATCATTAAACCCGGTAAAACCAAGATCACCATTCGGGCATGTCATTCCGCAGCCATAAGTGATGAATCAGAGCTCTCCTCTCCAGGTCATGATTCAGGCGAATGCTTGCATTCACCTTGTACAATTGCTGGAAAGCAGCCCCCACAGCCTCCACTTTCTCCTGCGGATCTTCGATTATATACAGGCTATCGTCCAATACGGCGTCCTCTGCGTCTATGCCGGCTGTCAGAAGTACGTCTCTGTTCTCTGTCGTCCTCTGGAGCTTAAGACACGGAAAATCGTTTTGATCCTTTCTTCTAAATATATTATTAATTTTTGGGAACATACTCGGGTCGCTAGATTTAACGGCCCGAATTTTATTGTCCCAAAACAAATTAATCGACAACCTATAATTTTCTTTGGTCAATTGGTTGATGTTTTTGATGGACGACTTCAGTGTCCTAACCTCCAGATCTCTTGTGTCAGTAAACCGTCTGTACAAGCGTTTTAGTCTTGTCAGTTAACCACTTTTTTGTCTGTGTAGTGCGTCAATAGTAGCGCTACGGTACATATCCGCTGCGTTACGTTCCTTGTATTTCGGTATTGTTATGTTCATTGTTTGTAGAATCGTTTCGTCCATTTGTTCTAAGTATCTGTCAGGTTCCTGTCATTTGGTGGGGATATACCATTTGACCGTAATTCGCTCAATAAGCCGTTGGAGAAGCGTCGTCAGAGCACCTTATTGTAGTTGTGAGTATGCACAGGCACATAGTTCTCCAACTCCATAAGCTCGTTTGGAAGTTGTATTACGGCGACGAGTCCGCAGTGGTCACTGCCGTACTCGATCGTTCGTAAACTGTTTCTTGGCCGATGACTCACAGTTTCAGTAATTGTTAGTCTAGCGTCTTTCAGCAATAGATCCAGATAGGCGCCGCTCCTTGGAAACGATGGCCTATCTGTAGCGCGAAAGTCGATGCGATACTCAAGGTTGTATCGACCCATCCAATTAAATAAATGGTTACCTCGAAGATTTTGTATTTGATTTCCCCAATCCATATGTTTGGCCAATATGTAGTAGTTCTCTTCTTAGCTCAGTCTTAAGCATTCAAAAAGTTTTTCAAGCTCTGTTATAAACTCCGTGGGCTGAGGTGTTTCCGGTTCATAGTCAGCGATCACATACATTCGCTTGCCCTGTTGGAGATGAATGCATATGATGCCTGCCTCTAACCTTCGTAATTTTCGTACATCACTATTATATATTACCTTATGACTAATACCTCTACGTATAAATATTGCGACGCCTCCTCCTGGAGTGGAGTTATCTTCTTACGATATTGTAATTTTTGTTAGTCAATTTATGTTTCTGGTTAAGCTTAGTTTCGCTAGCCAAAAACACATCTGGACTTAGGTCTTTAAGTAATTGGAATAAATTCGCTCTACGTTCGGACCTGCTCAGTGAATTTACAATCACAGCTAGGATCTTAAAGGGCCTCTTTGGCAGCGCGCCCTTAACCTCTAAGTTGCGTTAAGTTCGGCAAAACAGAGTAGAGATGATCCACCCTAGTCACCTGCTCCCTGATCTGATTTTGGAGGCCAGTCAACTGGCCCTGAATGACCAGCAAAATGCCCATAATAACCGCATGTGCCGCCGGCGCCTTAGGGGCATGTTGGGCAACCTTTGGTGTAGGCTGTACCGTGCTTCCTCTTCCTGACGCCGTTTGGGCGTAAGAAATTTGGGGGTTGACGGGCGTTTTTGTAGGAGGGCGCACTGATGGACGCTTTTCTACCACTGTTTGATTTGCTGCTTTATTGTTTTTCATTAGCTGAAACGTCGGGCATCCCCGATAATTAGCAGGGTGTACGTCGCCTCGGCAGAGTAAGCTGGGTCCTATCTTCGACCCGTTCCTTTCCTAACTTGCATTCATCTCCATTGTGGTTCTCTCCACACTTAACGCAGCGTGACTGCATTTCGCAGTTTGCTCCGGCGTGGCCGAACCTTTGGCAGCGCATGCATTGAAGCATGTCGCCGCGTCTTTTTAATTTGTCCCAAGGTACAACCTGGTATTTGAGGACGGAGATACTCCTCAAACTATCCAGTTTGCTGCTGGGTGTGAGTTGAACAAGGAAGAAGGGAAGATTCCACATCTCCCACCTAGCTCTAACTGTAGCGAACGGCTTGACCCCGATAAAGTCGAGATTGTCATTCGCTTTTTGGCGGAGTCCACTTAAGAGCACCTGTGGTTCCGTGCAGGAACTTATGCCCTTCAAAAGGACCGTTTGAAATTTTTCGGTCTTAGGGGTGAAACTAAGGAATTCAGTAGTGGATTCTTTTAGCAACGCTTTATTTTATTGTGCTGTTCCAGTGTGAAACAATGGATAGCATGCCTATCATTATTTAATATTTTTATCGTATAGTTTTGACCTATGGCCGACTTACACAGATTTATGGTATCCTGTAGCTCCATGTTATAAGTATTTATGGGTGGCGGCGACGCTCTTTGTGACTACAAGACAAACACTGATCAAATAGTTTAACTATTTTGCGAAAATACGATCTTTGTATCAAACTTTAATAGAACAATAACGGTGTTTTATTAGGAATCTATCCATTGTACAGTAGGTAATTCCCAAAAAAACGCATCGACCGTAACCTTTCTTTTAGTTTTGTAAGAATGGTACCCCTGCACAGCTATCACAAGCAATCACAAGAGTTTTGTGCAAAGAATAATTAAAAAATATTAAAAGTATGACCAATAATTTCCTTTTAAATATATAAAATAGAAAGTAGAAAAACGTACTAATATTAATAATTGTTTGAAAACCATTTTTTTGTTGCATTTTTTCTCCATTTTCTATTTTAAATTCGAACATTCATTTTGCATCAATAGAAATGAAATAATAGTGAATCGGTTTGTTCATAGGCTATGGCCAAAGTCCCTTTTTACACAGGGAAATTTTTGTATTGCTTAAAAAATCGTCTATGCCGTTTATACGTAGAAACAAAATTGCTGGAAATTTGTTTGTTTCCTTTTAATGTTCCTTGGTTTGAACGATTTTTATCGATTTAACGATTTTATTGAACAATTATATACAATCTGTTAACTCACAACTATAAATAAATTGAAAAAAAAATATAATCTTATGGCACATAGGGGGCCTTATACTATATGTACATTGGCTCGGATTTGAATGCACACTACACGTGGCGTGTACACTCCCATTACATTCCCCTTTATATTTCATGCTTTTACTTATTTTCTAAGTAGATAGATACATAGATAGACTTTTTTCTTAAAGTCAATTTAGTTTAGTTTAGTTTATTCAATTTATCGATATGCTATACACATTAAGATATAATATCTTATTAAAAAGTGATAGATTTAATAAGAATAAAAGCTAACTAGCAAGATCAAAGTAATATAATTACATTAGAACAATGATTAAAATGAAGTTAAAATGAAAGCTGAGTAGTTTACAAATAAATGAAGCTATAAAATTAAAAATAACTGCAAATTTTAAATAATTAATGTATTAAAGTATTAAAGGTAAAACCACAAATTTAAAGCAAAGAAAAGTAGTGACTTAGTTTACTCTGAAATATTTTAGCATTACTAAGACCTCTGATATCAATTGGCAAAGAGTTCCATATGCGAATGGCGTTGACAAAGAACTGCCGCTCGGAAGTAAGGCATGTATGGCGTGGGATGTTAAGTGTGTTTGATCTGTTAGAAGTAGGAAATTGTAATCTGTAATATAGGTTATGTGGTAGGTTGATGCGTCTGTTTAATAGTGAAGAGAAGAAGAAGTGTTCGATATTGAAGAAAATCCTTAAACTGCATATTGAATAGAGTAGGAGCAAATTCGGAGATATGGTCATATCTTTTAAGGCCGTAGATGTATCTTATTGTATTGTTGAAAGCAACCGTAAGCTTTCGTCTACTCTCAGCATCACAGTTACAGTAAATTTCACAACCATATGTAAGGAGTGGAATAATCAAGGTTTTAGCTAACATCTTACGAGTTTCTATCGGAGTTAAGTATTGGGAATCATGAAGAACCCTAAGAGCACCGTACACTTTACCAACAGTTGAATTTATGTGGTTTTGCCATGTTAAAGATCTGTTGAAAGTGATACCAAGATTTTTAGCTGTTTCTACATAGTCAATAGCAATATTATTAAGCATTAGGCGGGGGAAATAAGAAAGATCAATAGGCTTTTTAGAGATAGCTAAGCATTTAGTTTTCGATGGGTTTAAAAAGAGGCCATTTTTCTGGGACCAAATATGGATACTTAAAAGATCCTGGTTAATATTATGGACACAATTTTCAATAAGACCTAGTGGACTACTCAAATAAAGTTGCACGTCATCAGCATGCATTTGTACAAGTGAAAATTTCAATATCGATGGCAATTCATTTATATAAAGTGAGAAGAGAATGGGGCCTAAGATCGATCCTTGAGGAACACCTTTCAGGACAGGCAGAAAAGAAGACAACGTATTGGAGTGAATTACAGCCTGTTTTCTATCACTTAGATATGAATGAAGCAAATAAGCAGCAGCACATGAAAAATTAAATTGATGAATAAGCTTACGAATGAGAATCGAGTGGTCAATTGTATCAAAAGCTTTCTAAAAATCCAAAAGGACCAAAAAACTTACATTATCGTCATCAACAGCTTGCCTAATGTCTTCAGTCACATTCAGTAGCTCTGTCAAACAGTTATGCTTTGGACGAAAACCAGACTGAAAAGGTGTCAGGAAATTGACTCTACTAAGATATGTATTTATTTGTCTTTGCATAATCCTTTCCAAGACCTTAGAAAGAAACGGAAGTATAGAGATTGGGCGAAAGTCCTTGCAATTAGATGATTTTGGGACGGGGATTATCTTCGCTTGCTTCCAAGTCATAGGGAAGATGCCGGTTGTTATCACTGTATTAAACAAATAAAAAAAAATAAAATAAAAATTTACAAATTTATTTTCTTCAATTCAATAAACACTCATCACTTCACTTAACTTAAGCGGAGTATAGAACAAATAGTTAACATTTTGTCATTTCTATGTCCAGAAAAAAAAACAATGGGATCACAAAAATGTAGGCCCAGTCCATGTAGTGAAGTGAAGTCCGTCCATGACCAACGTCCATTAAACATTGAACAAAAAGCACATATATTGCCAAGTTCCGCTGCCGCTTAGTGCGTTATCTTATGTCGATTTCGTTTCAATAAATAGGAGTCGCTACTAAAACCAATATTTTTTTGCTTTGAAACGAACGATTACGGACCGAATCTCTTTTTGGGAGTGTGTGTGTTGCTTGGCAGCTCTAAAAAAAACAAATTTTCAATTCGTTAATACATCATTATTTCGTTTTAATTTCCCGATTCCAGCGCGGGGGAGTTCCCAAACCCACTTGCACTTTTTTAATATTTGTTTCCAAGAAGTTTTTAACAATTTTTTTTATTTTTTAATACATTAATTTACTTTTTCTGTACACTGCCACAAACAAAAATTTATTCTCAACACAACAATTGAGAAGCTTCAAAAAAAATATTGTAGTGTGTGTAAGAATCTGTGCACAAATCCGTTTTGAATCCGTCTCCAAAAAGAAATTCAATACGGATCTGTTTTTCCAGAAAAATATTGGTTTTAATTTTCAGAAAAAAATTGACGGCGGATCGACGGCAGATCGATGTTTTTGTTGAAACGAAATCGACATTATAGGTCATAGAATTTCATACGAATAAATATCTTGCAGCAGTCAAGCAGTTCATCTGTAGTGCAGTTCCACCCAGTGCGGTGCTAACTTAAATCAATATTTCCACTCATCGAAACTTGTCAAATTGCTCTTTTGTAGATCTAAATAAAAAGATGATTTTTTTTCACTAAAGTCCGTTTAGTTGTAACAACCAATAAAAATTGAACTCAAAACGAAAATTGGTCTTAACCAAAAATAAAAGTAAAACGGAATTCATTCAAATTTGTTAAAATTGTTCAATTGACGTTAGGGGTATACAAAATTGCAGATATAGATGGAATTTTAGACGTGCTCCAGAAAATAATTGAGCAAAGAATGCAAAAAAACTTTTACTTAAAAGTGAGAAACTTTTCAAAGGAACAGCTTATATATTTATTAAAAAATGGAGTTATCTAATGTCCTTTTTATTTGGCAATCCGGAAGCCTTCCGGACTCTTCTGAAAGCGTTCACTTGGGAAAAAATGACAGCCCTAATTCTGAAAAGAAGAGAATTTTGCTTCTGGATTTGAAATCAGAATCAGAACCAGAAGCGCTCACACATTCAAATACTTGAACGTCAAACTCGACTGTTGTCATTTTTTGTATCATAATTGTGCAACAAACATTTTTTTTGAATTTGAATTCTCACGTACACAATTATTTTCACACATACAATCTCATTAAAATTCAGAATCGTCAGAATCACATAAAAGTGTTCAGTTGGGATCAGGGATCAGAGAAGAATTCCGGATTGCCAAATAAAAACGCCATACGATATTAAAACTAATACTACCAAGAAATAGTAAAAAAGAAACAAATAGATCGATTTGTGTTACGAATGGTTTTTCACATCGCTCATGTTGTGATCTGCGGGACGCAGATATTTAAAAGGGCGGCAGTTAACACGATCAGTCATTGCTCCAGCATATAAAAATGCCAACGAAGCACACAAGCTTCCGTTCGACTTCGACATTGCGTTCCCACCGGGTAATCCGATTCCAGGTGAATGTCTCGGAGTTGCATGGGAACCTAAAGTGCAATCACAGCAATTATGTTTTGTTAAGCTGGAGTAGATTATTATATTTTAAAATCATTCTTTAATTGAGTCCGAATCAATAAAGACATATATTTTATAACGTTTAACTTCTGACTTTTTATTTGAAACCAATGCCGAGGTCCTTAAAAATATATTTTTTTTTAAATTCCCATGATCGAGAATTCTTTAGTTCCCTAATCTGAAGTATTTGTTTTGTTGTGAATTCTCGTTTTACGTGCAATTTGTTATTATTAAAATGGAAAGTAAAAGAATACTCAAATTTACATATATACATACACAGAAATAGAAACCTTTGAAGTTGTGGATTCTGCATAGGCCTAAAGCAAATGCACCAAGGAATTAAACTTGAATATATGTATTTTCAGTTTTGATTATTAAATGACAAAGTTTATTTACTGCACGGGTGTTTTTGAGAACCGAAAAACACAGGTTTTTTAATAACTCTTTTGGTTTAGGGCGACCCTATGGTGAAGTCAGAACTCAACGATCAAACCTAATAATCCGAAAGTTCTTTCCGGCCGAAATTCCAAACAAAAAAGTTGCAGCACTTTTTTTGATTCTCAAGATTGCAATGTTTGTTTTAATTTGAAATATCAACAAAGGTAGCCTAACAAATGCACAATTCCAAACCACGTTAGGAAGACGTAGTCAATTTGAAAACTAGTCAAGTTTCTGATTTCTTATTGTTTACATTCAAATAATGTCGGTACGATAGCCTGTCCGCTTCTGCTGCTTTGACATTTCTCATGGGATACAAGGGTATACCAGTTTTTCCGGATAGCTTGAGTTTTTTTTTTGGCAGCAGTTGTTTTGCTAGTTCAGCTGAACAACTAAACAAAAAAGCCATTTGATTAAATGTTCTGTCCACCATTAAAGGGTTTAACAAAAATCCAGCCAATTTTTACAGGATTTTACTCATCATTTATGTAGTTCATAAAGAAAAAAAATCACATATTCCCTATTGATAAAATATATTATATTTTTATTCACAAACGAATTTTTTTTTCTTTACACAAACATTACACAAGAATTTTTATATTTTTTATATGTATTTATATTTTTATCATAATTGGATTATCATGTGTTTGGTTTGTGGTTGTTTTTTTCTTCCGTAGTAAAAAAAATCCTACTTTCTTTACAAATCACCTAGAGATGACTGTATTATATTAGTTGAAATTATTATTAAACCAACGATTATTTACATTAATATTGAGTTGCTGGTGACACAACAAATAGAATATGTACTTCTTTTCATTTTTTGTTTATAGTTAAACATATAATTTTACTAAATTATACTTGAATAGGTTTTCCAATTCAAGCTGGTTTTTGCGTTTTTCCAAATTTTGTGTTTATATATTTCATATAAAAACCATTTCACCAACAAGAAATAGGAACATACAAAAATATAGAATAGAAAATAAAATGTGTGCTTTTAAAGAGTAAGAAGCGCTGAGATTAATAATTCGAAAACCTCACATGTATCTTATACATAATATTATAAAGCAATGGAAGTGCTCTTACATAAATACAAGAAAAAAAGAACTAATTTTAATTATCATAATTATTTCCATTCAAAGCTAAATTTCAGAGACCTTGTAGAAAAAAATAATTCTATTTAAACTATCAACGCTTGATACATACATAATGTATATGCTAACTAGATATAATATTGAATAAAGTATTATAGTCACATATAATAATTTTCCTTATTGCTATTATCTTATTCTTAAAAAAAATAAATTGTTGAAAATAAAATTATTTAAAAAAAAAATACAAACACAAGTCTCTGGCTCAGGTTCAAATACTCAATTATGTTTCAGCCAATTATAAAGTATTGTGTGCTTTTTTATTGCATTTTCGATACTTCAAATTTGGTATTGACAAGCTCCTCGTCTGAATCAAGGACAGGCAGCGCTGGTTCGGACATTGACGAGGGGATATTTTCTTCTACCCATCGCAGGTCATCTTCCTCTGTTGTGGTTGCTTTTGGAGCTAGCGTTTTTGTACCATTGCCGAGGCCGGGTCGAATTTTGACCCCATACACATTCGCAACAAATTGATCTTCTTCTTCTGCAAGAAAAAGCCCAAACAACATAAGCATAAGTCGTTATGGTACAAATTTACTCTTAGCTTACCATCATCATCTTCATCTTCTGGATTGTCCAATAGTGGAGTGAAAGCATACCTTTGATTATTATTTGTGGGTCTCCACAAAATCATAATCACAAGAAGAAGCACTGAGAAGAGTACATGCCAAAAGGCAAAATCCACCCAAATTTCACGCCATCCCTAAAATAAAATTTCAAAGAAATAAACATGAAAAAAAACTCAATTAATCATCAAATGACTATAATATTACGGGAGAACAATTTTCTGTTCTGCGTATCCGAATCGAATACAACATGAAGATCACAGATGCTATCACAGAGAAGATCAAAGTGTTGGTAAAATGTCTATACAGCGAGAGTTTAACCTTATTCCTGAGAAAAAAATGATCAGTTTGAAGAATAGTCAAAATTTTAACCACTTTAACCCACCTTCTTAGTCGCAGTGTTCTTGTTGTTTGAACAAGTGATGTAAAGATCCACCAACATATTCCAGAATCCAATACCGCAAGTGGTATGCTTGCCACTAAAAGTTCGTTCCTTTGGTCGTTCTTTGTGCGCATTACTCGAAGATAACTTTCAACGCAAGCCAAAATGAAATATAGAGCACCGGTGCCAACAACACGATGAAGCATTGGTCCCAATCGTGGTCTAAATTAATTGATTAATTTATCGAAATTTTCTCTTATTTTCTTTTCACTTACTTAACAATTCCAAAACCAATTGACATAATTATAACTAACATTCTAGCTAATGTACGTTTTGCACATGATACAATTTCGGCTGCTAATTCAGCACCTTGAACTGAAATGCCTGTAGAATTTACAGACTGATATTCAGCATAGAATACTGCCTTTTCCATCATTCCCAGCAGTATGACACCACCAATCCAAAATTGAATCCGAACAAGTTCACGCCACTGCAGAAATGATACAATGAGCCAGCTTATGCCATACGCAACATAAACAAGACACATTGTTCCATAAAACTGTTGATGATTTAACAAAAAGACATTATTAATAAAAATGTAATTAAATATATGAATATTACTGGCAGTAGAGGCCATTCTATCGCCGATAGATAGCCTTGGGGACCTGGGAGCTCAATATGTACTGGTGCAGCGAAATCAACATTTTTTACTGGTTCAATAGTTAGGACAAATTCGTAGATGCCATCTTTTGTTATTGTAAACACTGGATTGTCAGTTTTCTGTTTAACAAAAATTAAAAACAGATCATGAATAGACTACTACTTTTAGAAACAATCAAATATGTAAGGTTAAACATAAGTAATAAAAAAACATAAAAAAAGGGAAATTAGTTTTTGTGGACTGTAATGGTTAAGGACGTAAATACACTAACACAATAGGTCTTGGTCTTCTTAGGCCCGTTTGCTGATACAGAATTTAAGCATTTAAGTTCTATATACTCGTAAGCCCTTATGTGACAGTTTACGCAGACGAAAAAGTAGCACATAAGCGTTTTAAGTTGAACATATATATGTATTTATGTTTTAGATGATAGGATTAGGATTTTTTAGTCCATTTGTTTTTTTGAATTCGAATAAAAAGACGTTACTCCACTCTTTACCCAACGCCTCATAAAATTTCCTTACTTCATCAGGGGTCTTATTTATTTAATTTTTGTAATAAATCACATCATACCCATTACAAAATCCTTAATCTTACGAAACGTTGGATAAAGAGTGGAATAAAGTCTTTGAATTCGCATTAAAAAAAAAAAACAAATAGACCACAAAAAAATAATCCTATCATCTAAAATATTATATAAAATAATTGGTCAAATACATGCACAACCATACAGGAATATTTATGATTCGTAACAGCAAACGGGCCTTACTCACCCTTGGGAACCCAACTTTGCCCAAAACCTACTTCTTTACTTTTTGTCTGCAACAAAAATTCTAGATATTTTAACTTTTCTTCAATGTTTTGCATTTGCTCTCCAGCAAGAATCTACACGAACACTTAAGCTAGTGCCCAGTCTTAGTTTTCAAACCAAGCCGATCGAACGACTTGAAATTTAATTTGTCAAGTCGTGCTTCATTTTATCTGAATAAAATCCGATAAATACTGAGTTTACATGCTATGTATTGAAGATAACTTTTTAGATTCCAACTTTTCTGTAGAAAAACTTCATTTTGTATTCGACAGAGTTAAAGTTAAAAAAGTCGCAGGACTAGACCAAATCCTTTATGAGTTCTTTAAATTTGCGTCTCCAGGTTTTATCATACCCCAGAAATTGTTTAAATGAATTATTCTATTCGTGCGCCATTTCACCAACTTTTTTTTCTCAATAATATCCCCACTATTCAAAAATGGAGATGCCTTTGCTATTGAAAACTACCTAGCGAATTCATTTATGAATACGTCCATGAAACTGTTCGGCAGTTTGATTTGTCAGAGACTTGTTACGTGGACAAATGAGAAGTCAGTGTTGACTAAGTTTCAAGCCGACCTGGATATTACTAGACCAAGTATTCCTCTTGATAAACATTGAAGAACTATATTTGCAGCATGGAAAGAAAATGTGCGCTTTCTGCAAAGACTTCAAGGCAGCTTTTCACCACAGTACACATAATAAGGTAATATATTGAACATGTTTACAAAATTCGGTGGTCATATTTGGCAAAATGTCTCTGAGATTTGGCATTTTCACAAACAAATAGGGATGGGTCAATATTTTAGTAAGATGTGTTCAGTAAGAGGTAACAGTAGAACAAAAATAACTGTTATTAAAATAACATTTGAAATTTCTAAATTTCTATTTTGATCAAACCAAACAGCGGAATATGGATGAAAAATTGATGAATAATTAATTTTAAAATGGTAGTGGAAAATAGTTTATTTAAATTATTATTTCACTGACAATTTTTGTTCCATAATTGTTATTGCAGTAACAGGAATTTATAACTGTTATTTAAAAGTAGCAGTAACAGATATTGCAACTAGCAGTTTTGCTCATGCCTAAGCAAATGCGCATGCCAAATGTCAAATGTTACACGAGTGTCTGAGTTTTGCCACATGCGCGAACTTGAACGAAAATGAAAACCGGAATATATTACCTTTATTATATGTACTGTGGCCTTTCACAGCTTTGGCAATCTCTTTTTTTTCAAACTCGCAGGCATCAGCTTATTTTAAAAATTAATTGAAATATTAAGTGTTTTATGAAAATGGCTCGGAAGTTCGTTAATCAATGGGATTAAAACAAGAATGTTCCCTAAGTTACTTTTTTTAATTTCCAGTAACATTTATTTTAAAAATCAAGTCCGTACAACGGTCAGGGAAGCAAAATCTGCGATTTGTGTTTCTTGAAAAAAATGCAGTGAAAACAAAACAATACATCACTCGGATAGGTATACAAACTGTTTGCAAATCTATTATGTTATATGATGTGGAAAAGTTGCTGCGAGTTTTTCTAAAGCGCATCTTTAAAGTACCTTCTACGACTCCAAGCTATATACTCCACATTGAAACTGGTATATCACCGATGTTAATAGATGCAACGAAGATTCATTTTGACTACATTTAAAAAATTAAAGTTGGAAATATTTTTCATTTTGTGGATTCATGTCCAATTCTACGAGAACATGGGCATCTCGTCTTACTTTTGGTACCTACTATGTTCAAAGAGAAGAAGCTGTACGCATCCTGAACGGTTCGAATGGATTGAATAAATTGTATTGTTACATTGAATCTGCTTCCGATTACAGGCGAAGAATAATATCAGGAAAATTTTTAAAATTAATTCATTGTACATTTTAGAATAATTTATTTTCATTTTTACTTGCGAATAGGTACTATAAGGCAAGTTTTGCATTTGGAAAAAAATCGACTCGAGATTTTAATCAAACTAGACATTACGATGACAGAGAACACCAAAAAAGTGGGTCCGGCAATTCTGTCTGTCTGTCTGTAGGACGATCTACAGCCTAAGCGGCTGAACCGATTTTATTCAAACTTGGTGATTGTCCAAAATAACGGTACTTGCCATACAAATTTTTCTACAATCTTAATTATCTCGAAAACGGCTCTAACGATTTTGGTACTTTGGGTATGGTTTAAATTTTGACCAAAAAATATTTTTAAATATTTTGTTATTAACGGTACCACCTATACAACCGTTTTATTGATTTTCGACTTTCTCATAAACGGCTCAACGGATCTTGATAAAAATTTTTATACAGGAGCTCGTTTTCAATTTCTAAATAATACTGCATTTCAAAATTTTCGAAAAAAAAATTGAAAAAAAAAATATTTTTTCTGAAATTTTGTTTTTGAATTTATATTATTAGATACTTAAAATGTTCATACGAATTTTTTTTTAGAAAAAAATTAAGAATTTTTGTATATAAAAAATTAAGTGAAAACAACTTTAAAAATACATTTAGCCATTTCTATTAAGAATCTTTTGCATATAATGTGATCGAACCTAGCAGCAAGTACGTGCGATCCAGTCGTGCATTTTATTTTAATATAATTTGTTCATTTAGCGGACGACCGGCTTACTATAAAAGAAGGCTATTATTAATAATTTGTATGTAAAATTTTATTATGTTAAAAATAAAGTTCTATTCTAGTAAGGGTGTGGTTTCCCAGGACTTTTTTGAAATTACAATTAAAATGACATTATAAAAAATGCTTAACACCCTGAACCAAGAAACAAACTAAATTTTGCATCAAAGAAAATGTTTGCATATAATGCGATTTTATTCGTTTTTCTTATTGCAAATAATTCAAGGCTTTAAACATATGTAAGCTTTGTTCGTTGAGCCCTGAAGTAACCCTAGGATCGCTGTTGAAAAATCTGAAGTTACCCTGATAAACAACTTAACAAAAAGTGAGTATTAGTAAGGCGTTCACCTCACTAGTCAACTGATGAGTCCAAGTGGGATCGCCGGGATGAAACGCAAATTTTGTGGACTAAAGGCCGTTAAAAGCTATTTTCAATCAATAATAAACAACAAGTCCAATTAAATATAATCCTAAGTCTTCTACTTGGTTGAATAATTTCAATAGTATATAGAATATTGTATTATTTAAAAAAAACACCGGCCAAACATACCCAGGAAAAAATCTTCCATTTTAATTATTAAAATTTTAATCTTGGTGGATATAGTTCAGATTGTTTTTTTTTTTGTATTCAAAAAATCTATGTAAGATGAAGTGAACTAAACAAAAAGTGCGTATTGGTAAGACCCACTAGCCAACTAACGAGTACAAGTATAGATGCTCGATATTGAGAAAAAATCATTGCTAACATAGAACACTCATCATCGATGATAATAATTATCGAATCGAAAACATCGATGATTTCAACGAATTTCTTTAATTTCCTTCCTTAACATCAATATTGAAGCATTTATTTTTCGTTAGCATAGATGAGCTTCGCCCATCCTTAATCTGAAGTACACTGCCGATCAATCAAATAGACTCAAAGGTTCTTTCAGAGAATATTGAATTTCTTAAATTAAAAAAACAACAAATTTTGCATAAATAAATTTTTATTATTAAGTATTCAATTCTTAAACAAACCCAACAAAACTGAGATTTCTAAATCAAAAGGTTATTTTTTTATATATTTTTTTGTGGGTGAACCTCAAAAATGGCTACTTTTTATCGATCAATCAAATAGACTCAAGGACTTAAAATTAGTATAAATAGAAACATCTTCAAAAAACTTGTGCAAAATTGTATTTTTATTATGTTTAGAGCTTTATTAATAATGTGTGTAGCCACCTCTATTCGAAATCACTTCATATATTCGGTTAGGCATTGAATCGTAAAGGGATTTTAAAAGATCCAAGGATAATTCGCTCCAGGCGCTGTTAATTGCATCTTTTAATGAATTGATATCTTCAAATGGTCTGCCAGATTGATAGACCTTACGCGAGAGCCATCCCCACACGTTCCCAATGATGTTGAGGTCAGGAGAGTACGGAGGCCAGTCCATTAATGTTGCATTTTGGTCCTTAATTCAATTTTTTACCACTCGAGCGGTATGTATTGGGGCATTATCGTGTTGAAATGTCCATGTACAATGTCCAAAAATGTTTGAAAAGTAGGGAAATGCCTTTTGAAGCAGCTCCTTGTAGCGTGTGGCATTCATCTTAGATGAAACGAATTGGATTTCGAATGCCCCATAGTAAGAGATTGCACCCCACACCATTATACCCCCCTCACGGCTATGGTGACGGGTTAAATAATATTCTTTCTTTCTTATGTCATGGAAATAGTGGTTGAAACCATCTGGCCCATCCAAATTAAAACGTTTTTCATCAGAAAAAACAATTTGATACCACTCCCTATTCCATGTCATGTGACTTCGAGCAAAAAGACAGCGAGCATGCTTACGAACGTCGGTAAGCGGTGGTTTTTTTTTTTAATTTTAATCTTTTTAGATGTTTTGCTCTCCTTATTACACGCCGTACGGTAGCTACACTTGCATTTACTCCCAAATTTAAGCGAATTTTTGCTGCAGAGCTCATTGAGTTTGAGGCTTCTCGTAGAATTCTTCGCTCTTCGTAAGCCGTAAGTGCTTTCCTAGCGGGCTTTTTCATATTTTTCCCATACCTTGATGGATTTTTTAGAAAATGACATACAACAGTCTGACTTCTACAGATTTTTTCTGCTATCTGCCGGGTTGTTAGATTGCTGTCTCGATAGGCCAATATCTTGCCTTTTTCCACCGACGATAGGGATGCACCACGACCCATTTCGTATCTATTTAATCGAAAATTGCGAGGGACAACGAAATTCACCTTTAAACTTGCACAGCTTAACGGAAACTAAAATTACAGCCTCTGAGTCTATTCTGGTGATCGCCTGAAAAGCATTGTTTTTTTGCATTGACAAAGCAAAATAGGAATAAATGGTAACGGTAAAATTTCTGCAGCATACTCTTATAACTTAAATTTACCTAATGTTCTCCTCTAAAAAAAACAACAAAGCTTGTGGCGATAGCTTTCTGCATAAAAAAGAAAATCAAAGTGTAAGAGACAAAATATGTTGAGTTTATTTGATTGATCGGCAGTGTATGTGCGTGTTGTGGATTTCCGTTTTGTTAAAATTAAAAGAATACTCAAATTTATTTTCATGCACGGAAATAGAAAACAGAAACCTTTAAAGTTGTGGATTGTGCATATGACCAAAGCAAATGCACTAAGAAATTAAATTTAAGCATATTTTAAGTTTTAATTATTAGATGACACAACTTGCTTTTTAAGAACATAAATTATATGAGAACTGAACAATTCAGGTATTTTGGACAACTCTTGAAGTTGTGAATAAAACCTGGGTCAAACCTGGGTAAAGTTCAACGAATGAACCTATAATCTTCGAATGTTGCAATCATAACAACTGTCTGCTTTCGAAATCTGTCCCTTAATAGAGCTTTGTGGTGAATAAATTACAAATAAATTCCGCTTACAATGAAAACAAATCTATACACAGTCTTAAATCAGTTTTACATGTATATCAACATTCGGGGCAAACAGTTTCCTTTGTGCGGCATATATATTCATGAAGAAACCTCTCTGCTAGTTTAAAGTAGACATGGATTTTATCGACACACTTAATATTGATAAAGGGTTAATCTGAAGCAATTTCTGTAACGAGCGACTTTCATGAAGCACCAATACACAATTCGAAAGTCAACAACAGCAGAAACACAAACCAGACGTGAATGGATGAACTTTTCGAGTTCTTAAATAAAGTGCTTCTAACACAAGTCGGGACAATTCTTCTCCAAGTCTCCTTAATTCATGTCGATCAAAACCATGAGCAGTCATAAGCTACCACGAGCTTTTGCGCCATCAAATTTATTTTAAATCTTTCTATGAGCTTATCAGATAAATGCTTTGGCAAACTTCTAAAATGCTTGTACAGAAAATTCAATTAAACTCAATTCAATTTTATTTTAAAATGGTGTACAAGTAAGACATAATGTTTTATAGTACCTAAGCGGATAAAAGAAGCTAAAAATATTTACAAATTAAAATTAACATGAGAAAAAAAAATAAAGGTAGACAATAAAAAATAATATAAGCTATAGTAATGATAATTTTTTTTGCGGTTTCAAATTGCGGTTTAATATGAAAGTTCATCAAAAATTCAAAAACAATGGTTTTTTTACTTTACTGTTCCTACAATTTGCCTTACCATAGGACAGGGAGAGTTTGTGATCAGGTTCAAAGTTCCGAAGCTTATTAAACAGATATGGTGGTGTTTTACAATTAATTATCTTATGTAAGAATAAGAAACATCAGATCCTATCGTGTCCTTCTAAGACGCACTATTTTTTGGTCGATGACTACCGACTCTAATAAAATTTGCAGCACAAACATACTGCAAATTATATCTTTCTAGGGGAATTTGGTCAAATTCATGCACCTAGAAATATATGTATGTTATGCCCGTGGTCTGGCTAGTGGTAAATAAATAGAAGAAAACGCAAATAATACCTATATATTATTTTTGTTTTTGGTTTAGTGGACTGTGTTAATTTAAGTCAAATTGAAATATTTTATGACCTTTAGTCCAAAATGCGTTTCGCCCGGACACGATAGTTGGGCTCATCAGTTAGATCCTATCGTGTAGTCATCGACCAAAAAATAGTGCGTCTTAGAAGGACACAATAGGATCTAACTGATGAGCCCAACTATCGTGTCCGGGCGAAACGCATTTTGGACTAAAGGTCATAAAATATTTCAATTTGACTTAAATTAACACAGTCCACTAAACCAAAAACAAAAATAATATATAGGTATTATTTGCGTTTTCTTCTATTTAATAAGAAACATCTTGTATCAAGAAATTGCTTGAACGTTAACCCAAGGACAAGTTAATAAAATTGGGAAACGTGGTCTGATCTTCTTAAACCATAAACGTACCTTACCATGTCATTAAAAGAAACAAATAGTTTCTGCATAGTGTGAATAAGTCTACAGTAATCCCCTGCAGCATAATCAATGACAGGCAGTAACAAAGATTTGAAAAGCCTCAGCTTAGTGTCAAAAGGAATCAAGACATAGAAGAGATTTAGCTTTCGGAGACCACCATAAATTCGGCCGATAGAGATATTAACATGATCACTAGCTGAGAGGGTTCGATTAAATTTGAAGCCCAGATTAGTGGCAGATTCAATAAATTCAAGTTGAAAGCATAATATTACATCGAATTTGTTTTTAGAGATAGCAATCATCTGTGATTTAGTAGGATTAAGAGTTAACCCATTGCACAAAAACCAATTGTAGATTACTAAAAGATCTTCATTTACTCTGCAGATAAGGTTCTCCAACAAGTTTAATGGCCGGGAAAGGTATAGTTGGGCATCATCAGCATAAAGATGCAAACTGACACTATTGCAAACTTAAGGGAGATCATTAATGAACATACAAAATAACAGAGGGCCCATAATTGAACCTTGCGGAACACCAGAAGCAGATTCATTAAATCAGAAAAGGTGTAAACCAATTTCAACCCTCTGACTGCGGTGTACTAAGTAGTTAAGTAGTTATTAATTAAGCGTACTATTGAAGCCAAAGTACATATATTGAGCTTTTTACACAAGATTTCGTAGTTAAATCTATCAAAAGCCTTTAAAAAATCAAGCAGCCATAATCAGCCTTATTCTGTAATGCGTTGAACGCCAAAAAAAAAGACAGTGTGAACTTTGCGTTCAACGCCAAATAAACGTCAATTTGTCGATTCTCTCTTGTGGAACGCGTTCACTATATTTTTTCGTATGCCGTTAGTCGTTTCCATAGAAAAAACGCCTGTAAAAACGTCGAAATCTGTCGTCGAGAAATTTTTTGACGACAGGAGTAAAAATGTAAGATTTTTTGAGCTTATTTTAGTTCTTGTAATTTAAAATTCTTTGTTTATGGTAAAAATAACAATTTAAATTCAGATACGAGGACTGATAGAGCTCATGGAGGAGGATGATCATCTCGACTTTAAGAGGTTATGAAAAAAATGGTATGGGAATTTTGCTTAGAGTTGGCTGGGCTAGTCACAAATTGAAGTCGTTGCAAACCCCTTTTTGGTAGCTCCCTTTAGCAAAAAATATAAGAGTAGCAGTTAGTTTTAAAACCATTGGAATTGCCACAGAAAGTTGCTGAAGAAAATGTTTTCTATCAAAGTTAAAACAAACTTAAAAGCTTCTATGTCCAGACAAAAGAACATTTAAATCCGTTAACAATTGCGATCAAATAAAGAGTTAGACTGCATACATTTTTCATTAATTACATACTTTGTGCCAGGCAAATCAAAAAGATTTTAGGTCAAATGCACCTCCACTACAGTATCAAATCTTTCTTTTTTTCTTTCTTCCTCTTCGTCGTCACTGCTGCTTCAAGAACTTGCTAAGTTAAATATTTTTGTTTTTTTTTCTTATGTTTAAAACAAATTTATACAAATATAAGGTCTGATCCAGACTTTTTTTGGGGAGAAAATAAAATTCTTTCATTGAGAAATAAAGTCCGAAAAAGTCTGGAACAGCTTGAGCACAATTTTCTGCCAATTTTTAAACGTCAACACATTTGTATTTTTTTATTTCTTTATTTGCTGTAATTCACATTTTTTTCTCTTCAAACTAATTATTTTGTATTTTAGTGTTTCTAAATTAATTTATTTGTTCAACAAATAGGTCTGATCCACACTCTGCCAATTGGCACAAATTGGCACCAATTTCTGCCAAAACCTGTTCCAGACTTACAAATTTGGTAGTTTTTGGCAGAAGAGAGAGCTCTTGAGAGAGTAAAATATTTCCCCTTCCTGACAATTTCTTGCCAATTCCTGCCCAATAAATTTTTGTGGGCAGCAATTTGTGGGCAGAAAATTTACAATTGTTAGACTGACGTTTGTCATAAACGAAGAAAAAACGTTTCGTAGTTGGTGAGAAAAAATATTTGTTCAACAAATAAATTAATTTAGAAACACTAAAATACAAAACAATTAGTTTGAAGAGAAAAAAATGTGAATTTACATCAAATAAAGAAATAAAAAAAAAAACAAATGTGTTGACGTTTAAAAATTGGCAGAAAATTGTGCACAAGCTGTTCCAGACTTTTTCGGGCTTTATTTCTCAATGAGAGAATTTTATCCCCACTCTTCAAGTTTTGACAATCTACCAATTTCTGCCCAAAAAAAGTCTGGATCAGACCTAATATTTTTCCACACCAATTACGAAACGTTTTTTTTTCGTTTATGACAAATGTCAGTCTGACAATTGTAAATTTTTTTGGCAAGAAATTGTCAGGAAGGGGAAATATTTTACTCTCTCAAGAACCCTCTCTTCTGCTCAAAACTACCAAATTTGTAAGTCTGGAACAGGTTTTGGCAGAAATTGGTGCCAATTTGTGCCAATTGGCAGAGTGTGGATCAGGCCTATAATTTTCAAAAACCAAATAATTCAATTTGTATACAATTTGATATGTCAAATGTCAGCTGTTTTGGTGCATCGTATTGTGGAATGTAAGAGCGAGAAAATCGGTGGCGTTTTAGTTACGGAATACCAATAAAAAACGACACGACTCAAAAAACGACAGTTGGCGTTTCAGAAAAACACCTATCGGAATAAGAGTGAATATGGTAAAATTATCCATATCATTATGGAATCCTAATGCGGTCAAGCACTTTGACCATTACTGTAGAACAGCTATGATTAGGACGAAAACCCGATTGCTCTGATACAAATAAACTATGTTGGCTAATGTGGTTCGATATTTGCACCGCTAAGATTTTTTCAAAGACCTTGGACAGACGGTAGAATACTCACAGGTCGGAAGTCACCACAAGATGAAGCATGGGCCTTTTTGGGTATTGGATATACTTTGAAAAGTTTCCAGCTATCAGGGAATGATGAGCTTGTTATACAATATTTAAATTTGTGAGTAAAAATGGATATGAAGTCACAAGAACTTTTCCAATTAAAATGTAAAAGTAGATCAGCACCACTAGAGCAAAGGAATCTAATCATCGACCTTGGCAAGTCGTAAAATAGCTATAATTCCAGCCAAAAATAATTGAGCAAAAATTTGGTGGTAGCACACTCAAGTTGTTGTTGGGCATTCAAAGTCATTAAATGATACGAAAAAATGCTTTAAAAACAAGTATGTAATCATACAAAAACTGAGAATAGATATAATTTGAAGTATTTTAATTTTTATAAATTTAACGGGAACACCATCCTCACTAATTGAGTTAAACTTAAAAGAATGAATGCTTATAAGCAATTCATACTCAAAATCAAATTCATTAGAATTTCCATATAAAATGTTGTTATTAGGTACAAAGTTAGAGGCCTGTACGTTACCTGATGTAAAAGCGTAGTTGAGATCATTTGGGTAAGGTATACATTTTTCTAGCAACATTTGATTGAAGTTAGACTCATATAAACCTTTCAAAATATAGCATTTAACATAACTATTTATTGGCAAGGTTGTAGTTATCAGTAAGATATAGAATTGGAATTTTTAAAAGCTTACACACCTTACGATTGATATCGTCAGCTAATTTAAAATTGGTATCAATCCACAAACCTTATCACAACATATATTGATAATTTTGTTAATGGAGAAGATGACGACTTAACTTTTATGAATGACAAATTCAAGCAACATTATAATGTGGTGTGGTGTGTACATCAACACTTAACAAATTGAATATACCTATGTGCTTATAAATAAACTACCTTTTTCCACGTATCAACACATCATCGCATACATCTAAAACAAAAAAAAAAATAAAAAGAGGAAAACTCACCGCCCCAATCTGTTGTTGTTTGCTTTTCTTCACAGTAGCAACTGTGGTTTTATCTGCTTGCGGGGCTACCGCACTGCCTATCGACGATGCATCCGAGGAGCTGAAACGAAATTCTGGCAGAATAATGTGTCCCCCCGATTGGCAAGATTGTGTCGTTGGGTCGGACTTAATTTGCTTAGTCTCATTCTGTTGGGCCAACCGGTATTGTCTCTGTTCAAACTGAAATTGCGAAATTATTATTATCACCAAGACAATTGGTGTTAGTGCATAAAAATGAAACCCAGCTCACAGAATTGAAATCATCCAACAGACACAGGTGTTCAGCTAGAGTCCAGAAGATGGTAACTTCAGCATCGGGATCACTTGAATCACATGTAACTGGTGAGGAGACAAAGAAAATCGTATCAAAGATCAAAGCAAAAATATAAAAGCGAAACTTTACTTTGCAAAAAGATTTTTGAACCGGCAAAAAGTGTCTTCTCGACTTTGACAATATTGGATTGCTGTTGAGATAAAAAAAGGTTAAATTAATATAATTTTATCATATGAAATATCTAAATACTGATAAGAATTTGATGACTTGGAATCGATAAGAATAAATTTACATTCGGATAAAAATTCCGACGAGGCTCTACTATGGCTATACAATATAAAAATATCTGCGCAAATCTTTGGAATGCAATTAAAGGTATATTTTGTGGTATAGGGGAATCAACTTACAGGGCTTAATACGGTGTCGGATTTTCCTTGCTCAGATTTGCCATTTACATAGCATAAAAATGATAAAATTACAACAAATTCTATAATTTTCCACTTAGGCATTTTTAACAAGAATTTACTTTACTCTTCCTTCGATTTTTTCTTCCAATAATATCCACTCAAAAACCACACAACTTTTTTTCGGATGAAATGTTTTTAGTAGGAAAGAGATGAATAGAGTTGAATGTCAGTGATCCAGGAATTAAATGTCGGTCTACATTATGAGAAATTTATAATTTCCCATCGGAGAGTTCGTATTTACACATGATATTTAATAAATTTACCTCATAATTCATTGCCCTGCCCCACCACAAGCAATAATTGGGTCTATTAGCTGAGATTTTTTATGTCGATTTCGTTTCAATTATTAGGATTCGCTACTAAAACCAATACTTTTTGGCTTTGAAAAGAACGATTACGGACCGAATCTCTTTTTGGGACTGTGTGTGTTGCTTGGCAGCTCTAAAAAAAAAAAACAAATCTTCAATTCGTTAAAACATCATTATTTCGTTTTAATTACCCGATTCCAACCCGGGAGAGTTCCTAAACCCACTTGCACTTTTTTAATATTTGTTTCCAAGAAGATTTTAACAATTTTTTTTATTTTTTAATATATTAATTTACTTTTTCTGTACACTGCCACAAAATAAAAATTAATTCACAACACAAAAATTGAGAAACGTCAAAACAAATATTGTAGTGTGTGTACGAATCTGTGCACAAATCCGTTTTGAATCCGTCTCCAAAAAGAGATTCAATACGGATCTGTTTTTCCAGAAAAATATTGGTTTTAATTTGAAACGAATTTGATTTTCAGCAAAAAATTGACGGCGGATCGACGGCAAGTCGATGTTTTTGTTGAAACGAAATCGAAATTATTCTGTTAGTCTGCTATTCTGTTATGTATTTTCATACAATTAGGCCTATTCTGCCACATCTGTTATTCTGCTATGAATTTTCTATTATGATGCATAATAGATCTCCGCCATAAAAGATATTTTATAATTGGTATACAAGAGTTCGATCTTTTATAAAAGTCTGCTATGGAACTTCGAAAAATGAAACATTTATATGAACAGACATAAAATCTGCAATCAAGTTATCAGCTGTAGTAAATAAAAATTCTCGGCAGTCGGCACTGACGAATGTCAATAAATTAACCTGTGCAATGATCGTATTTTATATCGCGAAGATAAAATTTTATTCTCTGTAATTTGTCCATAACAGTTCCTGTATTCAATAAATCCATTATAAAAAGTTGTACAAAACGCACACCGGAAAGATAAGCGACTAATTTCTTATGTTTCATCCATCAAATGTGTTCTGTGCTTTAGTGTATTGAAATAATTTAGTTTTCAAATTATTTACATATTTGAGTTTGTTATTATGCATTTTAATTATTTTTTGTTATATCTGTCTCCTATTAAGAACAATTCATTCACAAAATAAAAGTTTTTACTACATATATTTAAATCTTTAATGATAAAAGTAACCAAAATGTGTTTTTTATTCTGTTATGATTCATAAAAGATTCCATAACAGATTGTGGCATGCTGAATACCAAAAATGCAGTTCGTAAAAGATTTGTTGAGAATTTCGAAGTTTTGACAGCTCTTTAGCAGATTTCTTAACAGATCTTATAGCAGATTAAGCATGCAGAATACCAAGATTATAATTCATAAAAGATTTTTTGACAGTTTAAACTTTTGTATGAAAATTCATAACAGAATAGCAGAATAACAGAATAAAAGATCTCGCCGAATAGACCCAAATAGTTTAAAGCTGTCAAAAAATCTTTTATGAATTATAATTTTGGTGTTCTGCATGCTAAATCTGCTATGAAATCTGTTAAGAAATCTGCTAATGAGATGTCAAAACTTCGAAATTCTCAACAAGTCTTTTACGAACTGCATTTTTTTTATTCAGCATGCCACAATCTGTTATGGAATCTTTTATGAATCATAAAAGAATAAAAGACACATTTTTGTTACTTTTATCATAAGAGATTTCAATATATGAAGTACAAACATTTATTTTGCTAATGAATTGTTCGTAAAAGGACAACTATAACAAAATATTTAGGTCTATTCGGCGAGATCTTTTATTCTGCTATTCTGTTATAAATTTGCATACAAAAGTTTAAGCTGTCAAAAATTCTTTTATGAATTATAATTTTGGTATTCTGCATGCTAAATCTGCTATGAAATCTGTTAAGAAATCTGCTAATGAGCTGTCAAAACTTCGAAATTCTCAACAAGTCTTTTACGAACTACATTTTTGGTACTCAGCATGCCACAATCTGTTATGGAATCTTTTATGAATCATAAAAGAATAAAAGACACATTTTTGTTACTTTTATCATAAAAGATTTCAATATATGAAGTAAAAACATTTATTTTGTTAATGAATTGTTCGTACAAGGACAGATATAACAAAATATTATTAAAATACATAATTAGGCCTATTCTGCCACATCTGTTATTCTGCTACGAATTTTCTGTTATGATGCATAACAGATCTCCACCATAAAAGATATTTTATAATTGTTATTCAGGAGTTCGATCTTTTATAAAAGTCTGTTATGTAACTTCGAAAAATAAACATTTATACGAACAGACCTAAACTCTGCTATCAAATTATCAGATGTAGTAAATAAAAATTCTCGGCAGTTGGCATTGACGAATAACAATAAATTAACCTGTGGAATGATCGTATTTTGTTTCGCGAAGATAAATTTTTCTTTTCTATAATTTTTCCATGACAGTTCCTGAGTTTAATATATACATTATAAAAAGTTGTACAAAACGCACATCGGCAAGATAAGCGACTAATTTCTTATGTTTCATCCATCAAATGTGTTCTGTGCTTTAGTGTATTGAAATAATTTAGTTTTCAAATTATTTACATATTTAAGTTTGTTATTATGTATTTTAATAATGTTTTGTTATATCTGTCCTTTTACGAACAATTAATTAACAAAATAAAAGTTTTTACTTCATATATTGAAATCTTTTATGATAAAAGTAACAAAAATGTGCCTTTTATTCTTTTATGATTCATAAAAGATTCCATAACAAATTGTGGCATGCTGAGTACCAAAAATGTAGTTCGTAAAAGACTTGTTGAGAATTTCGAAGTTTTGACAGCTCATTAGCAGATTTCTTAACAGATTTCATAGCAGATTTAGCTTGCAGAATACCAAAATTATAATTCATAAAAGAATTTTTGACAGTTTAAACTTTTGTATGAAAATTCATAACAGAACAGCAGAATAACAGAATAAAAGATCTCGCCGAATCGACCCAAATAACAAGATAAACATGTAAATAATTTCAAACTAATTATTTGAATACATGAAAGCACAGAACAAATTTGATGGATGAAACGTAAAAGAAAGTGTCGCTTATCTTGCCGGAGTTCATTTTACACAAATTTTTATATTGGATATAATACATTCAGGAACTGTTTTGGACAAATTGCAAAGATTAAATATTATGTATCTACGCGAAACAAAACACGATAATTGCGCAGGTTAATATTTTCATTAGTCAGTGCCTACTGCCGAGAGTTTTTATTTACCTACTACAGCTGATAATTTGATAGCAGATCTTAGGTCTGTTCGTATAAATGTTTCTTTTTCGAAGTTACATAACAGACTTTTATAAAAGATCGAACTCCTGAATAACAATTATAAAATATCTTTTATAGTGAAGATCTGTTATGCATCATAACAGAAAATTCATAGCAGAATAACAGATATGGCAGAATAGACCCAAATAATTTTAATCGGTCCATAGTGAGAAAGTCGAAAATATTAAAGTGTGTTAATAAAAACCAAAAGTGGTTCTATGGGAAGAACTATAATTAAGTAAGCAAAATAAAATATTTTTATATTTGAAAGTGGAATGTACTAATATAAGAACACACATATTTTTTTTGAGGTACCGTTGTAATTTATTTTAGGAAAATATTTTTTTTAATTGTGAAGATAATGTCAAAAAACTACCAAATGCGAAGTTTCGAAAAAATCTATTCAGCCGTTTTTGAAATTTTGAGTTTTCAAAAAAAAAATTAATTTACAAAAAAATTATTTTTGAAACATTTTAGCTTACAATAGTGTTTAGACTTTCTAGGAGCTTCCACATAAAAAAAAATGAAAAAAGCATGTAGGCATATTATCGAAAAAATAATATGTACCAAGTTTGAATCAAATCCACCGAACCGTTTAGGTGGCAGATTCGTGGACAGACAGACAGGCGGAATTGGGGGAACCACTTTTTTTGTGTTCTCTATGATCGTAATGTCATGACTGACTGTTAGAAATTTTTTTTTCCGAATCCATATATTACTTGCTTTATAGTAGGTACCTATAATCGCAAGTAAATTTTTTTTTTTAAGAAACCGCTCCAAGATTTTTGGAGTTTTATGTATACATATAATCATACCTACCCTAAATAGGTATTAGAATTCAAATTCAGATTCGAAATATTATTATTATTATATGTATTATTATTAGAAATATACCTTCCTACACAAAAATTCAAAAATGCAAAAATAGGTAGGTACATATGTACCTATATGCATAACTACGAAAAAATCTGAAGTAGTGAAAAATGTTTAACCACAAATGTACGTATAGTATACCTAGTAGTACATACAGTTTTATCTTATAAAAAATTACTATCTAAAATAGTTCAGAAGTAAAAGGCTGTTGACCTTTTTCTCGATTTTCTGTTGACATTTTTTTTTATTCTCACCGACAAACATTTAATAACATTACAACCATACATACTTCCCACTTTTATGTAGTTACATCTACAACGTTGCTGGATTTCGCACCAAAATTCAAAATTCTAATGATATTACCTACAGATATATCAATGAATTCGTAAAAATCTATACACCCAAACCAAATCCACATCAAGAGAAACAGAAAAACACTGTATTTCTATTTTCTCGCTTTTAAACAAAAAATATCTTTTTCATTCATAAGGAACTACACACCCAAACCAAATCCACGTATCTACACCTACAAAAATTTATTTCTATGTTTCACATATACATATATTTAGGTATATGCAAGCAATACAATACCGAAAAATACCGCTTTTTTGCCTATAATGTTCTATTTTTTTGTTCACTCGCACTCTTAAACATTTTCTATATAATGCTCCCATTCACGCAATTGTCAATTATCCACCATATATTCACATACATGTTTCCCAATATGAAAATTTCCTCAACATTAAACACTTTTCCGCAAATTTTAGTGTTGAGAGAAATTTTTGGATAAGGACACTAGGTGGCTAACATAAGTAGGCACCACATGATATTACTATAGATTATATATACAATGCGGGCGATCACTCACTTATTAGATATGTTATCTCAGATACCAAGCTATCGGGGTATATCTGTGGACGAATCAGATAGGTTAGCTGTAAGCTGTCAAAAAATCAAAGCAAAACGCATACCAACGAATTTTGCAGTCAGCTGGTTCTATACATTTGTTCTCGGATAGCTCCAATTTTTTTGGGATAACTCAAGATAGCTTTCATGAGAGCAGCTGTTTTTTTCATCAGATGTGGTTTTGCACGCATTACAACAACAGAAAATTATTCCAGATTGCTGAGAATAATTGAGTGAACGTCCCCAATGGGTTAGGTTAGGTTGACATGGTCGTCAGGAAAACAACTGACACACTTAGACCAAAAGCTCAACCAAACCAAACAAAATTGATAATTATTTGATATGTCAAAATGTCAGTTTTGAGTTTGTATACATTTTATCGATAACTTAGTGAAAAAGTTTTTGGTAGCACAGTTTTTATCCTCTCCAATAGCTAAGCCACGTGAATTCTCTGGGTTTAAGCTAACCACCCCCGGGGATTAGTTGTTGTTGGATTTAGTATGCAAATTGTTAATACTACTCATCGTTTTTTCGTCCAATTTCCCCGGGGCTTAGAAAAAAACTCGCCTGATGTCTCTATTTCTAAATTGGCTGCCAAGTTTTATTGCAACCACAACAGCAAAGAAAAAAATCAGCAAAAATGAGGCTTTGTCATTACTCATATTTACTTTTTAAAAAAAATTTTTTGTTTTATGATTCTAAAAATGGTCAAAAATCGCTGAATTGGTTAAGGAAAATAAATTCTTATGTGATAAGTTCTTATTATAGGAATTTTCATGAGGGACAAAAGGAGCCTTCGAATTTGTTTTTCTCTTGTTATTTTATTAACATCCATTTTCAGTGAATTTAATTTTTTTTTTACCACACAATGAATATTCTCATTGGGCGCGCTCAGATGTCGGTACAATAGCCTATTTAAGATAGGTTAGTATTTATCTAAGTTCGTGAACACCCAAAAGCGGATTGATTATATTTGTATATTTTTGGGCATATGTTATGACATTTCTCATGGGATACAAGATTATACCAAAGTTTTACGAATAGCTTGAGATTTATTTTTTGGTTGCAGCTGTTTTGTCTGCAAATGTGTTTTTAAACGGGTTTGCAACAACAGCAACCCATCCGAATATATATGGATCGATTTCTGAATGCGGATATAATTTTGGTTGTCAAGAGTATGAATCATCATAAAAGTCAGAGTATGCACATGTGTTTCGGGCGCGGCATTGTATGCAGCGATGCGCGTGCATACATGCTGCACTTCTGTTTTAGCCATTAACGGGCTGCTTTTATATGCAATCTTAGGGATGCTCCAATTTTGGGACAGCATCATCGATTGCGGAAGATGTGCGATTGTAAAAGATGCCGAGATTAGGAAGTGGTGAGATGTAACTTGGTTGGCTTCCTTAGTTGCTGTTACGATAGTTTCGACACATCTCTTTCTTGTTTTGTTTAGGAAAATTTGCACTAGGTTTATGGGCGCACTTTTTTTTTCTTGTTAAATTCATTTAAAACCGGTTACTAATTTTGTCTGTATGACGAGGCACCCGTCCGTCCGTGGCGAAAGCCAGTAGCCAACCCTTGGATTTCTTGAAGTAGATATTAGCGCGTTTTAATATCTACGGGTCTGGGTTATTTTTTAACACGTATTACAAAAACAACACAAGATCCAGGTTTCTATCTGGGTTTGCAAATATTAGTATTAAATTCGGCGAACAGAGGGTACATATCAGCACATAACCCAGATCGTTTTATTTTTTCTCGTGAAACATATGGGTTATTGGCGATAATAAAACACGGCTTTTAATTAATGTCATAAGGCAGAGAGATTTATAGGCTTTTCACACCAAACCCAAAACCGTGTTTTCAGCTAAAAGCTTACGAAAACCGTTCACAATGAACATTTACGAGTTTTCGTTTGTCATTTCAATTATTTTGGCAACACAAACAACAACAAATACGTTGGGAATTGAAATTGAAATTACCCCAAACAGCTGTTTTTTTTTTCGTTTTTCCTGGCAGCAACCCGTCAGCTATTGGGGACGTTCACTCAATTATTCTCAGCAATCTGGAATAAATTTCTGTTGATGTAATGTGTGCAATACCACATCTGATGAAAAAACAGATGCTCTCATGAAAGCTATCTTGAGTTATCCCAAAAAAATTGGAATAACTAGCTATCCGAAAACAAATGTATAGAACCAGCTGACTGCAAAATTCGTTGGTATGCGTTTTGCTCTGATTTTTTGACAGCTTTCAGCTAATCTATCTGATTCGTCCACAGATATACCCCGATAGCTTGGTATCCGAGATAACATATCTAATAAGTGAGGGATCGCCCGCATTTATGTGACGGTTAATTGAGCAATGAATGGGGACGTTCACTCAATTATTCTCAGCAATCTCGAATAACCTTCTGTTGTTGCAATGCGTGCAAAACCACATCTGATGAACAAACAGCTGCTCTCATGAAAGCTATCTTCAGTTATCCCAAAAAAAATTGGAATAACTAGCTATCCGAGAACAAATGTATAGAACCAGCTGACTGCAAAATTCATTGGTATGCGTTTTGCTTTGATTTTTGGACAGCTTTCAGCTAACCTATCTGATTCGTCCACAAATATACTCCGATAGCTTGGTATCAGAGAATAAATGAGTGAACGCCCGCAATGTTTCACAAGGTGTGTTTGTTTAGTTCATCTTGCAAATCCAGCATGTTTTCGACAGGTTTTATTTAAAACTTGTGGTTTATCAAAAATGTATGGGAAAACTTGTATTTTCGCGTGTTTTGGGTTTGGTGTGAAAAGGCTAGTATTTTAATATGGATGAGTTTTGCTTATGTTTTGAACATCTGTAATACAAAAAATGATGAATGTGAACATTCTAACCCTTTGAAAGAAATTCAATTGGCACCACTTTGAGAGAATAGAAATTTAAATATTTCCCTCTATATTTGACGTATCTAACTGTGACACTTGCATAACTCCTATCCTATTTTTTTTTAACAAAAAGTTAAGAAAAATGTTCAAAAAGGTATTCTTCTCTTTACAATAAGCACAAATTAAAAATAATTTTAAAATATATTATGGAACTAATATATTTTTAGATAATACCCGCTACCAGAAGGCTACTTGCGGAGCAAATGCCATCGATTCCCCGTCGATTCAGCTCTACAAAAAATTACAGTCTCTTTGAGCCAGATTACTTGGATGTAAAGTTTAATCTATATTTCTACCTTTTTCTTAAATTAATGTTTTAAATTTCAGTCCCTCAAACCTAAATATCCTCAATATGAAAGCATTAATGTCTCAATCAAAGGCTATGACTATCCAATATTGGAATCCTATCAAAAATTCCTACACAGCATTGCCGAGTACTTGGAATTCGATGTGACTGATTGGTAAGTCGTATACATTTTCAAAACAAAACAAAAATCCTCAATTAAAAAGCAACTTCGTATTCAAAGCTATGCCTTACCACCTCAAAAATCTAAAGTCCAAAGATTTCGACCGAATTCGACAGTAGTCGACTCCGAATACAAACTAACGATGTACGAGAGAAATTTACAAATCAACAATGTCGATGCTCCGATTTACCCGGTCTTTCTTCGCATTGCACGATCCGCGCTCCCGGAAGGTGTTAACTTGTCAGTTCAGGAGCACGATGATGAATGTGAAGAAAGGAGATTTGTACCCGATAAGGATTTGTTAGAGCTTAAAGCACAGTTAGAAGAAATGCAATCTTTAAAGAAAAAGTAGAAAATGTTTGTTAGAATTACAAAAACAAAATACAATTAAATTTTTATTTAAAAAAGAAGCTTTCTTGTCGTTCATGAGTCTTTCTATGAAAATATCTTGCGATCTGGTAAAATATTTGCACTTTTATCACCTTATACTTTAAATTGCATAACGGTTACAATTTCCAAACTGAGGTAAAAAAAAAATTTAAGTCAAACAATTACTTTTTTTTATTTCTTAGCTTCTAAGAAATTATTTATTTTGAAAAGAAATAACTTACTCTGTTCAGGACGGATATATTTAATGTGGTTTAGTAAATTACACAAAAAAGGAATGCAACTTTTCAACTTAACTAACAAACATTAATTTAAAGCTTTCTCTATCGGTTTGAGGACGGAATTTAAAATTTAAAAAATACAATTAAAAACTAAACCACTCCAAAGTGGACAACTTTTATGGATGGATTACTCTTCGATTCGTTTTGTGATTTACTATCTTTCGCTGATGATTTAGGGATCCTTGGCAAAGATTCTTCTAAACAAAATATTGTTAATTTTTAATTTAAAAATTATGTTCTAGAGCAATGCTTACCTGGCAATGGGTCAAAGTCTTTTAAGTAATCATCATGCGGATGACACAGAGGCAAGCTATCGGCTAATTCTTTTTTGGGATTAGTTAAATTTCTTGGACGAGTATGACCGTTTCGCTTTGGCGGCAGAGGTTTCTCTTTTCGAGGAATTTCCTTTAAAAAAATATTTGTTTCAAAATAAAGTAGAACAAAAACAAGAGAACACAAAAAAAACTCACAGGAACTACAGCGACTTGAACAGTATCTGAGAACTTGACTTTGTTCTTTTCTCCTGGATCCTTTTTCGTCGTCATTGTTCCGTTTACCGAATTTACGTTGGACGAATGCTGATTATTGGTCACCAAACTGGATCCATTTGATAAAATCGATGCAGTTGGCTTTCGAATTGGCAAACGTGCTGGCAATTCATCGAGTGGAGTGAACATCGTTGTTGGAGGTATTGTTACTGAGACCAATGGATGCTGATAGAACTTCGGTTGAAAAACATTATTGTGATCTGGAATGCGTGGCACACCGGCATCAGTTCCAGCTAAATGTGTTGAGGCACGAGGAAGAATATTATGGGACGTAGATGGCATATAAGGATGAGTGGGTGCGTTAGGTATCATAGGGATGCCCAGCGTTTGATCTGGCACTTGTGTCCACTGTGTGGTTGATGGGTTTATATCATTGGAAGAAGAAATTTGCAAATGACGCAAATCTGGCAAAGGTGGTGGAACGTTTTGAGAAATTCTTCCGAAATTAGAAAGATTTGGTCGCGGCATGTACGTTTCGTCTAGCACATAGTCCTGAGGTGAGTCTTTTATATGTTCCGCAGTATTCTCTGAGCCTGGAGAATTCCTCAGTAGAGTGGCTGCCTTGCTAGTAGATGGGATATCAGGATCCACCATTGTGAGTTCAGGTTTAGCAAGCGTTGATGTCCACCTATTCGCTTCTATATGATACCCATAGTCAGAGGTTCGACTGTTCGTCTGCTCGTCCTGTCTTAACTCGAGTTGTTGATTAGTGGAGACTTTTTTTGTACGAGCAAGAGTCGCCGTTCTACTCGGTGAATTGAAGTCTGCCGACGACGTTGATATCCTCAATTCAGGTTTTGGAATGTTTATTTTGATATTTTCGGCATTGTATATCTTCGATTTGAATGACGGCAGCGGTGGAACGTAGTTCTTCAATGTACTAATAGCCTTTTCATGCTTCCACTGACCCATCACTCGATGACTACTGACGGCACCTAGTTTTTGGTTATTTTGACAGTTATCCGAGTAGGATGAGGACTCTGAGCAAGATGATTCAGATTCACTACTTCCCGAACAACTCTCATCGAACAGAAGTTCTGCTTGAGTATACGCTTCATGGGAGAGTTCTATTAGCTCGGGGATGGTACGTGTCGCATGGAAAAGATCCATGAATAGATCATAGTCTTCGATGTCCATGGCCACATCAAAGGATTCTGGATAAAGATTGTTTCTAAAAATGTAAAAGTTCAGTTAGTGTGATTGATGGAGATCTTAAATTATATTTTACCGAAGTAAAAAGAAGAAGAAGCGTCTTTTGATGTCATACACCTGGTCACTGAATTCGTCCTTAGTTTCCTCACTCAGACCATCTGTAAACGTCTTCAGAGCCTTGGTAAGGGATTCAAGTCGATTTCGTTTGAAATCTTTCTGGGTGAATACGAAATTCGCAATTTTATGCAACGACAGGAGACACATAGCTCCGTAGGTTTCCCAATTGAGAGCTTGCAATAGATTTACGGCTTTCTCCAGGTGATTCATCGATAAATATCTATCCAAAATGACGTCAGCTGTGAGGCCAGAGTTATGAATATCTCCGGCCATTCCTGCACCACACACGAATCTCAGACAAGCAACAGGCCCATTATCGAAGACAAGCAACAGAAAACAGTCAGATTGGGCAAAAGGGAAAGGGAAATTGTGCACTTCAGGTTTTCGACTGAAACTCATATCCAGCAACATCGGTTGGATAGTAAAGTAATGCGACAGGTCGAGCAGATTCACCGGAGTCACAACCTCACTGATGAGCTGGTTGGCAATGGGATGCAAGGCGATATCGAAGCACTGGAATTGTGCTGTGTCATTGCCTACCATGATCAGACTGGAATCTGCATGCCAGCTACACTTTGTTGGAATCTAGAAACAAAAGAGCCACACATTTTCAATAACATTCTCAGGACCCATGCATTGAAAACTTACAATTTCAATCTTTGGAAGAAACCGACTGGTTTGTTTGACAAGATCATGAATGCACACATAACGATCGACTGTTCCGAGGAATAGCTTCTCCTGATCGGGACTAAATTCAAAACAACATATTTGGGTACCCATGGGAATTGATGTGATGATCGCTCGTTGCATCTTGCCTTCGCCTAATTCATAGGAACAAACTTCTGCACTTACTTCACCTTTCCTGGAGACTTTTTCTTCGATGATGAAGATTTGATTGCCAGTAGAGCGCAGGAAGTCCACTCGAAGTGGGTCATTTTCTGACCAGCAATAGGAAATAGCTTCCAATTGGGCACTAAACAAGAACACGACATTAATTTCTTCAGAAAATCCATAGGTATTCTTACTTTTTTAATTTGAACACATGAATATTTGCCCGATCCTGATCCCTGACTGTGGGTCGCCATGGAAAAACTTCATTCTGTGAGCTCTTTGTCCAGATTGCAATTAAATCGCAACTTGAATTCACAGCCAGCCTACGCGGAAGTTTCCTTTCCGCTGTACCCGGTATGAGAACATGAAATATCTTTGGATCCATATTGACAATCTTCTCAGGCACGGCTAGTTGTAAATTTGGCTTCTGAAGATGCACCACCGTCACTTGATTTGTATTATATGCCAGTACAATGTGCTGAGGTGTGAAAATTGCTAATGAACAATGAAAAAACAACGAATAAGGTGAACAAAAAAGATGTGAAAAAAGAAATCAGTAGTGCAACGCATTTTTCTCACCATCGGTGATCACGTCAGCAGCTAGTTTGCCAATGAGGTACTTGTCGAAGGCTAAGCAAAGGATGTCACCAACATAAATATCCACTGAAACATGACAGACGACTCCGTTGGCGAATAATATCAGTAATACTGATGCCGTTCGCCATTCGGAGTGTATGATTTTTTGGGTGTGAAGGAATTCATCGAGTTTTTTGATGTTGTCTTTGAGGCGGGAAGTTTTTTGATTCTTGAGAACGACTTGGCAATCGCGATTTTCGGCATATTCACGTTTGGCCATTTGAAGAATATTGTCAGGATCAATGTCACGACTCCGAAGGTACTTGAAGGCTCCATAGTCGGTGTCTTTTATGTGAATTTCGTCCCGATTTGTCCAGAAATGACATTCACTGAGAAGAGTTAACATATTGAATGAGGAGTTATTTGTGGGGTATCTATTGCACGATCAGTTGTTGTAGATTGTGGAGCGAATGAAAAAGACCATAACTTAATATTTAAAAATAAAATACTTTGATAAATTATAAAGAAAATAAAACTTAATTAAAATATAAATTTATGTTGACACGAAACAAAAACGAAAATAAAAACAATTATGACATTCTCTTTGAGTTTTAATACACCCGTTGATATCGCTGCTGGAGCTAAGTAGAACTGTCAAAGAAAAAGTGGATCGTGGACGATCGGTGTCGTAGCCAAGATGTGAAAGAACAAGTGGATACCGGAAATGGTAAATACGGTACAATTGTTTGCACTTTTTAAAATATGAAATTCTAATTTTTTGCTGGTTTCTTAATTTTTTTAATGGTATTGACGTCGCTTTTGGACATACACTAATGATAATTTAAAAATAAGACGACTTCACGAAAATAAGGTTTTAGAAATCTTACTCATGGTGAACATAGAGCATTCCTATGTAAAATTTCTCAATTTTTCAAATTTTGAGGATCTGTCTATTCAATTTTCGATGGATCTACATTTTGTTTTTCTCAACTGGCCATAATTTTTCGTTTAAAGCAGTGTAAACATTGATAAAAGTTGGGATTTTATATATATGGCCACAAGCAAAATAACTGTTTAATTCTAAAATATACAATTTTATATAGACTTAGTCCCCTTTCACACAGGGAAACCAGTTGCTGGAGATTTTCTTGACGTTTTCCTTTAATTGCCTTGTAGCTTTGGGTAGGCTTCTGGCTCCCGTCGCGGACTGACTCGTTTTTCCATCTTTAGAAGTAAAAAAATAGATTTAAAAAAAATAGTTTAATTAAATTAACTAAAGTAGGAGTATGTTAAGGTAACATAAATAATTGCATTAAGTTGTGAAATAGTTATTAAATTTGAATGCTGTACAAGTCGACAACACCAGGGTAATTTTAACTTGGAGAGGGAGCCAACGAAAGACATCCACGTGTATAGAAGCCATCCGAATTCCATCTGCTCCCAGCTGCCTTGGTCGCGCACATGGGCTAAGCATACGTATAGGGACATCGTCCCAGAAAGTTGCATGTTGGTGTGTGTCTGCATGCATATAAAAAATAAACAAAAAAAAAATTTAAAAACGAAAAAAATGCTACTGTGGCTGTTCTAGTTTTTAAGTAGTTTTAAGTATTATTAGGTATTTTAAGTAGTTTTAATTATTTTTAATATATATTAAGGTTTAGTTTATAAGTAAAAAAAAAAAAAAAAAAAAAAAAAAAAATGATAAGAACCAAGTTTTTTGTGTCAAAGTTTCGTGAAATATAAAATAAATAAAGAAAATTAGATTTAATTAAAATAGTTTTTAGGTCGAAAGACATTAGTTGTAAGAGTTATTGTTAGAGCGCCCGTAAAGGGCCAGTAAATTAGTTGTAAGTTATTGATAATTAGGCTAGTTTTAAACATTTTTGTCCAGCTTTAAGATAGTTATAAGTTAATATGAAATAAAAATGAATTTAAAAAAAATAAAAAAAAATAAAAAAAAAACCATCGAGATGTCGATTTATCACTCAAACGAAAGATATAAAGTACTCAGCTCTCGCTCTAACTGACGAAAGATAAGATGTACATAGTTTATGTATTACAATCCGTAATTGCACACATTGTGTTTAAAAAAAAAGAGACTAGATGACTGTTGCCTTTTATCGCACCTAGTTTTAAGTTTTTATATTTTAGTTTTTTTTTAAATGAAATCATAATGGTCTTGTTGAGTGGACTCATTTTTTTAATTTCTTAAACTGTAGCTTACAACTATGTAATTTTAAATTTCTTTTGTCTAAATTTAAAGAACAAAAATAATATATAAATTCAGTGTAGCCTGGCCAATTCCAAGTCGGCAAATGATATATGTAATCGCTATAAATGTGTATTATCTATGTAAAATGTAGTTAAAAAAAATCTCAATAAAGTTTATTATTACTACTACTATTGCCTTGTAGCTTTCACACGAAGAAATTTGTACAAAGAAACTGAGGAGGAAACTGGGAAGATTTTGTTAGGCTAATTGGAATGCAAAGCAAAACGTCAAAAAAATCTCTTCACATCGTTGACCGGGGAGATTTTTTTCATTCCCCTTACTTCTTGCCATTCTCGCTATCAAACTACCAGTTGCCGGCAACTCAGTATCCTTGTGTGAAAGGGGTTATTTTATTTAAAGATTTGAAAAGGTAATTTACTTGTTATAATTTGATTTTATACAATTTAATTGAATGAACTTTCTTTTTGGTTATAAATGGGCCCATTTTACTATTTTATAAGGTGTCAGGTATAAAACATATCCTTTTCAACTATGAAAATCATGGATAGCAAATAAATAACACAGGCCAATCTTATTACGGAGAAAACATTGTTAGACCCGCGCAACTTCTTTATATTATGGACAGTATAGGTCCACACATTTCGATTTTTCATTTAGTGGAGATATAAATTCCATTTTCTTAATTTTGATCGACTTTGATATTTCAAACATAATTGTTCAGGCATTTTTAATGGTTCTTAGAATTATTTTTTTTAGCCATTTTAATGTGGTTTTAAATTGGTAAAAGAAATAATTCTTTTTCATACAAAGTTGGTGCAACGCATTAAATTGATTTTTTTTAAATTTTAGACCGATTTTGATTTTTGGGTATATCTATCCCTCTTTTTACTTATGTTTGTCATTTAGCAAACACGGACAAATATAAGAAGAGCATATTTTTTCGCAAAATGATCAAATATTTTTTTAAAATGAAAAACGGCATAAATACTATGGCACAATCGACACAGGACAGTTTGTGAAGTGTTTGCTTTTCTAGATTCGAATTCCAAACAACCATTTCAAAACGATTTCAGATTGATTTTTTTTGTGTGTTGTAAGCAACTAGCAAAAAATATTGTGCTTGTAAAGTCTATGAAACCTTGCTTAAAACGCAAGATCTGTTTTGACAGCATAGAAACGATTTTGTTTAGAAATAATTTGATTGCGTTCTGAAAAAAAATCGAATGCTTAGTTGTTTGGAATTCGAAATAAGGTTGGCCTAGGTTTTCTTAAAAATCCCAAGAGTTGTTAAAAAAAAAACTTGGGTTCTTCAGCTCTAAAAAAAACAGCCAAAGTCGACCTACAGTCGCTGAAGAGATTTTTTTCAAACTTGGTACTTAAGCTTCCTAGGTGATTGGCTCGATTATTTTTAGTCTTATGGTATTTACGATTAGCCGTCCAGAACTGTTCTGACACCCACAAAATGACAATTGTTACTCTAAACAGAACAGAAAACGATTCTGGATTTCATTTCAGAATCGAAAACAGAATCTCTAATGCACTCATATAATTAAAATGTCCAAATCATCGGGTTGATTTGTTGTGTGATTTCGATGTGTTTATTGAATTCAAACTACTTTTCTAGTAAGATAACATAAAAAGAAGCAAGTTATAATTATTATTGATACAAGAAAATGTGTATCTAAATTAAAATTAAATGTTTTGGAAATCAAGGGACACGTTAGTGCCCCAGCCAAGTTCTGGCACTACACCCTATTTACATAAACAAACTCAGGCGATTTTCGACACCCCTCTAACTTCAGTACCAATAAAGTCAGAAACTTTAACCTCTCAGTATTTGCTAAGCTCAACAGGCTTAGGCAACTCACCCAATTTCAATTCTTTAGCTTTAGTGGTTCCCGAGATATAAGACTGTAAAAATCGCAAAAACCGTAACTGACTGACTAACTGACTCATTCACTCACTCACTGACAGATCATCAAAATTATGGAGCACTTCCCGACATCGTACAATCTTGTAATTTCGCACAACGCAACGGTGGTGTATACAAAGGAAAAAATCGAAAATTTGAGATTTTACATTCAGGGGCGTGGCAACCGCCCATTTGTATAGAATTGATATCAACTATGTAGAGAACTACTGATTGTCATAGAATGATGAAATTTGGTAGAGCGATGTAGGATAGCGATGAACACTCTAGAATTAATATTAAATATATTGAGAGCACTTCCGATTGGGGCAGGATTATGTTTGTTAGAGCAGTCAGCCTTCAGGTGTATACAAAGAAAAAGTTGAAATTATGAAATTTTTCATGCGTTTCATCCACCCACTTCTTATCAATTATTACTGTTTCAATAGATCACTTCTAACTAATTTTTTTTTATAATCTACACGCGCTCAAGGGATTATACTACCCTTTAAATGTTTCAAAACAGCGCTGGCGTGAGATTAAGGAAGAGCAAGAAGGATAGGAAAGATGTTGTTGTCTCAGATTTTATCTCCAGGGATGGCGGCTGAACTATTGCGGAGAAGTTTCCGTGCCTTATTTATCTATGTCATATAATTCGCATTATTTTTTTTTTATTCGTTGTCATATATTATCAGTATACTAGTTTTTTACTCCCAACAACTACCGCGGCATATCGTTTCTCAACACCTCGTATAAAATACTTACAGCTGTCCTTCAAAAGAGACTCACGTTATGTGTTGAGCAGAATAAATTGCTTAAGGAGTTTCAAGCGGGCTTTCGCAGAGGCTATTCAACGATCGATCATATTTTTGTGTTGAGAAGTATAGTGGGAAATTTTCAAATACGGAACAAAAAGCTTTATGCCATGTTTGTCGACTTTAAAGCTGCGTTTGATACTGTAGACCGAAACGCCTTATTCTACAAATTGTATGGGCTAGGTATCTCTTTTAAATTTGGCCGAGCCATCGAAAACCTTTATAAGGCTACAACGGCAGCAGTGTGGAATGGCGAAGAGCAGTCAAATTGGTTTCATACTAGCTCGGGAGTACGACAGGGATGTACACTTAGCCCAATACTCTTTGCACTTTTCATAGAAAACATAGTGGACATTCTTCCAGGAGGTATTGCATATGCTGGTATTTTGATTAAGGCCGCTCTTTGCGCATGATATAGTCATACTTGCCAGCTCACCAGAATCACTTCAAGTGATGATAAATAGATTAAACGAGTACTGCAAATTATGGAACCTTAAAGTAAATCCGGACAAGTCAAAAATCCTTATATTTAAGAAAGGTGGCGGACGGTATGCAAGCAATGAAAAGTGGTCATTTGCTGGAGAAAGTATTGAAATTGTTAAGCAGTATAGGTATATTGGTGTATATTTTACCAATAATCTGAATATGGAAACACATCTAAGAGAAAAACTCACGAAAGCTAAAACAGCTATAAATGTGGCCTGGAAGACATGTTTTATGAACACAAGTAAAGCTCATAGTTGCAAATTTAAAGTGTTTGAAGCAATTGCTGAGTCCATCTTATTTTACGCGGCACAAACATGGGTCACAGAAACTATTGTCGATTTCGTTTCAACAGAAACATCGATCTGCCGTCAATTTTTTTCTGAAAATCAAATTCGTTTCAAATTAAAACCAGTTTTTTTCTGGAAAAACAGATCCGTATTGAATCTCTTTTTGGAGACGGATTCAAAACGGATTTGTGCACAGATTCTTACACACACTACAATATTTGTTTTGAAGTTTCTCAATTGTTGTGTTGTGAATTAATTTTTATTTTGTGGCAGTGTACAGAAAAAGTAAATTAATATATCAAAAACTAAAAAAAATTGTTAAAAACTTCTTGAAAACAAATATTAAAAAAGTGCAAGTGGGTTTAGGAACTCCCCCGCGTCGGAATCGGGAAATTAAAACGAAATAATGATATTTTAACGAATTGAAGATTTGTTTTTTTTAGAGCTGCCAAGCAACACACACAGTCCCAAAAAGAGATTCGGCCCGTAATCGTTCGTTTCAAAGCAAAAAAGTATTGGTTTTAGTAGCGAATCCTAATTATTGAAACGAAATCGACATATGATACCGTAGAAAAACTGCTCCGATTTTGTATTAAAAGATTGTTTAGATGGCCACAAACTGCACCAAACTACATAATTATGTTGGAAACCGGATTGCCACCTTTGTTCATCAAAACGTTAAAACTGCAGATAGATTTTATTTTAAGAGCTTTGAGTTTACCGAATGAACGTTTAACGAAAAAAGCTGTAATTCAAGCAATAAACAGTAGGACTAGCTGGTATGATGAGTGGTTGGAACTAGGAAATAGCTGTGGATTAAATATTAATCTAGATCATCCTGAATTGAATAATCCAAAGGAAATATTATACAAATTAGTGGCAAAAATACATGAGCAGTATAGAAGAAAATTTGAAGCAGAAGCAGCCAACTCACTACACAGGGGTATTTACAGTCGATTAAACCACAACTTAGGACTACACAACTATTTTTGGGATGAGAACAAGATTGAAGCAATATCTATGGTGACAAAACTACGAGGAGAGCTCCTTAGCTTGAATTTTATCCCACACAGAGATGATCTTCCAATACTATGTGAAATTTGCAACATGAAAGAGAGAAAAAACATATTTCATTTTCTAGGAATATGTCCAGTGCTACGGGAGACAAGGCGATATGTATTCGGAAGTGACTTCCTATCAGAAGAAATTGTTCTAAACTTACTAAACGAAGCTGATATATCAAGTTTGTTCAGGTATTGCAAGATTTCGTTGGCTTACAGAGAACAAATATTAAACGAAACTTTTTAAATAACCATATGCATTGTAATCTTTAATTGGGACAAAAATTGTTCACTCTATATTATTTATATGTTTTTAATGTCAATGTAAAAACTATCTATGTAAAAAAAAGCTTATAGTGTATAAAATTATTGTCAATCAGGCAGACGGCACAGCCATGCTTTAGGAGTTTTGTAAATAGAAAATTGTATTGTATTGTATCTAAGATGAAACATAATAAAACTTAACTTAACTAACTACTCAATCACATGTTGTCAGTGCTATGAATAAACAGCATGTAATGAGTAAACGAGCAAATCATTGTATGACATTTATTTTAGAATTGGTTTTTAATGGATAAATAAGAGAACATATGTCAATTTCGTTTCAATAATTAGGATTCGCTACTAAAACCAATACTTTTTGGCTTTGAAAAGAACGATTACGGACCGAATCTCTTTTTGGGACTGTGTGTGTTGCTTGGCAGCTCTAAAAAAAAAACAAATCTTCAATTCGTTAAAACATCATTATTTCGTTTTAATTTCCCGATTCCGACGCGGGGGAGTTCCTAAACCCACTTGCACTTTTTTAATATTTGTTTCCAAGAAGTTTTTAACAATTTTTTTTATTTTTTAATATATTAATTTACTTTTTCTGTACACTGCCACAAAATAAAAATTAATTCACAACACAACAATTGAGAAACGTCAAAACAAATATTGTAGTGTTTTTTTTTTTTTTTTTTTTAATTCATTTTTATTTCATATTAACTTATAACTATCTTAAAGCTAGACAAAAATGTTTAAAACTAGCCTAATTATCAATAACTTACAACTAATTTACTGGCCCTTTACGGGCGCTCTAAATTAAACAATAACTCTTACAACTAATGTCTTTCGACCTAAAAACTATTTTAATTAAATCTAATTTTTTTTTTATTTATTTTATATTCAAGAAACTTTTATACAGAAAACTTGGTATCTGATCATTTTTTTTTTTTTTTGTTTTTTTTTTTTGTTTATTTTTTATATGCATGCAGACACCCACCAGCATGCAACCCACCCACACATGTACATGCGCACATACATATACGTACGCACATACATGTAGACACGCAGATACATGCACGTATGCCCCCGCATACATACATATTTTTAATTTTTTTTTGGTGCCACCCTGACTGTTCCCTATACCTAATTGCCCTAAATCTATGTAAGTCGGCCAAGATATATCATCTTCATCGACTTTAAATATCACGATGCTGTTCAGAGAGCCACCAGAACTGGTTCTCCTGTTTCGCCCTATCCCTCCGGTCCCGATCGGACACAGTCCTACTGAACCGAAGGCGCTCTTCTCCACCTTGAGCGATGACGTCTCGACTATACAGGAGTCGCCTATCCACAGTTTTCCGACTGACGTGGTAGATGAGCGGAACCGCCCCTCCATCCTGTATCAGCCCTCGACTGTCTAAATAGAGGAATGCCTCAGGAGGGATGTAACCACTTAACCGCGCACTCTCAAAATATTGTAGTGTGTGTACGAATCTGTGCACAAATCCGTTTTGAATCCGTCTCCAAAAAGAGATTCAATACGGATCTGTTTTTCCAGAAAAATATTGGTTTTAATTTGAAACGAATTTAATTTTCAGAAAAAAATTGACGGCGGATCGACGGCAAGTCGATGTTTTTGTTGAAACGAAATCGACAATAGACTACGGCAGGGATCGAAACTGGTTGACAAGCGAACACACAACTATCGCGCCACGGCCACCCCAAACTAACTAATGAAACTTGGTATAGGGGTAGGACTTGTATTACATACAAAAGGCTTACATTAAAAACTTATGTTACCTTATGACTTATGAGGCATTCATTGAGCGTTTATTCCACCCACTTTTCCTGATAAAAAGAATCTTTGCAACAAGTAGTGAAATCACACCAAAAACATAAATGTTAAAAAAGTAGCCAAGTTCTTCTATATACAAAAACCTTTGCGTAAAAAGTCAGCCGTGAAAAATAGTGATATCTTAAAGTACGCCAAGTTCTAAGTTTATTAATGTTAAATATCAAATATTTTAAGTAGAGTAATATGGAAGAACCTCAAAATTATCAGAGAAATATGTTATAATAATTACTGACTTAAATTGTGTTTCTTTACTTGGCAAATTTTCATTTCAAAATTTAGTAATTTGCTATAACAAAAGGCTGACCTGTTACGCAAAGGTTTTTGTATATAGAAGAACTTGGCTACTTTTTTAACATTTATGTGTTTGGTGTGATTCTTTTTAGCCGATGTGATTTTTTCAAAATTTAATTTTCACAAATACATACAAAAATTTGTTTTAATACGTCGCGTCGCTCTGATTATAAATACCTAATACTGTATACCAAAATTTTCGAGAAATATTTTTTTGATTTTTGTTTTGAAATTATGTCAAGTTTATATTGAATTTGAATGTATGAGAAAAAAAATTTTAAAAATCTGTGGAGCGGTTTTTAGAAAAAAGTTTTTTTTTTTAACTTTTTGAAACCATTTTTCAAAAAAAAATCTAAAACCTATATTCATAGGTATTCAGCAAATACATATAACTATAATTTTTGAAAAAAAAAATTAATAAGCAGTTTTCAAAATATAATTTTTTTTTCTAAGAATACTTTTGAAAATACAAAAAAATATTGATTAACAATATTGGTATGCAGTATAAATTGGGTACCTACATCTATATACATATATGTGAAATTTCGAAAGAATCAGTTAAGCCATTTACGAAATAGTCGAAAGCAAAAAAGAAAAATGGTCCCATGGAAATTTACGTTTTCAGACATTTTTTAATTTTTTTTTATTTTAAAAAATCAAAATCGTTAGAGTTGTTTTCTAGAAAAGTAGACTTTAACGTAACGGTTATATCGCAGGTACCGTTATTGTTTTAGCTTAAAAAATGCAATTTATCCTCTGTACAATACCTTAAAAAACTCTATATACCAAGTTTAAAGCAATTCGACCCACCCGTTTTGGCTGTAGGGATCTATACATACATACAGACAGACTGGCAGACAGACGGACAGAATTCTTATACCGTCTTTTTTCGTCTTCGCTATCATCGTAATGTCATGTTTGATTGTTATCTCAACTCTTTTTTTTTTTTCGACGAACGCATAACTTGCCTTTATATTACCTATAATCGCAAGTAAAAATCGAATGCTTAGTTATGTTAGGAATTCGACATTAATTTTTTTTTAATTTCTCTTTTGGAGAGACAACTTCAAAGGATTAAATTCCCTACTTATATTTATTAAACTAAGTTAGAGTATTCTTTTAATTTCAATTTCATAATAATTTACAAACTATTTATACAAAATTCGAATCCACAACAAAACACATAATATAATGCCATGTCACTTTGATAGTTTGGTCGGTACGTCAACCTAGATCTACTTTAGGCCTAGTACGCTGCCGATGCGAAACGAAAAATGGCATACAAAATTGACAACGAAATCATAAACGAAAATTACGTTGATCCAGACCAATTAATTTTGTTTATTTAGTTGTGTTTTTTCTTAAAAATGATTTCGTTAGTATTTCGGTCTCCTAGTGGAGACCACCGAAAATTTTCGTTTCGCATCAGCAGCGTACTAGGCTTTAGGACTAGATCAGGGCGACTTTAGTTCAGGTTTTCAAAACATAAAAACCTTAAGGACAACTTATGCTGAATTCAGGGCTCAACGAAGAAAAACATAATTTATTTTAGAAGAGAATGAAATTTGATATGAAAGTGTAAAGATTAAAAAATAATAATTTGAATAAAATGGAAGAAATTTTAAATGCCTTGATATGATAAAGTTCATTTTAAATTTAGCAGAATATATAAACTCAAAATGTGTTTTTTTCGCCTTTTCCAATATGATCGGCTCGGCTTCACACATACAAAATGATGTGGTCTTAATTTTACTAAGGGGTTATTGTTTGTATACTATTGTATTATTTGCGCGCACTGATGTAGTTATTACCACCTTTAACGTGCTGAAAAGACAGTACGAATGATATTAAAACTGGATTTAATAGGTTTGGTACACATTGGTCTCGCATTTTTGAATATGACAAGGAAATGTAAATATAAAGATGGGTAAAGTATTCTACATTCGTGCAGTTCAGCTCTGAAGAAGAGATCTATGTACTTGAAAGTACGTTCGAGGGTAAGCTGTTTTCTATTTCTTATGCGGAAACAAGTCACTCTTAGGAATCGAAAACTCAGACATTACCTTACAAAAGATTAGCTTTCTCCAGAGAATTAACGAATAAGTGGAATTAAAAGCAACCGTTGATGTGGTATTCCAAACGGTTTTTACCTATGATCAACATTTAATTAGTACTCGTAATCTAGGATTGGAGTAATATTGGCCTTATATCTTTTTCGTGAACTTTATTTTTTTCCGGTTCCTATCCGCAGTAGGGTTAGGTTTATATTTCATAACATAGGAAGTTTACATTTTTCAAATACCTATACGATTATTAGTGCATATACTCGTAGGTCGTCAGTTCTTTCTTTCATGTCAAGAAAAAAATTAACTTTCACACATGGCATCACTGTGCAATTGTAATTTTCTCCACAAAACGGCGGACAAAAAATCCAAATTAATAATATCAATCATAGAATTTTAAGCTCTTCCTTAAACAAATAAAACCAATTTTTATATTTGTATTTATATTTATTTCAGTTTTTCGTTTAAAATATTTAAATGGTAATAGTTAGCACAATGCATTTTAAAGATGAATAGTTAATTTAAAAATTAACCAGTATTTCTGTTTTCTTTTGGCTCGACAGTTTTATTTTAAGGACAAAAATTATTATATTATGAAACTACGATTAAGAAACTAAAAATTATAATGTAATGTAATTGAGTAATGTAAAATATGCGTTTAAAAATAAAATTTAAGATTCTATCTATTTACAAACGGTTAAAACAAAGTTCACAGTAACAATATACATATATATATACGCAATTAATTTGTTCTTTAATTTTTTAACTAATTTAAATATAACGTATTAATTATTTTTTGAGTTACATACATACATATTATAAGAATAGCAGCCTTTTTCGTTTTCGTGTTCAAAACATGTTTTTTTTTTGTTGATTTGTTTTTATGAAACAAAACAACTTATATTTATTGTATAATTTTTTATATTTTATTCCGAATCAATAATATTGAGTTTCATTTTTATTTTGTTCCTAAAATTCGATATATTTTTAAATAATATTTTTAGTCCCTACAATGAAGAACTTCAAAAATTTAAAACCACATAAATAGGAAAAAATGGTGAATATAAAACACCGGCAATACATTCAATGCTTATTTTATTTAAAGAAACTTGAAATTAAATTGAAAGGTTTTTTAATATTTAATATTATTCGAACCTTGATTTTCACAAAAGAAAAAAAAATATTTATATGATAGATAATACATTTAAAATGAAAAATAAAATTTCTCTTCTTTTTAGTTTTTTTTTTTTTTTTGGAAAAAAAAATTAAATATGTATGTATATATAATAGATATAAATATATGCATGTAAAAACTTAAAAATAGCTTAAATAACACAAACGTTTTGTAAGATCCATAAGCATCCTATAGATCTACAAGATCACATATTATCGGTTGATCCTCTGAAAGCATTGAGAACAAAATACATTTTGAAATAATAAAAATTGGTAATTTTAAGTTTTATAATCAATTTTTTTTGTGTGTGGATTAAGTGCGTAGGTAAATTTGTTGCGTTTCTAGCATTTAAGTTTACATAGCGACTTGAGTTTTGTTAAGAAATATTGGTTAGGTGGATGGTGGATGTGGAGGGTTGAGATACCGTTGCGATTCAAATTTTACCAACCAGCATCCAAGAAGCCACTATTGAATCGGCGAGTTAGTACATAAACGACGGCTTCGTAAGTAGCCATCATTATCGCGGTATTTGGTATTTGCCGGACTAGTTGTGTTGCTAGGCCCCTAAAAATAGAAAACAAAAAATATGGTATATATTATTCATTATTTAAAACAGATTTATATGCTCTTTGTTCTGTAAATATATGTAAAATTTTTAGGTTTTGAATATTGAAACAAAAGGAAAAAAGTTGCATTTGGCTGGAATTGAAACAGGTTATAATAGAAGTGTTTTTTTTTTTGGCAAAATATATGAGCAACAAAGCAAAATTAAAACATAGAGTTTATTAATATACATGTGATTATAAAATTTAAAACAATTTTTTTTTTGATTAGTTTTAAAAATATTGATTTTTGAAAAATAAAGTTTTAAATTTAGAATTTTGATATGCAGAATTAGTTTGGGTACTTCAAAGAAATCCAATGTACCGTTATCGAGATATCCAAAAATTGAAAAAACCGTTATATGAAAGGTGCTGTGATTAGACTTTTCCTGTAAACTTGGTTCATTTTAGATGATAGCTATTCCCAACAAAAAAAAAACTCTCAAAAAGTTTTATCAAAATCGTTGGAGCAGTTTTCGAGAAATATAAGATTTTCCTAAAGGGTTATATGGCAGGTACTAAAAATAAAACTTCAATTTCCCCTCTGAGGAATGCCAAAAGAATCACAGATACCAAGTTTGAAGATAATCGCTCAAGCCGTTTAGGCTGTAGCTCGTTATACAAACAGACATTTTTTTCCGATCACTTTTTTGGACTTCTCTATGATCGGAATGTCAAGTTCGATTGTTAGAATTTTTGGATTTGTTTTTACGAATGCATAACTTGCCTAATAGTACCTATAATCGCAAGTAAAAATTTACAACAATGAGAAATAGGCTCACGCAGTCCATAGTTTGTGGAATAGGGAATTTCAAAAATGAAATGTCTCGTTCTCAAAGATCGACTTGGCGGGTAAATATCAATTAAAGAGAACAAAAACTCACAATCAATATCAAGAATTCGCAAGAATATCGCGAACAAACAAGACACTGTACATTCTACGTCTTGATTCAAGAGATTGCATTCCTAACAATAAGCATCTACTATTATTATAATTGAGATGTACATTACCATTTGTTGCGAAATTTTTTAAAGCAAATCTTAAAATTTTTTTTTTTGAATATTCTCAATTCTTACTATAAGTTTTTAGTATCCGGATTCCAAATGATGGAGCAATATTCCAATAATGGTCAAACAATAGTACAAAAATTTTGTTTTCAAATTGTACATAGCTTTAAAATCTGCGGAATTTCGTTTAAGAAAACCTAACATGGAATTAGACTTTAGAACAACATAAGAAACACGTGACTCACACGCCTAGATCTTTTATTTCACGTCGTTGAATAGTCAATAGGGAACACCAGAGCGAACATTATCGACTTAGATTCCAGATCACCAATTATAACAAATTGTTTCCTACCAGTTTGATAAGTAGTAAACCACTTTAGTAGGTTCCCATCAAAACCATATAATTTAAATTTTTTAATTAAGATTAGCTGATTGACCATATTGAAAGCTTTAACGAATTCGGTATAAACCACGTCCATTTGACATCGCTTTTCCACTACTTTAAAATAAAGATTAGAAAAACAAGCCAAATTTGTAGTGGTTGATCGACCACTTAGGAAACCGTGTTGAAATTTAGAAATATGGCATTTTACTATATCGTATAATTTATTTTTTACTATTTTATCGAAAAGCTTCGGAATTGTAGAAAGTTTACTTATTGGGCGGTAATTTGTAACATTCCATTTGTCTCCGGATTTGAAAATTTTGAAACCTTCCATTCATCTAAAAAATTACCACTTAATAGGGATTGATTAAAAATAAATTGAAGTGGAAAACTTAAAGATTTAAAACAATAGGGGTATTCACGATCCGGTGTATATGGTCTTGTATCATTGTAAAAGTGTAAAAGTGTAGCATTTTTTTGCACTACAACAACAAAATATACTGAATGTCAAAGTCTTACACTTTTACACTTTTACAATACCCGAACCCTATTGTAACAGAAAAATACAAGAGTGTAAGATTTTTTTAACACAAACTAAGCCTTCATGTGAAACAGATTTTGACATTTGCTTCAGTGTTGCTACAGATTAGTAAAGGTGTGTTCACAGTCTGTTGTAAAAAAATAAAATTTTACAATTTTACAATACTTGGTACACCAGATCTTGAATACCCCTTATGTTTTAATTACAATAAGCAATACACCATGAAAATCTGGTTTATTAGAATGTTTCAGTTCACATAATGCAGTTGAAACATCTTCTAAATCACAATATAAACTACAACAATCTGTTATAGAAGCTACGTTCTTGCAATCGTAGTTACTACCAACAACCAAATCCGTAGATTATATATACTTTGAAGGGTTTCAGCAAACCAGTCAACAATAGTTTGAGGGTCACTGGAAGTATCGTTATTGTAAACCATTATTGAGGGAAAACCAATAGATTTACGTTTAACATTTAAATTTCCAATTTTTTTTTTTGGATTTTGCTTTAATTCAATCTCTGTTCTATGTACATAGTTACTAAAACAAAATTTTGATAGAAATGCAAATGTTTACAATTGGATAAGCAACAAGCACTCCACATTATTAATACTCAAAGAGCAAGTGGGTGCAATTTTTTAGATTTAACTTTTTTCCAGAAAAGGGTGATTTTAAAGCTTTTGGGCGATTATTGTCTGGGAAAGCCAACTGGGACGGTCTCAATAATTTCTTCAGAAACTTTAACTGGTCATTATGTTTCCTCGGTAGTGACATAGACTCCAGCGCAGATATGATAACAAATTTAATCCTTTACGGAATGAGAAATTTTATCCCGAATAGGGTGAAATCTATCAAACCGAAAGAAAATGCATGGTTTGATTCAAGCTGTAAAGAGGCTATTAGGATTAGAGAAGTCAGTTTCCGGAATTATAAAGCCAACCCCACTGAGGAATACCGGAAAAAGTTTCAACAAGCTAGAAACACTTGCAACGTTCACATTCGTAGAACCAAATTTTTGCATGACCAAAAATTAAGGCAAAAAATACTACAATGTCCCAAAGGTAGTAAGAATTTTTGGTCATTTGTAAAAACTATTCGAAATTCAACTTCTTCTTCGGTTCCAACGCTCGTCTCTAATGACACCCCTTTTGTCAGTTCTCGCGTAAAAGCCAATTTGCTTGCAGCGCAGTTCGCTGTTAATTCGACGCTGTCAGAAAGTGTTATGACTCCTCCAGTACTTGAGAGCGTAAACGATTTTATGGGACGAATCTTCTTTCGCACTCGTGCAGTTGCTAGAGTCCTCAAAGATCTTGACATAAACAAATCCGCTGGCCCGGATAGTATCCCTCCCATCGTTCTGAAGAGGTGTTCTTCAACGCTGGCAAAACCACTGCGTAAGCTTTTCTATCTGTCCTACTCTACAGGTCTGTTTCCGAGTGGATAGAAAACAACATTTGTCGAGCCTGTCCCCAAAAAAGGCGCATCTTCTTCACCATCTAATTACCGTCCAATTGCACTTACGTCCCTTCTTTCCAAGGTCATGGAAACGCTGATTAATTATCAGCTCAAGAAATATCTTGATGATTTAATGACCGGCAGTATGGCTTTCGTAGCAATAGGTCCACCTGTGATCTGATGGTATATCTCACCGAACAGTGGCACAGATCTTTACATCGTTTTGGAGAAAGTAAGATTATTGCGCTTGATATTTCAAAAGCATTTGATAGAGTTTGGCATCAAGCTCTCCTATCGAAAATGCGTGCATTTGGTATCGATGAATGTCTTCTTCGTTGGATTAGAAATTACTTTTCGGACCGCTCAATACAAGTTGTATTGGACGATTTCAAGTCTGATATTCACAAAATAAATGCTGGTGTGCCCCAGGGCTCCGTATTGTCTCCGACCCTCTTTCTCATTTTTATTAATGATCTCTTATCTGGAACTTCTAATCCACTTAAATGTTTTGCTGACGATAGTACTCTCAGCTTTTCATATTCGTTTTTAGATGCACCTCCTTGTTTTTCGGATGTGCAACTGGAACGGCAGCGTATGATAAGCTCATTAAATTCTGATCTTGACAGCATTGTCCAATGGGGAATTAAAAACCGTGTAGAATTTAATGCTTCAAAAACTCAGTGCTGTCTTCTGTCGTTAAAGCAGAACCCACCCCCATGCCGCTATCCATGAGCGGCACTAGCATTGAAGACACGGATCAGCTTTCAGTCCTCGGCATGTGCATCACAGACCACCTCTTGTGGAATGAACACATATTTGATGTCGCCAAAAACGCTGCAAAGTGTTTGGGCTTTCTTCGAAGGTGCAAGAAATTCTTCTCCCCGTCTGATCTGGCTGTAATCTATAAGGCCTTCATTCGTCCAAAGCTGGAGTATAACTCGCACATTTGGGCAGGAGCTCCCAAAACTCATTTGAATCTTTTGGATAGAATTCAAAATAGAGCTCGAAGAATGATTGGCGATAGAACTATAGTGGAAACATTTACATCTCTAGAACATCGTCGAAATGTTATATGTCTCTCACTATTTTATCGCTATTTTTATAAACACTGTTCCAGCGAAATAGCCAGTTGCATTCCTCCTCTTAAATTTTTCAACCGTAATACTCGCGCTTCTAGGAATGCTCATCAGTTTACCCGTGAGCCCAACTTCGGACGTACTGTCAAGTACAGAGATTCTTTCTTTAGCCGTACAACGCGAATGTGGAATACTTTACCCGGCTCTATTTTCCCCTCTTCCCTACTTTCCTAACGCTCGCACTGTGCTTGTTCATTTTAAGGGTAGTCAAAACCCCTTTAGTGCGCGCATCCGTTTAAAAAAAAAATATTTTATTGTCTAGCCATAAAATGTCAAATTTTATTGACGGATATCGTATATAATTAAATTGGCCCTAAAAATTCTGCTCAAACAGAATTTTACGTGATTTTGAAATCAGGGTCGATAGTTGAACATTTGCTGCGAGAGTCTAATCATAGCTAATCTATGTATAGGACGTCAGCTGTGTTCCGATTGCGTGTAGAAACAAACTTCCGCAGCACTTTTTCAATACGATTGTTGTGATTTTTTGAAGTTTTTATATCTTTTTTTTCACCAAAACACGGCTATTCACGCCAATTACGAGATTCGTATCAAAATGTATGCTGTCGTATGTTGATATTACAGATGGTCAATAGCAACTTAAAATATTAAAATCAGCCTGCTGCGGATCCGTTTTTTGGGATATCCTATTTGGCTGGCAATAGATTTCCTAAAAAAACACTGCTAATGTGTTTTTAGTTTGACTTTTTTTTTAAATTATTTAGAATTTTTTCTTTTGGACCAATGATTTATCAATCCAAAAACAAACAAAATATTTTTTTACACACTATCAGAATTGGCCGAAGAGAGCTTATAGCAAGTTTCGTCTTCCGACAAATGGTTTGCCAACACAGAAAACTGTGTTATACCACCGGCTCATCATTTAGTGCAGTGTTAGTTGTTAGTAGGCAAACTCTATTACAAATAACACTTACACATGTACAAAATGAAAATTTAAACAAATAATATTAATTCAAAAACAAAACAAGAACATAATATGAAACAAAAACATTTAGGAGCGTGGAGCACTGGTTTTGAATATATTCTCTAATTTAATTTTACTAATATTGAAATGAAGAATGTTTGAATTCCAATTTAAAAGTCTACCCATACGTGGCAAGGGCTCTATGTCCTATGTGTTGGGACTTTAATCAAGTCGAGGCCACTGATATTATAACCTCCTCCCCGATAATTAAAAGAAACTGAACATAGTAGGTCTGGTACATCTGTGACGCCAGTTATTATTTGGTGGAAGAATACCAAATAATTGTTAGTTCTTCTCTGTACAAGTGTTTGCATTTGAAGAATAGATAAACGTTGGTCATGAGGGAGGGCATTAGAATGATCACTCCACTGAAGCCTTTCCAATTCGAAACGAGTAAAGTAACAGATTCTAATCCCTCAATATGAATATCATAAAAAGGAGTCCAAACCTGCGATGCATACTCAAGATGGGGGATGGACGAACCAAGCAGTTGTATAAAGCACGGGTAACATTTGGATCAACAAAATCTTTGGACCAACGCTTCATAGAACCTAACATTGAATTGGGGTTGTTAACGATGATATTAATATTGGCAGAAAAGTCTAAATTGGGCGTAAAGAGAACGCCAAGGTCCCTTACAGTTATAACACGAGTTAAAATGTGCCGTGAGATAACATAGTCATGAGAAGAAGGAGAACGTTTTTTTTGAAAATGTCATTGTTTGACATTTTGTCGGGTTAAGATTCAAACTGTTCTTTTCACACCATAAGGCAAAGTGGTTAATATCTTCTTGCAATAGAGTTCGATCCTTTGGAGATTATATATTTTTATAAATCTTCATATCGTCTGCAAAGATAAGAAAGAGGAGCATCATTAATAGCCAATGTAAAGAGTAATGGTCCAAGATGGCTTCCCTGCGGAACACCTGATTTGGCAATAAATGGCATTGAGTAAGAATTTCTGAATTTGAATTGATATAACTTATCTTCAAGATACAAGGATATCCCCTTGATGAAAGATGGAGGAAACCCATATGAATTAAGTTTAAACTTGATAATCTCATGAGATAATTGATCAAAAGCTTTCGAAAAGTCTGTGTATACACAATCAACTTCTTGACCACTTTCCAAGGAGTTTAAACATTTACTCAAAAATACAACTAGATTTGTAACAGTAGAACGTTTCTGCATAAAACCATGTTGTTGGTTGCAGATAATATTTTTACATATAAATGTCGGAATGCAAGAAAGTTGATAATATTAGTTGATAATATTAGTTTTGACTCCCTTTTTAAATACTGAGGTTATAAATGCATTTTTCCAAACTGAAGGAAATTTACCTAATTTCAAAGATAGTTCAAAAATATTTCTCAGAGGAAGAGCTTAAATGAACCTACATTTTTTTAATACAGCAGGTGGTATTCCATCAGGTCCAATAGAATAGTCCTCTTTTAAATGTGACAAAAAGCTCAACATTTTTTCACGCTCTATTGTAATATTGTTAAATGATACTTGAGGACAATTTCGTAAAAAATGAAAATAGTTTTCGTCAACAACTACAGGTGAATCAATGAAGGATTGGCTAAAATTACTTACAAATCCCTCACAGATTTTAGAAGTTGTACTCAAGATTACGTCATTATACATGAGATTTGCTGGATACCCGTCACATTTCTTTTTAGAATTTATAAATTTCAAGAAGTTTTTCGGGTCTAACTTCAAAGAACGCCCCATGGTTTCCAGATATTCGCTATAGAGTTCGAAAGAGAGTTTTTTGAATTTATCAAAAAGGGAAATGTAAACTACTTGATTCTCTTCCGTCATGCACCTAATATATTTTTTCCAAACCATGGGTGGAATCGGCTAAGGTGATTTGTTATAGTTGACAGTCACAAAAAATAATTTTGGGCTGCGTAAGGTGACTGTCACATGTGATAATCACATTTTTGTGACTTTTTCTTGTGACAGCTATTTTGGTGTCATTTTCATATAAAATACATTTGTTTTATAATTTTGTAAATTTGTGAAATTGCTCTTGTGATTTCACAAATTCTGAAAATAGGAATCATATATGTACATGTGCACACCCACATACACTACATTCAACAAATTATATTCGATCTAACAAAACAGAAGTATGTACATGTAATTAGGTAAAGACATTGTTTTTCTCACACATATTTATTTTAACTTTTAATTTATTTTGTTATTAATTGGCATTTAGAATAAATTAATAATAGGTACAAATTAAAAAACTTTTGGCAAACGAGCGAAACATTTTTATTTTCGTAGTTTGTAGAACAAAATTGGAAATATCCTAATTTAATCTCGCGAACTCAATGACTAGATTCTACTTCTTATTTTAACTTTTTTGGATTGCGAGATAATTATAATATTTTTTAATATTAAAAGGTTAATAACTCAACATTGCATGAAATAAAAAACAAATAAAATAATTTACATACAAACAAAATCAAACATATACATATGGATTTATGTCAACTCTTATGGCGTTTTTATTTGGCAATCCGGAATTCTTCTCCGATCCGGGATCCCAACTGAACACTTTTGTGTGATTCTGACGATTCTGAATTTTTATTGAGATGGTATGTGTGAAAATAATTGTGTACGTGAAAATTCAAGAATATGAATGTGTGAGTGTTTCTGGTTTTGATTCTGATTTCAAATCCAGAAGCAAAATTCTCTTCTTTTCAGAATAAGAACTGTCATTTTTCCCCAAGCGAACGCTTTCAGAAGAGTCCGGAAGGCTTCCGGATTGCCAAATAAAAACGACATTAGTACTTCTGTTAAAGTGGTGCCAAGTTTTGTGTAATTTTTTGTGATCACCTTACACAGACGAAAAATATAATATGATCACATGTGATTTTCGGAAATGTGATAATCACAAATCATGTTAGCCGATTCCAACCCTTATTTCTGATACATTTCAGTTCTTTTGTGAACCGAGGATGACAAGAAGAATTAGAGGGAATAGATATTTTTTTGGAACTGTTTCATTAATGCATCTCATCAAAATAGAATAGAAGCTCGAGATAGTTGAGTCAAGATCATTAAAAATCAGTAAATGTTCTATATCGGAGTTTATTAAACTGTCCAAGAGCTGTTGAAAATCACCTTTGCGAAAGTCAAAAGTATGGGAACAGTCATGAGGATTACTATTTTCTAGTAAATGACCGCTCAAGTCAAGAAAAATGTCAAGAGGCGGGTGATAACGATCTATGTTAGATAAAGCAGAAGTAGATTCTACCACTACTGTACTAACGGCGTCAGATGAGAATACAAGGTCGAGTTGTCTATCTTTAAAATTGTGTATAGAGCTATCTTGATATAAATCCGTATAGAGATAATATTATCCAACATTTAAATCTCCTGTTGGGATGAACTTGTGGAAGCTTCAAAATAGCATTCGTCATCACAGGGAACCCAATCAATGCGAAGAAGATTAAAATCCCCTAATAGAAGGATATTACTGTCACGGCTAGCTAAGCTAAAAATAAAATCGAGTGCTAAAGAGAGTTCAGTGTATACTGAAACAGAACTTCTAGGTGGAATATAAACATTTAAAACAAATAAGACTAAAAATATTTTTTGCTTTATGCTTAAGACGTAGGTTGATATTATAATCATACATCGGAAACTTAACAGTGATTAACACATTTTATATTATTGCCGGCCAAAAGCAAATATTTGGAAAACGTGAGTAGATTCAAAAAAATATTTCTAAAAATAATACGAAATTGACGCACACCTATGAATTTAAAGATAATTTTAAGTGCATTTTAAAAAGGAATGTTGTACATTTGCTGATGCTGAAAAACATCTGCAAACAACATTAACCCGAATTATTTATTTAAGTACTATAAAATTATAATCACCAACAAAATAAGAAAATTGTAAATGGAAGACTTTTGATATTCCTTTTTAGATAATTTTAAATCTTCTCGGGGTATTTGTTTGTAGTATATTTGCAAATATCAATCAAGGCTAATTTTCATTCAAGTATACTATGTATGCACATAACATATGAATATATTCAAGTTTAAAAGATAAAAAACAAGCTTAAGAGTTTCTGACTACGTTTTGCCAAAAAACAGACTATTAACGATAACAAGATAACGTAAACAAAATTCAAGTAAAAATAAAAAAACATTTGTTTTGTTTTGATTTGCATTCTCACGTGTTTGATTTAAATGATTTGATATTAATTAAGTTTGAAAGCCTTTTTAATAGTAAACGTTATGTTTCTACTGGTAGAATACTTCTGAAGATAAGGTAAAATATTAATTTAGACTGATAAGTTTGGGTTATTCCAATTTTTTTAATGCTATTTCTACAAAGCAGATATTTTGAGTAGTCAAAATAAGGCCACAGTTATTAAATGTACATACATATGTATAATATACAGTACGAACTCCGTAATCGCTACCCTAGATACACGCGACTCTTCGATTTTTGCAACTGTATAAAACAGCATTATAACCTTTATAAGTGCAACTAATCAAAAAAATTACCTCAATAACTGCAACTTCCTATGGTGCTAGTAAGTAAATTAACACATATTAGGGGTATTCATGATCTGGTGTAACAAGTCTTTTAAAATTTTATTTTTTACAACAGACTGTAAACACACATTTTCTAATCTGTAGCAACACTGAAGGAAATGTCAAAATCTGTTTCACATTTGTTCTGAAACATCTTAGTTTGTGTTTAATAAATTTTACACTATTGTATATTTCTGTTGCAATAGGGATCGGGTATAGTTAAAGTGTAAGACTTTGACATTCAGTATATTTTGTTGTTGTAGTGAAAAAAAAATGCTATACACTTTTACACTTTTGCAATGATACAAGACCAGTTATATCGGATCGTGAATTACTCCTAGTGTAATCGTGCTACAAAAATAAAATGTAATAACTTTTTTTTTATTTTATAGGCTACTATTTAGATTTATCAAAATGAATGCTTGGGATACTGAAAAAAGGATTTGGATAGTGCAGCAATACCATTCTTTGCAGTCCGTCATTTCCGTCCAAAGGGAATTTAGGCTGGAGTTTGGCGGTACTCCCCCGAGTAGATGGACCATTATGAGGCTGGTGAACATGTTTGCCGAATCTGGAAGCATCGAACGAAGACCGTTTCATCGAGATCCAAATGTTCGGGTTCAGGCTACAATCGTGGCTGTTGCATCGGCAATACAGGAAAATCCAAGTGTTTCGACTCGAAACTTATCGGGCCTAATTGGAGTTAGCAGACGGTCATTACAAAGTCCGTACAAAGTCTAAATTACAAGCAAGTTAAACCCTCAGGATTTGCCTGTTCGCCTGGAATTTTTCTGAAGAATGATTGCAATGGCCGAAGAAGACAACACATTGATAAATTGTTTGTTCATGTCTGATGAGGCCCATTTTGACTTAAACGGCAATGTTAACAAACAAAATTGACGTATATGAAGTGAATCTAATCCAGAAATGATCCATGAGACGGAACTGCACCCAGAACGAGTCACCGTGCGGATTCATCAAGGTGTATTGTCGGGCCTTACTTCTTTGAAGAAAACGGTGTAACACAAACTGTCAATGGGGACTATTATTTAAAGATGTTGAAGAAGTTTTTTTTACCCAGAACTTCGCCGAAGACGTATCCCTTTCAGCAGGATTTGGTTTCAAAAAGATGGAGCAAGTGGACTCGTAGCCACACAAGTTATGGCGGAGCTCCAACGAAAAGTCCCAAACAAATTGATATCCAGAAACTGCACTTTCCGCTGGCCCCCAAGGTCACCTGAGCTGACGGCACCAGACTTTTTTTAAGGGGTTATGTCAAACAGGAAGTGTACAAAACGAAACCCAGGAATGTGACTGAATTGAAGCAGTCCATTAAGACAATAATTGAGGCGATCCCAATTTCAACCCTTCAGGCCGCAATGAACAATTTTCTGATCAGGTGTCGCATATGCGTTGATGAGCGTCGAGGTCATTTGCGAACTATCATCTTTAAAAACCATTAGTTATTTAAAATAAAATTTAATATTTAAACCAATAAAAAAAAATTAATGAAATACATCGATTAAAATAAAAGTTACGAGTATTTAAATTTCTATTGTAGCACGATTCGTGTGCCACCCTGTATGTTGTTTTGTTTGCTTTTTGTCTCTCCTGCCATTTTTTCATTTATCTTCATAGGCGTGTTTGGTAACTTGAAAATTCGTACGAATTTGTACAAATGTCCACATTGTACTTTCAAAACACATAGAAAAAAAAACAAAGTTTAAGAAACTTGACCTTTTATACAGTTATTTTGTGTAATTTTTTGATGTTTTTTTATTGAGCAGTTGTCAAAGACAATTTTTAGTAGCACCTTGTTTTTGCGTCCGCCGCGTTGGCTAGTTGTGTTTTTATTTTAAAGTAATGGCTTTCACAAAAAAAATATAAAGGTAACAATTAAACAAAAAAGTGGAATTTGAACAAACTAAAATGTGGTGTATCGACAAGTCATCGCAAAATGTGATCTATTTATCATAATGCTCCCTGTATAATTTTTCCTCGGTTGATGCAACGACCTCAGTAAATGCAACAACCCCGATTTCTATTAGTTGCTATTACTGAGTTCATACTGTATATCAATAGATAAATGTGTAAAACTGCTAAAACAAACTACAGTGAGAAATTTTACTAGAGTGTAAATCAGCTCCCCGACAATGGGCCGGTATCTGAAAGGTTCCCGTTCTGCGAGTGGAGACTTTTCGATATTTTTTGTTGGAGGTATGTATCATAAATATAAGACGGACAAATCCTAGTCTGTTTGGACTTTTTTTTTATAATTGACAAGTACTTAATCATAAAACCAGCCTTTATATGTTAAATATTAACACAGTGCGAGTGTTTAGAAAGTAGAGGGAGAATTAAGAATTGCCTGTACACTGAAGTGGAGAGTCCGATAAGGAATTGCACATTCCTATTGTACGGCTAAAGAAACAATATCTACTTAACTGTTCGTCCGAAGTTTAGCTGAAGGGTATACTGATGAGCATTCCTTGCGGTCAACGTAATCGGCTATTGCCATCGCGTTGATTTTCTGAGAGACAACTTAACGTATTGAATATATTAAATTTCGGAATTAGATATACAGAGAGTTTTATTCATTTGTTAAAATATTTCAAATACATTTTTGCGTCCTTAATTGAATAAATTAGGACATGGCATTTCTGCCGTCAGAATTAATCGGGTGGTCTTATGAATTAGGAAACTCATAAAAATTCCAACAGTATCAGCTATCAATAAAACTAAAGAGACAATTTGGTGTCAAGAATCCAATTTGCATCTAAATATTAAATATTTATTCATCATAAATATAAAAAAAAAACCACAAAGAAACTGTGAAGAACAGTTAGGATTGACGTTAAAAATGCCTTTACCTACATAGTATATCGTTAATTACGTATTGCAATAATAATCGCAAACGATTTCTGCACTCGTTTCTTCGTACAACTGCCTTTTGGCGCTAGCATAGATTTTTTGATTAATGGTCTTTTCGATTGGTGATTCGAAAGAACTCTCTGAGCCGGGATCCCAATTGAACAAATAAGCACCATACCCTTTATTCTGAAGTTTAGTGAGGGTGTACGCGTATAATTAATTATGTAATTTAATCATTGTTTCTGTCCGACTGGACTCATCATCATTTTATCATCATCAACAGCCCGTTTAAAGAACTGATTTATATATAGTCTACGTATTGTAACCCTTTAGTTGGAGGGCACATATACACTATATACATTTTTGTTTGGGAGTGCCCGTGGCGCGATAGTTGTGTGTTCGCCTGTCAACCTCATGGTCACAGGTTCGATCCCTGCCGTAGTCTATGTCCTCTTATTTTTCCATTTAAAACCAATGCTAAAAATAAATGTCATACAATGAGTTGCTGGTTTACTCATTACATGCTGTTTAGGCATAGAACTAACATCATGTGATTGAGTAAAACTAGTAAACCGATAAAATATGACAAAGAATAAAAAAAATTAATGCGAATTATAAGGTAGATAGATAAATAAGACACAGAAATTTCTCCGCATTAGTTCAGCCGCCATCCCTGGAGATAAAATCTGAGACAACAACCACCTACAGTCTCAAAACATAGCGCCACACATCTTTCATATCATTCTTTCTCTTCCTTAATCTCACGCACGCGCGCGCTGTGTTGAAACAATTAAAGGGTAGTATATAATCACTTGAGCGCGTGTAGATTGTAAAAAAAAAAAAAAAAATGTGTACTAGGCTTTTCACACCAAACCCAAAACCGGGTTTTCAGCAAAAAGTTTACAAAACTCCAGAACCGTTCACACTGAACATTTACAAGTTTTCGTTTGTCATTTCAATTATTTTGGCACCACAGCCAACAACAAATATGTTGTGAATTGAAATTGAAATTACCCCAGACAGCTGTTTTTTTTTATTTTTCCTAGCAGCAACCCGTCAGCTATATATGTGATGATTAATTGAGCACTGAATGTTTCACAAGGTGTGTTTGTTTAGTTCATCTTGCAAATCCAACATGTTTTCGACAGGTTTTATTTAAAACCTGTAGTTTATCAAAACGAGTGGTTTATCAAAAATGTATGGGAAAACTTTTGTTTTCGCTTTAGGTTATCAGCCAAAACCGATAATTTCGCGAAAACCGGGTTTTGGGCTTGGTGTGAAAATGAAATGAAAACAAAACAATGACATGGCAATGCAGGGATGGGCGATGCTCATCGATGTTAGCAAAACATCGATTTTGAAACATCGGAACAATATTCACTCAAAAAAAACTGAAATCTTTAACCTTATAAAGGTTAGATCGTCGCAATCGACGGAACTGAAATTCAGCGGAACTTCACTTCACAAGTATTTGTGTGAAATTGTATGAAGTTTAGTTGCCGCTTAGTGCGAAATAGCTAATACATACTTAAAGCGAAAAGAAAATTACATTTTCAAAACAATAAAGGTATTATGAATTTAAATACATTGCATTTTTGATCGAGATTTGAACGTGCTATTATATTACACAACAATTCATTACAAAAACATCGATGTTAAATAGCATCGATGTTAAAGAACATCAATATTTTTGATTAGGTCATTTATGACATTGATGTTGTTTTTTCGATGTTAAAATCGATGTTTTTCAATATCGCTCAATCCTGTACGACATTGTTTTTGACATTGAATTCGAGTTTGACATATAGTGGGTGTGTGCTTCTAATTTTGGTTCTGACTCCAAATATAGAAATCCAGCAAATGCCTCTTCTATTCAGGAGAATAATTGTTATTTGATACCAGTCGAAGACTTTCAGAAGCATTCGGAAGCCTTTCGGAAAATCAATCGAAAACGACATTAACTAAAGATGGACGTGCAAGTAATTCCGTTCATATCCGGGATCCCAATCGAACAAGTAAACACATAATTCCCGATTCTAAAGTTTAATGTGAGTGTTGGTAAGTGCATATGTGTTAAGCGGGTAATGTCAAACGTACGTTTGTGATTATTTAATTTTCTAAACACAACCTCGTCGATACAACCTTTGTCGACACAACCTTGAATTAGAGTTTGACGTTTAGTGTGTGAGTGTGTTCAGTGTCAGTATCAAATTTTTGTTCTTTTCAGAAGAATGACTATCATTTGATACTAATCGAACACATTCAGAAGCATTCGGAAGCCTTTTTTCTCGTTCGTATCTTAATTCATAATATGGAACTCAAATCCTTTATAATTTTTTTTTAATACGAAAAGTGCTTTAACTATTAGATCTCCACCATATATGTATGTAATACTAATGATTTAAAATATATGTATGAATAATTTAAAAAAATCTTACCTGTAAAGCCCAGCTCGCCCTTCTTCCTTCCATACAGTATGTAATGTTTGCCAAAATGTATTGTACTTATTACCTTCTTCCCTCAGTCTTGTCCTCGCAACTTCGTGTGGATAGGCGATGCACGATGCAATTGTCTTCGAAGTAGCACCAGCCATCATAAACTCAAGAAAATCACGTGATGTCTTTAGATCTCCTGGATGGTGTGTACCATGATACTCCACCTTTTTATGACAAACGTTCCAAAAAACAACAAACATTAAATAAAAATGGAAAATTAATTGAAGGTATAAACATACCAATTTCGATTTGATGGCTTCATAGATAACGAAATGAACCACTGTCTCTGAGATACCAACGTAACTAGCTGTAATACCTTTATAGAAGGCCTTCACACCACCTTGTGCGTATATTCGTGCAATACATTCGCGTACTGTCATTTGAACCTTGGAATTATAGTCCAATTGTAGTCGGGTTTTGACAAACCAAATTGGATTTGTAGCTGAGGAAGCTGCAAATCCAGCGCATGATGCGCTTAGTATATGCACCAATGGTGAATCTTTTCGAACGGCGCTAGACAGGTAGAAACACATAAGGAGATGAAAATGACTTTAGTCGATAGGAATTTATAAAATGAATCAATGAACTAACCCTAAACTATTTAACATAGACTTTGTTTGGGAGTAAGTGCAAAAATAAATTGCGCGTGATGGAGCTACGCCAACGAGATTCGGACCCAATCCTTTAAAGAGTGCTCGGGGACCTTCATTTTGTACTATGTGCCTGGAAAAAAAAAGAAATCATCAGTAAAAAGTAACAAATCTATTTAAACAAAAAACTTACTTCAAACATTGCACGATGCTCATACTTTTAGCTGTTGATGAGATGCCACAGTGTGAGATGGCCATTATCTGAAATTCAATTTTATTCATTTAGTCTAATGGTTTACGTATGATGTGTGAATTTACATGGTATAATGCACACAGGAACAGAAATTAAAACAAAACAAAAACAATCACAACTAAGGAATAAAATGTACTACCCTCCGGACACCCCCAATCACCTGTGGCTGCGGTCGCTTCCGAAGGATAGTTGTACATAGTTTACGGCGTTGTTCTGGCCTGAGAAGTGCTTCACTTTGGTGTGCACATCCTGGTGTTTCTGGTAATCGCGGTGGAGACACAAAAGACGATGAACTTTGCAACCGTGTCTTAACAACTTCAAGGGGACATGTTAAAACAGCTCCGACTGTGCCAGCAGTTCTAAATTAAAGAGACAAAAAAATATAATTTAATTAAAATGACAAAATTTGTTTGTAAATAAAAGTACACCACTAAAAAAAAAAAAACATTCTTAAAGTAAAAAAAAAACATAAAAATAGGGAAAGCGAAAACAACAAATTGCACATGTTATCATGAACAATATTAGTTTCTCAAAATAAACTGTTTTGGTTACTTAACGTGCGCCCACCGCGCCGGTACTCGGGCAACACTTTTAGAATTCAATTCTTGTTGTTTTCTTTTTGAGTTGATTTTGTGTAAGTGCCAACACTGTGGGCAAGAAAACAAGCAAATTCAGTTGGTGGAAGAAAACTCATATAGACAAACTATACAGCAATCTTAAACACATCGTAGGTTTAAAGATAAAAATCTTGTAAATTTTTGGAATCATATATCATCTTAACGATGATCCCAATATTATCCGCTTAAATATCCGGATATCCGAAACTGATGATTTTTTTAAATTCGATTCGGATATATGTAAATCTTGATCTGGCTATCCGACACTATCCGGGTATTGTCAGATTTCAGCTGTCTAATGGCGTTTTTATTTGGCAATCCGGAATTCTTCTCCGATCCGGGATCCCAACTGAACAATTTTGTGTGATTCTGACGATTCTGAATTTTGATGAGATTGTATGTGTGAAAATATTTGTGTACGTGAGAATATTGAAATTCAAAAAAAATGTTAGTTGCGGAATTATGATACAAAAAATGGTAAAAGTCGAGTTTGACGTTCAAATATATGAATGTGTGAGTGCTTCTGGTTCTGATTTCAAATCCAGAAGCAAAATTCTCTTCTTTTCAGAATTAGAACTGTCATTTTTTCCCAAATGAACGTTTTCAGAAGAGTCCGGAAGGCTTCTGGATTGCCAAATAAAAACGACATAAGTTATGTCGTTTTCGATTTAATGTTCAGAGTTACTCTTTTTACTCCAAATTTTCCAAATTCTATAGAAATTAAACATAAGCAGTAAAAATCGAAAACGAAAAAAAAAATTCAACATTTCCGCATATCCGAACTTATCCGCGTTGAAGAATATGTTGTTTTCGATTGGCTGTTCGGAGTTACTCTTTTTACTCCGCATTGTCCATATTCTATCTATCGGAATGGAACATAAGGTGCGTTTTTTTCCAAACCCCTGGATAATTGGTTGAACAAAACGATCACGGGGCTTACTAAAAAAGCTTGGCAGCAGTGTTCCATTTGAAAGAATGAAAATAATGAAAAGAATTTGGTAGCATGCACAGTTTTTATTATCTCCAAAAGCTAAGCCCCGGGAATTCAAACCCCGGGGATTGTTGTTGTATTTAGCATGAAAATTGTTAATCCCATTTAGAAAAAAATACGCCTATAAGGAGTGGAAAATGAGTAATTCCGAATAGCCAATCGAAAACGACATTAATTGTGTCACCCCTGATTGTTTGAAGATTCTAAAATTATTATCAAATTACCCAGTGGCATCAAATCGAATGATTTGTGAAATTCTGTAAATGATGTTGTAACCCAATCAACTGACTAACTTTTCATATTTTGTTCGAGGTTTTGTAAAAAAAAGATCCAAATTTTATTTTTCTTTAATTTTGAAATTGATTTCGTGGTTATTGACAAATTTTGACACACAAAATGTCATAATACTAATACAATATAAAATGCTTTCAACGATTACAATCAAACATCATGCGATGTGTTGTAAAAGATTTTCTATACATAAGGGGTTTTCACGATCTGGTGTACCAAGTCTTGTATAATTGTAAAATTTTATTTTTTTTACCACAGACTGTGAACACACCTTAACTAATCTGTAGCAACACTGAAGCAAATGTCAAAATCTGTTTCACAATTGTTCTGAAGAAGTCTTAGTTTATGTTAAAAAAATCTTACACTCTTGTATTTTTCTGTTACAATAGGGTTCGGGTATTGTAAAAGTGTAAAATTGTAAGACTTTGACATTCAGTATATTTTGTTATTGTAGTGCTACACTTTTACAATGATACAAGACCAGATACATCGGATCGTGAATACCCCTATAATTTTTGACAATTGCGTAGTCGTAAAAATTGTTAACGAAGATTTTACGGCGCGCACGAACACCCTTAATACGTAAATACTATACTATGGTAAGGCTAGTGTTCAAAAACAATTCCAATTTTCAAAAAACTATAAATTGTTAATGGGTTTAAGATGTATAAAACGCTAAAAATATAATTGGCAAATATACAAAGTTAGGGCTCTTATGTCTGTTTAGCTCAAAAACAAAAATATGCCAACATGTTTTCAAAAAATGAGGAATTTCTATAATATTTATAATTTCTGCCGCAGCCGATTCAACAAAACAACGTAAATTTACCCTATTTTTAATGTTATTTATAGAAATAAATTAATGATTGCGAGGCATTTTAAAATTCTGTACTATTTCTTGTAAGGACATTTGTTGACATTTTGTTTCTTTGGCTTGAAATATAGTTTTATAGTTAGGGGTTGAAGGCTAACAAAATAAATATTTTAAACACTCTAAAACGCCAATTAAATTATGGCATATATATTTAACTTTTTTTAAATTTTGTTTTCAATTTTATCTTTGTTTTTTTTTTTTGTCTAATTATGCACAAGCAATACTATCGGCTTTAAATAAACATCGTATCAGTAATGGTTTTCTGATAAAAAAAATATTTTCTTAGCAAAATGTACGATTTTTTACAAATATTGTAAGCACTACGAAGGTAGGTACCAATTTAATTTTCCAAAAGCTTTTTTATAACTAAGCAATTATTTTTATAAATCAAGGACTTAAAAAAAATAAAAACGGCATATAAATGTTTCATATTCTCGTGAATACCTACTTTTCAGGTCTGTTATTAAATTCTATTTTTACTTGCGATTATAGGTACTATAAGGCAAGTAATGCATTTGTCGAAAAAAAAAGTTTTGAGATAACAATCAAACATGGCATTACGATGATAGCGAAGACGAAAACAGACGGTATAAGAATTCTGTTCGTCTGTCTGCATATATATATGTATAGACACCTACAGACCAAACTAGTGGGCCGAATTGCTTCAAACTTGTTATATAGAGTTTTTTTAGGTATTGTACAGAGGAGAAATTGAATTTTTTTTGGCCCAAAAGTAAACGGTACCTGTCATATAACCGTTACGTTAAATCCTGTTTTTTTCGAAAACGGCTCAACGATTTTGATTTAAAAAAATCAGTGCAGCTTTTAAGGTACGACTGATCATATATTTAAAAAAAATGTCTAAAAACGGTACTTTCCATAGGACCGTTTTTTTTGCTTTCGACTACCTCATAAATATCTTAACCGATTCTTTCGAAATTTCACACATATATAGGTGTAGGCAGACCAATTTATAATGCAGACCAATATTTTTAATTAATATTTTTTGTATTTTTAAAAGCATTTATATTTTTAAATTTATATTTTGAAATTAATTTTACAGTTATATGTATTTGTTGAATACCTATGAATTGGCGTTTTTGATTTTTAACATTTTTTTCTCATAAATTCAAATTTATCCAAGAAATAAAATGGCGTAATTTTTTTGAGCTTAAATTAGTTTATGTATTTATTTCAGAATAGTTAATTATTTTTTCTTTGATTAGGCCGATTATTAAATATTTAATATTGTCTACCAATTTAAACAAAAAATTAAAGAAATTTTTTATATATAAAAAAATTAAGTACAAAACGACATTAAAAATATGTTTATATTTTTAATAGAAATCTTTTGCATACGATGTGATCGAACACATAAGAGCAAGTACATGCGATCCAGTCGTGCATTTAATTTTTTAAGAAAACCAATACACGTTTTATTTTTTTGTACCGTGCGTAGGTTATAAACTTTGTTTTTGAAATGCCGCATAGTTGCCAGTTGATCTTGCGACCAAAACACGAAATTGTTCTATGAACAGAATCCGCGCACATAGAGTATGCTCTGAATTTGTTCGGAACAGAGCGAGTTCCGAACCCTCTGGTTTGGTTTTTTAATACATTTGAACTCTTAGCTGGCATTAATTGAAATTTTGTTAATTAACTCACTTCCATATATTATTAGTTGTCTTATTTCTGCCATTCCTGTTCCAGACCTACAAATTTGGTAGTTTTGGGCAAAAAAAGGTGCTCGTTAGAGAATATAATCATGGCGATTAGTGAATTCGGCGAATGAGATATAGCCACAATTTAACTAATTTTAGCAATTGATGCTATTAGTGAATCCATCAAAAGAAAATTGAACGAATGTCGGTAACACATTACCTACCCCACCGACATTTTGTTCGACCAATTTGGTATTACTGAACCCGCACACCTTTCGCACTCCATACAAACTTTCTCATTTTATTTCCGCGCCAATTGTGTCGCGAATCTTTGTATTGATGTGCTTTTTGTCCAAAAATCATAATGCATAGCACAAACATTTATGTAAAAATTAGAATATTCATATTTTGGGAGAACAGAGTGGATGCATTGTTTTTTTATTTTTATGTTAACAAATTAAATATGTTATTCTCTCTCTTTTTATTTTGTATTTGTATTACTCTTTGTTTAATTTCTCTTATCTGTGAATAATTATTTTTAAAATTATAAACGTCTTTATATTATTTTATTTTATTTACTTCGACTTTATTTTTTATAATCTTTTGCGGACAATAAGGATTTTAAATTTGAAAAAAATATTTAACTAAATAAAAATCGACCACGAATTTGTTCATTCAACAGATTAATTTGTTTTCTTTTCTTTTACTACAATTTAAGATTGCGTGTGACGTTTAAGATGTCGACAAATGACAGCAGTGACAATATAGTTCTGAAAAGGGAAGGTAGTTTATAAATCGATAGTACAGTTCATTCGACGAGTTCACTAATTAAAATAAACGCGAAAGCGAATCTACCGCGAATCTCTTCAGCTTCCAGGGAGCAGAAAATTGCGAATTCACTAATCGGCATGAATATTTAAAGAGAAACAAATTTTAAACAAACAAACATAAAAAATATAAATGTTGTGGTGACGTTAAAAATTAGCAAGAAATTGTGCTAAGGCCGTTTCAGACTTTACGAGAGAATTTCATCCCCACTGTTTAAAATTTGATGAGCTGCCAATTTCTGCCCCAAAAAAGTCTGGATAAGACATCAGAAACTCTGCACTAAAAAAGAAAAAAAAAACGCATAAGGTGAACGGACAAAGACCAAACTGTTGTAAAGGATTTTGAACTAGATCTTCTTTAATACTTCTTATGCGTCATTTGGTGCCACATCATCTTGCCAAGAAAATGTGTATCGATTACTAACGCTGCAGCTGGAATAGCAGTCAAAATATTAAATACACACACATTGTATGTTACTAAACCCCAAGTTAGCATTCAAAAATCGAACCATAGCTATCCGGATAGGTTGGTGTTTTTGTAATCCCGTGTAAAAACAGCTCGGACACAGCTGATATTAAATGTGAGAAGCTGTACAGCTGCATAGTCCATAGTGACCTCATAAAATATAGCACGTACGACATTTTTTAAGAACTATTCCAGTTACTGTTTCAGTTTCAGCACCAGCCAGTACGGAAAAATAAACAAAATATGAACACGTCCCACAAGAGAGAATCCACAAATTACCGATTACATTAAGGACTTTGCCCATGAGAGCAGAGCGACCAACGACCGACGAAAAAAAGAATAAAATCCATTTAAAACAATTTACCAAACTTAATTCTTCACAAATTCTAAACAAAATTGTATAAATATAATTTATATTAATGTTTAGACACAAAAATTTACTTTTTAATAAATTTGAGAAAACAATATTGGTTTTCGCGAATAGCATCTGATTGTTAGGAACAGTCAAAGTCTATTCGCGTTCCACATACCATCAACCCTTCGACGAATAAATTGTTCGCGCGCGTCTAACCTCAAAATCAATCTTACAACGTGTATTCGTGACGAACAAAATTAAAACCATGTGAACGAAATGTCAAAATGGACGAATATTCGTTCATCTCATGTGTATAGTACTTTAGTGTTGAACGCTTTGCGTAATACTAATGGCCTTTTCGATTCGACGTCCGGAAGACGTTCTCCCAATAAAACACTCCGAAACAATTTGACTGATTCTGAATTGTATGTATCACAGTATTTGTGAAAATTAAATTTTAAAAAAATCACATCGGCTGAAAACAATTTCCAATACACTTGATTTCAATTTAGATACACATTTTCTTGTATCAATAATAAATATAACTTGCTTCTTTTTATGTTATTTTACCAGAAAAGTAGTTTAAATTCAATAAACACATGGAAATTACACAACAAATCAAGCCGATAATTTTGACATTTTAATTATGTGAGTGTATTAGTGATTCTGTTTTCGATTCTGAAATGAAATCCAGAATCGTTTTCTGTTCTGTTTAGGCGCCAGTTATAGCTTTCATTGAAACTCATCATTGAAAACTTTGACTATCAATTCTGAGGCACCTAAACAAATAAAACTGATGTTGTTTTGGTAACAAAATGAAGGTATAAAAGGTTTATAATATTTTTTGTCAAAAAAATATTTTATTTGTTTTACCACTTTCTTGTAAATTTACTTTTGATTTTTCAATGGTCATTGAAAATGCTTTTCATGATTGAAAAATCAAAAGCGAATTTACAAGAAATTGGTAGGGCAAATAAAATATTTTGTTGACAAAAAATAATATATATCTTATTGCCTTCATTTTGGTACCAAAACGACATCAGTTTTATGTGTTTAAGTGTCTCAGAATTGATAGTCAAAATTTTCAATGATGAGTTTCAATGAAAGCTATAACTGGCGCCTTAGAGTAACAACTGTCATTTTGTGGGGGTCAGAACAGTTCTGGACGGCCAATCGAAAAGGCTATAAGTTAACACGGTTATTTTTTGGCGTTCAAAGCCTTGTAAAATAAAGGTGGAGTTTACAAAATTCGAGATATTAATATTAGAGTTACCGAAGATTAAATATAATTGAATAATAAACTAAGTTTACAACTACAGGTAGGCCTCGCTTAACGCGTACCTCTTTTAACACGGCCTCGCTCTAATACGTTTCACTTTTTGCGAACAATTTTCGTTTAACAGCTTTAAAAGCCTCGTTCTAACGCGGTATCGGAAACAAAAAAAATTTGTTGTTCTTATGTTACATTTACGTTGTTTGTAGAGATATTGCATATTTGTTTTCAAATTCATGCAAGTTATTCATATTTATGCGTACTGTTTTTTTTTTAATATGAATGAACCGAAATAGAGACTTCCGCATTACTAATGGGAGTTTCGTTTAATAAATTTATATTTTGATCTATAAATTAGCTAGAGGTATTAGCTGGCAAATATTCACTCGAACGTTGTTTTTAACTTCAAGTTTGTAAGTCCGAAAATGAGCTTGACGAATAAAATAATTCACTTAAAACTGCTTCCATTTGAACTAAAACTATTTTAATTCTTTCTTGCAACCGAAACAAATTATTATCAAACAAGTCCTTGTCAAACTGATGGCTGTCCATTTTGATGCAAATTGGTATTAGTAAATGAGAGGTAGATCTGCCGAAAAATCCAGATCTGCAAAATTTATTTTAAATCAAAAAATAAATCAATTTTTTTGGCCAATCGAAGGCAAAAATTGTCAAAATCAGTTTTTTGACGGATCTAAATAAAAAAAAAATTGATTTTTGTTACCAAACGAAAACCCCAAAAACCAAAAACCACAAAAAAAACAACATTGATGCATTGCCAAAAATGCCACGTATGGATTATTTAAGCAGTGATAAAGAATGATCAGTTTAATGTTCAGTTTAAAAGTGTTTTTTTTTTTTTTTTTTTTTTTTACATTTTATGAAGTTTAAATTTCCAGCAAAAAGCAGTTATGTTTTATGTTTTATGTTTTTGTTTGTTCATTTTATGTAAGGTTCCAATTTCGATAAATAAAATTCTAAAAAAAAATATGTTTGTGTGTTTTTTGAAATCATGGAACGTAACCTCCTTTTTTGCATAGGCTTCTTGTATCGTTTAACACGATTTCGATTAACACGGAATTCTCCAGAACGTAACTCCCGCGTTAAGTGAGGCCTATCTGTATTACATTTCAGAAATATCTGCAGTAATACAAAAAAATACAAAAAATACTTTGAATGTACTCGTACATACCTATTTGTGTACCTAAAACTAATAATTTTGTAGATACTGTAATTTCGTATTAAAAACTTACAGTCTTGAGTTGAAGGGCAGGTAAAACAGATAGCAATCAAAACAAAAAAATGAAACTGATTATAGAGTTATCTCTCATCGTTATCAAAATGCAAGCCGCCAACAGCTACGCAACGTGATGTAGGTATGTACACATTTTATTATTATTTTTACTTTATTATATTTACTTTACCTAAAGCTCAAGATGTTGGCTCCCTGCAAAGTGTTTACCCACTTATAGCCGGTAAAAATGTTACAAAAAAAAAACATGGGGTAAAATACATATATATATACGAAAAAGTCATCAAACCATTGAGCTTATCAAATATTAATAAACGAAACATGATCCAACCATGCCGGCAAACCCTCCTCAATCTTCATAATTTTAAAACAAAAAAATTATATCAAAACAAATATTAATTTAATAATAACCAAACAAAATTTTAATATTAACTAAAATGTACTAGGCCAGTTCGTTTCGCATGCTGGCTTGGGCAGAAAACCGGTTTTAAGTGGATTTCCTAGAATAACTGAGATAACCTCAAATCTGGAATCATGCGATCTGAAAAGATTAATGATGTGAACTTTAATATTAAAGTTGATTAAATGGGATGCATTAAGTAAATCGCTGAGCATGCACATTCATTGTTTTTGTAATAATTTTGTTTTTATTACAATGACCAATTTTATATTCAGTAAACAAAAACATTTAAATAGTATCATTTTTTGCTGAACAAGATAAAATTGTCAGTTTATGCATACTTATAACTAAATGAAGATGAACAATTCCATTTTACGGTAATTTCGCAAAATGAACTAAAAAGTTGCAAAACCTTTATAAAAAATAACAACTTTGTTATCGTTCATGACTGGAATAATTATAAATAAAACTTAAAATAGACTTATAGTTGGTAGCCATCGGTGTTACGTAAGTTCAATTTGCAGCAACAATTGCTGATGATTGAAATTGATTGTACAAGTTTTTTTCTCGTTTTGTTTTGTTTTGTTTTATTGAATTGCAGAATTAAGGAGGACAGGTTCGTATGTTTTTTAATAAATGCATCAAAAAAAGTTATATTTTCTGAGAAAAAGTAGATAGGTAGTGTTTTAGGATTGAATTTTTTTATTTTTTTGAAAATACATACGAGTATCACCCCTATTGTGATTATCAATTGCAAATTGATAGTTGATGAATCCTGAAATGTAATATTAAACCACCTAATTAATACGAGTTTTGGTCATGGATCATTATCTTAGACTTTTGAGACTACAAGAAAATCGATAATAAATAATGAATAGTTGTGCAGTTTGTTAATAAATTGAGGTTTTAAAACCAAATTTCAGTATTTATCAATGATCAATTGATATTTGGCAATGACAATATGGCCCTTAGTGTCAGATATATAGCCAGAAATGAAGAGCATTTGATGAGTTAAAAACTAGTACGTAAGTAGGCAAGTAATATTCATTTATTGATAACTTTGAAAGAAAGTTAACATATTTTAAATGAATTTTTAGCTATGGCTTTGCCGTCAGCTCGATTGGCAATAAATATTTTTTTTTAATTTATAGTTTCGGTTTTAAAAATTTAACATGAAATGAAATAGTTTACTAATTAAATTCTGTTATTAATTACATTCTGTATTTATAAGCTCTGTTTAAAAAGAAATATAGATTTTTCTAATTTTGGCCGTGATGGGATATCTTACAGTTTCTTGCATCGTAAAGTTTTTTTTAAGGACTATTAACATGAGAACGACCAACGACCAACTAATAAACGAATGAATGTAATTTAAAACAATTTATACTAATTGTATGGTTAAAATATAATTTATATTAATGTTTATTTTTTTTAAATTGAAATATATGCCTGTAAGACCTAAGGTATTCTAAATGCAAGCTGAATTGCACAACACTAGTTAGAAGAAAGAGAATGATAGGAAAGACTTTTTTGTTGGCACAGTGGATTTGAGAACCAGGTATTGACTATCTCATGGGCGTCATCCAATTAAAATTAGAGGTATAGGAAAGAATGCGCCTTGAGTGAGGATCGAACCCACACGTCTTAGTTTGCAATCAAGCACTTTATCCACTGCGGCATTGCCACCAACAATCTACTATAATTTGCTTTGTATTGCCAAAATATATATTGGTCGTCGAGAATTGCATTCTGATTCTTATGAACTGTCAAACGTTACTCGCGTTCCACATACCATCCACGCTTCAAACGATAAATTTTTCATGCGCGATTAACCTCAAAATCAGAGACTATTAATAGTAAAACGTCATTCGCGAGGAATAAAAATCCATGTGAAAGAAATGTCAAAATTGACGAATATTTGTTAATTCGTTTCTAGTTAGTCGATCTCATGTGAATAGTTTTTTAGAGTGGGAATCTTTCAAATATATTTTTTAAGGAACTATAATAATAACAATGATGGTGCGGTTTTCTAATAGGGACATCTGTCCGCTATCGGCTTCCTGTTGATGTGTAAGATCTCTCCTTTCGCTTTTTTGCAATCTATGGGAGTGATTTCGTAAGAGAATGAAGAAAGTGGGTAACGAAAATGCGTCTGTCTGCTTGTGTGTAAGTCGATCTACAGGCTAAGCGGCTGAAACGATTTTCTTGTGTGGGTAATAAAAGCGCTGGTCATTTCAATGCAATTGATGAACAGAAAAACCTGCATTGGGTTGGCTCTGATCATGTGGACTCGATGGTGTGATGCGCAGTGCGTTGGCTTCTAAGCAAAGCTTGGTCATGGTTCAATACACGATGAAGGCACAAGAAGTTTTTCAATTAAAATTAAAAAGTAGACCAGCACGACTAGAGCAAAGTAATCTGATGATCGACCTTGGCAAGTCGTGGAATAGCTATAATTCCAGCCAAAAATAATTGAGAAAAACTTGGTGGTAGCACACTCAAGTTGTTGTTGGTCATTCAAAGTCATGAAACGATTTTCTTTAAGCTACTTAAGCGGCTTAAGTGATTGGCTCCATTCTTACTTTAAATCTATGCTTAGCCCAAAAAAAAAAAACAATGTAACATTAAAAAACAGTAACGGACAAGTTTTTTTGTGCTAAAAATGGTAAATCAAAGGAATTTAACGATTTTGATTTTTAAAAAATTCAGGCAAAATAAGGTACCAAAATTACCGAAATTGTTTGAGGGGATTCTGAGAAACATTTGTAGCGTAAGTACCGTTATTTAAGGTATTCATTTTAATACATTAGATTCTAATTGAATAATGAACAGCTAGGTTCTTAGTAATAAGAAAATCGGCCAACACGTTTCGAGATATTCAGTTTAAAACAAATTGATGTTTTTTGTTTAATTCAACAAAAAAATTAATATTAGAGCAAAATACCTTTAATGCCTTCTAGACCTTCTTACATGAAATAAAATCGATTCAACTGATCTAGGAAGCTCGAAAATTAAAAAAAGTTTTGTACAAAAATAGTTTCAGAACTTATTTCGAGATATATAAAATATTTTTTAATCGTTACAAAAACTCTGGCTGGATGTTTGAATCAATCTAGCTATCTGGTTTTTGCGTGCAAAGAAAGGGGTTTTGACCAACCTATAGAATGATCAAGCACAGTGCGAGTATGAATTAGGGAATTAAAGGATTTTAAACGAGATACCGATAACGATACGACTAAGGAAAGAATCTCTGTACTTACATGCATTAGTACCAAAATGTATATATATCGGAAGTAAAAAAGGCGACCCCAATTATCAACAAAGTTTTTGTTTTCTAATTTTTTTCAGAAACCATACAACAAAATTTGTGTTGATATCAGTTCAAAAATTAATTTTTAATCCAACGAAGAAATTACTCATCGAAATGAAATGCATGAATATTCGATAAGAGAGCTTGATCATAAACCTGGTCATAAGCTTAAGAAATATCAAGTGCAATAAAACTAATTATATTGTACGAGTTTATATGTACATAGTAAAGGGTTATCCATTTTGCGGTTTCAAAAGTATAGGGCTAGAATTCGACATCTGTCAAACTAAGTTGTTAAACCAATTTTTTTTTTCAGTTGAAAGTCTGACATTTACGAAAATGGATCGCTTAACTATCGCACAACGCATAAAAATTTGTTAAAACCTACTACAAAAATGGTGATTCTGCAACAGCCACATATCGTGCTTTAAGAGGGGATTATGGTTTACTTAATCGTCCAACTACGCAAGCAATTGGCAAAATTTTGAAGAAATTCGAAGAGACTGGGTTGGTTAAAGATATTGTAAGGCCTGTGCATCATCGTTTCGCTCGTACCACTGAAAATAAACGACACTCTTTTAAACACATCTCCTCTCTTCCAACTTATTTTCTGAACGAACTTGGTGTTTTTGACGAAGTATCAAGTTCCTTATAACTTCTGTCGGAAATCTGTTGTCTAAGAGTATTTGCGTAACTTTTTCTTCGTTAGCGGAGTGAAATTTTCGGTCACTCAACCCAAGAACTTTGTTTATTAAGTTCGACGCAGTGTTTATACGAATGTGCTTGGCTTGATTAGATCGGTAATTGACAAGTCGCCCAGATGCCATATCTTTCTGGTACCAGTCGAAATAAATTCGATCATTTTTGCGGTAGACCTAAACGCTATCGATCTGTTTTTTTCCCTCTCTACGGTGAATTGTATTTTTTCATTAAACTGGTTAAAGGATCGTAAGACATTTTAAATTTCTTCTCTATCCACAATCGGAAAGATATCATCAACGTATTTTGCTATAAACTTAGGTTTGTAGCTTAGTTTAAAACATTCCTCGAGTAAGAAATCTAAAACCAAGTCCGCAATCGTCGGTGAAAGAGGATTTCCCATTGGCATTCCGTGTACTTGTTTGTACAAATTGTCCTTAAATTGCAGGAGTTGTTATCTTTGAGGCAAAAATTGAATAAGTCGATAAATTTGTTTTGGCTCAGCTTCGTATTTTTAGCTATAATTTCCCATTTCTTTTTAATAATGTTGATTGCAAGCTGAACAGGGACATTAGTAAAAAGAGAAACAGCATCATAAGAAACCAAAATATCGTTTGTCAAGTACAAAATCTTTTGCTTTGGATTTAAACTCCAACGAATTTTTTACAGAGTGAGGAGTTTTTTTCGTGACACACTGTAATATTTTATCCAGATACTTTGGAAAGTTCGTAACAAGGAACTTTCATCGATGACGTTATCGGCCGGAGAGGCATGTTTGGCTTGTGAATTTTTGGTAAACCATATATTACAGGTGCTGTGTAGTTAGTCATAATTGTTTTTTCCCTATCATCCATCATCTTATTGGTGTGCAACCATTTCACAAATTCATTATTTTTATTTTGTAGAGTGGTGAGGGGCTTGCGCTTGCCACCCTGTATGTAGAGCGGTCAGACAGTAGTTCCATCATCTTGTCTTCATAGTCCCTCTGGTTTCTTCAAAGTTTTTGGAGATTTTAGCATTCCACACCATCATTGCAGAGCGCATAATGACTGTTGCGATCACTCTCATGGATCCACCGTTGTTATGCAGAACTAAAATGGCTTCGCATTGGTCTTTAATGCAGTTCTTGGCTCTTCCTATTTCTAAGTGGCATATTTAAAAATAAAAAGTGCCTAAAATTTAAAAAATTATTCTCAGATAAAAAATCTCACCAAAATCTTGACTTCCTTAAGCTAATAATAAATGTTTTTGAGCTTTTATTCAAAATGTTCCTATTTTTATGACCAGCATATTTTGTAGTTGTAATCTACTAAGTGCATAATATTTACAAATACCTTCTGCTTAATCACAAGATCATACGTTGAGTAGATTGACAATATGTTACAATAACGCACCAATTTGTTTACATGTTCACCTAACTAATGTGCAAGATACAGTATTACCTAAAAGTAATGAGTGCTCCTATTATTTTGTCCGTGTCTGTAGATTAGGGTTCAAACTTCAGTAGACATTAAAAATCATCATATATTTTGACCGGTTGTAGTTATATAATAGTTAGATTTCGCCAGAAAGCCATGCTTAGAGAACGACCTTACTATGATGTGAGAATCAACTAAAGAAGTGAAGATGAGAGTCAAGAAATACCTGAAAATTGTAGCACTGAAGCTGTACTCAAAAAGGAATTGCTGTACGTACTGCACATAAAAAGTCAATGTGGATGAAAATCCTCTCAAATGGTGGAGTGTTTATCAAGAAGAATTTAAGATATTATGCGTGTTTTGGTGAGAAAAAGAAACTCAGTCAGTCAAAATGTACCAAGATATACAACAACAAAAACCCACTGGGATCTACATTACCTTTTTACTCCAGTGAAATGTTACTTGACATTATTCGTTTGTGCTGCTCAAATTTAGAGGGCGCTGATCTAATTTTGTGTATTTGCTATGTTGGTAAACCTGATAATAGATTACAATAGATGTGTTCGATTTTTGATCTTTAGGGTTGTCACGCACGTGACTTTTTAAGGCGGAGTTTATAAAATAGTTATTTAGTGTTAACTCATTTTCCATTGGGGGATTCACATGTAATATAATTTTTTACAACATTAATCGTTTTGTATTATCATAATTGTACCATATTATGAATTAGCTAAAAACATGCATTACAAAAGATCTTGCACTCTATCGAGATCACGTTTCATGATCCAAAGATGTAGTTCTGGGGATTGTAGTGTAGTGCAAAGAAAAGAAACAAAATTTACATGAAAAATAAACACACACAAGGAAAAAGAGATGGAAGTTAAGCGCTGTTGTCACTATGCTATGCATTGTTTTATTTTCATGAGACGGAGCCCGAATACACTATTCGTTTTTTCGGTTGTCTCGTCTTTATTAGGAAGAAACGAAAGCACAAATGAAAATTTCAACACTTTTTATGGTTGAAATTGAATGCATGTATATATTTATTGAGATTTTCTTTCATTTACATAGACCTTTTTACATTTTGTTTTACTTAACTATAGATATATCTATTTGCCGACTTTGAATTGGCCGCGCTACACAAATCTTATTTTTATTGTTATTTTTTCGATTTAACAACTTCAAGTAATGTATTTTACTATTATATTAAACTGAATAATATTTTTATGCGTCCACTCAACGGTTGAACTTTGATGTTTCTGATTTGACAACCGCAATGCTCCTTTCGAGCTTTGTGAGCTAGTGATCTGCTCTGAACGAAAAAAGAAAAACGCCACTTTGAGACTACATGTTTGAATTTAACTTATCTTCATGTCAAACGAACAACAATCAGAGGGACCAACCCTTAAATACTTAAACAAGTAGAAAGACATTTGCTGTAGATCGTTTTTTTTTAATTAATTTTAATTCACTGTGCTATATTCTCACCAAAACACACCTATTATCACGAAGATTTTTATCCACTCCACCAGAAAGTGTACCTAGCGAACAATTATTAAGTAGCACGGGTTTAATTTACGAACCTCTGCGTAACCGGTTTGAAGCAGAGAAGGCAGCAATATTACTTTTTATGAAGTATAATTCACCTATTTTATATATTATATTAATAAAAATATTAATAATTACTATATTATTATTTTAATTCATTATTTAATTACTTTTTTATATAAGATAATATAACATTCGCATCCGCATCCGGGGATGTGTGCCTTCAAAATACCGCATCCGCAGTCGCATTCGCGGATTGGAAAAAATCCGCACCCGTAACACTCCTGATAGTCTACATTATTTATGGTTTGCATGCAAATTAACCTGTTTAGGGCAAATTCATTCATATTGGAATTTCTGGCATACAAGGCATCAAGCAAAGCTATATGGAATAAATTGGGCCCCTAACACCGCATAATGCATTGGCTATTATATACGAGTGCCTCTGTAATTTGAACAATCCAAGTTTGTTGGACCGCTCTTGATAAAGCGGTAAATCGTGATATTCTAAGTTAGATCCAGGTATCAGTTTCACTCTTTTGGAAATAGATGTCTGCAAGTATGGCTGAGTTCATAATTGTAAGATATTTTCGGTAACTCTACCGTAACGTTACTTTAAAACTTTTATGAACACAAAATATACAGTATCATTTACCCATTGAAATTCATTGATATTTTTGTCGAAAAGGTCCAACGTCGCGTCGGTCGTCGGGAGTTTCATTTCAAATGGAGAGGAAGACAAATATTTTTAATATTTTATTTTGTGTTTTTTTTTTATTTTGTGTTTTAAACGGATCGAATTTAGGAAATGTGCATCTTTTTTCAATGATAAAAAGAAAACAAACTATTAATCGCAGAAGAAGAGTGCTATTGATTTCTAAAATTATTTTGCAAACTAACGTTAAGGCAGATTCCGAATGAAAATAGATTTTCTAAGAACAATACACGAATATCTGAAGACGTTTTTAGAAATCATTTTCGTATGACTTCGTCGAAATCTTCAAATTGGTCCAATTCTTTTGATCAGGGTATGCCCTGAAATATTAGAGTAATATTTATTTACTATTATTTAATAAAAAGTTGATCATAACAATAGAATATTGTAAGAGATGTAAAAAACAAAAACATAAGCATTACATTCTTGCTTGTATACTTTTGTGAAACAAAAAATTGATAGATACAAGTTTTACTGTAGTATTGCAGTGTAACTACATTAATTAACACAAGTGATACCAATTTTTTACAGAAATATTACTAGTTTTATACATTAATGAACGCGATATTGGTAGTGTTGCTGTATATTTACAATTATGAACTCAGCCTATATTGATATTCGTCTTCATTGGGATTAATTCCAAGTAACTTTCTATATACCATTTCAAATTTGCCGTTGGATGGCCTGTGACATTTTTGGAATGACAATCTATCCGTTTCCGTTTTTATAGCAACTAATGGGTCAAAAACTGCTGAAGGAGTAACGAGATCGCCCAAATTGTCGAAAAAGTTTTCTACAACTGATTTTCTAGTTCTTGCCAAGCTGAGGCATTCACAAGGAAAATGAGAAGATCTCTTCTTTAGGTCTTCTTTCTGGCACCGACTATACAGGTCAGTTTAGCTATGCAAATATTCTGCTTAATTAGAAAGATTCAATGGGGTTAATGTGTTTGTTGCGCTGAGCACAACAGTAATAACCTGATACGACACCACTAGTTATGAGTTTGGGACTAATGAGCAAATGGGTTTCACCGCCAACTGGATATCTATATGTATATGAAGATATCAATACTATTATTGACTGTTTCGCATGATGCAAGACTCTTTGTAGTCATGATCTATTTAAGTGTGGTTAATATTGACGACATTACTAATCTCCCACGTGTCATAATAAGCTCCAAATAGTTTAGCGAGTATTATGAACGTCCCCTATAGATGAATGTGACGACAAAATAGGCCTTCTCTGGTATAAGTGTGTCAATTCCTGAAAGTCACATAAGTGGCCAGTTATAGCGATCAAGAAAACGTATCAGGAAAAAAGTTCTAATAGATAATTTATGATGTTTTCACGCGTTATAAAAAACAAATGCTACACTTATCCACGACAAATAACTCATAGAATTATTTCTTCAAAAAATATTTGCAATAGAACAATTATTTTTTTGTTAAAAATGTATTTATTTATTTTTTTGATGAAAATTAATTCTTCAGGCCAGCTGATTGCCATTTGATACAAAGTGGAACAAGTCATTCCAATGATTTGAGTTCCAATTTATCTCGTTCCACTGACAGAATTGTAGACGAAAAACTTTTTCGTGTTTATTTCAATCAGGAAAACTTGATGGGATACTTTCAGTGATGCTTACCAAATGATGTAATTTTTGGTAAGTATATATTTGCTATATAAGCGACCATCAGGAAAAAATATTCACTTTCATACTCTTTCATATTTTCCTGATGCGTTTTCCTGACCGCTATAACTTGCCTTTAAGCTAACTGACGTTTCAATTCCATTTTAGTTTCGCTTCTCATTGAAGTCCAAACTTGGATAATTAAAATTCTTACTTCATAATATTCCAACATCATTTGTTTATTTTCAAAATGAGTTCAACTTAAAACGAAATTTTAATTCGTTTTGATTAATCTACATTATTAGTATCGTTTATAAAATGTATATGTTTTTTTCGCTTGTAATTATCTTATAATTATATTTTACTTTAAAACGCATAGCTTAACTCACTAATCTAAATTATTTATGTGTTCCTATATTGACAAATGACCTACGACAAGATTACCTTCAAACAATATTTATTTACGACCTATAAAAGCCACGAATACATTTTAATTTAAGCCTCCTTACCAATAAACAGGAAGTTGATAACAATGGACGGTTATTAAACTTTTATTAATTCATCATTACCCCTTTTATTTAATAGCTGCAAATTACTTAACCTCAACCTATAAAATAATATAAAGATTGAAAACAGGGCTCTTTTTTTTATGACCAAATTTTATGGGACAATATTCATTGCAACTAACTGGAAATCATTCATGGAAGTTATTTATTATGAAAACAGAAAGGGTTTGGTATGATGAGATTGTAAGTTATATTACACAATTTAAATGACAGTAGTGAAACTATCTATACTACGTAGTTCTATGGTACTATGAGAGTATCCATACGTGCATGGAAATTGATTTTTACTTCACATTTTTATTGTGATTATTAAAAGGTCTACAAACTTCAAGCGCCCTTCCCCATAACATTCAAGGTTAGTATATGTTAGAAGGATGTGCTTTCCCACTTAAGAAAGCAAATGTATATAGACATTTGTCAGCTTTGTGAGGGAAAAACTTTTTGAGATGTGAGAAATCGTACAAGGGCAACAAAAAAAAAACTATAAGGATTCTATTAATATTGTGGAAGTCCCTGGCAAGAGATTAATTGTACTCGTACACACACATCATTTGAAGCTGATGAAAAACAAGACACATATCTACTTAATTTATTTACAAACCTTATAATGAAAATGAACAGTAAACAAGAAACCAGAATGGATTAATGAATTGGGGTTTTTTATGAGCGCCATCTATATACGTATCATTATATTATTTTTGTGTTTGATCAATAACAAGAAGAAACTGTGTTTGTGTTATATTGATTCGTTCTATACTACAAGTAATAACTTTAGAGAGGTACACAATTGAGCAGTGCGTTAAGATTGTTGAAGCCTTTTACAAAAATGGGCGTTCAAATCAAAAGTTCATTTCGTGCACTTTGTGATTTTAATGGTCAGCATAATCGACCAGATATGTCCACAATCGGTAGAATTGTGCGCAAATTTCAGCAAACCGGGTCTGTAGACAATGTGAAAACACCTGTGTATGCTCACCCAGTTTCTTCTGCGGAAAACATTGGTGTTGTTCTCCATAGTGTGGCCTCGGCACATTAACGACGTCTCGGCACATTAACGACATTGAACCCCAATTATTTCCCAGAATCATTAAAAATATGAACCATCGGATAGAGGTACTCGTAAGCCACCAATCATTCGATATTTGGTTTCACATATAGATAGATCATTTTATCATAATCAAAAATATTAAGATAATTCTCTGAAAACTTTTTATTTTATTTACAATTAACTTCGTGCGTTTTCGTTGGACCACCCTTTAATTAATTAATAATACAATGGTACCAATATATCCCAACAAAAAAAACTAAATTTACCGCTACGAAAGATAAAGCAATAATAGTTGGTTATGGTGAGCTTTTGCATTTTGTTGTGCTCGCTACTGTACATAGTACATGTAGAACACGTTTCGCTATTTTTACTTGCGATTATAGGTACTCGTACTATAAGGCAACTTATGTATTCGTAAAAAAAAAATGTTTTTCTAACAATCAAACATGACATAACGATCATAGAGAACACCAAAAAATTGGGTCCCGCAATTCCGCCTGTCTGTCTGTCTCTAGAACGATCTACAGCCTAAGCCGCTGAACCGATTTTGTTCAAACTTGGTGCTTAGGGGTTTTAGGTGATTTTCCAAAACAGATTTTTGAATCGTCGTTTTAGCCCCAAAAATAACGGTATTTGCCATACAAATTCTTCTACTTATTTAATTATCTCGAAAACGGCTCTAACGATTTTAATAAAAATTTGGTGTGTGTACTACTTCGGATATAGTCTACATTTGGGTCAACATTTTTTTTCAAATATTTTGTTATTAACGGTACCTGCCATACAACAATTTTATTGATTTTCGGATTTCTCATAAACGGCTCAACGGCTTTCGATCAAAATTTTCATACAGGAGTTACTTCAAATTCTAAAAAATACTGCATTTCAACATTTTCGCAAAATAGTTTTTTTTGGATTTTTGAAAAAAAAAAATTTGTTTTTTTTTTTGAAAATTCAAAATTTTGAAAACGGGGGACGATTTTTTTCCGAAATTTTGTCTTTGAATTTATATTATTAAATATTTAAAATTTCCATACCAATTTTTTTTTTTTGAAAATATTTGAGAATTTTTATATACAAAAAATTAAGTGAAAAACGACTTTAAAAATACATTTAGCCGTTTCTATTATGAATCTATGAATATAATGTGATCGAACATAGGAGCAAGTACGTGCGATCCAGTCGTGCATTTTCTTTTCATGTGTATCCTCGTCATAGTTTGACAGTAATTTTAACAAGAAAGTCACATTCACGTATCGTTTTCTTATCGCATCCATTTTCTGTTCAAGAATAAAGAATAAGAAATGAATGGCAATGCTATTTTAGATTTGTCAGCGGACTAAGGATAGTGTTGTTTATTTTGGATTTTTTTTTTATATTTTACGAACATTTGTTTGGTAATTTTAAGTAGTTAGATTGTAAGTAAATTATTAAAAAAAAAGAGTTATTTAAAATTAAGTGATTTAAAGATGTTTGTTTTTTCTTTGTTAATAAAAATGGTTTTTGATTCTGATAGTTGTTCTTCGTTGGATGCAATAAGAAAACATGTTTTTAAGAAAAAAAACTTGATATAATATCCCTTTTTTAATTTGATCTTATAAACTACCTAAAGCTAGACTAAAAGTAATTAAAAGTAGATATAACTAACTTATACTAACTAATACTAACTAAAACTAATTTCAACTACTTAAGATACCTAAAAATACATAAAACTACTTAAATCTGCTTAAAAACTAGAACAGCCACAGCAGCAATTTTTGTTTGTGTATATTTTGAAAATACATACAGAAACACATGCAAAAATACATGCGCATACATATACGTAAATACATACATATACATATACGCAAATATTTAAACAAATGTAGCAGCATACATACATATTTTTAATTTTTTTCTTGGTGTCACCCTGACTGTCCCTAATACCTAATTTTCCAAAATCTATATAAGTCGGCCAAGATATACCATCTTATTCAACTTTAACTTTCTGCGTGATAGCATTGTAACCAGCAGAACTGGTTCTCTTGCTTCGCCCTATCCCTTCGGTCACGATCGGACACAGTCCTACTGAACCGAAGGCGCTCTTGTCCACTTTGGGCGATGACATGTCGACCGTACAGGAGTCGCCTATCTACAATTTTCCGGCTGACGTGATATATGAGCGGAACCGCCATTCTATCCTGTATCAGCCCTCAACTGTGTAAATACAGGAATGATTCGGGAGCGAGCCACTTAATCGCGCGCTTTCAAAGTATTCATTATTAGGGTAATAAGGCCCAAAAATTAATCTGTTGGTTGAGGACATCGCTCTTGCAATGTGATCCCAAATCAGCTTAAACAAAAAATTATGTACTCTATTTATTTGGTTTTTCCGGTAATATGCTCACACGTTTTGTTTATTTTTTTTAAGGCAAAAAAATAACAGTAGCTCCCATACATTTTTACTTGCGATTATAGGTACTATAAGGCAAGTTATGACATAACGATAATAGAGAAGCCTAAAAAAGTGAATGTCTGTCTGTCAGTCTGTCCGTCTGTATGTATAACGAGCTACAGCCTAAACGGCTTAAGCGATTACCTTCAAATTTGGTATTTGTGATTATTTTGGTATTCCTCTCAGGGATAATTAAAATTTTATTTTTAGGTCTAAAAATAACGGTACCTGCAATATGACCTTGAATGAAAATCTTATTTTTCTCGAAAACGGCTCCAACGATTTTGAGAATTTTTTGTTGGTAATAGCTATCATTTGATATGAATCAAGTTTACGGGAAAGTCTATTAACAGTACTTTTCATATAACGGTTTTTTATTAATTTTTGGCTTTCTCGGTAACTGTTCAGTGGATTTCTGTCAAATTTTATATCTGAGAAGATCTAGGTAGCCAAACTAATTCTGCATATTAAAATTTTAAATAACATTTTTTATATAATTAAAATTAATTTTTGATTTTTTTTTTTGAGAAATCAATATTTTTAAAACTAATCAAAAAAAATAATTTTAAATTTTATAATAGCATGTATATTAATAAACTCTAAAAAGTGCATACAAAAATTTCAAAAAAACTAAAAATAAAAAACAGGATTTCATCAAAATCCGTCCTACAATTTTCGAGATACTTTTTTATAAAATTTTCATTGATCCGTGGCATCTAATGGCGTTCTTTGTTTTTTTAAGAAACTGATTGAGTGATCGTTTTAGCACTTTTTATCAGTTTAAAACACGACTTTTACCTGGGGGCTTCCCATACTAATGTTAAAATAAATGTATTTCTCAAAAACGACTCCAAGAATTTTTATAATTTATATGTGTGTTTTTAAATTAGTACAGTTCACTTTTAAGTATAAAAATATTTTATTTTGTGTAATTATTAACGGTACTCCCATAGAACCAATTTTTATATTTTCAGAACAGATTTATATTATTCTTTTTATGCAAATATTCCCTAAAAGTGTTAAAATTTTTTTTTGTTTGAAAAATCGATTTTTCAAAAACCAGTCACTGAATTTTTTTGAAATTTCAAACTTTATGTATATTAATAATATCTTCAAAATGAATTTTCAATGTTTTTTTTTAAAACGTTTTTAAAATTTTAAACATACAAAATTGATTTTTTTAAAAAACGGCTCCAACAATTTTCGATTTTTTTTTATATACATATTCTTATTTATCAAAGAATTCAAATTACATCTTTGTTTTCCCTCAAACTATTATCCCTTTATTTCTATACCTTATTATTATTTTTTTATTTTTACGAATTTTTGCGTAAGTCACTGAATACTACATACAATGGAGCCCCTAATACATTTATATACACATATGTGATTCAGATAAATCTTATGTATGCATATTACACCTAAATTATAAAGGTATATGCATATAGCTACCTTCCCACCTACATTCTTCATTTTCATTATTATAAGGGGTTTTCCAATAAGAGGTGTTATTTTGAATAGCCCGCTAATTCGGTAGCTGTCACTTTTGAAGCTGTCATTTTTTGACATTTGACAAGTAGAAACTACGCTATTAATAAAAATGGAACGATACACGCTTCAACAACGCATTTCTTTTTTTGAATATTAAAATAACACCTCTTATTGGAAAACCCAAGGGTTTTCCAATAAGAGGTGTTATTTTGAATAGCCAACTATTTCGGTAGCTGTCACTTTTGAAGCTGTCATTTTTTGACATTTGACAAGTAGAAACTACGCTATTAATAAAAATGGAACGATACACGCTTCAACAACGCATTTCTTTTTTTTGAATATCAAAATTACACCTCTTATTGGAAAACCCTATATATACATATTTACATACCTAGGTTCTATCCATGTATGTATGTATATAACATAGGTGCATATTTCTCTCCTAACTTACATAATAAAAATCCATAATCTAGATTTAAATATAAATTTGTGGATAACTATAAATCATCCATTCGACAAGTCATTATACTCGTATTAAGAATCAAGGTTATCTTACTTACATCGGCTTGAAACATGCTTATGATAACTAGACTACCTACCTACTAAACAGCGTAAATTTTTGGCTACAAGAGCAAGTTCGTACGATCCAGTTGTGCATTTTATTTTAGAGAGCTAAAGCAAAATCTGTCGCGTAAAATTGTGTCGTTGAATAAATTTACCTATCTATGTACACGATTATTTGTCAAAAAAAAAATAATCGCACCCTTGCGGAATAGGAAAAATGTATGAGAGAAAACGAATGCTTGCGGAATAGGGCCCCAGTATAAATATGTTTACAGTTGATGCACACATTTGGACAATAATCAAGCCCCAACTCAGCGCATCTGCACCCAGCACTGTTACAATGTTTTTGGTATCTCTCGAACATGTTAACCACGTCAATGATGTCGAATTCTATGGCAAAGCACTTAATGACATTTGACACCATTTTGCAAAAAAATATGGCGTAAAAATGTTATGACATTTGCATTATATGACATTACTTTTGGACCACCTTGCGCATACATACATTTTTGGATTTGAACACAAGAACAGGTTCGTGCAATTTTTTTAATCGGAAGTTTTTTATCTTTGAGTTTATTCCTTGGCAAACCAGTTATCAGGCTTTTAATTCTAACTGCGAATTCTTGTATAGGTTGCTCTTAATAAATTCGATCTGTCGTTAATTATAATAAAAATTGGGCTTCCATTAAGAACTATACATATATGTATGTAGATATTAAATCTAAAGAAAATAATTTATTTCTTAAACCTGCTTTATTTTTAATTTATTCGGAAGTCTTTATGAAGTTATTCAACTTTGTTCACAAAATAAACAAACGTATAAACGAGAAATTGCGAAGTTTTTATTCGTTTAATCATTTTGTTGTTTTTAAGCGCCGCGTTATTAGGCTGCACACACAGTGTAGTGCGATGTGAGAAGCTTTTGTATGCGAAAAACAGTTCGCATGGATTCTTATTATGCTTAATAAATCAATATTTGATCTATAAATTAGAGCTTCTCGCAAACAAATTACTCAAAGAAACTCGGATCATCGATTGCTTGGTAATGAAATTAAAGGGCAAAACACGATCCGGTTAATCAAACGACGGCTAATCAAGAGGTGACATTTTTTGTTTTATATTTCAAGGATATTGCTTCTTAAAAATCCAATGGAGGGATTTTTTTTAATTATCACAGTTTTTATAGAAACTTCATAATAGATTTGCGAGTACTGCATTCGCTAGTGTTACATATTTATATTGGATGTTGGAATTAAAAAAAAAAACTAAATTGAAATTGAAATCTCTTGACACTTCCGATAGAATGCACTGTCAGTGAATTAAACAAAAACAAAAAAAGAATATAAATCCAAAGACTCACCACACAAAATCAGTCATCCGCAATTCAAGTATATTCGAATACTGCATATCCAGTGCTGGCTGGAAGCAATTTTCGTAATTCATCTGCAGGTACCATCGATTGGATACCATCAGAGATAGATAGAGATTGAGAGAGTACGTTCGGAACCGCAGTCGATTGCTCTGAAAAGAAGTTTACAAAAAGTGAGGCTTGCAGAGGGAATACAAAACAATTTGCAGTTTGAAAAGAGCAAGACAGAAGAAACGATAAATTTTGTGTAAAAAAGAGTTAATTAAAATATGCATAGTTTAGGTAGTTTGTAATTTTTATAGAACGATATTGAATGTATCATTAATTTTCATACACAAATATATCTAAAATAAATTGCTCAGTCTGGGAAATTTTGCAAAAAAGAAAAAAACAATTATATAATTGACAAGAATATAGTTTTAGATATTTGTACAAATATAATAAGTGTAGATAAACCTCTTTCTATTTATTCAATATTTAGAATTACAAAAAATTGACCTTGAGTTTTTTGTAAGCGGTGAGTTATTTTGTAAAGTTTGTTGTAACGATTGTCTTAGAATACCATCAATCAATCGAATTAAAACAAACCTGACGTTTGCCTTTACTTTTTTTCTGTATTAAAAGATATTGGCGCAAAATTTTAAACAACCTACTATTAAGGCCTTAACACGATACTAGTTAACAATTTCCTATATACATAGTAGTGTACTTACTTTTCATAAATTTTAAACCTTTTGTTAACTAGTAAAATGCTAATTAACCAGATAGCAAGGCATTTGTAGGGTTTGAATTTTGATGAACACAATTATTGTGTTTATGCTTTGTAAATGTGCTCTAAATAAATAAGTATTCGATGTTTATATTTTAATCATTTAACTTCATTATTGACAAAAAAAAAATATACCAACATGATTCGAACCTGGGCCTCCCGCGTGCGAGGCTGATATACTATCAGATGACACTATGGATTTAGTACGATACTAAAAAATTTAAGTACCCATTTCGTGATTTTAACTTTAGTAAAATGTTAAGAAGATAATACGATACTAAGCTCGTTTAAAATTAGCAAAATCCTCTTTTTAACCTAGTATCATACTAAAAATGATTTAACATATTACTAAATCGTTTAAAATTTTGCGCCATTGTTACTTTTGTTAAGCTAATTTGAGTTGTTTCAGAAAAAAAAAATCTCAAAAAATTGCATTGAGGCAGTGTGGATAGGGCGGAATGGGATGTACCCCAATTTTGACGTCTTCTGCCTGTAAGACAGAGTTGATTATTAAAAGCAAGGCAAAGTCAGCTAAAACGAATAAAACAGCAAAGGACAAGACAGAACAAAGTGAAAAGAGAGAGCTTTCAACTGAAGACGCCGTTACGTTATTTTGCTCCATAATATACAAAGGTTTGGGTGAAAAAATGTTCTGCGCTAGTCTTTTTGTTGATATCAAAAGCTTTCGACATGGTAGATCACGATAATATTCTAAGCAAACTACACATTGCAGGTTTCCGTGGTTTCATGTTAAGCTGGTTTGCTGCATATCTTAAGGATACGACACAATCAGTAAAAGTTGAAGATTGTCTCAGTGACACGAGAGTAGTGAATTTGGGTGTACCTCAAGGCTCACTACTGGGGCCGTTTTGTGTTTTTTTCTGTCCCAGCATACTGGTAGCCTAAAAAATAATCATCGATCAAATCTCCGCTGTTTTTATCACCATAAAAAGTTTATTGGCAGTAAAACTTTAAAAAGCGTTTATTTTGCTATATTTCACTCAAAGTTACAGTATGGCATAAGTTGTTGGGGTGGAGCTTATCAAGTGAAACTTCAGCCACTTCTTGTGTTGCCAAAATGTGCTGTCAGAAATTTATATTTTGTAAGCCGATTAGCGAGCTCCATGCCATTATTCAGAAGATTGAATATTCTACCAGTTAAGCACCTTCCAAAATTTTCGTTTTGAAAAGTGGTTATTTCCAAAGGCCAATATCAGATACGGTAAGGTTGCGTAGCAACACCCGGTTTTTGGTTAAAATTCCTCCTTTTAGCACAACGCACTACAGAAACTTCTACTCTGTTGTTTCTTGCAAGTTATTCTTGAATTTGATAATAGACAAGTTGGGTATTGCTAACTTACATGATTTGACCTTCTTAAATTGCGTTTGTTATATATTTTGGGGGTGGCCGTGGCGCGATAGTTGTGCTGTCAACCTCGTGGTTGCGGGTTCGATTCTTGCCGTTGTCTATGTCTTCTTATATTCCTTTAAAACCCAATTCTAAAAATTGTCATAAAATAAGTTGCTGTTGTTGCTCTTATTACATGCTGTTTAGTAATAATACTAACAACATGTGATTGAGTAAACTAGCATACCCATCAAATATGACAATGAAATAAAAATAAAATAATGCGAATTATAAGGGACATAAATAAATAAGACACGGTAATTATCTCCGCATTAGTTCAGCCGCCATCCCTGAAGATAAATCTGAGACAACAACCAGCTCTAGTCTCAGAACATCGCGCCACACATCTTTCCTATCCATCTTTCTCTTCTTCCACCGGATGCCCGCGCTGTGTTAAGAAAAACATATAAAGGGTATTCATAATCCCTTGAGCGCTTGCAAAGTTATAAAAAAAAAAAGTTTAAGCAAACATGCATCATTTATGTAATTATACTATCATAACAAAAAAATGAAATAAAATCAAAAAAAAAACAACCCTGTTAATTAAATTTCTTTCATTGTTCTATATATTTTTTTCCCTCATTTGCAAAATGTTTATTACTATTTTTGAATTTTAAATATCAATGTCACTAACTATTCTCAGTGCATAGGTATGCATATATCCTACTATGTTAGTTTTAAAATTTATTTGTAATTTTTAACTAAAAATAATGATTTAAATAAAAAAAAGGCAAGAAAAATCAGCAGTTTCGAGAATGAAAATACATTGTGTTTTTACTCCAATTCAACCGAGGGGTGGGGTCCCATTGTGTGCAAACGATGGGCCCATAACTCCTGTGCAGGCGTCGAAAGTGATGACGAATTACTACTACTTTGCGATTTTTGCAAACAATACAAACAAATCCATTTTGCCCCGTACAGTGGCGCGGAACGGGAAAAATCAAATAGTTTTTTTTTATGAAATTGTTTCTGTTATTTTCTAAATACATTTATTTTAAGAATCCTAAAATATAAATAAAAGTATAAACTATCTAATAAAAATTTAAATGTTTAAATTCCATAAAATATCAGTTCCTAATTAAGAACTACCCCATTCCGCTCCCTATTCCTTTACCTCAATTACTTTTAATAATAATACTAATAATAATAATTTTAATTATATGTCTGTTAGACCAAGTCTTTTAAATGCAACCTGAATTGCACGGCACTGGTTAGAAGGAATAGAAAGATAGTACACACCTTCATGATAAACTAAATCGAGTTATCAATATCTTTTCACCTGTGATGACTTATCAGGACTGTTCTTCAAATGATTCTGGGACTATATGTGATATAGAATTTTTGTGTATTTAATTTACACTGAACCATGCTTGTAATCATTTAATTTATGTAATCATTTAATTATATTTTATGTTATCACAGGTAATTTTTTTTACTTAACTATAACATATATTTATTGTTTCTTGTGTAATGTTAAGTTCCTTATTGATTACAAAAAGTTAAACTTAACATTAGACAAAAAACATAAAATATATGTGATATTTCAATTAAAATGATGACATCTGTGATATTAACTGTGATACCATTGACACATATTTAAAAAACAAAACTTTTGAAGTTGCTGAACCATAAATCTGTGAAAATGATATTAAAGCCTAAGGCTTAAAGATGTAGCATCCAAACGGTAGGGAGACTTCATGGTTCATTCTGAAGTTTCTCAAGGAAGTCATATAGAGCCATTTTTATTTGTAGTACTTATTAAAGACATAATGCGAGTGTTGAATTTCTCGGATCTTCTTCTCTTCGTCGGTGACGCCGTATTACAAGAAAAATAATGACTGTGAACTATTCCCATTGGATTTGAAGAGCCTTTCCCTATAGAATATGACCAACGACATGGAACTATAAGTATCAAAGTGCAATTGTATGATTTATCACTCCCGTCAACAACGCTTCAAAATAGTTTTACAATACATTATTAATTCAAACATTTTGATTAAATTGTTTACAAACAAAATGAAGGTTAACGATTTCCAAATTAAATTTTTAGGCTTTCGAGGCTGTTTTTCGACATGGTAAAAATATATATATTTCCTGATTATTACGCGTAATTTTTTTTTATCCCAAAATATATTTCTACCATGTCGATTTCCAAATTATTCTCGGATTATTAATGAACTCATTCAACTTCTGATTGAAAAATTTCTTATATCTGTCATGTACCAATGTATCTTTCAAACCAAGGCCCAAATGTCAGAACTGTCAGTGTAATTTTTAATTTTTAATTTTATCGTGACGACATATATAATAAAACAACGTTTCGAAATTTTATATGTATTTTTTTTTCCAAAATGATGGTTCTGGGCATAAGCTTGCACCACCTGTCATACATGTCATGTCATGGTTGTACATGAATGTCAATAAAATTTCTTCCATTTTATTGACATTTATGACAAAATCGTATAAATGGTTTGAAAATTTATCATTACTTTTGTCATTAAAAAAATGGCAGGGAAAACTGGCATTTAATATTGCCATTAAAATGGTGTCATGTAAATACACAGTGACACCATTTTGAAAATAATGGCACACCGCAAGAAAGAATGAACTGCTCACTCTTTAGTGGCAGATTGCCATTATCAATCAAACAATCATTATTTTCCCCCGTGATTTAAACATTATTTTGCCAGTTTAATGACATGAATTATTGGCAATTCCGGCTTTAATAACTTCAATTAAAGGACTGCAATCATTGGTTTCACTTTGAGACTCCCACTTCAAATAATGCTATCACCATTCATTTGATATTTAAAAGATTGAAATCTTTTGTTGGTCCTATTCATGCAAGAGAATGCACAAATATGAAAAGAATATAAAAGAATGCAACAGATTTCAGAGAAATTCAAAAGAATGCAATGATTGCAAAAGAATACATAGAATGCAAGGTAATTTCTCAAAAGGATTGAATTCTGTAAAATGGATAGGAAAAGTAATAGCTCTGAGCAGAACATGATCAGAGCTCTTTGCTCCATTTTTTTGACAGCGATGAATGCAATCTTTTAATTGAATTCAATAAAAGACTTTAAAAGATTACATTCCGACAAAATTGCATTTTTTTCATTCAGCCCCCTTGGAAGCATAAATTTTTCAAAAGTTTAGGCAAAATTTAGATGTTTTTTTTTTGACATGTTTCGCCGCCAGAAAACAATGCGAAAACAAAAAATTTCTTAGTATCATAATTATAACGGTAGGTATCTATTTAAAACTGAGACGAAATAATGTTTTTATTTTGCTTACCTCTCGAGAATGAAGGTTATCAACTGGTGAGACACTAGAAACGTTGACTATAATTTACCCTTAAGCCTAGTACGCTGCTGATGCGAAACGAAAAATCCCATACAAAAATGACACGACGAAATCATGAACGAAAAATTTCGTTCTACTTTTCGTTTTCCAGTACGCTGCTGAACGACGAAATGTGTAATTTTAGTGGATAGCTGTAGTAGATTTCTTAGTACAATTCTCCACTCTTTTCGTTCTCAATTTAATTGACCTGCACATTAATTGCTTGCGAAATTTTGACATTTCATTTTTTTTATAAAAAAAAAAGTCAAGCTCTTGTAATGCTTATTTGATTTTTCTTTGGCTTTGTGTTTTCTCTAGTGTCTGGTTTTTCTGTGCATTTCCTGTATTAAATTATTCAAAATACATTCAATTCTAATTTTGTATCAAAACCAATTTCAAAATCGACTAAACTAAATCTGCAAAATGAAAATGGAAAGTTGGAAAGAAGCACACCCTTCACATATCTTATCGGCGAACAAGATATAGCTGATATTTATTTGGAGTGCTGATTATAACCAACTATCGACTTTTCTCATACCTAGTGCTAGTACTTAGATTAAAAATAACCAATGTCCTTTTAAAATTAATTTTTTTTAAGTGACTACTAAATAAAAATATTATAATCAAGATTCAGTAGTTTGTTCTGCAATTAACTGTCCATGTCATGATTTTTAAAATACATTTGTTACTCCGACTTTTAAATTCTATGCGACCTTTGACACCATATAAATGTAAAAAAAACACTCACCATTTCTAACTACATACTTTCAACACATAAATTAACTCAATTGCCACAAAGAAAACATCAAATCTGAATTTCCGACCTGGTCGGGACAAGGAAGCCAAAGGTAAGCGGCCTTCCGCTGCACCAACGACAATTAAGGAAATCATCGTTACCACAATAATGTTTGGTTGCAAAAAGGCCATCTTAAACGATACCCACCTCTTTTTAGAAAGCCTGTTTCCGATCTCATTGATTGGCGATTTTATACCATACCCCAGAACTTATTTCTCAAGTTAAGATAATCTGTTTAGTGTTTACTTCGTGAAAATCGGCACGGGATGGACATTGTTATTTAGTCTACAATTTCAGGTGATGACCTCGCTAGTCCTTTGTTGTGTTGATAGAAAGAAGATGATGACAAATCACTTACCTTGCATTGCCATCGCTACCTTCTTTTTCTTTTCTGGACGAAGTTTTTTAATGTAATTGAACCATCGTATGGCAGATGCCCTGCTCGTGGATTTGATAGCAAATCAAGCTGCTTGCAAGCTGGTCACTTGTCAATTGCATTTGACATATAAGGCCATGCATTTTTACTATTCATTCGATTTTGGTATTGATTGAGGAAGCAAGACCTATAGTTAAAATGGAAATCGATCAAAGAGCATTCGCAGCGTAGCAGAGCGGTCAAGTACAAACCCACTAAGAAAACTCACTGATGAACAAGTGAAAAAACCCGTTCCAAAAATATATTCTAAAAGCTATTCACTGTTCACCTTGAAATACATAATCTGAAAATACTTTGAAATGCATCTTTGGTACGGGTTATCCTAAAAACTTGGTTGATACGTTTTTGTAATATACTCTTGATACTCTCAAAATCAGCATCAAAAGTTTTTATGTAGAAGCCCTATTGCAAAAAATCACTCTTCAAATACACATATTTAGAATGATGTATGCGTATTCCTGGAGCTATTTTTTTAATACAACTTCTTTGCAAAAAATGTAGATGCTTCCTTTGAAAGTATGAAGTGCTGATTCTAAAAAGGTATCGCTCACCTTTATTGGACAACCCGTTCCAAAGATATAGTTCAAATAAAGGTGAGCGATATCTTTTTAGAATCAAAACTTCATACTTTCAAAGGAAGCATTAACAAAACCAAAAGTAATTTTGTCACCAAATTACTTTTAGATGTATTTTTTTGTCACCAAATTTCCTTTACATATATTTTTTTTTAAATAAATCTTGGACTTGAAAACGGTATCCGGAATTAGTAAGAAACCATAAATTAGAACGGTTTACACCATCCCAATGAAGCACGTAGTTTTCGAATTTTAGAGTGGTTTACCTCCCAACTTCATTGATTTTCTTAAAATTGATAGAAATTTTATCAAATCGGCAGATAAACCAGTTAATAAATTCAAAAGTAATTGCTTAATTTGGATCATTGAAACGGTTTTGAGTTTTATTTTAAATCCTCTTTGTGTAACTAGAACCATTTTTATATCAAAGAATTATTTTATAAGAATTACATCTAAAAGTAATTTGGTGACAAAAAAATTCCATCTAAAAGTAATTTGGTGAAAAAACTCCTTTTTTTACAACTTGTCAACTTTTTTTGACAGCTTACACCAGAACTCTCCGCAAATATTTTTCCGCTGTGATTTTCGTAAGCATTTCGCTCTCCTATTGGAGACCACCGAAAATTTTCGTTTCGCATCAGCAGCGTACTAGGCTTTACTTGATATCTATAAATCTGTCCAGGAGCTCACTAAGAAATAGATTGTATTATATTTATTTGATATTGACATCAAGAGTAACAACATCTGTCAAAAAAAACAATGTCATAAATTCTACTTAACAGATTTGCATGTTTTCCATATAATTCTCATAAATCACATTTTTATTTAATTTAAAAATACTTTTAATACTGTTTTGTTAATTACCAAAAAAGATGATTGAACCCAAGCATAACGCCCTCTCAGCAAAGTAATTTAATTAATTTGTTGCAAATTCTCAATTAAATTCTCAGATTATTTAAAAAAAAGACCGGAATTTTTGTTTCGAAAGGATTTAATTAATTAATAAGCAAAAACTCAATTATTTTCGTGTCAATTTAGTGAGTAAGTATATGAAAAAACAAAACAACGACAAACAAAACACTAATTCTACCAATTAAGAATTTCTGACGTCTGTCGTGCCGCACTTGTCGGCGAAAACATTTCATAACATCAAACTGCACCACTATACCTGAGGCACAAAATCTACGTCAGAGTTATTTTTATACAACAGCAAAATAGACAATTGTTTTCAATTGGATGGACGTACAAAAATGGGTGTATATTTTTTAACTTAATTTACATTTTAAACAAGTTTACATCAGCTAATTATTAATTTTGATGATATTAACTTTTAATTTAAGAAACAAATAAAATTAAATATTCGCTTTTATCCTTCATTTCTCAAAATAGAAAACGACTATACATAATTTTCTTTGTGAAATTTATTAAAAAAATCATTTTTACCGACTGAAGTCGATGAGTGGGTAAATATTGCCACTGTATATTTTAGGACTTGCTACAGTGTCAATTTCATACAAAGTCGGCACCACCATCAACAACCCTTGAAAACACAATATTGTTCCCTAAGCAATTGAGTCTTATAGCTAAGGAAATGAAATATATATTGTTGCGTGTAAGGGCAGATCAATAAAAATGTGCGTACGTGATATGACGCACGTTTCTTTCTTGTTTATATTTTGAATTTAATAAGGCATAACAAACATCAGCTGTTGGGAGTTATTTTGGTATTTAGTGGTAATTTGATTGAAGTTGGTTAGTTTCAATTTTGAAACTTGAAAGTTTGAACAATTTTGAGAATTTTTGGGACGAATGTTCAGTGGTAGTTTTTTTTTTCATAGTGCATCATTAAATATAGGACGACGAATTTGTTGTCAACGGCTTCATTCAATAACTGAACTATAGATATCCGGATAGGTTGGTGTTGTTGTATTCCCATGTAAGAATACAGCTGATGACAAAACGACAACTATCGAAAAAAAAATCTTAAGCTATCCAAAAAAACTTTGGTATACTTTTGTATCCCATGAAAAAAGTCAAAAACATATGCACAAACCCATACAAATTCAACCTATTCAATGTTAGTTGTTCAGGAACCTCAGTGGATACTAACATATCTTAGATAGGTTATCGTACCGACATCTGAATGAGGCCAATTGCATTGAACAAAAATTTTAGCAAATTTTTAAACGTCAAAAACAAGTGTATTTTCGAAATGACACACCTGGGATCAGCAACTGACAGTTTATATATTATATTCAATTTTTGTAGGATTACATACTTGCTTTTAAAGCAGTTTTTGTATCATTTATCCGAAATTATCGGACTTGGCTGAAAACCTAAAGCGAAAACACAAGTTTTCCCATACATTTTTGATAAACCACTCGTTTTGATAAACTACAAGTTTTAAATAAAACCTGTCGAAAATATGTTGGATTTGCAAGATGAACTAAACAAACACACCTTCTGAAACATTCAGTGCTAAATTAATCGTCAAATAAATAGCTGACGGGTTGCTGCCAGGAAAAACAAAAAAAAAACAGCTGTCTGGGGTAATTTCAATTTTAATTCACAACATATTTGTTGTTGTCTGTGGTGCCAAAATAATTTAAATGTGAAACGAAAACTCGTAAATGTACAGTGTGAACGGTTTTCGAATTTTCGTAAACTTTTAGCTGAAACCCCGGTTTTGGGTTTGGTGTGAAAAGCCTATTAGCTTATATATTGTTTGTGTTTCCTGTATTTGACAGTCTTCTTTGATGAACGGGAACAGGGTTTGATTGTTTTTCGTAAAAATTCTTAGATTTTCGCAAGTTTGGGGAGTACGGAAACAAGCCTATTGGCGGTGTTTGGTTTTTCGAAGAGATTTCCCATTTTTAATGAAACAATTTAATGCTGGGCGTATCTTATTAAGCCATTCGGTGCGGTGCGGTGGTATTTGAGAGAGTTTGATCATTATCCAACCCGGAATTAAAATGAGGCATATTTTCCGTCTAAAAAGTTTTCGCATTTTTGGCAGCCCTTCCTGTTTATAAGGGTGTTCCTCAAGGATCGATTCTTGGTCCATTACTGTTCTCAATGTTTATTAATGACTTACCTTCCGTTATAACTTTCTGTCGTTTCCATATATATGCGGAGGTTGTCCAACTCTATATTAGTTTTCCGATTGGCATGGTTGAGGACGCAATAGCAAAACTGAACGAAGATCTTCTTGATATATATGAATGGTCTAAACGTAATGGTCTCAAACATAACCCAGACAAAACTAAAGCCATACCAATATCTAAACATCAACCAAACTTTTCTGACTTTCCTACTATCCTTTTAAACTCATGCCCAGTTAAATACGTAACCCAAGCTAAAAATCTTGGCATAATCTTCAATAATAGACTAACTTGGGATAACCACATCAGTTCCACTACAGTATATGCTTCGCTCAGAGGTTTATCAACAACAATTCCCTTCTCTTCAAAATTATTCACAAGAAGGAACCTAGCTATTTGATAAAATTACTTTTTGCTCTTCCAATCGGTCTATGGTAATTCGACCTTCTATACGCACCTGCTTGACTTCAAGCAGGCAATTTTTCATTTACGCTGTCAAGCTCTGAAATGATTTGCCCAGTCAAGTGAAGTCGAAAATTGAGCAAGGAAAATTTCTTAAAGTATGCTTAGATTTCCTTTCCAGTCTGAGTTGAGATAACTTAATTTATTTTTTCGTTTTCTTATAATGTTTTGGTTGTGATTTTTAATACTCAAATTTGTTCTTTCTTTTTTTATATTAAATAAACTTAAGTATAAATAATTAATAGTTTTTTCTTACTATCATATTTTTTATTGTAATATTCATTTTTAATTCTTAATTTTTAATGTTTCATTCATAAATGATTGTGTTTATTTTCTCAATTATGGAGTCAATGATAAACTCATTCAATTCTAATATCGACACTATTATATAGAAAAAAATACTTTCTCTTTTCATTAAGGTGGGACCCATCCCCATGAGCGACACTTGTATGTAATCTCTCGCACTATGTTTATTCGACAGATATTTTATCTCAGTTTGCAATTAAGAAATAAATAAAAATGCCATCACCTTTAAAATAAAATGAAATCTCTTCCTGGACCACCCTATGCAATCCAATAAATCTGTCTACATTTCTTTCATCGAACCATGCAATTGGTCGTGTTTTTGCCATTCCTTATATCTATAATATATTTTCAGTAAAAATTTACAAATGATTAAAATTAAATGTATTTCATCAAAAATATTTTTGAATATTTTAATTAGTTTAACAAAAATAGAATGTTTTCATGAGCATTTTGTTTACACAAAAAATAAAAAAACAACAATTTTCAAGTGTTTTGATTATTTTGAACAATTTGTTGTTGTATTGTCAATTCGCCATAGGTTTACTTTTAATTGATATACATACATATGTTATATACAAAAAAAGCGGGAGCTTACAAATTCTTAGTAGCGCAATTATAGAATACAATTGTCTGTAAATTCTGATGTCGTAGATTGAAATGTCCGTGAAGAGATGCGTATTTTCAGCTTTTAAACATTTTCTTGTCTATGAAGTAATTTACATTGAATTCTTTGAGAAAAATAAAATAATAAAATAGTTCTATTTATTGTCAACTAATTTATTGCAACGAAATGCATTCGCGTTAAATGTAAGTGTCTTTTGATCTGTAATTTGACTCCGTTTTTTATGTGAAACTCTAAGGTGTTTGTGTAAAATAAAAGTGTTATTTATTTATTCACTGTTTCGTAAAGTTATATGTTTCCACGTCGTCGTTCAGTTTAAAATGCCTTTTTTGACAAATGTTTTTGTAAATTTATTTAAATAGAATGATCATACATTTTTTTTTAATTACTGCAATGCAATTTTCATTCATTTTTTAAATGCAATTACATTGATCACACTTAAAAGATATATGAAATAGAGTGCTACTTAATTCTTCACATGTCATCTATGTTTATCAAACATGGAACTTTACTTCAAACATTTTTTGAAGTAAAACTTTATTTGTCAAACAATTACCTATAATTGATCTTGTTAAAATAAATCCAATATTTTGTTGTGATGTAACATTACTTTTTTTTTGTTAAATTGCAACATATTCAAAGATTTCTTCAAAATACACTACATTAAATAAAAATCCATATAGATTTGAGAAAAATATTAAACTTTTAATAAACTGGCAGCGCAAAACAAAGTTGAGCAGCTGATAATTCTGACACAAATGCACGTGACTTCAAATAAAATGAGATATTTCTCGCCTTGTTTTCCAGTAAAAATTCCCTTAATTGGAAGAAAATTTTTTGACAGGTCGCCAATCAAAAAGTAGATCCTTATTTTACTTCCAAGTCGCCTACGTATTTTGAAGATAACAGCTCTTACTGCTGTTAAAAAACTTTAACATACAATTCGTAGGAAAAACTTTATTTTTAATACACCTTTTTCTAAATGTGCCGCCCACGTTTGTTTAGCTTCTCTTATTTAAAGGTATACTCAGTCATTCCGTTATATATTATTATTGACTGTCTCATTTCTCAGCTTACTAAATAGTAAATGATGAAACTACTACAATTTCAAAGCCCTGTTAAATAGAGTACCTTATGAATCAATTTAGGATGTTTCTCCCCCACTCATTCGTGGTGCAGCGAAAAAAATGTTTCTTCACAATCAATGTCAATGTGCAAGCGAAAAAAATAGAATTTTAAATTACAGAAGTAATACATATTTTTCTCTTTCACTCATTCAATTGGTGCGGGCATTCTTTATATCAAATAATTCATTAATTGAATTATTTGAAATTGCCGACGTTTATAGAAAATAAAGTGGTATAACAGAAAAGTTTTTTGCAATGCCATCGCTATATTTAAATTCATGTCCAGTGACACCTAATTTGGTGGATTTGACTATTTTATAAATGAGAAAAAAGGAGTTTGACAACAGAAATAATATACATATATATATTATAAATGAACTTTTAAGTGTTTATTTTGACGTTTCCTTCAATATACGTCAAATTTTACATAACCTTTGCCTACAAAATATCATTTTTAGTGGAAAACGAATATTTTTGTTTAAAATAATACCATTTTATTTTGTTATTGTTAACCAATCGCCGAACAAAACATCCAAACCAAATTAAAACAACAAAATTGACGTTTGTTATTGAAGTTAGATTTTACATTTGGAAAATGAATACGTTCCATTTAACATCTACTAAGACGTAACAAAAGGTACTTCCCAGGCCCCAATGGAACGCAACTACAATATTTCAATTTCAATTAAGTACCAGTTAAAATCACCAAAAATGGCATTGCGGTATGTTAACTCAGCTTACCTTCAGGTAAGCAATTTGTGAACGTTTTGCACTTTATATATGCTTCGAATTAGATTGGTTAAGTGAATAGCTAGTTTTCAAACGCATCACCCTGTACTTATAGAATGACAAATAGAAAATTAAACTAACCGTTAAAACTGGAAAAAAAGAAATTTGTATTTCTACATTTAAAACTGATTTAAACCTATTCAAACATAGATATTACAAAAACATCACCCTCCTGCACCAACGCACGGTATATATTACACATTTTAAAACTTACAGACCGTAAAATTCCAGTTATTTACATCTGAAAATAATACTTCAAATTCCGGTAAAGTTACCAAGTAAATGCACACAAATATGACAAAAACGCATTTGGACATTTCCATACATATGTACATAATGAACGATTAAAAAAAAAAAGAAAACAAAAAAAAAATAGAAGCAGAAACATGGTTGGTAAAATAAATTATCTAGTTGTGTTGGTCTCCTGAGTTATTTTTAGACTTGTTTGAGAGCTTTAGGTATATGCGGGGGTTCATAAAGCCGGTCATTTGAAATTCTTTAGATTGAGAAGAAGCCGCAAATAAACAAGAGACATAACAACAAAACTAATATGGCTTGAGTAACAAACTAAACATGATTCAGTTTTCTTGTTTATTTTTTTATTTATTTATCTACGTACGTACACATATAAAATTCTTTGTAATTTGTTTCGATTAAAATGACAGTTTAAATGAAAAGTATGAAGGTGTGATAACATTGTCATTTAACAAAAGTAAAGCTAAATACAGACAGTTGTCAGATCTATGATTGCTCTGACAATAAGCAATTACCTGACAATGCTAAATTATCTATTCACACCATTGAAAGATTTTGTACTAAAGTCTAATAATTTTACTGACAGAAGGTTGAAATGATAATGACATTTTCGACAAAGATGTTCGCTTAAAAGTTGTCTGTTCACAAGGTTGACATGCATATGTATATTTGGTAAAAAAATAATATTGTACTGTGAAAAGAATTAACACATATTGTCTGTCGCGTTTACCGAAGTTAGTTCGATTTGTACATATTGTTCCTATGTAGCTTATGAGATTTATTTTAAATCGTCATCAGAGAAGATAGAGATGAAAAATATGTAGTATTTGTATTATTAAATTCTTTTTTTTTTTGAAGACCTAAAATTAATCCCATTTAAATGTCCATAGGACAATAATTGTATTATCTTCTCATTTAACATATGTACAAGAAACTATATTTTCATTTTGAAATGTGCTGCCAAATATGATCTGCTTTTTATAATTTATATTTAATTTATGTTTACACAAATACAAAAACTGAGATTTAACCGCCAAAAACCACGATGTTGTCTTAAAAGCACAAAAACAACACCCTTTTTATATATGATGAATTTTATTGGGCTTTCTGATCTTTTTATTTTTTATGCAATTAATAAAACCAAATTAATCCATTTTTGAAATTGTTCCCTACGTTTCGTTGGTAATTTTCCAACTTCTTCAAAGGGTATTTTTTTTTATTGGATCTATAACGTATTACAATTTTTGAATCTTATATAAATATTGTTTTTGAATTTTATTTAGCTTACTGTTGTCATTTATATGTATAATTTTGATTTAATTTAAACATTTATATTGCAATATTATATTTTATTAGACGGAAAATAAATAAATAAATAAACTAATTAAAAACAAAGACAAAACACAAATTCCTCAATTTTTTTTTTGTCTTCTTGGAAAATCATCGTTCTCTTAATGTTTTGCTGAATTCTTAAGCTCTCCAGTGTGAATCTCTTATTCATGTTTCTTTCCCTTGTCAAGTATTCTTTCGTCATCAAAATCAGCGGTGTGTCCATGTTCTGTCATATGTTGCGAGAGTCCAGTTGATGCTCCATTTTTCCTAACGTCAGCTTGGCGTTCGGCTATTCTTGCTTCCAAGGGTAAATCCGTCGACAAATCTTTAGGCGTTTTTCTTTTTTAACTCGGAGCTCATCGCTCAGTTGGAACGGTTATTTTATTCTGAGCTAAAGAAACACGCTCCAATTTAGCTCTGGTTGACAAAAAAAAATTGAGCAATTTGGTGTGTCTGAGCTAAAAAAACTGATATTTTTTTCGATAGCTTAAAAAATAAAAACGACTTGTATTCGGAAAAATACAATTCGTTTGGGACTTTTTCTACATATATCGCATCCGCTATAACATCTAACATCTCTTGCCAATAACTGTTTCTATGGACTAGGTAGGCAATTGAGTAGTAAAGCCCTCTCTGCAAAAAACTCTTTATAAGACTCTGATCATCCCAGTCCTGCTATATGGCGCGGAGACATGGACTCTATCGAAAGCGGATGAAGATATTCTTAGTCGTTTCGAGCGTAACGTTCTTCGTTCTTCACCTAAGTATGTATGTAAGTACATATTTGGAAAAATTACATAGATTAAAAAAATAAATCACTTTATTTTGCCCAACGAAACGCAAACAGGGGGACAGATCTAGATCTAAAATAAATTGATTTATTTAACCAATGGAAAACCACATGAGAGTAGGTCATAGAGCAATATTTAACAATATACACGTTAGGGAGTAGGAAGAAACAAGAGGGCTTTTTTTGGCAGCTGGCCAATCAGAAACCAGAAACCATACTAGCTTTCAAGTCGACTACGTTTTCTAAACATTACCAATCAAAATATGTATATTATTTGGTTTCAAACAAGAATCTGTGGAGTAGAACTTAAAGATACAAATTTTACGTCGACTATTAAATTTCGTATATTTAAAATAATTTTTTTTTTGAATTTCTTTAAAGAAATGCAATATTTATAAAATGGACCGATAGCATTACAACTTTATTTAGTTTTGTTGCTATTTATTATTTACTTACTTTGCATTCTTACATGTTTTTACCTACATACCTATATGTACATACTTAGCTACATACCTAATATTTCTTTGGAAGCTTTTTCTTTGTAATTCCCCTTTCACACAAGGAAACTGAGTTGCCGGCAACTGGGAGTGTGTAGGCGAGAAGGGCAAGAATTAAGGGGAATGAAAAAAATCTCCCCGGTCAACGATTTGAAGAGATTTTTTTGACGTTTTGCTTTGCATTCCAATTAGCCCAACAAAATCTTCCCAGTTTCCTCCTCAGTTTCTCGGTGCCAGTTTCTTCATGTGAAAGCTACAAGGCAATTAAAGGAAAACGTCAAAAAAATCTCCAGCAACTGGTTTCTCTGTGTGAAAGGGGACTAATTCACACTATTTCCCTCAAGTTTTTTTCTGATAGAAAACATTTTTAAGTGATTATTGTTTGTATTTCATTTTATTCTAACTTAAACAAACACCCTTCTTTATTTTTATGAAGTATGCAAATATGTATGTATGTCTTCAAGTTATTTATGTGACAACAAGAATGTCAAATAATAAATATTGAAAGAGAGCTTATGTTTTTTAAGGCTTGTGTTTTATAAAAAGGCAGATAACTACTACCAGGGGGCAAGCATGTAAATACTTCCTACTTCCAATGAATATATACTGAGAAAATAAAAATGTATATACATATGTACAAACATACATGTGATTATTATTATTTGGTAACAAATATTAAAAAAAAAGAAAGGTTGGATATAAAAAAAATAAATACTGGAAAAGTCGGCGATGGGCGGTTGTTAGATACACTAATTCGAATTAACAATACGAGTCCGCTTGATACACAAACATTCATTTTTATAAATGCATCTGCATCCTCTGGATAATAACAGATACATCCATATGAATTTTGTGTCATAATGCACATGTTTAAAATTAAATTACATACAAACGGGATGCAGAAATAATTAATACTAATTAAGCTTCCCACCTTTATTGCAATTCAATATGACTAGCGTTTAAATAATAATTGACTTGTTAGAACTAATTAGCTTATCTAATTCTTTAAGAAATTAGTCTACAGGCCATTCGATTCTATCTCATTGTTGTTAATTGATTTGTTTTTATTCATTCTACTGTTTTTTTTTGTTCTACAAAAATTACGTTGTTTGTTAGAGCGCAGAATCTAGTTTACAAAAATCAACCGCCAGGTTCACAATACCTAATTATTCAGTTAAGAAAAAATGAATAATACTCTATATAATAGAGAACATGATACTCAAGTAAACAAACTACGTTTTATATTATTCAATTTACAATCAAATTTGTGTGACATGTTTTGAAAAAAAGAAAAAAAAAATAACATTAAGCACAGCTGCATGGATTGTTTTTGTTTTTTATTTTTTTTAAGAAGCCACAATTCAACCGGTGCAGTTTACCGGCAAAGGTGTAGAAAACAAAAATAGAATAACAAACTAGAGGTTCGTTTTGCGTCTTATTTTATGTTGTATTGCCATTGAATGCACGTAGCAAGCAAAAACCTGAAATTCCAAGTTAGGAAGGGAGCCAGGGATGCAAAATCAGTAGTTACTATTGTATTAAATTTATTCCAATATCACTATCTTATCTTAACTACCGTTAGTGGGAAATGGTACTTTAAGAAATATTTTAGGTATTTATACATTGAGGCGACTTTCCATTAAGTAAGCACGCCAGAACTTTTATATTTTTTTACAGTGAGCTAGTCGTCTCTACAGTAATAGATTTAACATTGATTTATTTATTATCACCAGCGACAATTTTTGCCCTTGCGGAATTCACGAATATTAGCAAGTCAAATCCATACACGAATCCAAAAATTTCCTCTTCTCTATTTTCTATAGAAAACAATCAGGCAACTATGTATATTATAGTTCCTTGCGGATGAACGGAATACGATAAAAGCTAGATCAAATATCAATATGTATAATAAATTAATGAGCTGTAATATATTACGACGAGGAAGTACGGATAGATGTTACTAGAAATCCACAATCTGACCTACCAAAAAAAAGTAGCAATACACTTGGGTGTATTGATAAAGAACTGCCAAAATAATCAAACTCAGTTACTTGTACGTAGTCATGAATTGCATACATTTAGCATGAAAAATAAAAACACACTTTAAAATTGCGATACTTATTGCTTTTAATCATAAATCTACCCAATACAATTACCCGACTGTTAAAATCCTGTTCTCCCCTAGAGTAAAGTTCTGCCTTGACATTTAAATTTACTTGTGGCACGGTACATTGTTTCATCAAAATTCACATAAGGTTTTTTTATTATTGTGAATTCTCGTAAGAATTCGTAATTTTTTTTTTACAAATTTTCAATAAATGCTGTTTGTTAACTCGAAAAAAATACTACAATAGGCGTTTTTCTTTTTTCGTTCAGAGCAGAGCACTGAACAGAGTTTGAGCACATATATTATGCACTGAACTTGTTCCAAACAGAGCGAGCTCTGAACACTGATATGTTTTTTAAATACACTTGATCCACATAAATCAGAATACATTTTCAGTTTTAACCAAAAAAGCAATACCTACCCTTTTTGTACACTGATACACACCAGATACAGAAAATCAACAAGCGATCACCTTCTTTCGTCAACTTATGTATCTAATTAGTTTTTTCTTCCTATTTTCCTTCTTGACACACATGGCATTTGGTGCGTTCAGCAATTTACTCACATGCTCAGTCAATTATGTTCGAGCGCGTCGAGTGCAATGTACACATGTTCAGATCGAAAAAAGAAACACATTTGGAGCTCTGCATGCTCTGAGTTAAAAATAAAAACAAACACATTTTTTGACAATTCAGACTCTGCTCTGAACTAAACTGACGTATAAGCTGTCAAAACACCAAGCTGTCAAGTGATGGATTCATTCGGGAGAAATGAGAACTCGAGCAAGAAGTTCATTATTTGTGTACTAAAACTTAATCTGCTTATGGAACACTAAAGACAAACAGGAATAAAGAAAGAAACGTTTGTCCACGGTTCTCGAGTGTTTTCTCATTTTAATTCATATAATATTTTTGTTCTATGCACCATGTCATTTTCCTTTAATTTTTTTAGTTTGGTTTCAGTATGTCTCGATTTTGCCCATCACTACTTTCTGTCTTTGTGTCCTGAGGTTTACCCTTGACGTTTTACACACAAATGTGGTAAAATTGCTTTTGAATACTTTGTTGCAAGATTAATAAAATTGAACCCACTCTTGAAGTTTGCCAGTTGTTACAATTCTTACTACAAAAAATACATATATCAAACAGACCTATAAATATTACATAAGGTTTGCATTTTTCTGAACTGAGAAATATTTTCAAATTTATTTTACCCGACGTTTCGAAAAAGTTTTATACTTAATGGCCACGGAATGAGATCAAATTTTGTGTTTGACAAAATAGAGCGCATTTTTTTTGGAATTGGATTTATTTTTGTTCATTCCCCCCATTTTCCTTTGGTAATTTCGGAATTTGATGCGGAATTTGATATTTTCCATGGAGAATGGAAAGCGATTTGAATTGATTTTTCTTTGCTAGGGTATTGGTGTACATTAGTTTTTGTGAAACTGGCAAGTTTTCAAAATGAACGCTTCTAATTGTACTAGTTTTTAACAGGGTAAGTAAAAAGATGGGTAGATTACCCAAAAACATATGAGGGGTATTTGATTTTTTCGTGAGGGGTATTTGATTTTTTCGTAGCGAATGGAATGTTATTTGTCTGTGAAACTGGTAGCTGTCAAAATAAATTCTTCCAATTGCACTTGTGTTTAGTAGTGTTAGTAAAAGAGGAGTAGATTCGAAAAAAAAATACGGATCTGCGAATTTGATTCAGAATCAAAAAAATATTAATTTTTGTTGCCCAATGGAAGGATTTAATTGTCAAAATCCATGTTTTGATAGACTCATATCAAAAATGAATTTGATTCTTGTACCAATGGAAGACAACATTACTTTAATGTGTGTATCTGTGTGGTCAGTTGCCAAAATTGAGATTTGATTTTTCAATGAAATTCGTTTCCAGCAATAAAAAAATCCAATAAATTTATAAAATCCATATTATAAACTTCTTCCTCCATTTTTTTAAAATTTTTTAGCACGGACTGGCACAAGCTCACAACAAATTAATAATAAAATATTTTCCATTTGACGTTTGACAGAAACCACTTTTTACAAGTATGTGTGCACTCAGATCAATTCTACCAACCCATCAGAAATCAAATCTTTCGTGTTGAGATTTGATCTTTTTCTTGCAATGAAACTCTCAAAAATCAAAAAGATCAAATCTTTTGACTGAAGAACAAATCTTTTCTGAAATGAAACTCGCTATAACTAACATTGAGCCTGGTTACACGAGCGTAAAAAAGAATCAGTTTTGTGGATACACACAGAAAACGAATTGAGTAAGCATACAAGGGAATTGGATGTCAAATTAGGAATCTAAGTCTGTTACAAATACAACGAAATGGAAATGGTTACGAGGAAAATAAATGTCGTTTTTGTTTCAACAAAAACATCGATCTGCCGTCGATCCGCCGCGCCGTCAATTTTTTTCTGAAAATCAAATTCTTTTCAAATTAAAACCAGTTTTTTTCTGGAAAAACAGATCCGTATTGAATCTTTTTTTGGAGACGCATTCTTACACACAGATTCGTACACACACTACAATATTTGTCTTGAAGTTTCTCAATTGTTGTGTTGTGAATTAATTTTTATTTTGTGCCAGTGTTCAGAAAAAGTAAATTAATATATTAAAAACTAAAAAAAATTGTTAAAAACTTCTTGAAAACAAATATTAAAAAAGTGCAAGTGGGTTTAGGAACTCCCCCGCGTCGGAATCGGTTAATTAAAACGAAATAATGATGTTTTAACGAATTGACGATTTGTTTTTTTTTAGAGCTGCCAAGCAACACACACAGTCCCAAAAAGAGATTCGGTCCGTAATCGTTTGTTTCAAAGCAAAAAAGTATTGGTTTTAGTAGCGAAACCTAATTATTGAAACGAAATCGACAAAAGCTATTGGGTAGTACCTTCTCCTTCGCCGGCAAAATAAAAATGAAAATATCTGCCAAAGGGGAACGTTTTAGAATGAAATATGATTTTTAGGCCAATGCTCATATCTGAAAATGATGAAACTTGGCATTTTTTTTCAGACCTTTCTTTTATTCGAAAAATCAGCCGCTCTCTTTCTTTAGTGTATTACTTTTACGCTCGTGTAACCAGGCACATAGTTGCCAGTACTATCCGTATGTAACCTCTGCCTCGAGCTACCGCTATTATTGTTCACCTAGATTTTCATCCCTGGACGGTTCAGTAGAGAAAATAAAGAAAAGATAGATACAAAGTAGCAAAACTGCTTCAAAATAAAAACATTATTTAATAAGAACTTGAACTGCATAAGAGTTTTCGCCCCCAATAAAAAAGGGACATGAAGGTGTTTGTTAATGAAGCCACTATGCCGGTTGGGCTGGCAGTATGTGCGTATTTTATAAATTTCATTGGATGCAAGTAAAATCTTATTATGATGGGTCTTTAGGCGTAGGCAATTTATAAGTAGTTACTCATGGTAAGGAGGCGCGAGGGTACTACGACGAGTAGGTAGGTACATAGGTATTTTCATGTTGATGATATCCACATATCTACGAACAAATATAACTACAAATCCGCCGACTTTTTATCAGCGTTTAGCAATTTTTCTGTTTCTAAGTCAAATAATGTATTTTTGCCAAAAATAAATAACATAAGAATGAATATCGAATAAAAAATAAATTTTCCACTTACCCGCCAGCAACCAAGTGAATGATAGTGTCGCGTTCTCTTTGGGTCATCTCTCGTCGTCGTAATCTGCTGCTACCCCTGATTCAATGGTCTCGGTCTGGTTATTGGTTATCTTGTACTTTTCTTAAACTTATTTGTTTTCTTTAAATTTTTAGTAAATCATTCGGTATTTAATTTTATTACAATTCGAAATATTGCATGCATGAGAATCTTGACGGAGAGCGAAGCGGAGAGAAACGCACTTAGGCACACGATAATGAATCTACATAATTCTCATTTGCCGAACACAAGAAATTCCAAGATATTTTTGTTCACTTGGTTTTCCACCGATTGCAAGCAAATAAAATAAAAAACCTACTCAACAAAAATTGTTTGTTTTTTTTTTATTGGAAATTAATTTTCTTACAGAATATAATACAAATTTTATTTCACAAATTTTCTTCGAAATTTCGATGGATTATGTAATTTTTGAAGGCAGTACGTCTTTTATAGTCGGTAATAGCGATTCTATATTAATTTGTTATTTAAATTGAAACATTTAAACAATTCAGATGTTGTTTTCTATTCGATGTTTAATTTAAAGAAAATCAAAGAAACACAAAAATTGTTTTCTCTCGTCGTCTGTCGCTCGTTGACGGTTTCTCTTTTTCGATGTATGTACCCTTTTTTTTCTTAGTTAAACGCGATTGTGGATTTTCTATAAAATAATTTTAATGGTTTTTTTCTTTGTTGAACTTCAAGGTATGCATATAATGTATAGCGCACAATGAAAAAAAATAATGTAATACATATTTTGTTTAAAGAACACTTTAGATTCACGTGCAAGTTGGTGCAAATTCTCATTAGAAATGTGAAATCTGAAATGTTGAATGCGTTTGCAATGGTTTGGTTGAACGTTCAGGGAAATGTCAGAGAGTGGTTGAAAATGGTTGAAGAACTAGAAGCATTGCCAGAGGCGGAGGATTTATGTTTTGGGACAGGGCAATTTGTTGTTGAATATGAAATAAATTATGGTAAAGCTTATGCGTAGTGTACACGATTGGAAGAATACACAATAAGGGTATTCATGAAACCGCGTAAATGTGGTAAACGTGGTAAAATGGTAAATTTGGTAAATGAGTTGCCAAAGTTTGTATGGAAAAACTTTACCAAAAAATGGTAAACTTTTCCGCATAATTTTTCGTGGGAAACCTTACCATCTGAGTTTGGTAAATGTGAAAAACTTTTGACGGGAAATTTTACGTTTTATGTGTCATAATCTTGGTATAACCATCTCTCTTCTCTAATTATTTCTGGCAGACATTTTAAATGAGAGTAAAGGCGGCTTTACATGGATCTGCATTTGCAGACTTGGAGAAAAGTAGAGCGGGCCAATAATATAAAACAAACATAAAAGTAAGACAGGGTAAACACTAATAACTTACTCGAACTCTGCTATAACTTTCTTGACACATCTCATAATCACATGTTCTTAGTGTTCAGGTAAGTTAGTTTTGAAAAGAAAATTTTCGCTATTTTCGTTGTTTTTAAGCAAATTGAGGTGAAATGGTAAAAAAAAACTTGAAAATTGGTTATCTGAACGGAAAAAAATATGGTGCAGATGAAAATGCTATAATGAAGATGAACATGTTCATCTTCACTATAATCTGCAATCTTCAGGTTCGTACTTCCTATAATCTTCATACATGAAGATGATCTCCATTTTGGTTTTCGCTCTCTATCGCACAAGTATGAATTTTTTATTTTGTTTCCTCTTTTTCTGCAGATGTCAATGCAGATGAAGATGAAGATGCATGTAAAGCCTCCTTAATAAAACTTTGCTATTAGTCAAGCTAAAGTACAGGAAGAAAAAATAATCATTTACCACATTTGTGCAAGTTGATTTTTATAAGTGCGTTCATGAAATTTGCGTGGTAAACTTTTCCATTTTACGATGTGGGAAAGTTTACGCGATTTCATGAATACCCTTAATATTGTCAGAACTTTGTATATAGATATTAATAGTAATATCATGACGACGCAATTCATCCAGCCTGCACGGGCATAATTAAATCTGCTGGCTGGAGCAAATATAAAAATATTTTTTTTTTGAAAATTTGAATACACAGTTTTATTAACACTTTTGGGAAGCGTTTGCTTAAAAAAATAATTTCAATCGGTTCATCGAATAGTGAAAAAGTCACAAATATGAAAAGTGGTTCTATAAGAACTGTAGTCCACTAATCGATTCAAAAATTTTGAGAATAACATAAGGTCACATAAATTACTATTTATGTTCTATGAAAAGTACCATTAAGAAATACGCAAAACAAAATATTTTTTTAATTAAAACTGGACTATCCTAATTTAATAACACATTTTTTTGAAAATTCTTTTAGCCGTTTTTGAGAAATATATTTTTTTCTTAATGTTTTTTTTTTTAACTTCTATGAGAGGTACCGTTGTTTTAAATCGATTAAGTCGAAATTTCGAAATATGTATTGAGTTTTCAAAAAAAATGTTTTTTATTAATTTAATTTTTTTTTTCATTTGGGCTTACATTAGTGTTTAAACTTTCTACGAGCTTCTGCATACAAAAAAATCAAAAATAAATTACCAAAAAATACCTTTTCCCTTCATTAATGAACTGATTTTTTATATAAATTGTTGGGGCCGTTTTTGAGAAAAATAATATTTACCTTTCTGGACAAAAAAAAGTATGGCAGGTAGGTAGGTACTGTCATTTTTCGTCTTAAAAAAACTGAAAAAAAAAACTGGGGGTATGTTTATGAAAAAAACGTTTAGGCTGTAAGCTCGAGGTCAGGCAGATAGAGGGACGGAATTGCGGACCCATTTTTTCGTCTTCGCTATCATCGTAATGTCAAGTTTGATCAAAATAAAAAAAAATACTACCTATATATATCTACTTTATTTCCTTATAAAACTGTCTGTGGAGAAAAAATTAAATTATTCTCCACAGATATTATACTTGAAAAAAAAAAGTACCTATGTACATACATATTGTATGAAGGTGGGTATCTGGGTACACATGTACCTACCCAAACAAGAATATCTCAACATTGGTTTGCTATTTATGCATAGAAAATGTGATAAGTAGGAACGTTGCTACAATTCAAAATCCTAAAACCACCAAATATCCAAAATTTGAAAGAAAAATTTAAAATAAATTCTATAATAACCTATACATGCATGTATACCCATATACATTATTACTTCAAATTCATGTATACGGCAATAGCCTTGATATAATTTATTTATACCTGCCATATTTTGAAAGTTGCCATGGCAAAAACGGTTTATTAGGTTTTCTCCCTTACCCTCTTTATTGTTGACAGAACTAATAAGTTTCGACCGTTTCCTTGTTTTTTTAATTTTTGCCTCTACCTTTTCTTTTTCCACATCAACAATTCAATATCAAGAAAAGAGAAACTAGCACCCCATCGACGGAACTACTAGCTAAAAAATTCTGTCTCATAGTAGTACTATAGGTTTCATATACAAAGGTCAGACCGCAAAAAGTCTAACAATTATCTCCCAATGAGCTGACAATTTATTATGTGTGAACACGGTTGGTAGAAAATCTCCCAAGCTCTTACAATTTATTGTCAGAAGTTGGCTGTGAATTTATTGTAAGAGATTGGTAGATTTTCTACCAAACGTTATGTGTGTACATAATTAATTGTCAGTCTTCAAACTATTCCCAGTTGATTTTTCAGAAAGTAAAAGCCGACATTGGATTATAATAATACAAATTAATATATAATAATTATAATATATATATATATATTTATCAAAAGTGAAAAATAACTGTAACATATATTTTTTTATTATCAGAATCATTTTTCTATAACTATTCATTTAGCAAAAAAAAACAACAACAATAATTCAAACAGTTTGAGTGCGCGTATTTTTGACAAGCATTTCTATCTGTTTGCATCACTGCGCGACGTCCAAAATTACTTTAAATTTTCTGACAATAAAAAATTATATGATGCAAAAAAAACTTCAACTTACAATAGTTTCGTTGTCAGACAAAAAATTTGTAAGAAAATGTGTGTTACAATTAATTTTAAGATCATTGTCTGACAATTAATTGTAAGAAATTCTACAATCGTGTGTACGCTAGCTAGCAATCGTGTAATCTTACAATTAATTGTCAGAAATTCTATCTGACAATTAAATAAATGATGTAAAATTGTAAGGTATATGATAATCGTGTACACTACCCAATTTGTAGTCAGGCCTCTCAATTTTTATCGTTGTCTGATGTTTCTGACAACGAAAAAATCGTAAGATGTAGTTTTTTTGCATCATACAATTTTTTTATTGTCAGACAATTTAAAGTAATTTTGGACGTCGCGTCGCGCAGTCTTGCGAACCATAGAAATGCTTATCAAAAATACTCGCATTCAAAGTGTTTGAATTATTGTTGTTTTTTTTTTGTTAAAATGAATAGTTATTATAGAAAAAGGATTCTGATAATTAAATTATATTTTTATATTTTTACAGTTATTTTTGTAGCATAAAGCCTAGTACGCTGCTGATGCGAAACGAAAAATCCCATACAAAAATGACACGACGAAATCATGAACGAAAAATTTCGTTCTACTTTTCGTTTTCCAGTACGCTGCTGAACGACGAAATGTGAAATTTTAGTGGATAGCTGTACTAGATTTCTTAGTACAATTCTCCACTCTTTTCGTTCTCAATTTAATTGACCTGCACATTAATTGCTTGCGAAATTTTGACATTTCATTTTTTTTTATAAAAAAAAAGTCAAGCTCTTGTATTGTTTATTTGATTTTTCTTTGACTTTGGGGTTTCTCTAGTGTCTGGTTTTTCTGTGTATTTTCTGTATTAAATTCTTCAAAATAAATTCAATTCTAATTTTTGTAAATTTTCTTTTAAAATTAATTTATTTTAAGTGACTACCTATTAAATAAGTTTGTTCTGCAATGTACTGTCCATGTCATGATTTTTAAAATCCATTTATTACTCCGAATTTTAAATTCTATGAGACCTTTGACACCATATAAATATCAAAAAACACTCACCATTTCTAACTACATACTTTCAACACATAAATTAACTCAATTGCAACAAAGAAAAAATCAAATCGACCGCCAGCTACTGGCAGTACGAATATCAATTTCCGATCTGGTCGGGACAAGATGTATCCAGGCCGGAAGCCAAAGGTAAGCGGCCTTCCGCTGCACCGACGACAATTAAGGAAATCATCGTTACCACAATAATGTTTGGTTGCAAAAAGGCCATCTTAAACGATACCCACCTCTATTTAGAAAGCCTGTTTCCGATCTCATTAATTGGCGATTTTATACCATACCCCAGAACTTATTTCTCAAGTTAAGATAATCTGTTTAGTGTTTACTTCGTGAAAATCGGCACGGGATGGACATTGTTATTTAGTCTACAATTTCAGGTGATGACCTCGCTAGTCCTTTGTTGTGTTGATAGAAAGAAGATGATGACAAATCACTTACCTTGCATTGCCATCGCTACCTTCTTTTTCTTTTCTGGACGAAGTTTTTTAATGTAATTGAACCATCGTATGGCAGATGCCCTGCTCGTGGATTTGATAGAAAATCAAGTTCCTTACAAACTGGTCACTTGTCAATTGGATTTGACATATAAGGCCATGCATTTTTACTATTCATTCGATTTTGGTATTAATTGAGGAAGCAAGACCTATAGTTAAAATGGGAATCGATCAAAGAGCATTCGAAGCGTAGCAGAGCGGTCAAGTACAAACCCACTAAGAAAACTCACTGATGAACAAGTGAAAATGCAACCCGTTCCAAAAATATATTCTAAAGCTATATGAGAGCATCAAGAGTAGATTACAAAAAGGTATCAACCAAGTTTTTAGGGTAACCCGTTCCAAAGATACACTTCAAAGAATTTTCAGATTATGTATTTCAAGGTGAACAGTGAATAGCCTTGGAACTATATCTTTGGAAGGGGTTGTCCAATAAACGCGAGCGATATCATTTTAGAATCAGCACTTCATACTTTCAAAGGAAGCATTAACAAAACCAAAAGTAGTTTTGTCACCAAATTACTTTTAGATGTATTTTTTTGTCACCAAATTTCCTTTACGTATAATTTTTTTGAAATAATTCTTGGACTTGAAAATGGTATCCGGAATTAGTAAGAAACCATAAATTAGAACTCATAACCGTTTACACCATCCCAATGAAGGACGTAGTTTTCGAATTATAGAGTGGTTTACCTCCCTATTTCATTGATTTTCTTAAAATTGATAGAAATTTCATCAAATCGGCAGATAAACCAGTTAATAAGTCCCAAAGTATTTGCTTAATTCCCATCATTTAAACGGTTCTGAGTTTTATTTTAAATCCTCTATGTGTAACAAGAACAATTTTTAAATCCAAGAATTATTTCAAGAAAATTACATCTAAAAGTAATTTGGCGACAAAAAATTTTCCATCTAAAAATAATTTGGTGACAAAATTACTTTTTTTTTACAACTTGTCATTTGTTTTTGACAGCTTACAGAACTCTCCGCAAATATTTTTCCGCTGTGGTTTTCGTTAGCATTTCGCTCTCCTAGTGGAGACCACCGAAAAATTTCGTTTCGCATCAGCAGCGTACTAGGCTTAATTTAATATAACACTTGGGCTGGTATTACACCACAACTTATGAGTCGCGATTGTTCTTCGAATTCTTCTTTGAAATTTCGTACGCTGAGGCGCGCGCTATTACATACATGACTTTAGAGTCAAGACTCAAATTTGACAGTTCTCTTTTACTTCGAATTTCGTTTTTTTTGTTTGAAATGAGTATTTACAAAAATTGTCAAAAATATTTATAGAATCAGAAAAATTAATTTCGGCCTGATTGTTAGTAAAAGTAAATAAAAACGAATTTGTATTATATTATCTATAATGTCACATTGATATCACTATAGATGAGTAACACAAAGATGGGAAATTTCGGCATACATTTTGGTTTGCTGACAAGCTAATACTTTGTTCCCACCAAAGCGGAATATGAGATTTCAGCAGGAAGCTTTTTAGATTTCAAATTGGTGTTCACACCGCCTAATCCACGATTTCGTCTGTCAAAAAGCACAAACAACAACCACTTTGCTTATCTAATCCATCAACCGAACCAGTTTTGTCAAATAAAAATTCATACTCTCTCTTTTTATCTGCTTACCGTTAGAGTGAAAGATCGTAATTTGCACATAAAAAGCTTCTTACCTAAATATGGTGAAGTTCAAAATGGACTCTTTCACGATGAACGCATCGTTAATGGGATTTCATTGTGATTTCAACGAAATCACGGATTTCGAAATTCAAAACTTTATTACATGTTAAACACGCAATGGAAAGAATATTCGCGGAATAACCCTCTCATATGAAAGCAAAAAAATGGCAGCAGCCAAAGACGAAAACCAAGTTAATAAACAAATCATCCAATGGATGACCAAACATTTTTTATATTTTTATTACTGAAGTAAATGTATAAATAATAATAAAATGTGAGTTTTCATTAATTAATAAATCAATAATATTGTATTTTACTATTTCCCATAGAGATACCTGTTTGTTTTTGTCATCATCACAACACTTTCAAACGGCTGATTGATGTCATCTTTTTCTTTTCTATTCCGGATAGTATTTTTGTTTATTTATTCATTCCATTCAGGATATTCTGGATAAACATTTCGTCTTTTCCATCCATTCTATTAATTATCTTGGAATAAATAAAGAAACACACTCTATATGGTGAAATGCGAATATATGGGCTCAAATCTACGTAATCCGAGATTTCGCTTCGGTGGGAACATAGTATAAGAACCATTTTGATTTTAAATCTATTTATGGTTACAAAAGTCAAATTTACAATACAACATTGTGTACGAATGGACTTAGGAGCGTGAAACGAATGAAAGTTTCCAATCTTCGAACGGCTTATCTGTGAATATTACCCGCCCACGCAAGGATAGGAAATAAAGCGTATGTTTCAATAACAAATGAGTGTAAAGAGAAACGTGAAAATTGCGGTGCCGAAATTTTGGCCCACGACTCATAGGGCAATTTTCTTTTGTCTCGATTTTTTTATCTTTCGCAATCATCATGTTCGAAAAGAGTCGTGACTCATATGTCGTCGTGTAATACCAGTCTTGCCAAATAATTATAGGAACAAATTTGGTTTCCAGTTCTTTTGAGTGTTTTTTGAAGAGCTGTATCCCTGTGAAAAGTGGTCGTATTGAAATGAAACAAAAGCATTCTAAATACTTGTTTTTTAGTTTTGATATTATTAATATTATATATGTATATCATATATTAATTGTTGTTATTATAATCTAATTTCGGCTTTTACTTCTGAAAACCCAACTGCAAATAGTTTGAAAAGACTGACAATTAATTATGTGTGTACACGGTTGATGGAAAATCTACCAATGCCTTACAATTTATTTGTAGGTAGCCAGCTTTTTGACAATAAATTGTCAGGCAAAATCTCACAATAAATTGTAAGAGAATGGTAAGTTTTCTAGCAACCGTTTTGACATGTAATTAATTGTCAGCTCATTGGTAGATAATTGTTAGACATTTTCAGAACTGACAATATTGTAAGATCTACTAATCGTGTACACGAACCTAAAGAATAAACATCCCGATTCTCCCCAACATCACTGATACTTCACAAGTGACAAGCAGAGGTGAAATTAATTTTGTGACTTTTTCGGATTCTCCCCCAAAGTCACAACTTGTGAGAGTCATTAAATCAATCGAAATTGTGATCTACTCTAGAGCAGGTCACAACTCACAAATAGTTTGAGTTTCGACATTTCGATGCGACATTCGTTATAATATTTTTTGAAACAATTTCTATAATATTCCAACATGAAGTAAACAGAAATATGAAACTTTAATTTGGGATGAAAACTTCAGCAGCGACTAGCAGAGAAAAGGTAAAAGGGTCAGAGCATCCTACATAAACTCTTTATCAATAAGCACACAAAAGTGTATATCTGTAGGCATTCTGTTCATTCTATACCATTCCAGATCAAATATAAATCCTTTTACTTTCTTGTTTGAAAATGACTGAAATGGATTCTCTTTGATAGTTGTTTATTTGTTTAAACAAAAAGAAATTCATATATACATATTTGCTTTGTACTAAAGGTCACCAAAAACTTCAATTGGCTTTATCCCACACAGTTAACAAAAACAAAACAAGAATAATATGTTACATAATAACTAATCCGCATCAATTTCAATTTTTATTTTGGTTTTAATATTCAGCTGTTGCAATAATGCCACTAAGCAATTCACCTATCGCTGTGGTGAGTTTCGTTATTGTAAGTTTTCTTGTGACGATTGGGGGAGAATTCGATAAATGTTATCGAGTCACAATAATCCTCACAAGGAATATTCACAAGAGCTTGTGACTTGTGAATCGTCACAAGGGGGAAAATCGGACTGTTATTAAAATGTGTACGAATTACCGATCATGTTTGACAGGTTAGCTTCGACTGTATAATGACAATGGATGCTTGTCAGTCCCAACTGATGACTACATTCACATACTAGATATGCACTGAGATTCAGCTAATTCGAAACCACAGTGAATGAGTGAGATGAGTCAATTTTCATTAAAAATCGGTTCATCTAGTGAAAGTGAGTTGTGAGTGACTGAAATGAAACGTCAGATTACTCGCCTGAGATTTCAGAAGTGACTTGGTTTATGTGTTTACGTTTTGGTTAATTATTTGTTATTTTCTCAAAAGAAATTGTATGACATCTACTCACTTACACGAAATAAGAATAACAAACACAACGAACAAGCCCAAAAGAACCCAACAAACTTTATAAAAATATGGAACAAATAACAATTAATAATAATATGATAACTTAGTCATTTCCCTTAAATAACAGAATCACTTTTTGGCGGAAAGTGATAAAAGTTGGCGAGTAAAGCGCCTCATTTCACTCGCTGAAATAGCTGAATCTCGGTACGTATAGTATGTCAATGAATGACTGTCTGCTTTTTGGTGTTAATCAGGGGACTGTTATGTCGATTTCGTTGCAAAAAAATAGTATTCGCTACTAAAAACCAATACTTTTTACTTCGTAACGAACAGATACGAACCCAATCTATTTTTGTGATTGTGTGGGTATTCATGCAACGAGATAATTTTCCGCTTTGCAGAAAGATATAACGGGTCCGCCATCTAACGTTCTTTTTTTAACTAGTGTTTATTTCGTGAATGGTAACACTTAGCTCATGTCTGATTTGACAGATAATTAGTTTTATCCTCCGCTGAACGAATATGGTTGTGTATACGCTTGAGCAACGCTCTCTAAGTGGGCTTGGGATCGACTTAGAGAAGATGCCGATTTTGCCAAAAAAATCATCTTTTCAGATGAAGCTCATTTTGATCTTGGCGGGTATGTAAACAAGCAAAATTGTCGCATTTGGGGCACATAAGACCCGCACGCATACATTGAAAAGCCGATACACCCAAAACGAGTCACTGTTTGGTGCGGATTTTGGTCCAGAGTCATAATTCGAAAATGAGCAAGGAGTGGCCGTTACAGTCAATGGCGATCGTTATCGGGCCATGTTGAACGAATTTTTGTTCACAAAAATTGAAGAGGACGATATTCGCAATATTTGGTTTCAACACGACGGCGCTACGTGCCACACAGCCGAAGCTATACTCGATGTTTTGCGCCCATTTTCAAAAAAAAGTTATTTGGCGGACCCTTTACTTTTCCGCCAGACATTGCAATGAACACCCCATTAAAAATACTTGCGTAAATGTGGGAAATAACCAGATGTTCCTTGAACTAACCTTATGAGGTCTTATTTATTCTCTTTCTACATCAAATTCGTGAGATAATTTTATTTGCTTTGCAAAATATTTTTCCCATACAAACTTTGACAGTTCATTTCTGTATACTTCAGTGTTCAGAAGACTTTCCCCCGGCGAAGGAGCTATGAAATGAAATCTAATAAGTAAGACTATACAGCCTTATAAAAAAGCTAATTCCATCACTATAATACACGCTTTTTCTGAGCCCAGATACAGAAAGTTTTAGCTAATATTTTTGATTGATTTTATTGTTGAAAAAAGTAAAGCGTGCGTTCGCAAATCCAAATATTTGTAAAATTTATTTTCGTTGGTTTGTTTTATCAAATAATTAACAATAAAAAAAACTGTTTTAAGTCGGAGTTTTATGCCAGTGAACTGAAAATTTATAGTTGTCTGCTAAAATCCAGTTTTGATAAAATATATATACGGAATCACTAATTGCAAAAATAAGAATTTCGAACCTGTTCCTTGTGACTAAATTTCAAATTTAAATATTGGTCTTTGGCATTTTGCTTCATGCATTATGTGCCCTTTTGCATGGCACAATGTCCGTTGTTAGTACACCTAACAAGGTTCTGATGTTCTTCTTACTCAGTGGTAAAATATACTGGGTTTTCTTTTCGTTATTTCCAGGCCATAAGCTTCTAGAGATGATACAAACGCTTCTGTATATCCATGAGTTATTTATTTACTCTTCCATTTGTATGCCTATTTTTCTTTTCACTACGCCAATCGGGACTTCAATTAGACCCATACTGTTGTCCCTATTAGTTATTGAACTTCCTTGCCATTTCATCTGCTATATTCTATCCCTCTATATTGTTGAATAACACAAACTGTTACCGAAATTAAAATTATAATAAATATGTTTTCACTACAGGAATTATGTCAGATATGAGCGAATCAAAGTTTGGGTGTGTCGGCTAGTATGTGGTTAGGGAACAAAAATTACCCACGTGTATATGGTTTATTTCTATTGTGTGGTTGTTGTATGTGCTAAATGAAAGCATACAAAATTATCTAGATGGCGAACAAAGCAGTAGAGAGAAAACAAAACAGAAATTTGTGAGGGTAGGTTGTGGATTCATAAAAAAAATATTAGACATTTGATATACAAATAGTAAAATTAAATGGAAAATGTTTCACAAAATTATTCGAGTAGTTACTATAATAATGTCAGTTTGTTCAGCTATTTGTTGTTTATTTTTGGAATTTCTTAAAGATGTTTTTAGTTAGCACTAGCCCCTTATAATGGCTTCTGTTCCAACAGTATATGTATAATGTATATAATGTACTAAGGTATGTAATAAAATAATAATTATTTTATTAAATTGATACAGTCAATATATCACAAAAAAAAGACTATAAGGTGATTTATTGAATTTGTCAATTTAATTTAAGTCTTTTTGGCTGAACTTCTTTTAAACAATCAATAATTTTAGTATACATAATATAGATAAAAAATTCAGAAAAGTAAATAAATTCGCCAGAGTTAAGAAATTCGATACACGACCTGTGATGGAGTAGGAACCTATAGCGGGGTCTCATTATGATCGTAACCTTTTTTTTATTTTGAAAAATATGCGTGTTTTTCCATAGCCTCACAGAGGGCAATTTTGTCTTGAAGTATTGTCATAGTAGGGCTAGGATTTCCATGACTTAAAATGCAAAATAGGCGCTTAAAATATGCTCTTAAAAATGTAAAATATGCACCTAAAATATGCATTTAAAACCATGATCCCTTGGTATACATTGGAACCATTTGTATGGGAAAGTATTATTATTTCGTAATATTTAGGTTTATATAACAAATTCAGTTTTTATTAGCGAGAAACACGAAATTACACCAATAGAAACAGAAAAATAAAAGTCCCTATTTCAATTAAAACACAAAAAACAAATTGGCCAGAAAACCAGAAAACCGCCTTGAATCGGATCTTATTTGTTCAATTAATAAATTATACATTATATTAATTTAGTTTTTACGTCAAACAAACACTTTTTCAAATTGGGATTGTTGAGCTGGCTTAACGGATTATCAGCTGCAAGAAGTGCCTCACATAAATCCATATTAAAATTGTTTTTTGTTCTAAACGAAACGAGTTGTGACTGCGATTTTGCAGAACTATATTGTTTTTTCAGTTCGGTATGTTAAATAGATTTCATGTGTTGTTCAATTTTAATTTTTTTCCCTAAGGAGACACCTTTGCCACAAATTTTATAAAAAAGAATTGTTCAATCGGTTGTGAAAGTGCGCGGGTTGTCCGGAACATATTTTTTTAGATTTGCATTTAGAGACGTTTTCGCTTTCGGCATTGTTTCTGAAAAAAACTACGGATCTCAAATTAATCGCTTGATAAAGTAAATCCTAAATTTAATATGAACTTTTATTCATAAAAATATACAACCATTAACCAAAGATCATGGACATGAAAGTAAATCCAGAAATTTAAGAGTAGAACAAAAAAAAAACTGTCACACAAAACTCAAACATATATAGACAACAAAATTACCTCTTCCAAGTTACTCACACAGGAACAAATTGAAAACAAAAACTGAAAAACATTACGATTTTGGAGAGTGTTTATGTGAACAAAAATATTTGCTGTGATATACGCAACTAAACCTACGTGTGTTTGGTAACGTGAAAATTCGTACGAATTTGTACAAATTTTCACGTTTTCCTGTCAATACCGATGGGAAAAAAACCTAAGCTTGGGAGACTTGGCAAAAATTTCAAGTTACAAAACAGACATAATAACTCGTATACATGGGTACAATAGAATACTGGAATATGGAAAAAAAGCTGCTATGTGAAAGTTGTCAACAGAAACTGAATCAAGTAAAAATTTAAAGGCACGTGTGCCGTTTTTAATTCAGGATTGTTTTGTTCTGCGAAAATATGCCCAAATATGCATTTATTCTTGAAAATATGCAACTAAAAGTAAAATATGCATTTATAATAAAATATGCACTAACGATTAAATGCCATTTTAAAGCAAATTGATTGATTCGTGTTTCTATTTTATTGCTGTGTTTCTAAAGTTTCTCACAAGAAATATGCATTTGCATGGAAATCCCAGTCCTAGTCATAAGTCATTGTGAAGAAGCTATTGTCAGGTTCATTTGATTTGTAGTAATCAGAATGTAACATGTCGTAGACGTAGCTTATGGCATCTAATAATTGCTCACAATTTCTTATTTGTCAAACCACCCATACACAAATTGATGTCTGGCCACACAGTGCAAAAAAATAGTTGAACGACTTCTGGATTAACTGTAAAAAACATTATTTGTTGTCAGTTCATTAAACAAACTATCGGATATAGTTTGTTAGTTAAAATAGGGATTTTTCTTTTTAGTTCAGAGCAGAGTCTGAATTGTCGAAAAAATTGTTTGTGTTTCTTTTTAACTCAGAGCATTCAGAGCTCCAAAATGTGTGTTTCTTTTTTCGGTCTGAACATGTGAAGATCGCACTCGATGTGCTCGGACATAATCGACTGAGCATGTGAATAAATTGCTGAAGGCACCAAATGTCATGTGTGCAAAAAGAAAAAGGTGAAGAAAAAAATAATCAGATACAATTATTAAACACGCGAATGAAGTTGATCGCTTGTTGATTTTCAGTGTCTGGTGTGTATCTGGGTACAAAAATAGGTAGTTTTGTGTAATATTGCTTTTTATGGTTTAAAATGGAAATGTATTATGATTTGTGTGTTTCATGTGTGCTTAAATAACATATCAGTGTTGAGAGCTCGCTCTGTTTCGAATAAGTTTAGAGCATTGTTCAGTGTTCTACTCTGAACGAAAAAAGAAAAACGCCTATTGTCTAAAAAGATGATTTAAGTTTAAAAACCTAATGGGTTATCCATTTTGCGGTTTCAAAAGTAAACGTAAATAAGACACATAAAATATTTTTTTTTCATGATATTTCTTTTTTATTATAAAGTTTGAACGTTGACTTTATGTGTGAAATACTACATCATTTAAATGACCACCACGTGAATTGTTGCAAGCATCGATTCTTTTGAGGTAATTTTCGACCACTTTTTGACACATATTGGGCGGTATCTCAGCCATAACTTGACGCATGTTGGTTTTCAAGTGCTCAAGAGTTAAAGGTTTATCTGCATAAGCACGGTCTTCCGCGTAGCCCCACAAACAAAGTCCAGCGCTGTCAAATCGCATGATCTTGGTGGCCAGTTGATATCGCCACGAGGAGAAATTACACGGCCAGGAAATTTCTCTTGCAATAATGCCAAATTCGCTCGAGTTGTGTGGCATGTGGCACTGTCTTGTTGAAACCACATATTCTCCAAGTCGTATTCTTCAATAGCAGGCAAAAAAAAGTCGGTTATCATATGACCATAACGCTCCGAATTGACGGTGACAGTCGTTCCATCGTCGTTTTCGAAGAAGGAAGGTCCAATCACACCTTCGGACCAAAGAGCGCCCCAAACAGTGACTTTTTGTGTCTGTAATGGCCTCTTTTCAATTACTTGAGGATTCTCAGAACCCCAAATACGACAATTTTGTTTATTAACATACCCACCGAGTGAGAAATGTGCTTCGTCGCTGAAGAAAATTTTGTTCGAAAAAACGACGTCCACCGCCTGTTGTTCAAGCACCCATTCGACGTATCTACGACGCTTCAGTTGTTGTGTTAGCTGGACTTTATATGGATGTAGGTGTAGATCCAAATGCAAAATACGCCAAAATGTGCCGTAAGACAGTCCTAATTCCTGAGAACCCCGAGGAATCGACATATTCGGGTCTTCGGCAACACTTTCACTTACAGCAGCCATATTTTCAGTGGTACGAGCGAAACGATGATGCACAGGCCTTACAATATCTGTAACCAACCCAGTCTCTTCAAATTTCTTCAAAATTTTGCCAATTGCTTGCGTAGTTGGACGATTAAGTAAACCATAATCTCCTCTTAAAGCACGATATGTGGCTGTGGCATAATCACCATTTTTGTAGTAGGTTTTAACAATTTTTATGCGATGTGCGATAGTTAAGCGATCCATTTTCGTAAATGTCAGACTTTCAACTGAAAAAAAAAAATTGGTTTAACAACTTAGTTTGACAGATGTCGAATTCCAGCCCTATACTTTTGAAACCGCAAAAAGGATAACCCTTTATAACAATTCTAGGTATACTATTAAGACAAATTTATTTTGAAGTGGGGTTGAACTGCATACCAAACGGTTGTAAATTTGACGTTGAGGTATGGGGTTTTTATTTGACTATAAGGAATCTCTCTCAGATACTGAACCCTTTTTTTTAATTCTGACGATTTTGAATTTTAATAGGATTGTATATGTGAAAATAATTCTGTACGTGAAAATAATCAAAATCAAAAATAATGTTTGCTTGCTGCACAATTATGATACAAAAAATGACAACAGTCGAGTTTGACTTTCAACTATATGAAACATGAATGTGTGAGTGCTTATTTGGTTTAAGTTCTGATTTCATATCCACAAGCAAAAGGGCTTATGCACCGCAAAACTATGCACGCGTTTAGCGTATCTTAATGAATAAGAGTGTTATAGTTTATTATATCACTATTGTAAATTATAAAACAAAACTTCAAATTCGATTTTCATACAGATAAAATGCAAAATTAAGTTGAGAGTGTGCGTTTAATAGAAAAGATACTTAAATCTCCAAAAATTTGAAGTTTGTTTTGACGGATTAAAATCAGAAAATGTTCGATTTTGTGCTGAAAAATTTATGAGAAAGTGGGGATTCAACAAAAACCTGACAATTTGAAAAAAACTCTTTTTGAAACTTAAAATTAAAATCGTTCCTCATTTGTAAAAATGTAAGTTTAATGAATAAGAAAATTTGCAAAAAGAAAGTATAAAAGTAAACATTTTCGAATTTAATTTCCCAACGGGAAAACTTGCAAAAATGTGTTAGGATCTTTAGATTTCGCAATACTTTTCCGAAAAAAAAATTACTGTAGTTAAACATTTTTTTCACTGTTGTATACTTTTGAAAAACTAGCTTATAGAGTTTACCTTCAACTTGTAGTTTTTTTTTCAAACTACTCTTTCAAACTCGGGCGTAGCTTTAACCCAAGTCATCAGTGCGTTTTACTTTTTTACTTCTCCATTAACAATGTAATTTTATTAATAAGCTTATGTCTTCAAGGCTTATGCGTTAATCAGATTAAACCAGCAACAGCATCGTCAACAGCAAACAGCCAGGACGCCAGGAAAAAAATTTCAAACACATTGCCATTTTCAATTGTTTTAGATTTCGCATAGAAACAAACTCTGGCGCAAAATTTTACTAGGCTAAAAAGAGGATTTTGCTGATTTTAAACCAGTTTAGTATCGTACTATTTTCTTAACATTTTACTAGATTTAAAATAACAAAACGGCTACTTTCTTTTTTTAGTATCGTACTAAATCCATATGCCACTTTGACATTTACAAACGTCAAAAAGTCATGTTCGCTTACTTTTGTGTACTATTGTAGGCATGTTTTGCGGTAGTTTAAAAATAAAATAGATTTAGTATGGTGCTAGTTAAAATTATGAAAATTTTAGTAAAGTGCTTTAGTATTAGCAAACTGTTAAGTAGTATCATGCTAAGCCCTTAACATCAGGCTGTTTAAATTTTTTCGCAACTATTTCTTATTTTAATTTTTTGTAGTATTACTGTGGTTCCATTGAGTATCGTACTAAAAGAGTGGTAAGCAATCATGAATCAAGGAAAACAAGAACAACAACTGGATTTTTTGCATTATTTTATTGACGTCACCAGAGAACAAAATCCATTAATTCACAAACAACACACAACAACAATTTGCAGATTTTTGTTCTCTGGTGAAGTCAATAAAATAGTTGTAATAAAATATAAGAATAAGAAAGAAGTGTCGTTATCTTGTTTTCTTTGATTCATGGTTAGCAATGAACCAGCAACTAAAATAATGGCGGTCGCTGTTGCTGGTTATGGTTTAATCTGTTCTGGGTTTCAGAAACATCTTACTTTATATAGCTTTAAGTCACAATAATAATAATTTATACGTGCAGAGATTCGTCTAATTTAAATCTGAGTTAATAAAACAAATTACCTTTTTAAATAATATCACCGATGTTTTTATTGTTAATTTAAATTTATACAACATTTTGTACATACATAATAAATTCAAATACAATGTCATGCTTTTAACTTAATATATATATATTTTTTTGAATTTAACAAAAATTTAAATATGATTAAATATTTTTATGAGAAAAACAATATACATACTTTTTATTTCTTACATAACATAGGTAGGTTTTATTTAATTATACTCTATTGAATAACATTTTGTTAAATAAAGACCAACAAAAAGTTCATTTAATATCTGATTGCTTATAATTAATGTGTAAATAAAATTTTTCTATTACATTTTGTTTTTATTTTTTTTTATTACTGAATTGAATAATGTTACTTTTTGCCTTTTGTGTTCTTACTATTTTTTTATAAAGAGAATTTTATTCATTAGTCTGATTAACGGATCGTTTCTATATAATTTATATAATTTACTATTCGATTTGCAATAATGTCTTGAAAGTAGGAGTGTGTTGCGTTAATTATTCTATTTAATTGCTAAACTTAGTTTTAAAATAATGTTCTATTATTATATTAGTTTATTTGAATATTTCGAAAAGAGTACTAATATTTTACAATTTGTTTATGTTTTAGACATTAAAATTGTTTATTGTTTTGTTACTTTTCTTATGATTTTATTTTTAGAAATTGATATATTGCTGTTCGGTATATATGATTTGAAGTAATTTAATTATAGTTAAATATAATTATTAAATAAGATTTTAATAAAAAATAGAAAATCGTTTGGATAATAGATATACTCTAAATGCTATACTGAGGGTAAATTTGAAACAAACAAAATTTAAGAATGTAGATTTTTATGCTTTAGTTTATTTTGTTGTTGTTGTTGTTCATGGAATGAAAACTTTGAAATGTAGTGATACCTATTTAAATTTTAACAATACAACAAAATATAATAAGATATTATAAATTTAAGAAAAGTAAAGTTCATTTTTTTTTATTTTTTTAGTACAAGTTTTAGATTTTTTTTTTGTTCTATTTACAATTTTTAATGTGTATGTAATAAAATCAGCTAGTTTAATTTGAATATTTTTTCTAAAATAGCCGTATTATTTATTTATTGTATAACATGTGTGAGCCTTAACTATTTTTTAATATACCTAAATTTTATCATAAGGATGGAGGTGTAATTAAAGCGCAAAATTCTTTGCTAGAATTATATAATACTAGTCATTTTTTTTACAATAATTATATTAGTAATGGACCATTGAGAAATTTTATAATAGTTTTTGTTAGGTTTGTTAATATAAGAAAAAGAATTTAGTTAAGTGTAGAAAGCGAAGATTTGAGTTGGCTACTATTCAGGAAATTTAAAATAAAGTAGTCTTTAAAACCAGTGTCTTATGTCAAAAATTAGAAAGAAAGAAAGAAAAAATATTGAAACCTTTCTAGTGTGGCATTTGCAGGAGTTGTAAAAGTCTGCCACTTTATAAAAATTCTTTTGTCATCCAAACAAAATGCCATCTTACCCTTCGTGTAGAATAATGGTGTTTATTTTCTGTTGGACTTGTGGGAGGCTTACGTCTATACATAAGTAATATGTCAAAAAGCTATATCAGCTTTGGGATTAAAAGAAAAAAGACCTTCCATTACTTCATTCTTTTCTAAATAATAGGCGTGTCAATTAATTCGATAGCCTGTGTTGGTAACACTACCAATTGGACATCAGCTAAGATAAACGTCACTTCAGACAATGCACTATGCTGGGATGTAGAAAAGTGAGCATCTTTTCATGAAATACAATTGGCGGTGTTAATGTTTAAATGTCAAAATTAGAAATAATAAAGGACAAATATTTATTTCTAGAAATTTCCAATTGTTGGGTTTTTATGTGGGTATGTTAAAAACAATAAAAAAATAATACGTATTTTGTTGTACTGGCTAGATAACCAATCTCTCATCAGAAAGTCAAGTCAAGCCCGTTAACTTATCATAGGTTTCTTCCTATTCAATTATAGAGGAGATAGAGAGCTCTGTACATTGCTCTATCATATAACGGGTGATTTTTTTGCTACTTGGTTTTTGACGTTTATATTTTTGACAGATCACACATGACAAATTCCACGAACATTTGACATTTCGATTCAGTATTGTTTGCCATTTCATCATGAATAGACTTACGCCTGAACAACGTTTGCAAATTATTGAAATTTATTATCAAAATTCGTGCTCTGTGAATGTGTTTTGCAACTGCACGCGAAACCATGCATCAATTGAGAGGCGAATTTGGTGAGCAGTTGATCTCACGTTTTGGCGCAGTCAGTTGGCCACCAAGATCATGTGATTTGACCCCGTTAGACTATTTTTTGTGGGGCTATGGTAAGTCTTTTGTCTATGGGGACAAGCCAAACACGATTGCTGCCTTGGAAGCCAACATTGAACGCGTCATTAGTGAGATTCCGGCCGAAATGTGTGAAAAAGTTTGCCAAAATTGGACCTTCAGAATGGACAACCTGAAGCGTAGCCCCGGGCAACATTTAAATGAAATTATTTTTAAAAAGTAAATGGCAGAAATTGATTTATCGATCCAAATAAAAATTTCATTCACTTTTTACAAGTTTCTGTGTTTTTTTGAATTTTCAAAACCCAAGCTCTTAAAAAATCACCGTTTACTTCTCACCTATAAAAACATGGTGGCTCGGTGATGTAGTCGACTTTAAAGATATTCAAGTTTCTGGTGATTGCCTAGCTGTCAAACAACAATTCAAATTTTTGGCAGCTTGCCAAAGAGAAACGTGACTAGCTTTCAAGTTGTATACGTCTTCCTACTTGACCATAACTTAAATCCGACACTGCCATGTGATTTAATAAGGATTTTGACAGACATGGGGAAAGAAAGTTTCAACTCTTCACCAGTCGCAAACAAACTTTGATATTTTTCTAGAAAACCTTAGATTGACTATATGGAAATGTTAGTCGATAAAACATAGTTGGGGTTTTGTGTGCTTTATTGACGAATCTACACAAACAATCTTGAAAGTTAGATAGATACGTTATAAGCCTAATTGAAATATTTTTATAACAGACTGCATTACAATCGGTTTGCAAGTTATGCCGAACTTACTAGAGTGGCAAATTACTTTTATTTCTTCCATTTTATTTTAATGACAAAGTCGTGTAAATGGTTTGCATTATTTCGTCATTAAAAAAATGGCATTAAATATTGCCATTAAAATTATTTTGAAAATAATGGCACACCGCGAGGAAGAATGACCTTGATCATTCCTTAGTGGTAAATTGCTATTATCAATCAAATAGTCATTATTTAGACCCGTGAAAATGCGTATCAATCATTAATGATTTGATTTTACCATTATTTGGCAAGTTAATAATATGAATGAATGTCAATTTGTCACTCATGTAAATCCGGCATTATATTTTATTCTTTGTGTGTTGATTAGTTCAAGCTAAACTGAAAAAAAGTTTATAAAACCGAACTTTCGAAAGCTTTCATGCGCTTTGCTAAACACATTATTTCAAATGTTGCTCTTTATTTTTCTGCACGATCGGATTTTTTGATTGTTTTAAAATGATGCGATGGTATGCAGGGAGACGAACATTGTTTTTTTTTTCACTAATCGTCTAACTGTTCATTCTATATATTATTCATAAATATTCAATACTCTCCAAAAAATATTATTTCTTCTATGCCCTAGGTGTCTCCACGGTCGTTTAATTGACGAAAATACTCTGAAGTTCATTTACACAATGCTACATTAAAGCTGCAGCAAACAGAGTAGTTAGTTACCGGCAAAATACGTAATTGAGTACATTGTTATGTTCAGCAACAAAATACAATTAATTCAAGCTTATAGGTACATTTTTTAAATTTCCTACGATAATTTACTACCGGAATGTAGTTTTGTTTTCTTGTTGAGCTAAAAAAATCTCCTCAAATTCTTCTCAATCCACTCTTCTTAACAAGCCGACTTTACTCGCCACACAGATGTCCAACATCACAACCAGAATCCAATCCACAAACAGTGCATTTTTACTCACCTGGTAATTTCATGTCATGTCGTTCATTTTTCTATTTTTCCATCACTATTCACATCCTCAATCAAAAAATAAATAAACACATACATGAAACGTCAATCTATCGCGAAACTTTGAACAGCGTTCATGTCTTGTTCATAAAGCAGTTTTTTTTTTACATATATCGCTGCATAGACACGGATTTTTTGAACGTCATTGAATTTTTGGATGGCATGTTCATAGTTCTGCAATCTTTTAAAGCCTGGGAGGCGGCCTGTTGCGACATGAGCGCTGTTCATTTATATGTTTATTTTTTGTAGTGGCAGAAGATTACTTATTTCGTTTTGTTTTTCTAGTGTCTGTAGATTTGACGTTTCATTTGCATACATTTTTTGTCTGGTTTCGATGAATGTGCATGGAAAAAATAAATGTAGTGGTGAAAAGGAAATTAACGAAACGACATGACATAAAACAGCCCAGTCAGTATGAATGCACTGTTTGTGGATTAAATTGTGGTTGTAATATTGGACAATCTGTATGGCCGGTGGAGTCGGCCTGTGACAGTTTTACTTCCAACTTTACTTTCTTTCTTATTTAACGGTATTCTTATTACGATTTATAAATACGAAACTTATTTCTTATTATTTCTTATTTAACGGTATTCTTATTACGATTTATAAATACGAAACAAATAATTAAGTACAAAATGAAAATATTCATCAAGTCCAAAATTTAGAAATAAATAAACACACGAAAATACAAAAAAAAACGACCTTTTTAACTAAATTGCGTATATCACATATTGAGATCCGGCTCGGTTGGACTTATCGGTGACATTTCAACGCTGTCCAGCAGCGGAGTCTTCTCCTCACTACAACTACTACTATGTGGATCATCAGAAGCACGAGTTGTCGTTGACCCAAATATCCTAGCGATGTCACTGTAATGACGTCTTGATGGTGATTCTTCGGTGGAGCTCGAGACATCATCATCATCTCCATTCGCATCGATGTAGTTGAGGGCATGGTCAAGGCTCTTGAAAACCGAATTCCTTACATTGCACGTTATTGTTGGCCCTGAAGGCAGAACAGCCATTGAGGTGGTCTTCTTTTTGGTCCTTGTTGTCGTTGTTGTTGTGGTTAGTGTGACACGATTGATGGAGCATGTGCTGAGGCTTTTCAAAGATTTATTGTCATCTTGATGGAAGGTTTCGTCTTCGGAGAAACATTCGCCGCTGATGCCAACACCACCACCAGCACCAACATTGGTGGTGATTGCTGTTTGTCGAAGTTTTGAAAGTCCGAATAGATGGCGCTCAGAGTGCGATTTACGCCCGTCGATTGTTGTAGGCATGTTCAGATCTCCTAGATCTTCACTCTTTGAACTGCAATATCGTCGATGTGGCGACCCCCCACTGCAGTTTTGGGAGATCTCGTTAACCGAACTACCCCGATTGAGTCCATGACGGATGAATGATGAGGACGAAGACGAAGAAAGAGGTGAAGAGGCGTCGTAGTGATTGTCTCGTAGCGAAGATGGCGAAAGGCGACATGGCGACGGAGAATGATTCGGTGATTCCAAGAGTGAATCATTAGACTTGGCTATGCGATTTTTACGATAGAACTTGCTGTCCCTCCAAAGTGTGTGTCTACTGTCCCTTGGTTGAGAGTTGATGCCGGCATTAGTTGAATTTGGCGGTGGATCAACGGCTACCGTCACACTGCTGGTGGTCTTACTGATTCGACTGAATGATGTATGCGTGAGTTTCTTATACTTCTCACTATTATTAATGTTTACCCTGTTTTCAGAATTTGTACGGTTTTGAATCGGAATGAATGCGCTGTCGATGCGCTGCTCCTCTTCCAGCGACCGAAAGGCCAAGCGGTTGGCATTCTTGAGATGATTTTTCGACTGTTTGCGATTCGGCGACATATCTTCGAAGGAGCATACCCTGTATTTTTGTGAGAAAACCTCAATGGTGCCGGAGCGCTTAGAAGGGGAGGTGGTGTAAATAGAATTCTGATCGTTGACCAGAATCTTCGGCGGGTCAAATTGGAGATTGGACGTGGACGCTGAGGTGGTTATTTGGATCTTAGGCGAAAGTGTGACGGGAAACTGTTGTGGACGATTGTGATTGTTGCTTCCTGATGATGTGGTAAAGGAATTTTCTTCGATGGCTAGGAAATTCGGTGAACCCTCCCGACAAGGCGTCGAAATGGCCGAATCATTAGATTGTCCATTGGTCGAGACCGTCGCCAGCTCAAGGCAGGTCTCACTTCCAGCAGTTGTGGTAGCTATAATGATATCTTCAACTCCCTCATCAATAGGCGATGTAATGGACTGGAAACTGCTTAAGCGAAAACTCGATGACCCGATGGAGAGGTCACCATCGGTCAGCGACCCAAAGGCAGAATCTTGTGAAGGATTGCTGCGTCCATATTTCAAACACTTTAACGAGTACTCCAAGCGACGACTCTTTGAATTCTTATAGCTGCACATGTCAGCGGTAAGCTGGTGATTGAATGAGGTAGTGGCAGTGCCAAGAGTTACTTGACCTGATGTCGATAACTCAGCTGTATCATCATAACTATTGTCTCCTACCCCTACACCGGTACCGCTACCACCACGGGATGTGGTTGCTGTGGAGGCTTCACTTGAACTACTTCCGTCTGCACTTGGGTTATAATTTGCCGGTTCTCCACTGATACTCGTACATGCCCCGGTGGCGGTGGTAGATACAGAGGATGTTTCATTGATTGAGTTGCTATTGTCATCCGAGTTGAGGTTATGTTCACAAAAATGTGGTGGGAAACTGAGTGGATCATATTGGGAATGCGGCTCATGTTGATGATGATGATGCTGATTTTGATGCTGCTGATGGTAGTGCTGGTGCTGCTGCTGCTGCTGTTGGTATTGTTGGTGGTGATGGTGATGTTGATGATGTAGATTAAAGGGATGCTTATAACAATTGTGGTTATTGCCCGTAACCACAATCTCGTCCAACAGGCCTTCTTCCGAATCGCTTGATATATCAAACGAATCCATTGTCCTTCTGGATGCATGTTGTGTTCCATATTCGTGCAAAAACCAAAAGGAAGATAAAACAAAGAGAAAAAGATGTCTATTAGATTTTGTTATGACCATGAAAAGGATATTTTAGAGGAATATATTTTGGGCCTATAATTAATTAAATTAGTAAAAAGATCTGTTGCTATCTAATTAGATTATAAAATACAATTATATTAGGTGTGCCTTGACTGTGCAAGTCAACTGTCTGCCAACTGAATACATTTTCTGTGTATGAGTGTTCGTGCTCTACAGGGAGTACTTCTAAAAGAGGATGTATCTACAACCACATGTAACTACTGCGGCTCATGCTGAGTTCCACAACACAACATTCCAGGAAGACATGCTTTTCGGTTAGATATAATGATGAAGTAAACAAACCACAAACAAATTGGAATTAGGAGTGGAAGTTTAAGGATTTCTTGGATAGGTGATATTTTACATTACAGAATAACTTATTTTATGTTTAGTTGTGCAAAAAAGTTTTAGTGCTGGTTTAAGTGAAACAAACAAAAAATCAATCCAGTGAGCAGATTGTTGTTTTTCCATTCAAAATTAAGCTTTAGGTATTTGCAATTTCTGAAAGCACAAGACTCCGCTAAATTTGGTGTTGTGAGGAAAGAAAAAAGAAACAAATTTTCTATTTAGAAAGGTGCGTAATTTAACCTGTATAGTTTTATTTATTTTATTTTTTTTTTAATTTTATTTTATGGATTTTTTATTAATTTGTCCCTGACTGAGAAAACTATTTTTAATGATTAAGTTTTGGTTTGGCAAAATCCATTTCCTTGTGTTTTTCTTAAAAATCAATTCAACACCTAGATCAAGTCCCATAAGAATTAAGTTTAATGTCGTTTTTATTTGGCATTCGGGAAGCCTTCCGGACTCTCTTGAAAGTGTTCACTTGAAAAAAAACTACAGTTCTAATTCTGCAAAGAAGAAAATTTTGTTTCTGGATTTGAAATCAGCACTCACACATTCATATACTTGAACGTCACACTCGACTGTCATTTCTTGTATCACAATTGTGACACATTATTTTTGATTTTGGTTATTTTCGCGTACACAATTATTTTCACATATATAATCTTACTAATATTATAAATGCGAAAGTTTTAATGGATGGATGGATGGATGGATGGATGTTTGTTGCTGAATAACTCCGGAACGGCTGAAAGAATCTGGATGAAATTTGGTACAGAGATAGATTATTGTCTGGAATAGTCCACATTGTACTTGATTCTCCCATAGGTCATTTTTATCCCGAAAAAAATTAACGGGGCCTATGTGAGAGGCTTAAATATGAAAAAAATATATACATATACTTGGGTGTTTGTTCTGAATGGTTTTTCATTGTAGGTGTATAGATGTAATTAGATTTCCGGGGGATAGAAAGTCCGTATACCATCGCACGGGCATCTGCTATTAAAAATGGTGTGAAAAAATGTATTGTAATTCATCAATTGAGAACGAATTGGCCGATTTGGCTCGAACTCTTTTTTAGTTGTTCGTAAAATCCAGGAGAAGGTTTGCGAAAGGAAACTTTGGGTAAGCCCTCCAGAAAAGTCGGGAAATTTAAAAAAATCGAAAATTGATTTTTTCTATTTAATTGTGTATGCTAATGTTCCGGAATGGCTTTTCGAATGAAAAAATAGAAAATTCTTAGTGGAAAACTCGAAAAATTCTAAAAACAAACCCAAACATTTATTTCTCGATGATATATAGATAAATTTAAAGCAAGATTTGATGATTTTGGACAATGTAAAGGTGGAAAATTCGTTGTGAAGCTTGGAAAATTTCGGATAATCCTACTGATATTATAAATGTAAAAGTTTGGATGGATGGGTGGGATGGTTGGATGTTTTTTGCTCAATAACGCCAGAACGGCTGAACGGATCTGGATAATATTTGGCACATGGACACACACAGACTCGATTATCACATAATCATTTTTATCCCGAAAAATGGAACCGACCCGAAAGATGGAACAGCAAGCGGCTCGCGAACCAGCCTACATATAAGAAGAGCACAGCGAGCGCGAGCATGTTCGTTGTTTGTGCCTACATTCAACGACTGAAGGGTTTTGAATGAAATTTTGTAGGTGGATAGATAATTTCATTAGATTCCCGTGGGTCCGTAGCATCGCACGGGCACCTGCTAGTACAATCATATTAAAATTCAGAATCGTCAGAATCAAAAATATTGCTCAGTTGGAATCCCGGATCGGAGAGAGATACAGAATTGCCAAATAAAAACGCCATAAGTGCCCTGCCCTAAGCAAGAGGTGCGAATTTTGACATTTCATTTACATTTGATCTGTCTGCTGCGAATTGTTATAAATAAAAAAAAGTTGAAATGAGTGTTTTTTCCTCTGAATTGTGGGTTATGCGAATTTACTTCTGACAGTTCCGGGAGAGTACCTATATGTTATTGGTGGCATAGAAAATATTAAAATGTATTTTTTTTTGTATAATTTAAACTTTTTTTACTTTTTTACTTAATTATTACCTACGTAGGAAAGTATAATAAAAATAAAAAGGAAATTAGATTTTAAAAATGGAAAAAATCGGACTTTTAAAACTTCTTAGCGTGGATAAAAGCTATGTTAATTAATTCCTCTATAATTTACATCAGATTCACAGTACAACTAATATCTTCATTGACATCCTGGTGGTATAGTCACATGGAGTTACAGACGTCACCTGGCAGTCAGAGCGTGAACTTGCAGTTGGAGATTGATTTTGTTTTCGATTCGACGTTCAATGCAGGTTTTTCCCATAAGATAAAACTATTTATATTGCTTTTTATGATTAATTTTAAATGAGCAGTTATAAATATTTGAAATAAGATTCTAAAATTTGAGCTGAAAAACCTGAGTTGATGGATTTGTTTGGCATAAACAGTTTGATAACTAGAGAGACGCCAGCTGCCACATTGTAACGACCAAATCTACAGAATGCAGACCGATGAACAAACCTAACCTACATGATAGCTGAGTGATAAGATAAGATGAACTTCAGATATGTGAGGAGATTAAAGAGGAGCCTTGTCTTGACGTCGAGGTTAATGACCTTTTCGATTGGTAATTCCGAATCGTTCGGAGTGCGTGTAAACTATTTTGAAAGTGTTCAATTGATATTCAGAGTGACAATGCTTCTCCTAAAAAGAAGAGAAAACGATTCTGGACTTACATTAAATGACATTCCACAGCTTTGACAACTAGTTGTGTTTTAATGTGCGACTAATTCTGATTTAGATTCCGAAATTAAATCAAGAATCGGTTTCTTTTCTTTTTAGGAGAAGAGTTGTCACTTTGGATGTCAATAGAAATTGAAAATATATTGGCAAAAAAATTAATAATATTAATAATACAATAATTTAAGTTCTAAAAAACTTAAAATGGATTTACAAACGAATTTTTGTTGCCTTTTTGTATCCGACATGTTTAGCTTCACAAACATTTCAGAATCAAATTGGATGTGTTTGTTTGTTATATTGGTGTTCCTGATCGGAGAGTTCCTCCGAATTACCAATCGAAAATGCAATAAGTTATTGTCTTCTCTTCTTGTAAATTAGAAACCAGAATAGAGATTACTTAATTGTTAACATTTAAACGTTCGTAAATATAGGAAAACTTTCATGAAAGTTATCTTCCAACGACAAATGTCAAGAACAGCTGACTGCAAATTTTATTTATAATAATTTATACAATATACATTTAAATACAATAAGGGTATTCATACAACGGCGGAAGACCCGGATAAACCTTAGAAACCAGATAATTTTATCTCCGGTGAAATGAACTGTCAAAGTTTGTATGCAAAAAATATTCTGCAAAGCATATAAATATATCTCACGTATTTGATGTAGAAAGAGTGAAAATAAACATCATAAAGTTAATTTAATGAACATTAAAGATCTGAGATAAGATCTGAGACAACAACCACCTACTCCGAATATCGCGCCACACATCTTTCCTATCATTCTTTCTCTTCCTTAACCTCACCCTCACGCCCGCGCTGTGTTGAAACATTTAAAGGGTATTCATAATCTATTGGGCACGTGTAGATTATAAAAAAAGAAAAAAAAAATATATTATTATATTATACTAGCAGAAAATCCCCGGCGTTGCCAGGGCACCCGAGGCGAGAGTCTTTTCATGCAATATCTTCAAAATGAAATGAAAAGTAAACAAACAAAAAATTGTAAGAAAAAAGATTTTTCATTTATTCTGTCGTTCAATACCCATGTTCTGTAACTTTCAAATCGATAATAATAGCCGAGAAACAGATGTCAAAATGACACTTCAATTTATTGCCTTCCATTGGAAATAATAACATAACATAAACCCATTTTTTTTGCAGAGGCTGTAAGTGAACAAAAGTTATCGCCTGAGTTACAGAAGATACCCATCTTCCAGGATTAGTTTTCTTATTTTTTTAACAAACGAACTATTCTTCATTTTGGGACTCTTCTCTTTCCGGAGGCAAGTTATGCATTCGTCGAAAAAAAAAGGTTTGCGATAACAATCAAACATGACGATGATAGCGAATTAATTTTTAGACCATAACATGGTCTAAAAATTCTGTTCGTCTGTATGTTAGTATAGCCACTTACAGTCCAAATGGGTGGGCCGAATTCCTTCAAACTTGGTTTTGAGTTTTTTTTTTTGTGAAACTGTCATTATATTAAAGCTCATTTTTCTCGAAAATGGTTCTAACGATTTTGATTTAAAAAATCAGAGTATTTTTTCGATATGAATTATTATATGGTTGGAAAACAAATTACCAATAATAGCTAAGAACGGTACCGATTTTTTTGCTTTTTTACTTTCTGGAAAACGGCTTAGGTGATATTTTCGTTCTTTTGAAATTTTACACACATTATATAGGTTTAGGTACATCAACTTGTGATGCATACCAATATTTTTAATTACCTAATAGATATTGGTTTGTATTTTTAAAAGCATATTTTAAAACTTTTTTTAATAATTTAAAATTTCCAAACCAGCTATTACTTTTTGTATCAAATAATAAGTATACACAATAATGCTCTATTCTTAGAAACCGCTCGACAGATTTTAATAATTTTATTCTCATAAAGTGAAATTCATCTTTATCAGTTTGTTTGCTAAAGCTAAACAAGGAAACCGCACATACACTTTAAAAAATTCGTTTGGTTTTGAGAGGTTGTTGTTTGCAAGTGGCTTGAGGGTTAAATATTTTTTGCAAAACCTAGCTCTTTGTAGGGTGAAATGGGCTTAATGCAAAAAACAGTACTTGTGAAAGTAAAAATTTCGGGACTGTGAAAGTTTACACAGCAAACTTGATTTTCTTTGTAAGCATGTGCCGACGAAAAAGATGGCAGTTAAGTGTAAGATCCTATCAATTCTTATAGCTGGCACATGAAAAGTTGGGAATCACAAAATTTTGTTTTACTTTTATGCACATATTACTTTACGCAAAAGCATGAGCTTACACTTGCAAGTTAGTTTTTACGTTCGCAAAAGTAGCCACTAGCGCTGGAGAATCCTTTCAGATGTAAGCTCGGTTAATAGGCTAATTTCAATATTCTCGACAAACTATTCATTTCTAACATGGTGCAAAATCACACGCGGCCTTACGCTGAAATGCAAGGAATATTGCATGAATTCAGCGGCGCCTGTAACCGTGAAAATGCCAGATTTCGCGATTGTGTGTTTACATACGAAAATAAATTTGCAAACTTGAAAAAATTGATATTTCAGTGCGAAACCTTAACAACCTTTTTGTTTTCATGAAAACAGTCCAGCCAACGGTCAGTTCCTGTATGCGTATAAGCCCCGCATACATTACAAAAAGGGGACACGTTAATGTCGAATTTCTTTCATCGAAATCTTCGAAATTTTTCATGCTGGTGCCCTGTTAGCGTGAAACTCAAAATGTAGGGTCTTTAAAGGTTTAAAGTAGGACTGCAATAATGCGACACTTTCCGACACTATGAATATTTTTTTTTCAAGCCGCACTTGAATAGCAGCCTTTCTCGTCTTCGCTATCATCATAATGTCATGTTTGATTATTATCTCAATTTTTTTTTCAAATAATGCATAGTTTGCCTTATATTGTACCTACTAATAGTTAGCATGTAAAAAAACATAAGCGAAGTGTCTCGAAATGAAGAATAGTTCGTTTGTAAACAAAAATACAAATAAGAAATCTTCTTTGTTAAATTTAATAAGTAAGTTAATCATGGTTAAATAAACGACAAAATAAATTAGAAATCCTTTTCCTTACAAATTTTGTTTCTTAATTTTTTCTTCCATTTGGAAAATATTGCATTAAAAGACTTTTGGCTCGGGTGCCGGGCAACACCGGGGACTTTCTGCTAGTTTGGAAGTAAAATCCATAAAAACTGCAAAAGTAAACAAAGCAAAATCCAATTTGGATGTAAAATCCATGGAAACAGCAAAACGTAAGTCCGGTATTACACAGCACGTGTTTAACCCTGCGTGAATGAAGTGCGAAAGCGAAAGAAAGAACGAAACGATGAATCAGAAATAAATCTATCTGAACCCGCGCTGGTAGGTTTTTTCTTGCGTGTTTTTGACGTTTCTCTTTCTACTTTTTCTTTCTTTTTCGGATTTGCTACATTTAATGTTCGCTGTAGATGAATGAGCACCAATCCGAATGGCGGACGATTTTATATGGAGCAAAGAAAAAACTTCAAAGCTTATTTTAAATTACCAAATGAACCCCATTCTCTACAATCCTTAACTTTGTCATCCGGAATACTTATATAAATACCTTTGCCTTCCATTTTTCTTTTAAAAATTATTTTTTGTTCAATATCTGCACTGGGCAAAGAAGATAAAATGAAAGATAGCTGTTAAATAAACGCGTAGTACTGAAAATCAAAAAAAGGCTTCGTGTAATAACACATGCGCGTTACCGAATAGAACTTCAAAATAAAATAACCAAGGCTTGCGCGTTACAGTCACGCGCTGTGTAATACCTGACTAAACAAAACTAAATATAAATTTGGAAATTATATTTTAAAATCAGGATAAATTTGAGAGGTAGGTGCAAATATTTGTGTATTAAGCATATAAAACATAACTTATATATTAAATTTAATAGCATATAAGTTGCCCAAAGGACAACAGAAGAAGATACAATCATTTTTATGGCATGTCAAATGGTAAGTCGTAAGCTTACCTGTCATATACAGATAAACTGACATCAAAACAAAACTACACTTTAATATTTTAGTAGAGATATCATATTTACGCAAACATTTTTAAAACATACACCTGCGAAAAGTTATATCTTTCTGCAAAGCGGAAAATTATATCGTTGCCCTTTGTTTTATAAAAAAATGTCAAATTGCACAAATGTCAGATTTTTTGATTTTGATAACTCTCAGCTCAATTATCTGAATCGCTCACAAGCAAATACGGGTAGTTAGTACCCGAGATAACTTATCTAATAACTAGGTGCACCCGAACAATGTATGTTTAATATGGCAGAAATTATGGAAATTATTAAATTTGTCACTCGTCTAAATGCGGCATTATGGCCTTCCTACCTATAACGCAAGTACAAAATTTCAACTCAGCTAATAACATATCTTTTTTAAACTTTCTCAGCCCCAGTTGCCCTCTCCGATACCTTCTTATAATTATGAGATTATACCTGTAATATTTTAATTCGTATCGCATATACGTAAATAAGTATCCATGTACCACCTATACACTAAGTTCACTATCTTGCTTCTGTCACCTAATAAACATAAAAAAAGATACCAATACAAAATCAAAACGGAATAAATTTCTTAGCATTTTGAAGCTACATCTACGAAAATATATAATATTAATCTATAGTTACATTATAACGTGTGTGTTTTTAGGCAAAAGAACTCTTAATTACGTGTAAATTTTATGTGTCAGCCAGATAGCCATACGTAACAACTTATAACAGGCAAAACAGCCGGCGCTTGGTAAAAAGCTTTTTTACTTTACTTTTAGCCCAAAAGTAGGTACATAATGGCATAATTCCAAAAAAAAAATTGGTTGCAAACAAAAATATTATTTTGCACCCTTATTTTTGCTCAGGTATAGGTATACAATTATACCTACCTACAATTTACACAAAAAAAAATACAATAGTACATACTACCAATACAAAGTTAATGTCTCTTTTATTTTTGTTTTGTAACTATTTACATGTGAGATTAAGTTGTAGAGTAGATACAGGTTTAGTTGCTCTTTTGTTTTTGGTTAATAGACTTACCCCTACGTGTGTCATTATCTGTCATTCTCTGTGTAGTGGTAGTAGGGTGGTACATTCAACACAATCCAGTTAAATCTTTTTTATTAGCTTAGTTAGGCTTAGTTTTTTTTTGGTTTAATTTTATTTTGTTTTATTTTTTGTGGAAGGATGGGTAATTAAATCAAACGAAACACTTCATAGGGTGCAGGCGGAAAACTGTTATTTTTTGATTGTTTGTTTCAAAGAATAATTTTGACACAAATTACAATAAACAAAAATTTAAATTTTATTATTCACAAGAAACATTTTTTTTTTTAATTTTGTTAAAGGATAATAAGGATTGTTGATTTTAATTAATATATGCATGCGGGGATCTTTTAATGAACGACATTAAAAACAAAATACTAAAATGAGAGAACTTTAGTGACACTGATGTTGTAATTGTCACCATGTACATAGTTTATAATCAGTCCACATGAAAAACACAAACACGACGAATATGAAAAACATATACAAATAAGACATACGAGTATAATTATAAGGTATAGGTAGATAGAGAGAACTAGGATGTAAAATGCTACCCTCTTTGTTCTATAGAAGTTATAGTTCTTTTTTTTTTTTTAAGGTAATTTCGTGTGAACAAAATGAACAGAGGACCATAAGTTGAGGAGGTGTGAAAAGGACGAATTATGGTGTGGATGATTAAAAGAAAAGCGGAAACACTTACCCAACCCTTCGGTCGCGGGGTGTTGATGGCGGTGTGCATGGGGAGCTTGTTTCGCTAAATGAGCTGCCTAAGGATGCAGTTTGTCGCTTTTTTACGGCAAGCAGCAAATTAAGGGTTGATCTACTTAGACTTGGTTTGATTGTCTGGAAAGAAGGAGTAGCAAAGCAGTTAGCAGTTTAAAATTTGTTTATTTTGTTTGTGTGTTTCTTTTATGCTTACACTAAAGCATGGACCTCGTAGTTCACGTAAGTCAATATTCCGGAAAAGATCGCATAGCACGAGTTCCTCCACGGAAGGGCATTGTCCTCCAGGTGGATCAAATATTAATACGAGGATTTCCAAAATCTAGAAATAGTTCAAAAAATTAGTTTTGGAAAATGATGACTTTTTTATTTACATATGCCTATCTAAAGTATAAATTGTACAGTTATTTTAATGGAATATAATATCTACCGATATACCACCTAGGTTCTTTTTAATAGAAATAGTGATTTTTTTGTATCAGTTTTTTTCATAATTTTGACTTTATTTAACGATAAATCCATTCAAGGAATCACTTGGTAATCGTTTTTTTACTTTACGAAACATATTTTCAACATGTTTTGTAAAACTATTTCATCACACTTTCTAATCTTCAGGGAGAAATGTCTCGTACTCGATAAAAACACTTATAAACAAATTTTAATTTTAAAAATAACTAAATAAAAAAAAATTGCACAACCCTTCTCTAAAATAACGCCGGCTAATCTATCTAGTAAAATAACAGAAAAAAGAGTTTTAATTAGGAAGAATACTCAACTCGCTTCAATGAAAATAAGAAGAAGTGATTGTCATAATGTCACTTCGGTGTCATTTTCTCAGAATTCCCATTCAAAAAAAAAAAATTATATTATATAAGCAACATATCTGGTAGGTCACAGTATGTGTTTAACTTTTTATATATTTTGTTCTTTGTTTTCTGTTCATTTATTATTATTTTCTTTTATTTTCTTTTATTGTATTTTTTTATTTTATTTTATTTTATTTTACTTTATTTTATTTTATTTTATTTTATTTTATTTTATTTTATTTTATTTTATTTTATTTTATTTTATTTTATTTTATTTTATTTTATTTTATTTTATTTTATTTTATTTTATTTTATTTTATCTTATTTTATTTTCTTATATTTTATTTTAATGTATTTTATTTTTTTTATATTTTATTTTAATGTATTTTATTTTATTAAAAAAATAAAGAATCCCAGACCATCAAATTAATAAATTTTAATTACAAAACTTGCCTGCGGATATTGTTCTAGATCCATTTCAAGAACTCTCATGGACGGTTTTGGTGTGGTCATCTCTTGGCCGGTGCACATCTCATAAAGTAAATGGCCAAAGCAAATAATATCTACATTCTCGATGTCCGTGGTCGAACGTGACCACATAATCGCATTGATGCGGGAGCTTAATCCTAAAAGGCCATTCTCCAAGCCAGAGAGTCTGCAAGAAAAAATAATATAAAAAAGAAAACCATTTAAAAAACGGAACTTTATTCATCGAAAATGTTTGTATCCCCAACAACAACAACTACATACATACATAAGCACAGGCACCAACTGAAGGAAGGAAGCCCGATTAAAGCAACATCAAAAGCCTTAAGCACGTAGTCGAATGTAAAGAGCAGAATATTTCTCCTCACATATTCTTTAAAGGATTCCAATAAGGCTTTTCACTGACTCCATGCCATGACAAGCCCACACACAACCAACCCACAGCACATACTTTCGCTCTCTTCTTTGTCGTCCTAAAATACTTTTGAGATGCTAACATTCTTGCAGGCATCATAGAGTTTCCGTTCGCTCGTGTAAGCGAGGACTAAAAATAAGATTTTTTTTAGCCTTTTTTATTACGAGAATATGGTACATATGTATGTTTTTGGGTGCTACACTCTTTAAGCACTGAAGAACTATGTTTATGCCACACAACTGCATACTTCCGCTTCCTTTGATCGTACGTAAGCTCGATTTATATTTTCGCATAACTGAGCACAGCAGTGTAAGTAGGAGACGACAAACGACGACGCGGACGACGGTTGGTCTATGTTGTGTGCTTGCCTTCCTCTTCCTGGTGAGAACTGGCCTAGCATTTGTAAAGGCAAAACATAGGTTCGTTGTTCGGAGGAAGTGGCAGTGGACTAGAGCAGGGTAATTATAAGTCCATTAGCATATTAATTAGCAAAGCTAAATTGTGGTAGGTTGTACAGCTAGTGAATAAAACACCACATTGCAAAGGTATGAACTTAGTTAAGCAAATTGGTGGCAGTGGGAATAAGCTTTTGACTGCTATGATCATCTCTTTGGGACCGTTTTTTTGTTTTTTAATTTTAGTAAATGTTTTGAGTTTCATTTTAAGTGAGTAGCCAACTGGGAACTAAATTAGTTAAAGGTTGAAAAGCTTATCGCATATGCGGCTTCGGGTCAGTTAAAATGTTATTTAATTATTAACTACATCCTTATTAAATATTTGCCTATATCTCTGTTGTTATAATTTTACTTGCAATATAGTTTAGGTACTAAAGGGAAAGTTTCGTATTTGGGAAAAAACGAAGTCGAGATTTTAATGAAACTTGACATAACGCTAATGGAGAACACCAAAAAAAGTGGATCCCCCAATTCCGTCTGTCTGTAGAAAAATCTACAGCCTGAAGTGATTTTCTTCAAACTTGGTGATTGTCTCAAACTGATTTTAGAATCTTATTTTTTAACCCTAAAAATAATGGTACTTGCCATACAAATCTACCATATTAATTATCTCGAAAACGACTCTAACTATTTTGATAAAAAAAACTGTGTGGACTACATTTTGTTCCAAATATTATTTATTAACGGTACCTGCCATTCAACCATTTTATTGATTTTCGACTTTCTTATAAATGGCTTGACGGATTTTGATCAAAATGTTTAAGTAAGATTTCCTTCAAATCCTAAATAATTTTGGATAGCAACATTTTCTAAAAATATTTATTTTTGATTTAAAAAAAAAATGAAAATTCAATATTTCGAAAACGAATAACGAATTTTTTCTGAATTATATTTTAAGCTTATATTATTAATTACATAAAATTAAAGACATTTTGTACATACAAAATTTAGTAAAAAAACAACTTCAAAAATATTTGTAGCCATTGCTACTAAGAATCTAGTGCATACAATGTGATCGAACATAAGGGCAAGTACATGCGATCCAGTCATGCATTTTATTTACTTGCGATATAGGAGGTACTATAGGGCAAGCCTTGCGTTTGATTTTAATCAAATCTGACATGATGATGATAGAGAACACCAAAAAAGTGGGTCCCTCAATTCGGTCTGTCTGTCTGGCTGATCCAATTTTTTCCAAACCTGGTAGTTTTAGGTGATTGTCTAAAATATATTGAATATCTTCGAATCGCTTTTACACTTTCCGACCACATCATTACATTTTTATTTATCCACTTATTTTTATATGGGCAAACATGTTCGAATTCTAAAATATATTTTTGAATCGTTTTTTAAGGCCCAAAACTAACGGGCCTAACAATTTTTTCTACCTATCTCGAAAACGGCTTTAACGATTTTGATAAAAAAAAATATGTGAACTACTATAGGTATAGTCTTAATTCTGGTTAATTTTTTTTATATATTGTGATATTAACTGTACCTGCCATATGTACAACCATTTTATTGATTTTGGGCTTTCTCATAAACGGCTTAATGGATTTCCATCAAGATTTGTATTTAGGAGGTCCTTTGAAATCTGAATAATACTGCATACCTAAATTTTCGAAAAATATTTTTTAGGTGCTAACTCATGCACCAAATTCCCCTAGAATGCTTTAAATTTTATTAAAAACGGTAATCATTGAACAAAAAAAAATATTGCGTCTTAGAAGGGTACGATAGCTTCTAACTGCTGAGCCCAACTATCGTGCCCGAGTGAAACGCATTTTGTATGAAAGTTCATAAAGCTCATTCAATTTGGCTATAATCCACAAAGTACACAAAAACAAAACAAAAATAATATTTTACATATTGTTTGTACAAATAAATATTTTCTTGGACTATTACAAAAAATATATATTTTTCGAAAACTCAATATTTCGAAAATGGGTGACCGATGGAAATTTAGTTCTTAAAATTATATTATTAAGAGCCGATTTTTCAATCTCCAGATAAACATTCAGTTAGTTGTCAGAGGAATAAACTTACTTGGATGTTAAACAACCGGATAACAACACCGAATTTTTGAATCAAGAAAAAACAATCTATAGAATAATTTAATTTGAACGTCATTTTTATTTCGAGTATCGAACTTTTCATAGAAATTAATTTTTGTTTAACGTTTATTTCAAAGCAATAATTTTTCAAAGTGTTTTTGACATCGAAAATAGCTATTTATTTTATTCCCCTGATAACCCATTATTCCGTTCTAAAATGACCAGATAACTTTATTCCTAGATTAAGTTGTATCTGACTGTTGAAAAACTGATTTTTGCTCTATCTCGAGAATATGTACTAACTGACTGCTTAATTGACTAGTGAAACATTGGCCCTAAATACATAAAATTGTAATAGAATTAATAAAATTGTAAAAATACAAAATACAAACTAAAAACATATTGAGCTGTTTTTACTAAAACTCTTGTGCTAAAGTTAAGAAGTGATCGAACATTATAGCAAGTACCTGCGATCCAGTAATGTATTTTATTTAATCCGGCCAGTACTTGGATAAATGGATCCTCCATAATGACCCCATCTTTCAATTGTAAAGGGTTATCCATTTCGCGGTTTCAAAGTATAGGGCTGGAATTCGACGTCTGTCAAACTAAGTTGTTAAACCAATTTTTTTTTCAGTTGAAAATCTGACATTTACGAAAATGAATCGCTTAACTATGGCACAACGCATAACCATTGTTAAGACTTACTACAAAAATGGTGCTTCTGCCACAGCCACATATCGTGCTTTAAGAGGAGATTATGGTTTACATAATCGTCCAACTACGCCAGCAATTGGCAAAATTGTGAAGAAATTTGAAGAGACTGGATTGGTTACAGATATTGCAAGGCCTCTGCATCATTGTTTCGCTCGTACCACTGAAAATATCGCTGCTGTAAGTAAAAGTGTTGCCGAAGACCCGAATGTGACGATTCCTCGTCGTTCTCAGGAATTAGGACTGTCTTACGGCACATTATGGCGTATTTTGCATTCGGATCTACACCTACATCCATATAAAGTCCAGCTCACACAACAACTGAAGCCAGCTGACCATTCACAACTTCGTAGATACGTTGAATGGGTGCTTGAACAACAGGCGGTGGACGGCCATTTTTCGAACAAAATTTCCTTCAGCGATGAAGCACATTCCCCACTCGGTGGGTATGTTAATAAACAAAATTGTTGTATTTGGGGTTCTGAGAATCCTCAAATAATTGAAGAGAGGCCATTACATCCACATCACTGTTTGGGGCGCTCTTTGGTCCGGCGGTGTGATTGGACCTTACTTCTTCGAAAACGACGATAGAACGACTGTCACCGTCAATTCGGAGCGTTATGGTCATATAATAACCGACTTTTTTTGCCTACTATTGAAGAATACGACTTGGAGAATATGTGGTTTCAACAAGACGGTGCCACATGCCACACACCTCAAACGAATATGGCTTTATTGCAAGAGAAATTTCCTGGCCGCGTAATTTCTCATCGTGGCGATATCAACTGGCCACCAAGATAATGCGATTTGACACCGCTTGGCTTTTTTTTTGTGGGGCTACGTGAAAGACCGTGATTATGTAGATAAGCCTTTAACTCTTGAACACTTGAAAACTAACATTCGTCAAGTTGTGGCTGAGATACCGCCCAATATGTGTCAAAAAGTGGTCGAAAATTACCTCAAAAGAATCGATGAATGCTTGCAACAATTCGCGTGGTGGTCATTTAAATGATGTAGTGTTTCAGACATAATGTGAACGTTAAACTATATAATAAAAAAGAAATATGATGAAAAAAAATATTTTTTATCTGTTTTATTTACGTTTACTTTTGAGACCGCAAAATGGATAACCCGTTATAAACATCACCATTTTGTCGTTCAATCGTTGATCAGTGGTTTAGCAATTTAAGTTCAACGATTATGGCGGATTAAGTGAATGGTTCAAATTTTGATACGGATTTAGCAATTTCAATTCAGAGATTTTAAATCAACAATTTAATAAGTAAAATCTTCGAAATCGTTAAGAAATATCACAATGAATTAGAAAATGAGACGAGAACATGACATGATAATAATTCCCCAATTCAATGGGGTCATGCTTTTTACGACGAGATTTAAGGAAATATTATTGAAGCTAACTGATTTTCAATTATTTAATCTATTAATTTAACGTAACGTAAAGTTATAACGTGAAATGCTTTATCACTTCTATCCTCGTCATTAATTTAAAATAACGACGAGATCTCGTTACATTCAGGTCTCGTTTTCTTATCGAATCCATTCTGTTTAAGAATACAGAATTCTTCCAAAGGCATGGCACCGCTATTTTGGATTTGTCAGCAGACTTAGGATTGGTCATTTATGGCATGCCTGGTCTACGTTCGTCAACAAGAGAGTTTATTGTTTTTATTACCAATTGTTTAATTTGTATAATTTTTTTTATTTTACGAAATTTTTTTTTGTAAATTTTAAGTAATTAGATTGTAAGTAAATTATAAGAAAAATGAAAAGTGTTATTTAGAATTAAGGATTTAAATAAAAAAATTGTAAAAAAAATGTTTTTGCTGATATTTTTCGCAGATCTATCTGATTTTGAATATTTTTTTTTATTATATTAATGATAGATTGATTTGGGTGAATTAATACGAACGTTAGAAATCAATGAAATCATTTTTTAATAAGCTTTAAGTCACGTCTTTTTATGGATTTGTTCTCCGATCTGTTCGAAATCGGAGAATTTTCTAGCGAGGTATCCGTGCTGAATGACACATAGAACAGATAGCTGTTGCGATGAAATGTAACTCACATCACAGTGAAGTGCGATGAAGTGCGTTCATTAAGGAATTTTTCACAGATGTACATTGAATATCTTCTGAAGTTCTCTGACGATGAATTGTAACAGAATATTTTTCGAAATGGCGTCTAATCCAAAATTGTGAGTAAAATATTAATAAATTATTTTGTGACTAATACTATAACAATATTTAAAAAACAAAAATAAAAAAAATAGTCAACCATCAACAAGAAAACTTATTGAAAAGTTGTCACCTCCGAATGAAGATGAGGTCAATTCACTGATACATCAAGTAAACGCGATTGTATATGCTTCATTTTATATTGTTACGCAACGGATACTTAGGAAATAAATTGAGTTTCGACCTTTATTTCCAAAATTTTTCGAATGGATACCTCGATATGTCTGAATATCTGCTTTGAGAATATCAATGTCATATAATGAGTCAATCATTTGCTACCATAATAACATGACTGTTATTGGGATATATTCACATAAATTATTGTGCTTGGGGGCCTTTGGCGCCCCTTAATTCTCCCCTTACACAAGAACATTAAAGAGTGTCAATCGTCAATCCAATCCATATCCACTCCATTTTTAATTTTACATTAAGAATTCCAATTATTTTTTTTTCTTATTAACAACAAAGAGGTGACTTAAAATTCCTTAGGAAGACTTTATTCAAAACACAACCTGTCCTACATTTTTTTTAAATAGAACTGCTGCTTTCCATCAGCATCATGAGGAAGAAAAAACTTTTCCAATATTGTGCGTGTTCAATGTGAAAAATAAAAAAAAGAGAACTGCACTCAATTCTTTTAGTATAAGAATTTCCATCAATATAAACATCCCCCATATAGACTAGATAAAGGCAATACAACTACAAAAAATTAGAAATGGATTGGTATGCATCAATGCAACTAGGTCTTTGAAATAGGTTTTCGAATAGTTTTTCGTATCTATTCTAAATAATAAAATATATACTAGCAGATAGGCCCGGCGGTAAAGTTGGTTATAAAAATACCTACATGTCTTAATTTTTAAAAAAGATTAATTTTTTAGTAAATATTCTCAGTCTACAGTCTCTTTTTAACCTGGTAATCGATTAGCATTGCACACATATTGTTATTATAACTTCTTATAATACAACAAACTGTCTGTGTCATTATACAGGGTGATTCGCATAAGCTGTTGCATGTAGGTTTGGTCAAGACGAAAATTATTCAAAAAAAGCATTGTTACGAAACAACGGCAACACCTACAACACGCTATATTTTTACGTAAGGACAGAAATTTGTTCTTTTATTTTATTTTATTTTATTTTATTTTATTTTATTTTATTTTATTTCAATTTTATTTTATTTTATTTTATTTTATTTTATTTTATTTTATTTTATTTTATTTTATTTTATTTTATTTTATTTTATTTTATTTTATTTTATTTTATTTTATTTTATTTTATTTTATTTTATTTTATTTTATTTTATTTTTATATATTTTTTTTAATTTTACGTATTTAAGTACATTTTTTTCAAAATTCAAAACTCTTATTAATTTTTATTTAAAACCGAAAGCTTTTTTTCTAAAGTGTACCGATATTTTTTATATTTTTAGTCAATTTTTGTAAGAAATTCCCAAACTTGCTAAACGAGGTGAAGACGTACGTACACGGTCTAGCCTTTCGCTACATCTTATGTGAATCACCAAGTATGTTTACCAATCTTTGTCATTTAATCGTGCTGGGGCATACAAAGATTGCTTTGATTTAATATCATCTTGTACTTTGTCTGTCTGTTTTATGGAAAATCTTATATTTGGGTTAGAAGATTTAAAATCGATCCACTTAGTGAAAAAAATGAAGCCAAGTAACCATTGTTCGCGTCAAAATTTCGAATCATAAAATTATGTTCAGCAAAGTAACTTCTTTTATACTTCATTTGATATGAGCATTTTATTACCTTCTGTAGGAAAAATTACCTGCATTCCAATAATAGATCACTAACGTAATTTTTAAAATTGTAAATAATTGTATCGACTTTTAATAACACATTTACCTTCTTTAAAATGATTTTAGTCCTTTCATACGCAATGTATGAAAGGACTAAAATCATTTTGATTTTACTTTAACGAGTTTATTCCTTCTTAAAAGCAATTCTCAAAAAATTCATTAAAATCATTTAATTCGTAAACGATAAATACGACCGTTTCCGAGACACCCAGTAATATTGCAGGTGGGCGGTTCTTAAGTATACAAATTTTTTTTTTTTGAACACTAAATGCTTTTAAAAGCTATTAAGAATTCTTCCAAGTCCGTAAGGCCATTTCCTAGAAACCACCAAGGAATGGTAATTATGGGCGGATTTTATCAAATCTATCCTTTAATATCTAAATCATTTGAACTGCTTACGAAAAGTCAATAAATATGAGAATGTTGATGTGTCAGTCGGCGGGTATTATACTTAAAGCATTTTATACATTTTTTTCTTAGTTATAAAAAACTCTGAAATTTTCATCCATTCTTAAGCTGTTTTCGATTACCCTAGAAATGAAAAAAGTGGGCGTGTCAGTCGGCAAATTTTACTAAAACAAATTGCTTACTTACTCATTCATAAAAACAAATTTTGAAAATTTTATTAACAACCTATTGAGTCGTTTTCGAAAACAAAGACTTAAGATATAATGGGAGTAACAGTGGGCGGATTCCCTTTAAAATATTTTAAATTTTTTTTTCCTGGTCATAAAAATAAATTATGACATATTCTTCCAAATACATTTAGAAGACATTTTAAAAGCCATTTTTGGTAATTTCATATACATATATGCAAAATTTCTTTATTCTTTTTTCTCAAAAAAATAATTTGGTATGGCAATCTTAATTTTAAAACATAACTTCAAAAAAAATCATCCACACGTTTTGAATTAAAAAAATTCATTTTTTTTCAAAAATCCAAAAATTTTCGGAAATTTAGTATGCAGTATAATTTTAAATTAGGACGACGGAAACATCCTGTACAAATGTTGTTTATGGAAATTCGTTGAACCGTTAATGAGGAAGACGAAAAAAACTGTTATATTGGTAACCTTTACGTACAACTCTTTTTTGAACTAAATACTTTAAATCAATTAAAAAAGGCTATCGCCCAATTACTCTCCCGTTCCAGGATAGTTCTTGTTTTCATAACTATCAATTCTATTCCAATAGTATTATGTAAACCGAAACTTTATCAGCCGAACTATAGAATGTAGGTTAGACTAAAATCCCATATTCACGGACCATTGCCCTAAAAAATGCAATTCGCCTTCCGGCTCATCGAATAGTGAATAAAAACTTTCCACTCCATAATAACCCATCGAATGAATTGAAAGAAAACAATTCCGTCCAACGCTGCAACGAACTCAAAATAGAATCCCTATTTCTCAACTTGAAAAAAAAAAATATAATATATTCAAATTTTCACCCATATATATATACATATCAAGTTTACTACCCCCAAAACTCTTTAAACAAAAATAGAATGCACTTTCAATTTTTTTTCGCTCCATTTTTCTTATACACAAACTTTTATTATAAAAATAAACTTACCTTGCGGCACCATTCTGCAAAATAACATTTCCACTATGCAAATGACCGTGCAACGGAAAGCCTCGTTCTTTTAGAAAAAGCAAAGCTTCAAGTATCTGACGACCCAATCTTTGCACTTGAGTTGCTGGCAAACCGCTTGGCTTTCTTGTATACTTGCGATTCCATGGCTCATTCCACTGGGCCTTCAAAGGATAATAATTAAATTATTCACACCAGTTCACTCACACACACATAAATAATAATAATAAATCTTTGGGAAGGTTCCATATTTTTTTTATTTTGGTTTTGGTTTTGTTTTAGTATATATGCACTTGACTTACTTTATAAATGAGATCCTTGAGGCTGCCGCGTGAATTAAACGGTGTTACCAGGCAAGCATAATTAATTGAACTGGTACGTAAAAAACCTAAATCTAGAACAGGATAGATGTACGGATGATGGAGGGAACCGAGCAATTCCATAAGTATTCCTTTTGGACTTTCACATGGTGGCAGTTCATCTAAGGCAACACAGTCTGGAGGTAATGGAAGTAAGGTCATAAGGCGGTCAGTGCGGACCTATATTTTGAAAATTATTTAATGATGAGATAAATATATGTTTAGGTTTTTTTGTTTGTTTTCTCTCACCGAAGAATCATTGATTAGAAACCAGTTCTTCGAATGACGAGAACCGATCTCGTCTAAGTGGGCGATAACATCGTAGCGCCCATTTGAATTTTGAACCCATTCTTTGCAAGCGTTTAGGGCACGATCACGGGAGGCTCGTTCGCGAGGACTTCGATCAGTGACACCAGTACCGCCATCTAGCGCTGAGTATTGGTACTTTAGGTTTGGTCTGTAATGAAATATTAAACAAAATAATTTTAATTTATAAGAAAAACAACTAATTTTTGATTTTTTTTTCAATACCAAAACACTCACTCCACACAATTAGTGTATACATTCTAGCATCTGGTGGTGTGAATTTTATATTATGCATAAATGTATGTTTGTTTAATGCACAAAGATAAAAGATTTTATAAATAGAAAACATCAATAATATTTTACATCTAAATAACTGTATAATTTTACTTCAAATTTTCGCGGCCAATTTCATGAAGATTTGTTTTCCAACTTAATGACTGACACATATTTTTTTACCGATTATGATTTTGACATTCCATTTTATACTGTGTCTACAGGATAGAAGTGAAAAAAAAAAAACAAATAATACATTGTTATCTGTGGAGAAAGTAATCAAAAAACATTCCTAAAAATGACATTAGAAAACAACCATCTCTCAAATTATATGTCATGCCATGTTATAATTGAAAATTCCTAACAACCATTTCAAGTCGATTTCAGATTGATTTTTTGTTGTTGTAAGAAAATTGCAAGAAAAGAGCCTGTGTGCTTGCATATTTACACGCGAAAGAAGTAAAACTTCCCTTATTTGAAACAATTTTTTCTTTCGTAATTCTAAGTCAGATACAACACACATATTATAAGTACATATTTCAATATTATGGAAACCGGTCAAAGAACAACGAATTTTTTGATACCAGCCCCGTACTTGCATAAATACATCGCTAACTAATTCATCTTAAAATTGTACAAACGTCACCGTCGCGTCGTTCGATCTTTGATTCATGGTTCAGCACTCCCTATATATAAATTTACGAATTAGATACGAGTATACTGAAGCACTGCAACGAGACCATCGACTCAAACATTACACATATTAATACAACACAATATACACTAACGTATGGGCATCAACACAACAAACAAACAAAAAATCGCCGTCAAATACACACAATACGCACTAATATAATCTTATCAACAAAACGAACCAACAAAAAAAATAATTCCTCATCAAATACACACAATGGGTCTACTACATTAATCTATGTGAATCCACAACACAAATAAATTGAATCAAAAAAAAGCAATACAATCGTTGAATACACACAAAAAAGAATCAGAATACACAACACTACCAACAAAAAAACAAAAATCCTGAGCGAATACAAACAATGCAGATACATACTCTGCACTGAATATCCACAAAACGAACAAACAACGCCGCAAAAGAAGTTTTACTTCAAAAAGTGTGCGGGTAAAGCTTGGTAAAATCCAGCTAAAAACCCTAATTTTGTTTTGACAGCATAAAATCGATTGTGTTCAGAAAAAAATTGAATATTTGTTTGGAAGGAATTCGAAAATAAAGTCGAAAAACACTGATGTTTATGTGGTATCACAATAGATGCTAATATCCTAATGACCAGATTTTAGTACGTGATCGATCAAATTAGTTACAAAATTGTGTATCTATACATATATCCGATTTCACTAGACCAGAGGTATATAAATAAATGAGCAGAATTAACTCTGGTTTAATTATTGAAAGCTATGAAAAGATATATTTTGACAATGTCAGCATTTTCCTTTTGATAGTTTAATGACGTTTTCCATATTGGCGCTCATCAATTTCGATTAATTTTTGACAGTAAATTTTAAAGATAATTGAAAAAAAAAGTTATTTATTTGGAGACGTAATTAACTCGGGCTTAATTGAGATACTGAAAATATCTGCGTGGATATAGTGCCTGACTTAGAGGTCTGTGGATTCGAGCCCCATTTAATGCAACATTATTTAAAAAATGTTCATTCAAAAAATGAATATATTTAAAAACCAAACTCTGGAAAAATTTAGAATAGACCTAGTCAAAGGCCTTTGCTCTGGTAAAAGCATCGCTTCGCATCGATCAGCAACATCAAGCATCATTGCACCTCGAAAATATTGATATGTTTGCATAACGTAAATTATACAAATTTATCCTTATTCATTAACGCATCATAGAGAGTACATAAGACTATGTTCATTTTATAATTTCTCTGAACGCTAAAATCTTAAAATCTTCTGCCTGCTTTTCTAGCTGATTCATTTGATGAATTTAACATGGGCGTGTCATTGGCGGGAAGCAAATGCCACTTTCTTAAGGAAAACTCACCACGGAAATCACCACTTCATTTGAAGTTGTCTATTCACCAACCCATGCGGTGAAAAACATAGTGACTATGCAACAGCGAATTAATATTAATTATTCTCCAGCTCAATATTTTTGATGAAAAAAGTAATGAAAAAATGACACTAAGGGGACGATATTTCCCACTGGGAAGCACCAACGACGTGTATGTGTATATTCTTCTTCAATAACTACTGAAGTCACCACAGACACAGACACTTCACTTTTACGACTTTTGGGAAATCTTGATTGTGCAGAGCTTTTTTTGGAAAAAAATATAAATGGTTCACTTCACAACGATATTTTTACAAAATTATATTTTGCCTACGAATCTTCATCCACATTCTTGATTACTTCGATATATCTTTTCATAGCGTAATTGGTTATTAATCACATTCAATTTTTAGCACAGACAGATAGGAACGAGGGTAAACCCAAACGCATTACTTGTTTTTTTGTTTTTGTTTTAAAGTAAATTAAGAGGCGAACAAAAATAAAATTCAGAAAATTGTAAGTCCCCTTTCACACAGGGAAACCAGGTGCTGGAGATTTTTTTGACGTTTTCCTTTAATTGCCTTGTAGCTTTCACATGAAGAAACTGGCACCGAGAAACTGAGGAGGAAACTGGGAAGATTTTGTTGGGCTAATTGGAATGCAAAGAAAAACGTCAAAAAAATCTCTTCAAATCGTTGACCTGGAGATTTTTTTCACTCCCCTTACTTCTTGCACTTCTCGACAACACACTGCCAGTTGCCGGCAACTCAGTTTCCTTGTGTGAAAGGGGACTAATAGTTTTTTTTTTGGATGAACTGAAGTTAGTTCCCTTTCACACAGAGAAACCAGTTGCTGGAGATTTTTTTGACGTTTTCCTTTAATTGCCTTGTAGCTTTCACATGAAGAAACTGGCACCAAGAAACTGAGGAGGATACTGGGAAGATTTTGTTGGTCTAATTGGAATGCAAAGCAAAACGTCAAAAAAATCTCTTCAAATCGTTGACCGGGGAGATTTTTTTCATTCCCCTTACCTCTTGCCCTTCTCGCCTTAAAACTCCGGGTTGCCGGCAACTCAGTATCCTAGTATGAAAGGGGACTTAGATGCAATTTATTCTTTTGAAATGTATATGTATATCTGGGCTTACATGAAAGAGTGTAAAACATTTTTTAAATAATTTTTTTTTGAAGTAGATTTAAGTGGATTAAAAAAGGATTTCTAAAAGTGAAGTAGTTCTAAAGAATTTAACAATTAGAGAGTATACTTTAATTTTTTTACGAAATTGAAGTAAATCTACTTCAACTGAAGTAAAGTGGTATCGTTAGAAGGCATTCTTGTCTCGATCGTTGACTGAACAAGATATCTTTCGGAGTAGGGGTATATTCTTATTTTTTGTTGCAAGACTCTCTTGTGTTGCATAGCGGATACATAATTCCTTACCAATTGCATAACTATGTACGCGCTTAGTGTATTATAATGAAGAGATATTAGACTTAGAATATAAGTGTGATATTATGATGCATTCAGTTTATTTAAAAAAAAAAAAGAAAAAATGAGTATGAAAATATATGTACCTTTTATGCCCCATTGTGGTAAAAAAAGAGAATACAAAATACCTAAAAATAAGCCTTAATTCTGCTGCTAATCAGATTTTTCTTGTACTTTTATAATTATAAAAATACCAGTCAGTATAAAAATATCCACTTTAATAATAATTTAATTTTTTCCCACTGCCCAACAATTATGTGTACTACATCAAATGCTAAACTAACCATAAATCATCATTATAAAACAAAGCTGTCACAATATTACATCATCAAGTGCCTAACTACTGGGATATCTTTAATCATTAATTTAAGAATTTTTTTTATCATAAGATAACCATTTATACGCTTCTACTTCCTCAAATATATAATATGTATCAGCCACCATAATCTTACTCATCCTAACTTTAAGCTAACAAAACAAAAACCAAATATAAAACAGCAAGGAACGTGTCGGTAGCCCTTAAAGACGAGAAGCCCGGAATTCAAGGACTCGCGTATACTGCAACGAAACAACCATCAGCAAACGTATTTTATATCCTGTGTAAATATATAAATTATGTTAATATCCTGACAGTTTTCCCAGCTCACACAAACATTATTAAACGTAAAATGAATAATTAGACGTGTTTCTAAGAATTATTGTCATTGTAATTTTCCGCCAATAGTCTTAAGCTCTATGGAAATGGAAAATGTGACACATACGCATTGCTACATGACATACATACTCGTAGACTATATAATAATAAACACACAGGAATAACAACACAAATAGGAATATTAAGGATGACGGTGGGACAGTTTGTGTATTAGATTTACCACGAGGATGTTTACAGTGCTGTGTAAAAAAAAAATACATACATAAACATTTTAAATTTATTAACATTCTTGCCCACAAAATTATTCCTTGCCTTATGTCAAGTCATTTTTTATTTTTAATAATAAATATTTCCCAAGTCCTATTTCTGTGATTGGCCATTTAATTATAAAATTGTAATATCTCTTCGAATTATTTCTTTTTTTTTTTTGTTTCTAGCCGGATAACTGATGACACTGAATCCTTGAACAGTTCCATTATGTGTGGTGTTTGGTTTTAATATGTAAATTAAATTTATTTTATTTTAAATTTTATAAAAAAAAACACAAACTTTTTATTTTTATGAGGATGAACCTCTTTATTTGAGTACTACTTACGAACTAACTTATGACAGAATTAGCTTCCTAAAATCTAACTGAAAAGTAACTTAATCTATCCAACCCGAGTTTGCAATTTGCTGTTGCATGTGCTGTCTCCAGACGCCTCGTCATCACATTCCTTCACGTAGTCACCTGGTGATTCTTATGAGTCGTGGGAAGCGAATCTGGATGTGGGACAGTTATCTGCTGATGCAAACATTTCTTGCGTTAACTCCTCCCTGCTCAAATTCGAACGCCCTCGTTCGACGTTGATGGTTTTATTAGATTTGGCAAATCCTTAATTCCTATGGTAATGGATCCTTGCTCGTTTTTAGGTGAGAATTCTTGGTTGGTGTTTTTCTTTGTTTTACCATAAAGGAAAGTTGTTATTATTATGAGGAGTATTATTACCAGGAATACGTTAATCCCAATATTTAATGCATTTTTCCTTTCCAGTAGATCAATCTGTTCCGTGCCATTCATCTGTAATTCTTTTATCATTCCCAGAGAAAGTACCTCTTTGAACTCTTGCACTGATGATCTAGGTTGCAACAAAGCTGGTAAAGGTTGATGTTTAGTTATCTCGCTGGTTTTGAAAATCTTTCCATTCACAATGATTGTGGTGTTTGAGTGTTTTATGATATACGTTCCATCTAATCGAATAGCCTCATTGTTAATTGTTACCGAGTCATTGAATTGGTTAAGGAATAATATGCCGTCCGAGATTTCTTCGATGGATGGTGTGTTTCGGTTATCGATAGTAGTGCAGGTGGGTATTTTGCTTTTCAACAGGTTGGGGATACACGTAGAGTTACTTATATCTACAATATTTCTACTATTACAAATAGAATGCTCGCTTATTACTAAACAATCTTGTTTTATACCATATGTTTTATTTTTACATTTTAAAATTTTTTTAAAAGGAATTTCGTTTATCTTTATTCCCATCTTTACTGCTTTTATTATAAGCATAGTACAAATATCTGAGTCTGTTGTTGGTATATCAATTATATAAATTAAATTCTTACCATTAGAGGCAATTTTAATATTACAAAAATCAAGTGCCTCGTCAATATTTATGAAAGGTGTATTTTGTTTTCTAAAAAATTCTTCCGTTAGCTTAATTTCAGAATTTGACAGTATAAAAGAATTCACTACATTAACTTTTGCCCAATGAATGGCGTATGCTATATTTATTAATTCTTCTTTTACTAAATCTAGTTCATATTTTAATTTTAATGTTTCAGTGTCTTTATTCTTTACTTCGTTTCTTACAATTTTAAATATTTCGTTTGTTACATTGGTGATTTCATTAATTTTCCCTATGGTCATACGGTTTATTATCATTTGCCTATTATTGTTTTCGAGTACGTTGTTCATTTTTCCTGTCAAAATTTCATAATCATGATGATCCGGACTACCGGCGATCCATTTCCAGGCGGTACCTAGGAAATCAAGTGATCTTTTCTTTTTCTTGTCTTCAACTTTCAATCCTGCCAGGTAGGTTTTTATTTTATCTATTTCATGAGAAATGTAAGGATAAAGGGGGTGATTTCGTGTGGTTTCTATCAGGGTATTTTCTATATTCCTTGTCAGGTTTTCGTAATGTTCAATGTTAATTATGTGGATTATTTTGAAAGATCCTGTCTGTATTTTCGAGGTTCCAACATTTATCTTGACCAATTGAGACTTTGAGTAATCCAATATTTGTATATCCGCTGCGCATAGCGGTAATAACCTATAAAGAGGAATTTTGATTCTTAATTAGATTCTTATGGACAACTTTTCCAGACCTAGTTACTATTGTAGAATTTTTGTTTTCGGCTACTATTTCTTTTCTATATTTAGGAGTGAGTTTGTTGCCTAGCCTTTTGTTAATTTTTACATAAATGGTATCTCCTATTGCAAAATTTCTAAAAGCTCTCTTTTTCTTGTTATGATAACTAAGATCAGCAGTTTGCTTATCTTTGATTGCTTGAGTGACAATTTGTCTCTCTTCTTGTAACTGTTCGGGGTTATTAACTTTATTTCGTGCAAAAAATACTTCGATAGGTTTTTTGTTTGTGGTGGTATGAACGGATCTATTATATTCGTAAATGGACTTGTCGAGCATTTCGGAGAATGAACTAAAGTTTTGTTCGGCTTTCATACAACGTAATAGTTCAGAAAGTGTTGAATGAAACCTTTCGATTTGGCCATTCACAGAACTTACGTATGGAGGGGCTTTAAACACTTTAATGTTGAAAAAATTCTCAACCATGAATAGAATGGAATTTGAGCTTAATGATTTCTCATTATCAACCACAATCCATTCTGGGACACCGAAAGATAATATGAGCTCTCTTAAGGGTTGCTTGATATGTTCTGTAGCTCTAGACGCTACGATTCTTGCTAAAGCATACTTGGAAAATTTGTCTATGGCAGTCAGTACAACCTTATTGTCAGTGAAATATAGGTCAATATGTAAGATCTGCCCAGGATATACGGGTATAGGGGTAGGTTGTAAGGGTATATTGTTGGGGTGTCGATCGTATTTTTGTTCCTTGCAAATTTGACATTTATCCGTAATGTTCTTTATTTTTTCCCGCATTTTTGGAAAATAAAACCTTTGTAGTAACTGAATTTTGTTTTCTCTGTTGTTTCGGTGAGCGCGATTGTGCTCTTTAAGAATTTCGGTTTCTTGTAAATTTTCGTCTGTTAGGTCTATTACCATGTTTCTTGAGAATAGTACTTTATAGAGGCTAAAATGTGAGGGAAATATTTCTTGGATTTTTCCGAGAATCGCTTCCTCGGCTTTGATTCCATTTATTACAGAAGGATTGAGATATTTTTTAAAAATTTCAACAAGTTTTTCTGAGGAAAAATTTGGTTCAACAATAGTATGACGATGATACGTTGGGAAGATGATTTCGAATTTATATTCAGAAGTATTACCGACATTAAGAAAGATTTGGTTTTTGAACACGTTTATGGGTTGATTCGCCATTTGGATAAGGTTTTGATTCGAGCTTTCGTGGCTATGTAGAGTTGTTGTTAAAGCATTTACTTGACAACATCTTGGTGGCCTAGACAGTGCATCGGCGACTATATTAGTTTTTCCGGGTTTGTACTTGATCTCATAGTTGTACTCTTCCAAAATTGACTTCCATCGCTTCATCTTAGAATTGTGGTTCTTATTACTGAGAGCGAAAGTCAATGGTTGATGGTCTGTAAATATTTTGACACGAGCAGTACCGTATAGGTAATTTCTTAGAGAAGTGAGTGCCCATATTATGGCAAGCATCTCCTTCTCGTTAGTTGCGTAATGCTCTTCGGTGGTACTTAGTGTTCTCGAAATGAATGTTATCGGTTTGTCACCTTGTGACAAAACTGCACCTATCGCGTAATTCGACGCGTCAGTAGTTAGCTCAAAACTTTTCGTAAAGTCTGGGTATGCGAGAATAATATCTTGCGAAGTTAGGGAGTTTTTTATCTTCAGGAAGGCATCTCTAGCATTATCGTCGAGATTAATTTTTATTTTATCAGAATTTACTTTGGACAAACGTCCTCCTTCCCCTCTTAAAAGGGATGTCAGGGGCTTAGCGAGCTTCGCATAGTCTTTAATGAAGCGACGGTAGTATCCTGACATACCTAGAAATGAACGTAGCTCCTTAAGGGTATTTGGGGCTGGAAATTTCGAAATTGCATCTACTTTAGCCGGATTAGCTAAAATTCCTTCGGAGGAAATAATAAAACCTAGGAATTCGACCTTGTTCTTAAAAAAGTCACATTTCTCCAGGTGAATTTTCATGTTCGCTTCGAATAACGTCTGAAAAATAATTTCCAAATGTTTTAAATGTTCTGATTCACTTTTACTAAACACTATAATATCGTCTATATAGACGAAGCAAATCTTTCCTATGTGTTCGCGGAGGATGTCGTCGAGTGCGCGTTGGAAAATTGACGGCGCATTTTTTAGGCCAAATGGGAGCCTAACAAATTCAAACTTTCCATTATTTATTGAGAAGGCGGTCTTCTCTATATCAGATTCCTTAAGAGGTATTTGATGGAATCCGTTTTTTAGATCGAGAACTGAAAACATTCGGTTTTTGCCTAGTTGTGCTAGTACCTCGTTAATGTCTTGGATTGGGTAACGATCCGCGATAGTATTTGCGTTAAGCTTCCTATAGTCGATTACCAATCTATACTGTTTGTTACCTGCAGCATCAGGTTTCTTGGGTACAATCCAGACGGGCGAATTGTATGGTGACCGAGAAGGTCTAATAATTCCGTCTTCTAGAAGTTTCCCAAGCTGGTTTTCGATTTCTTCCTTAAGAGAAGTAGGATATGGGTAACACCTCGTATAAATCGGAGTGTCCGTGAAAGTACGAATTTCTCCAAGAACCTTTGTCGTGAAAGTTAGTTTTTCGTCGGGATCGGCGAAAAGTGAGGGAAAATGTTTGATAGTTGTGATAAGAGCTTCTTTCTGAGTTTCTGACATATGTTCGAACTGTGTGTCAATAGAATTGATAGTCATAGAGTTTTGTTGTTTAATTTTTACCTTAATCTTATTGAGGATTGTGATAAAATTCTCTTTTGTGTGTATGACGGCTGATAATTCTTTCAAGCTATCGTTCCCAAGTATACCATGGAACGATTTTAAATTTGGTAAGATGTAGAATTTTAAATTAATGTTCTGACCGAATAAATTAATAAAGGTGTGTTGGGTTATTGAAACATCGCCTGCAATTGATTTTGCAAGAAAGTTTTGTTTATTATCTAGAGGAGTTGTAACGAGTTGGGGCTGAATGTAATTTCTGCTAGACCCGGTGTCTATCAGGAATTTTAAAATGTTCCCACTCTTCGTCTTACATTCAAAAAATGGAAGCGAAGAGTCCGCTAACCTAAAAAATGGATATCTGCAAAGTCCGTAAAGTAGTCATGTTCAGATGACGTTCCATTTTCATCATATTGATTTAAAGAATTTATGTAACCTTGTAATTCCTCATCTGGATTTTCGAGGAATCCGCTCTGGTTTTGTTCATAAGGAGTATCTTCCGGAACAGATTCTATGTGAAAATGTGGTTGGTTTTGTTTTGTAACCACGTTATTTACTTTTCTAGTGTTAAGACTGGAATTCGGTTCTGGTTTGATGTTAGTCATATTAGGCTGATAACCTTTTTGAAGATTCTGTTGTTGCGGACGCATGGGTCTTAATTGATTATTATATGTGCTCCAGTTCTGGTAGCCTGGGCTTGAATAATTTGGAAGTTGTCCATAATTTGGGGTTTGGTTTAATACGTTTGACATTGTCGGGTATCTGGAAGGATGAGGATTAGGGTATGTTGAGTATTGTTGCGGAACTGGTTTAGGTGCTACAGAGGGATAAGTTCTGCCAATCATATTTGGGTTTCTTCGGGGTATAAAGGGTTGTGGTTGTGGTTTTCTTGGTGTTATTTGGTGTTGAATATGATTAGATCTAATGTTTTGGTTTTCTAACTTTAAACATAAGTTCAGGGCATGAGGGAGATCAATCGGTTCTTTTATGGATAGTAATCTAGGTAAGTCTCCTCTTAACCCTCTTATAAAGGTATCAAGGGCTTTTGACCTATAAGTTTCCGTAAGAACTTTGGTTGCTTCAACACCCATATCCCCACAAGATATTTTATTGAGGATAAGTGAGAGATGTGAGTAAACTAATTGATAAAACTCGTGGACCGTTTTACTTCCTTGAACAAGAGAAGCCATTTGGAATTCCAACGTATTAATATCCCGTTTGTCTGCATAGTGCATAATCAAACATTGGGATATACTTTCCCAATTTAAAGGGATATTATATGATTCTAGAGCGATATCCGCTTCTCCCACAATTTTATTGCGTATAACGCTTAAAATTGCAAAGTATTTAGGAGTGCCTTTAAAAGGTTCATATATTCCGAGAATTCTCTCAACGCTTTTTCTCCAGGATCCAAATTCAGCTTTGTCACCTGAGAAAATTTTTAGGCACTTGACAATATCGGGGATTCTATCCATTTCTGATATGTCTGTTCTGAATTGTGCGTCAATACCTTGGTCTCTTTCGATATTTTGGGTGGGATTATTTTGAGTGGGCTGGCTTTGTTCCCTTAAGACTCGATTGACGATACTCGTGATGAGTATGTCTAATTCTGGTGTAGGTTGGATACTCTGACTTGTGGATGCCGCGTATGGCGGGAAATTATTTGCACCTGTACTAGCGTTTGTTGGAATAGGATTTTGCGGATTTTGTGAAGGGTTACTGGCAGAATTGGTTTCAGATGCAATACCATCGGTATTCGATCGTGTAGCCACCATGATTATGTTTGAATATTTGAGATATTTAGTTTGAAAATTATTACAAATTTACTATACTATAACGTTTTTTCGTAAAAAAAATATGTTTGAATATTTGAGATATTTAGTTTGAAAATTATTACAAATTTATTACACTATAAAACTTTTCGTAAAAATAAAAATTAAAAATTAATTCACAATTGAAATTTCTAACCCTTTTCCTGTTTTCTTTAAAATATTTTTGTTTCAAAACAGATTTTTTTTTTTTTAAAAAATTTATTCAAAATTGAGTTTTTCCTTTACCTATTAATCTTTTATTTTTTTTTATTTTCTTTCTTTTAACTTAAGTCTAACTTACATAAAAATGAAGAACATGATCCCACGCTGGTGAGTTAAGTGTTGATCCTTTTTTCTAGCTACAGCTGGTACTCAGGCACTTCCTTGTCTCACACTCCCTCGTGGTTTACTATGTCTACAGACTATAGCAAATTTATTCTTCTTGGGTTTGGCCGAAGAAGTGACACGAACACTGGTAATTAACTCTTCGAAACGTGGCGAGCTTCTTGAGGTCTATTTTCACGTTAGAGTTCTTGTTTGATTTTCTTTTCTTTCTTTACCACTTGAAGTGAACTAAGTCCTAAAACCCGACGAACTTCTTTAGGTCGATTTTAAGTTTTAAGTCATATCACTTTCAATGTTCTAGGTCTTGGAACGCGACGAACTACTTTAGGTCGATTTCACGTTTCACTTTTTAACACTTCCTCAGGCCAACCACGTTGGGCGCCAATTAAATTTATTGTATTTTAAATTTTATAAAAAAAAACACAAACTTTTTATTTTTATGAGGATGAACCTCTTTATTTGAGTACTACTTACGAACTAACTTATGACAGAATTAGCTTCCTAAAATCTAACTGAAAAGTAACTTAATCTATCCAACCCGAGTTTGCAATTTGCTGTTGCATGTGCTGTCTCCAGACGCCTCGTCATCACATTCCTTCACGTAGTCACCTGGTGATTCTTATGAGTCGTGGGAAGCGAATCTGGATGTGGGACAGTTATCTGCTGATGCAAACATTTCTTGCGTTAACTTGTATAAGTAGAGTACGGGTGTGTGTTTGATCGCAAGCACGCTACATAACCACAATTCATTGTTTCTAAAATTGTCATTTAATGTAGGATAATGACAATGTAGAGTAGACAATCGCACAAAGGACGCAAGGGTTGAACTGACGACGACGTAGATGACGATGACGGGGACGGTAACGAACGACAATAACTATGACAACGACTATAAGCATGACTACGACGAATGAATCAACAATGGAGCAATGCTGCGGCGCGTGGTAGGTCGGAACGAAGCATACAAAGTCAGTTGTGGCGTAACACTAGGATGATGCCAGAACTGGTGCAAAGGGGATCAGACTTTATTGTCACAGGAGGCAGGACTAACATAAACTCTCTAAGAGTAGATGTGTTGTTGCATAATTATAATAAATTGCTAAGCCTGGTTTTTAGTGAATACGAAGTGGTATAGATTTGGCACTTTATATATTATAAGTGTTGACATTTTGCATTTGCCAAGTACTATAGTATGGTATTGTCTGTTTATATGCACTCTATGCACTGCATTGCGACTTTGTCTATGATTCGAATCGAAAGGATCATATATATTCGAATGCAAGCGAAAGCAATTAAGTGGATTTGGATGCGTGTTTGCATATTGTGCAATAATGTACGAGTTGATACATTTAATTCAACCTAGAGAAATTAGTAAACTGTAGTTTGTTTTCAGATTCTAATTAAAGGTAAATTATACTGTTGGATAGATAAACGTCTTATAGATTCATTAGAATTTAGGTTAAGGGAATAGCAATTAGGAGCCATTTATTGGATATTATTTTCACTGCAACAAAATAATTACTTAGCTTTTTTTTCTGAAGAAATAAAGTATGATTGGGAGTTACAAAAGGTACCTGATGTTGTATGATGAAGTAATTAAGAGCCTGTTTGACAATGTCTGACATAAGTCCAGCATTTATAACCAATTTAGTTGATTCCAAAAAAAAAATATGACTGGATCATATGTACCGTATAAACAGGATGATAGGATCAAGAACCATCCATCAATATGAATAAATGGAAAGTGTTAGGCCAGGCGCTCAAATGCAATTTTTAATTTTTCCGAAACTATATAGTTTAACCACTAGTTGAACGATGATCGCGCACATAAGGAACTTAAAAATCAATCAACGAGATAAACCAACACACACAGACAATATTTATTTAGTTTTTGTTTCATTTTTTAAAAAATCCAAGAATCACACACTACATAGGCTGAAACTAAGAACAACAACTGTCAAATAAAACGAACCCATGAAAAGAATATATTTTATACGCTTCTTGCTTCTTTATACTAATTAGCTCGTCAGACTTCCAAAAACATCGGAATGAAATTCACTAATACACACACATCGCCAAAAACCATTTAGTTGCATGTGCGCATGTTTAATCAAATAGGATACAGGAATTTTTTGTCAGTTGGAGCAACTGTTCAATCTTAGCAATCAACAGAAGAAAGGTTCTCTTCCCTCTGAATGTTTAGTGAAAGGGAACAATTGACTGCAGCGACGTTCTCACTTGCACTCAAAGAAAAATTCAACTATTTGGTGTAATATGCGCGCAGTTATATATAATTCGGTGTGACACAAACTGAAGAACTGATTTGAGGCGATTGCTCGATTTGCGTCAAAATCAAACTCTTAAAATGCTCGAATTGACGACTGAATAGTTTTTGCGTATGCGCGCAGTCTCATATAAGTCCATGCTAGTCACTTTAGCAGCCAAACTGTAGCAACACTGTGTTCTATTAAGAACTTATTTTCAATAATCACTTTGCTCTTCGAAAAAGGTTTTAGCATGATAACCTCCCGTGAAGTAAAAAATTGAATGTGTAGGAGTCCGTTATTTTAAAAATTCAAATATCGAATTGAAATAAATAACCACCAGTTTGTGAATCGGCCGGAAGAGTGCGACACTTAAGAAACCAACCATTTTGGTTGCTCGTCATTTTAAAGCTACTAACACACGAAGCAACCGCCGAAACAACATTTGAAGCTTATCCGTTAAAAGATTCTACTGCTGAACTGCTTGCAAGAAGCCTCATCCCTAGTTGGATAGCATGTTTTAGATTGCCTCTAAAGGTAACATCTGACTGTGGCAGACAATTTTTGTTCGATGTCAGGTAGGCTGTTACCACATCATTTGGCATCAATACTGACAACTGCTTACCACCCCGCTGCTAATAGCATAGTCGAAAGGATTTATCGTTAACTAAAAGCCGCTATAAAATGCCATGACCTGTCGTACTGCTTTAACTCAGATAATTGCTCAATAAAGAGGTACAATCTACAGTTGCCGAAATATTGTACTGAGAGTCTATCAGACTTCCAAGTGTATTTTTTTTACCACGGAGACACAACATTAATGACCCCACAGATTTTGTAAACCTATTACGACTTCATTTCAAAAACCTATCTCCTACCTACAAAAGCCAACAAAAGTATGAGTATGAATGTAAATTTTCGAAACGCTGTCAACTTTTCCATTCTTAAAAAAAAAATTTAAAAACACGTTTACCATCTCTTTAAGAAGTATGAAAGGCTTTGCTCATCCTCAATAATTTTTATATGTAGCCAGAAATTTCTTTTACAATTAAAGAAAATTTTGAAGATCAACTGCGTTTAATTAGAACCGACAAATCAATACTTCTTGGCAACCCTTGGATACGGTTTTAAATAATACCTAATTAGTTAAAACTTAAATATAAAATATTATCTACATATGTATGTACATACATACAAAATTGAATCTCCAATGGTGCCATTTCCAGAAATATTAAGAAATAATAAAATCAGTTTGGTGGATTTTACTTAATCTATTTTATATTTTTGTTTATTAAAAAAAAACACTGAAAAGAAACAATCATTTCAGTCGTTTTCAAAAAACTAAGAAATTAGGTAAAATATTTTTGAAATTTTGTTCTTGCCGATATAAAACCAATTTTTAATGGTCGTCGAAATCGTTAGAACCGTTTCAAACAATTAATAAAAGTGGGCGTCGCAGTCAGCGGACTTTACTAAAACCAATTTCTTATTATTTGTCAATCATACAAATAATATAAATAAAATAAATAAACTAATTCATTAAAATCATTTGAGACGTATTCGTAAAACTAAGCAATAAGGAAGGGAAAGGAAAAAAAATCTTTAAACAAATATTTCTTGCTCATAAAAACAAGCCTTGATATTTTCGTTTGAGTGGTTTCCGCGAAACCAAGAAATGATGGAAGTGGTGGGCAGATTTAAAAAAAAAAAATTAATTTTTCTTTGCAGAAAAGATCAAATTCTGAAACAGTGAAAATTTAATTGAAATCTATAGAGTCGTTTCCGAGAAACCAAAGATAAGAATATAATAATCTTATAGACAGAAAAAGGTTGTATTGTTCTGCCCGGAATAGTTCACAATAACGTCACTGAATATAGCTTGTGTTAATTTTTTCGAGCATACCTGAAGTAAAATTGTTTCGGGAACTGGGGAGATTTATTGGATCATGATTAATAAGTTTTTACTGCATTTTCAAGGTTGCTTATCAATGTCATCTAATGTGTTGCTTTAGCGATCAACCGATTCTAGACTTCTTTTTTTTGTGTCTTGTGCAGCCCGCACATAAGACACATAACCTCACAAGAGCTTATCGCTCGGAGTTCTCCCCAAGACTATGCGCCAAAAAGTTCCCAAATGCTTATTAACAATGACGGCGAATCATCGTCATCGATATCATCTTCAAAAAGTAACATAAAGGTCCAAATAAACATTAAAAATAAAATTCACTGCGACTGGATCGCACGTACTTGCTCTTATGTTTAATCACATCGTAAGGAAAAGATTCTTAGAAGAAACGGTTAAATATATTTTTCAGTCGTGTTTTTTTACTAAATTTGTATATACAAATTTATTATGTACTTAATAATATTGGCTTAAAAATATAATTTCGAAAATAATCGCAATCCGTTTTCGAAATATTGAATTTTCAAGAAAAAATATTTTTTTTTTGAAAAATCCAAAAAAATATTTTTCGAAAATTTTGCTATTTTATATTATTTAGAATTTGAAAGATCTTCTATATAAAAAAAAAATTTATCGAAATCAGTCCAAGCGCTTATGAGAAAGTTGTAAATCAAAAAAATGCTTATATGGCAGTTACTGTAAATAACAAAATATCTATAAAAAAATTGCATAGATTTTTTTTTATCAAAATCGTTGGAGCCGTTTTCGATATAATTAAGATGGTAGACAAAATTGTATGGCAGGTTCCGTTAAGATACAAAAATCTATTTTAGACAATCACAAAAACACTTAAACACCAAGGTTGAAAAAAATCGTTTCAGCCGTTTAGGATGCAGAGTATTGTACAGGCAGACAAACAGGCGAAATGCCGGACCCCACTTTTTGGTGTTCTCTATCATCGTAATGTCAAGTTTTGATTAAAATCTCGAGTTCGAATTTACTTGCGTTACATGTATGTACATATGTATGTATGTAGGTACTTTAGGGCACAAAATCGAATGCACTAAAATCTATGCACTACTAAAAGCATAGTCTACATTTTGGTCGAACATTTTTTTTTACATATTTTCTTAATAATGATACCTGTTAAGAACCGTTTTTTTTTTTACTTTCGATTTTCTCATACATGGCTATTTTTATACTGGAGTTGCTTCAAATTTCAAATAGTATTACATACCGAAATTTTCGAAAAATATTTGTTCGATATTTTGAAAAAAAAATCCGCACTAAAGGGGTTTTGACTACCCTTAAAATGAACAAGCACAGTGCGAGCGTTAGGAAAGTAGGGAAGGATGCAAGAGGAGATACCGATGCACATTGGTTTTGAATTTTTGAATATCAAAATGGGAGGGGAAAATAGAGCCGAGTAAATTATTCCACATTCGCGTTGTACGGCTAAAGAAACAATCTCTGTACTTGACAGTACGTCCGAAGTTGGACTCAAGGGTAAACTAATGAGCATTCCTAGAAGCGCGAGTATTACGGTTGAAAAATTTAAGGGGAGGAATGCAACTGGCTATTTCGCTGGAACAGTGTTTATAAAAATAGCGATAAAATAGTGAGAGACATATAACATTTCGACGATGTTCTAGAGATGTAAATGTTTCCACTATAGTTCTATCGCCAATCATTCTTAGAGCTCTATTTTGAATTCTATCCAAAAGATTCAAATGAAAATTCAATATTTCGATAACGGATACAATTTTTTTTTTGAAATTATGTTTTTAAATTTATATTATTAACTACTTAAAATTGCAGAACATTTTTTTAAAAGAAAAAAATTAAAGAATTTTTTTATATAAAACATAAATTAAAAAACGACTTGAAAAGTATGTGCGTCCCAGTGGTGCATTTTTTTTTTGGTTTCGAAAATTGACCCTCCTACCTCAGCGGGCGAACAGGCACTTCCCTCGATTTAAGTTAAATGCTATAGTTTTTTGAAACACCATGCATATGTCTGGATTTAATTTGGAAAATAGAAGTTATGCCTCAAACTTTGATACCGATATACTTCTGAAAGAAAATACTGAGAAACAAAATGTTATGTAATTTAATGAAACATCTATTTTAATACGAAGAAGTTCATGTAAGTGATGATAAAGACATGTTAAGATTTAAACAGAACCATGGAATTTCCCTATCGCTCCAATGAAAGTGAACTGATACAGAAAATCTGGCATTATAGTAGGTACTCCCAGATATTTTTTTTAAATGTTTGTTTTTACATAATATTTGCAGCCCTCTTATTCGCAATAGGGGGTGTTTTTATAATTTTGAGAATATAAAGACAAAGTTATGTAATATGCTGAGACAATATTTCACTAGACCACATTGTGTTGCATTGTGTGAATACGAGTAATTTTATAGCCCGTGGCGTTGGTACGATGGCCTGTCACGCCAGAGGTCTTAGGAGTGAATCTCAACTCGGATGTATTGTTGTAAATGCTCCAAGACTATCAGTTGTCAGAAGAAAGTGCGTCAGAACAAATTTTTTTCATTTTATATTGTCAAGCAGATACAAGATAAGAACACATATGAATTATGCATTGATAGATATTTTTTAATAATTTTAATAAATTCTAGACGCGTAGGCGATCTGTTTTTAATTCGCTTTAACATTTTTTTTACTGAACCTTAGGCCAGAGAGTAAAATATCTAAAAACTGTTTTTGAGAATGAAAGTACCAACACATATCTGGTATTTTTAAAAAATACACGTTTACAATATGAAACATCACTATGTTGTAAAAGAAATCACACCAAAAACATAAATGTTAAAAATTAGCATTGTTCTATATACAAAAACCTTTGAGTAACAAGTCAGTAGTGAGAGTTCTAAGTTATTAATGTTTAGTATCAAATATATTAAGTAAAATAATATGAAGAACCTTAAAATTATCAGAGTAAACTGTTATTTAATGATCACCGACTTAAATTGTGTTGGCTTACTTGGCAAGTTTTCTTTAAACCTAATTACTTAATTTTGAAATGAAAAGTTACCAAGTAAACCAACACAATTAACGTAAGTAATCATTAAATAATAAATAATAAAAAATAATAATAAATAATAATTGATATAAAAATTGGGTGGATGCAACGCCCCTGCATAAAAAATTTCATAATTTCAACTTTTTCCTTGTTCATATATGTACTACTGATAGCTGACCGCTCTACCAAATTGCAGAATCCTGCATGAAGTGCTCTCAATGTATTAAATATTAATTCTGTGAAAATGGGTGGTTGCCACGCCCACTTGATGAAAAATCTCAAATTTTAAAATTTTGCCTTTAACTACACTTCATAAGCCCTAGTGCTGTACCAAATTTCATCAATATACGACAATCAGAAGTGCTCGCCAAGCAATTTATATCAATCCTATGAAAATGCGCGGGTGCCACTCCCCCTGAATGAAAATTTTTAATTTACCATTTTTGCCTTTGTAAACACCACAAGGCCTACTGCTGTGCGAAATTACAAAATTCTACGATCTCGGAGGGTGCTGCATACTCGTAATTTTGATGATCTGTCAGTAAGTCAGTGAGTCAGCCAGTTACGGTTTTGCGATTTTTGTAGTCTTTTATTTCGGGAACCACTTATGCTAAGGAATTGAAATCTCTAAGTCATCTCTATTGTCACTTGAACTCTAACCATGAACTCGGGGGTGGCTGTGGATAGTTTTGTGTTCGCCTGTCAACCTCATGGTCATGCTGTTTCCTTTTCCAACTGATTTTTACAGCTGCGACAGTACCCGGCTTTATTAGCCGGCTGTCTATGATTACTGACGAATTCACATTTTTAGTTCGATTCAATATAAGAATTTGGCCTGCTCGTATTGTAGCTAGTACTTCAGCTTTAATGACGCTACCAAAGTCGGGACGTGTCGGAAAGATTTAGATATATTTTGTGACTCTGAGAAAATTCCTTCCTCGTCATCACCATTTTAGATCCGTCTGCAAGAATTTTTACGTCGAAATCTTTCGATATGACGTCATCTTCCCAATTCTTTTTGGATGGACAGATAGCTTCAAAACTTTTATGGAGACTTACGGTAGGAGTGCAGTAGTAAGTATTTGTCGATAGAATATCTAGTGGAATCAAATTTGATGAGTTGCTGTGGCTGCAAGGTTTGGCAAACCAGTATATTGACTCAAGTCTTAGTGTGCTGCAAGATACCAGATACTTAATGTGAGTGTCAAGTGGTAGAATGTATAGAAAAGTTCTAAGACATCTGTTGGACAAAATCTTAAGACCCAAATAGCGCTAACGGTAATAGTTCTTTGAAATTTCCTTAGGTTTGTTAATGTTGTATTGTTTGTTTAGTGCCGGCCACCAGTTGTCTGTTTCACCAATTACAATAAGAAATTTGTAGGTGTTTTCAAATTGTGATAAGATTTGCTGTTTCACAAACTACAAATTTACAACAACAAATTATTTGTTGAAAATATAAAATAATGAAATTAAATTGTAATTGTTATTTACAAATACAAGAAAAAACCGTTCCACCATTTAATTTTCGAAAAATTACAACTGTTTTTTTAACAAATTTCATAGCACTCTTAAGGATAAGATCAAAATAAAAATGAATTAACAGAAGAATGGTAAAAAATATTTTATTCGGCAAATTTTCCGGCTCCCGGAAATTACATCAGAGGAAATTACTCCATATTTTTTTTTGAAAAAAACGGCAGAGAATTCTCCATACAAAATTCTGGCCTTTTTTCCTAGGAAAAAAATCCAAAGTTTTTTGATATTTTTTTCTAAATGTCTTGCTTTTTTTCTAAAAAAAATTCTGTTTTTTTTTCCATTTTAGGAAAAAAAATTGAAAAAGCCAGACAAAAAATTCGGGATTGTGTAAAGTGTTTTTAGCAATTAGGTTCACGGCATACAAAAACGAGCGGCGCGAAAGGGGACCATGGTGTCACCCTGCAACCACACGGCTTTTTAAAATTTATTGCTTACATTTGAAATCTATTTTATGTTATGAATAAAGTTTCACAATATGTCATGTGTCCCCGCCCCGACTGGACGCGCAACCTACCCCCTTCGTCGTGTTTGAAAAGCCTTAAAACATTGTATGGGCCTTCTCCCAAAACGTTATTTGGAAATTAGGCCAGAATAGACAAATTTTCTGGTTTAATTACCAATTTTATGCCAGAATAAAATTCTACACACGATATTTCTTCTGCAAGAAGTTTTAAGTTACTGAACAAATTTGTAAAATTTTTTGATTTCATGAAATACAAATTTACAAAAAAAAAACTAGAAAATTTTAACAAAGTTGTACTTGTACCCAACAAAGAAAATTAACTTTTGGTGAAACTGAAATAATGACATTTCTACAAATTTCCTTTTGTAAGCAACAAATACACAAATTTGGTGAAACGGCAAAAATGGGGTTTCAACTAATTTGTTAAAAAAGTGCTTGGAATCTACAATTTGTAAGTTGGTGAAATAGACCACAAGCAATCGAACCATAACATAGAATTGGTGGTACTAGTGCTTTTCGATTTGAAGGCCCAATTTTTTACCGAATCTCTTTATAATTCTAACATTTCAATGCTAAGTTTCGAGTTTAGTTTAGGGTAGAGGATGACTACTAAACATCTCGTACTGCAATATAGTGACATAGGTTGTGGGCATTTAATCGAGGTAGGGTGAAAGTGGGTAACTTAGTCCTGGAAGTGAAGATGAACAATTCTGTTTTGCCTAAGTTAAGCTCTAGTACACAGCTCATAGCCCAGCTGCTAACCTTAAACAGAGACCTTTCCGTTACTTGACTAATCACTGTTTGGGAGTTTTACTGACACTACAACTTTTAAATCAGCTGTCTACGCTAACACTTCCACTCCAATATTCCTCAGTTTGACAAGAATTTTGTTCCGCGTTGAGTTTGAAAAGTCTTAAGTTCAAAAAAGGAAACCATTCTGAAACATAAATTTTAAGTATTGTAATAACTAATATACAAGACTTTATCAGACCTATTAGTCAATCATTCTGCCTTCTAAAAACTCTTGAAAAATTAATTGATATCCACGTAATATCGATACGAGATTTTTGACTACGGCAAAACATGCGTACTGCAAAAGTAGATCGGTAGATACTGCCTACATAATTTAGTACGAACTATCGAATACTCCCATAAGGAGTCTACTATGGTCGCTTTCCTGGACATAAAAGACGCTTTTAACAATGTCGACGAATCTGCGCTCGCATCTGCAATGTCAAGTCTAAACGTAGATGGATCGCTTGGTGAACTGATTAATCAAATGCTGACTATCAGGGTTATCAATTCAAAACTGGGCGATGTCTCTGCAAGAAGATTTGTTAGTAAAAGTACGCCGCAAGGCGGTGTTCTATCTCCCCTTCTCTGGAATCTGGTAGCAAATTAGCTGCTGATGGATCTTGAAGTGGAGAGCTAGAGAGTGGTTGATTATGCGGACGATGTTACCATTGCCGTATCTGGAAATTACTCTAAAGTTCTAAAAGAACTCCTACAAAACGCTTTAAATAAGCTAATAAACTGGACAGAAAGGTGTGGCCTGGGAGTCAACCCTAAGAAAACTGAACTTGTCCTATTTTCAAGGAAATACAAAATTCCTCACGTAGATCCTCCTACTATCAAAGGTATTCCAATAGCTTTATCAGATGAAGCAAAATACTTGGGTCTTATTTTAGATAAAAAATTAAGTTTGAAACCTAATATAGAAGAAAGAGTTAAAAAAGCCACGGTGGCACTCTTCTCATACAAAAAAGCTATACGGAATAAATGGGACCTTCAACCCCATATTACTCACTGGCTATATACTTCGTTAATCAGACCGATTCTTACCTCGGCGTAATAGTATGGTGGACCGCTCGAGAAAAAGCTGCAAATCGTGACAAGCCGAGCAAAGTCCAACGATCAGCCTCAATGTGTATAAGTGGAGCATTAAGAACAATACCCACTGCTGCGCTAGACGTTCTGATCCATTTAATATTCCTCGACATTTTCAGCAAACAGACGGCAGCGAGTCAGCCGCCCGCGTTAAAACCTCTTCACAGTAGATTAATAATGATATTGGCCATTCTATATTCTGAACTCGTTCGGATCACTTCCAAATTACATTGATTACACCATCCCAAAACTAGAATTCGGCAAAAACTTCCAAGTCAATATTCCTCCAAGAACTGTCTGGGAGGACTTAAGCTTCTTGGAAGATAACGCTATCAATTTTTATAGTGATGGATCGAAAACAGATTACGTGATTGGTGGAGGTGTGTACTCAAACAGACTAAAATTAAGTCTCTCTTTCCGTCTTCCTAATCATTGTAGGGTGTTCTAGGCGGAAATTATGGCAATTAGAGAAGTCCTTTTCTGGCTGAAAGAAAACGTGATATCAACTACTGATGTCCCTATTTTCTCGGATAGTCAGGCGGATATTAAATTTTTGGAATCGTCCTCCACAAATTCCATAACTGCTCTCATCTGCCCTTCATCTCTCATGGAAATGGAGCAGCAGTTCAATATTCACCTATGCTGGGTGCCAGGTCACAGGGATATTCCAGGGAATTATAGCGCTGATGAACTTGCCAAAAATGGAACGACCCTGTCTCTAATGCCTGATTTCTGCTGAAACAACGTGCTGTAGAAAAGACAAACCGAAGATGGAAAAATACAACTAAATGTATGACGACAAAATAGTTCTGGTCAGAACTTGATCTGAAACGCTCCAAGTGTTTGATAACCTTAAGAAGATTGCACATCAGATCCGTTATTGGTGTCATAACTGGACACTGCCTCATAGTCAAGCACGCAACGAGGCTTGGCGTTTATTGAAATGATTTTTGCAGAAGCTGCATGGATGAGGAGGAGGCGGAATCTGTTCCTCATCTTCTGTGCACATGTCCTGCTCTGTCTCAAAGACGTAAGCTCCATCTTGGAGGCTTTTTCTTCGATGATCTCAGCGATCTAAACAATATAGGCATCTATAGTTTCTTACACTTCATTAGGAGCTCCAAGTGGTTCAACGAATAGGAGGCTTATCTGGGTATTCATGTGGTATCACAATGGACCAACTCTGGTCTAAGTGTGCCAGCTATAACGCTGACAGACACTTCAACCTAACCTAATATATCGCCAATAGAACAAAGTGCGATTTTTGAATAATGTTTCCCTTGGACGAACGAATTTTTAACTGAAACTTATTGAGGAATAACCTTTAATGAAACACAAGTAAAAATGAATCAATAAATTATAAGGCACCAATATACCCGCAGCTTCAGTAATAATATCAGCGGCTAAAAATAAACCTTTTGTACTCTTCTTTGTAAAATAGATTTTTAATTATGTTTAATGTTGAATAAAAATCTCTTCCATCAGGCTTAAAAGACCCATTGACAACCCATAAATCTGCTTTCACAAAATTAACAAAATATAAAAAAAAAAATCCCCTTTAACCCAAAAACTGAATTTGCTTTGAAACTCTTTGGCTCCCTCTCGACATTCATCGGATCTAGAGCAATATCAATTTAATTAATCCACGAAGTGCTTTCGGTCGGAGGTGGTGGTGGTGCAAAACTTTGTGGTAAATTTATCGGTAGCTGCAGCAATTTTCAAATATTCATACCTATCTATAAATATATATGTTCTAGTATAAACTTAACTCGCTTAGTTCAACAAGAAGTATCATTCAAATCACTCTAGAGCTGCACATAACCTCAATTCCTTTCCCCGTTTGATATCCTTTTGATTGTATTTGAATAGAGAAAAGGTGATGGTTTTACTCGGGGAATCATGGTTTTCGTGCACAGTACCTATCTATACTTTAGTGCGACTATGTATATCGAAAGGTGCTAGATAGTTTGGCATGAAATAAATCTCAGCAAGTCCTTTTGAAAACCGCACACGCCTCCACCTACACCTGAATAAGTTCATAAAAAAGTATGTATATATTTATTCAGAAGGTAAGGGCAGAGGGTTTTTGTTTATCGCACACGAGCTCACAACGAAATGTATATGCCTAGTCCTTTGCTAACCGAAGGTGTATTCTATCACTTAACCTCTGATGTCATATAGCTTCTGTTGCTTATCTACTCGAATGCAGATATGAAGATTTAACCCAGTTCAATTGAATTCAAGATTTGCTCGCTCCCTTCAAATACACGACGATCAGTTCACGGTCCCAAAGGTGCAATTGTGTATACCTACTGTGTATACGAGTATATTTTACAGAAAAGAAAAACTAAAAATCAATTAAACCACATGAATGCATGTAAATTCCAAGGACTCTCTTCAATTGATATTCTTGAGGTAGATATAATTTTTTCTTTCATCATTGCTCTGCGCTGTATTATGTTGAATTATTGAGAAAAAAAAACGAAAAAAAGTTACGTATACGCCACAGTGTCCCTAGAGGGTTTGTATGGTTGTCTTGTATGTAATCCGATGGGAAGTTAGTGATTGCTTGCTCAAGGGAAATTTCTAATAGCTTGGGAGGGCCAAATTATGAAATGGATGTAGTATATGCAATCCATTTGAATAAGAATTATGACAATTCCAGATTCTTAGAAACTCACAAGCAGTTCACAAAAATAGAAAAAAAAATGAGATAAGAGGAAAAAGCAATTTCTTTCAAAAATGTATTATTTTTAACGAAGCCAGCCTTGAAAGGATTTGTAGAATAAGAATAACACAACCACTTAAGCATTTAACAGAGTTGACATTGCATCACAATCCTGTCAAGATGTCGTTTTTTTAGGCATTGTTTTTAATTAGCTAACTTTTGGTTTTCATATAAAATTTTAATTTTTTTCTGTTTTTTTTTTTTAGAAAGAGTGCTTCCCTTTGTTTTTCAAGGAAAATTTGCTGCAATTTTTATTATGTATGGTGAGTATGGTGACATATGTATGCTACGTGCGTTAAAGTTTGAACAACAGCGGCCATAAAAGGTGTTTTCATCTTGAGTGCTTTATCACCTTGGGTGTGTGTTTTAAGTTACACAAGTATATATTCTTTTATTTTTGTTGTTTCAATCCGAAAGTAAACATCAAGAGGGTATTCGCATTTTTATTATAAAATATCATGCACCTTGACTTTCTTACAAAAATAAATAATTATTATTTTTGCAACAACTTGTCGTTGCAATGAAAAACATAAGTAAAGATTTTTAGAAACTAAGTTTTGTTCAGGGCGCTATTCATGTAATTATAGTTTGAAAAAGAATGAAGGAGGATTTGCCGACAGAAATTATAGTTTATTAAATATAAAATTTGCACAGTAAAGTTAATTTATTTATCACCTACCTGGTATACCCTGTGCAGCTTTTTCATTTTTTTAACACTTAACACAATTTTTATTTTAAATTAAATGATAAATAGACTATAATAATATTTCAGGGATAAATAATTCTGTTATACATTTATTTTTTTCAATATAAGTTTTTATACAAAAAAAAATTTAATTGGTATTCAAAAATAAAAGAAAAATTAAATAAAAAAGGAAATTTAAAATATTATTGAAAAAAAAATGATTAAATATAAATTGTTTAAGAAAAAAATATTTGAGTAAAATCTGTAAAGCTAGTGCTATCTAAGTAAGCTATTTTGTGTATGATTAATAAACACCATCAACATGCAACATCAATTTAAAAAAAATTTACCAAACAAAAAACCATAATTTTTATTTTAAACATCATACTACCTTTTTATTGTAAAAAAACACACATTCATTAAAATTTTGTGAGTCCACGCACAAACAAGCATATTACTATTTTTTTTTATTATTTATGTTGAAAATATTATTTTTTACACAACAAGTATATTTAAGGTATAAATCTACAATTAAATTAAATAAAAAAAACTATTAATGAATTTTTATATTAATGGAGAGTTATGAGTAATACTATAATTAAATTATTTTATGACAACGAAATTTTTATGTATGTATATAAGCATTGAGCAACCTTGTAGTTAGCACTGATTCTATTGTATCTCTACTTCCAGTTTCCGGGGACATCGATTTGCTAAAAAATAATTTTGCTAGATTGTCTAACCTCGCGCTAACAAGCGGCGATTTTTCCGAATGTTCTGATTGATCCGAATTGTCCTGTTCGGAACTTGCGGAACGATTCCTGAAATAAACCAATAATAACAAAAAATGTATATAAGAATTTATTATTATTTGAATAAAATAAAGGAATTGATCATTAAAGTAAATTTTGTAACATCATATTTGCAGAAGAAGAAGACCTTAAATGCTAACTGAATATCATGGTACTGGGCAAAATGAATAGAAAAATAGGAAAGAATATCGCTGGCACAATTGATGTAATCTTGCTACGCCATAGCCCACGGGTGATATTAGATTAAGGCTTGGAGGCTTTAACCCTCATTTTGAAGTTAAACTTTAAGTTAAATAAAACTAATAACCTTCAAAGTTATAAGCACTATTTCCACTTTTTTCTTGATTTTCGGTGTTCATATAAATTATAATATGTATAACTGCGAAACTTAAACTAAGAAATGGAACTGATATGCATTTAAGAACACATACACTGCATGTCAATGAAATAGGTTCCCCGCGTTACAAAAAAATTTTATTGGATGCACTGTCAAAAAAGATGCAAAAATTAAATGTAAGTTGTAAGTTTTTTTGACGGGCCCCAAGAGTAGATGCGTCGATTCATAACGAGTCTTGTCCAGAATTCCATATTTCGCTTTTGTTTTTTTAGGGAAGTAAGAACGGATTAGTCAAAACACTGCTGGATGTTCTAAGTACTTTAGTTCCGCGGAAAAACATCAAATTGAGTTATACGAAACACAATTTAAGTACGCGTGTAATATCAAAACAAATCGGAAAATCGAAGTATTAAGTCGGCAACAAGCAATAAGAAATAAAGAGATCTACGGTAAGAAAGACGTAGAAGAGTGACCAAATACCACAATACCTCCAAAAAGTAAAATGTTGGAGTTTGGCATACGTCCAATTATTTTAGTTTAGTTTATTTATTATATTTATTTATGTATGCTTAACACATTAAGATATAATATCTTATTAACTTGTGTTAGCCTTAAAAGAATAAAATACATAATTTAATAAAAGCTATAAATAGAGCGTTAACAAAAGAAGATTAAAATACATTAATGATTGGAATGCTTCGTTATTCTACAATTAATTAAAGACTGAGTATTTTAATTAAAAGTTGAAAGCTATAAAAGACTTTTATTTTTATTATCAGTTAAACTTATTCTGTAGAAAGAACTACAGGGTGGCGCACGAATCGTGCTACAAAAATACAACGAAATAAGTTTTTTTCAGTGTGAGTAATCGGCGATATGGAGCGATATCATTCTTTGCAGTTCGTCATTTCCATCCAAGGAGAATTTAGGCGGTACTCCCCCGAGTAGATGGACCATTATGAGGCTGGTGAACATGTTTGCCGAATCTGGAAGCATCGAACGAAGACCGTATCATCGAGATCCCAATGTTCTGGTTCAGGATACAATCGTGGCTGTTGCATCGGCAATACAGGCAAATCCAAGTGTTTCGACTCGAAACTTATCGGGCCAAATTGGAGTTAGCAGACGGTCATTACAGCGGAAACTTCATGATGACTTAAACTTGTTTCTGTACAAAGTCAAAATTATAAGCAAGTTAAACCCTTAGGATTTGCCTGTTCGGCTGGAATTTTGCCGAAAAATTATTGAAATGGCCGAAGAAGACAACACACTGATAAATTGTTTATTCATGTCTGATGAGGCCCATTTTGACTTAAACGGCAATGTTAACAAGCAAAATTGCCGTATATGGAGTGAATCTAATCCAGAACTGGTCCATGAGATGGAACTGCACCCCGAACGAGTCACTGTGTGGTGCGCAGTTTCATCAAAGTGTATTGTCGGGCCATACTTCTTTTGAAGAAAACGGTGTAACACAATCTGGCAATGGGGACCGTTATTTAAAGATGTTGAAGGAGTTTTTTTTACGCAGAACTTTGCCGAAGACGTATCCTTTCAGCAGGATTTGGTTTCAATAAGATGGAGCAAGTGCACACGTAGCCACACAAGTTATGGCGGAGCTGCAACGAAAATTCCCAAACAAATTGATATTCAGAAACTGTACTTTCCGCTGGCCCCCAAGTTCACCTGACCTGACTGCACCAACCTTTTTTTATGGTGTTATGTCAAGCCGGAAGTGTACAAAAAGAAACCCAGGAATTTGACTGAATTGAAGCAGTCCATTAAGACAAAAATTGAGGCGATCCCAATTTCAACCATTCAGGCTGCAATGAACAATTTTCTGATCAGGTGCCGCATATGCTTGGATGAGCGTGGAGGTCATTTGCGGTCTATCATCTTTTAAATCCATTGGTTATTTAAAATAAAATTTAATTTTTAATCCAACAAAACAAAAATTAATGAAATACATCGATTAAAATAGAAGTTATTTAAATTTAATTTTTTATTGTAGCACAATTCATACGCCACCCTGTCTTAATTAGAGTAATAATGCTAGAGTTTCAATTGAAATATTTTAATGTGTATAATGTTTTTATCTCACGTGGCAGAGCGTTCACAGAGAACTGTCGCTCAGATGTTAGGCAATTATTTCGTGGAATGATAAGAGTGTTACATCGATTTGAAAGATGAAACTGCAGTCTAAAGTACAGATGCTGTGGTTGAAGAGTCTGCTTGATACTAAAGAGAAGCGATAGTGTTCTGTATTCAAGAAAATGTTTAAAAGTCATGTTGTAAATAGAATTTGCATAGACGGAAAAGTGATCATATCTTTTTAAACCATAAATATAGCGTACAGTGCAATTAAATGCCACTTGTAGCTTACGTCGACTCTCAGCATCGCAATTACAATATAAGTGAGGATCGGAATTATCAAAGTTTTAGCCAACATCATACGGAACAGGTGTAAAATATTGGGACTCACGAAGAAGTCTACGGGCTCCGTATACTTTTCCTACTGAAGAATATATTTGATTTTGCCAACTTAAAGTTCTGTTAAAAGTTATACCCAAATTCTTAGCAGTATCCCACAAATTCAATAGGAGTATTATTTACAAATAAACGCGGAAAATAGGAGAGATCTAATATTTTTTTGGAAATAACTATGCATTTAGTCTTAGTAGGGTTTAAGAATAGTCCATTTTACTGTGACCACATATGAATGTTATGAAGATCCTGATTTAAATTGTGAACGCAGTTTTCGATGACACCGAGAGGGCTACTCAGGTAGAACTGCACATCATTAGCGTACATGTTAGCAAGTGAGAAATTTATTTTCGCTGGCAATTAATTTATATATAGTTGAAAAAGGATTGGGCCTAATATTGATCCTTGTGGGACACCTTTCAAAACAGGCAAGAAGGAAGACAACATATTTGAAACGGATACAGCTTATTTTCTTTCGCTCAGGTATGATAATAAAAACTTAGCCGCAGAAGATGAGAAGTCAAATTGATGTAAAAGTGTATGTGTAAGAGTCGGGTGATCAATGGTATCAAAAGCCTTAGAAAAGTCTAATAGAACCAGAAAACTGACTTTGTCGTCATCTATAGCCTGCCTAATATCTTCAATTACATTAATAATCGCTGTAGTGCAGCTATGCTTTGGGCGAAAACCAGACTGAAAAGGCGACAAAACATTGGCTCTACTTATAAGTATAACAGTTTTTTTGAGACAATTTAAAGATGATATAATGTGCACTGGTACCATTCTTAATGTCTATCCGAGTAAAAAAAGTGATAGTGTATTCTGTACAAACAAAGTAAGAAATATTTTTCTATTTTATTGTTTTATACAAATAATTAATATCTGCATTTGAATTATCACACAATGTGACCTCTAAAATTTATTCGAAGTGACATAAAGTTATAGTAATATGGTACCTGCGCACTTATAACGTTCTTCAAGTTCTCTCATCCTTTTTGTATGAATGCGCTATATACTGTTTTATAGAGATCAGTGTATACCCAGTCAGTTATCGGGTTCATATGAGAATAAATCGCATCGCGTCAGTGTGTGTGCTGTCATTTTCTATGACCATGTAAATTAATTTTGACAGGAGAAAGTTGCATGCTTGTGGAGTGTAAAGCCATTTCGAAAACAAGGAAAAAACGAAACTTCCTTGTTCTGTGGTTTGATTTAATATTTAAATTTAATAAAACAGTCTAAGACTATAGTATGAGGTAGCCTTAATTAATTTCTTTTTTATAAAACTGGCAACTTCATTGTGACAGAGATGGAACAAAAATTTAATATTCTAATTATTTAAAGACAAATTTTAGGAATAAGTTCAATGCTGGGGAATCGTGATTACCTGTGATTTGTTAACACGGATTAGCATTTTTTGAATAACATCTTCCGTAAGAGTGACCTTAAGCAGAACTTTCAGTTCCTATTTCACTCAATTTAAACACAATTAAGCCAGATAGTAGTGTAATTTATTTATTTAATACATTTTAATATTTTATATTTATTAAACTGAAATAAAACAAAGAGGGACAACTTCCGAGTACCGCAGTAAGTAACATTTATTAAATGTAAGAAAAATTGATCGTTTTATTTTCACGGAGTTTTAATGGGTCATTGGACATAATAGAACGAGGATATTATCCGATAGATATTCAAATATTTTTTTTTGACTTCAAATTTATTTGTGATTGAATTGTCCGATAAATGTCATATCTATCAAAACCTTTAGTAAAATGAATATTCCTTTTTACATATAGCATTAAGTATGTTTATTTAAGTTGTAAGATGTATGGTTTAAAAAACTATATAAACGATGTTCAATTAAATAACTCATCTCAACTCTACATATACTTTGACGAAAGCTTCGAAAATATTTGAAATAGATAATTGATAATGTAATATTCGTTACCTGTAATTTTTACTGGAAAGTATTGGTTTTGTGTTATAAGAAAATTTCGAGTTTTTAATCAAACTTAAAATTTTAATGATGGAGCAGTTGTAAAAAAAGAGTAGATCGATATACGTTTCCCAACAATATGTATGTACAGTATAAATTTATCTCTATCTGGCAAAATGCTTACTGTAGAATCGATTTGCCTTAAATTTCGTAAAAATAGTTTCGGGTTCTCAAAATGATTTTTTGTTTTTTTTTCCATACTTTATTCTCCAATGTTGTGGAGATTAAACTAAGTTTCAGGTTCTTGGCTTACACTCAAATAAGTTTTTTTTAGAAAATATTTGTATTTTGTTGTATTTTAATTTTAATGTGTGGTGATACAATTTATTTAGCCCAATCACTGAAGAAACTTTAAGTTTAAAAAACATTATTCGGCTTAGTTCGAATCCGTAGTATACTTATTTTTGAGTAAACTGCAGTTAAACATTATAACAGGTCCGTATTTTTAATGTTTTCGAATAAAAGGAAAAATACGAACAAAAAGTCACGTATACGCCATGGTGACCTATATGTTGTTTATAATTTTCTTAATAAATAATTATTTTGATTAGTGGTTAACAAACAAACGCATAGGTATACTTGCAACAAGCCAGTAAATTAACCTCCTTATGTACGAATATGTCGTACGAACTTCCTTTTATCACAGTTAACGTTTTTTTTTTTGTGAAAATCGGTTTTTGGATATTTATTGGACTTAAGTCGTATTTTTTTTTCTATATCTCTGGTCCTCTTGGCGTAAGTCTAGCGTTACTCCTTCCTATAGAAATATTTCGGTACAAAGGGTGTAAGTCAGGAAGATGTCTGATTTGTTTGGTTTAAAGAGTGTAAGTGGACTTAAGTCATTTGGATTTAATTATTTTAAGTCTTTAGTAGCAAACAGAATTCAAAAATCTTCTTGCTCCTAAGGGCTTAAGTCATTTTATGCATCTAGTATCAAACAGAAAAAATACACTAGGTTGCGATAGAAAGTGTACACATTTCTAAGTTTAATAAGAGATAATAAAAAAAATACAAGAATTCAAATCCAATATACGCTGAAAAATAAAGGACGTGTGCTCACGTTTAACCTTAGTTTACCACCTGTTTTCCATGACTTTTACAAAAATTTGGCAACCTTTGAAGAGGGACTAGATAATGATTCAGATATGTTAGAAGATGACCAGATATAATATTTCAATACTTATTATTTTATTATATATTTGAATTAATTTATTGTTTATTTTACAATTACAATTTACAATTTTACAATTAAATTGAGTTTTTTATGTACAAAAAGATTTTTTTCTAAGTCCCTAGAAGTAAACTTAATTTAAACAGATACAAAAAAGCAGGTGGCTCTAAGGAAATAAGTCATCAGAAAAGCGGGTAGGTACTCATACTTTGTTGTCAATAGCGTAATGCTATTACAGAAGACCGTTCTGATGATTGATCTGCATCATTAGTTTTTGAAAAGGCAATATCTGGATTTACATATAATATATTCAATCTTGAGTCTCATTTTGCGGAAAACTGCTATTTCTGACTTAACCCCTTTCTACCAGGCACCATAGATTTGTATACAGAAAAACTAATGACTATTTTATTATAATATAAAGGAGTAATAAAGTGCAAGGTCAAGGCTGTAATAATTTGATATTACATTAAATTAAACTTGTCTGTTTGTGCACTATAATTATAATATTAATAGGGAGCAGGTCGGAATTCTGCTTTTCAAAATCTGCTTGACAAAATTCTGTGTTTTAAAATTCTGTATTTCAAAATTTTATAAGTACAATTTAAATCCAATATTCTGCGTATTAAGGTCTTAGATTTTTTAAGACAGTATTGTAATGCAAAACTAAAAGAGATATAAGTCCCCGGGACATTAAGTCCCAATTAAGCTTTTTGGGCTTTATGTCTCACCGAGGTGAGACATAAGTCCCATAAAAAATATTTGGGACTTTTGTCCCACTATTATGTTTTGTTTGGTACTTGTGTGAAGTGTTTTTGCGATTAGATTCACGGCGTACAAAAAGCTCCGCGCATAAGGAGGGGCATGCTGCACCCCGGCCGACCCCCTGTTTGGCCCAATATATCATATGGGTTGGATACAAGTTTGGGTATATGCAATTTTTTTTTTCAATATGAAGATTTGTTCCAAGAAATATTTGCGTATACCCAAACTTGTATCCAACCCAAATATTTTATTGCGTCAAGCAGGGGGGTTGCAGGTGAACAGCATGACCTCCCTTACGCGGCGAGCTTTTCAAAATGTATTGTTTACATTTGAAATGTATTTTATGTTTCGAATAAAAATTTTACTATGTGTCATGTGGTTATACTTATGTCTTGTAAAATTTGGTAGTTTTGTCCCATTAACATCAACAAAAGTTGGGACTTATGTCCGACCGAGGTGAGACATATAAGCCCAAAACTAATTTGGGACTTATTTCCCGGAGACTTATGTACCTGCCCCGTTGATATGTATCTAAAAACCCAAAAAGTTCTTCGAACACCTGAATTCAGCAAAAAAAATATACGAGTATTCACGCCTGTCTAAAGAATCTGAGCCGAAAAGTTCGTACTTTTTACACGATATAGGTACTATTATTCTAGTTTTGCATTTGAAAAAATAAAATCGAACTCGAGATTTCAATCAATCTTGACATTACGTTGATAATGATAAAAAAAATTAAGTAAAAAATGTCTTCTAAAATATATTTAACCATTTCTACTAAGAATCAGTGTGCCTATGATGTCATCAAACTTAAGAGTAAGTTAGTGCGATCTAGTCGTGCATTTTATTGCATTATGAAAGCGATATTAAAGAATTCTTTAATACAAACATTTAGTTTCTCTGAATTTTAAAATAAAGAATCATGAATTTACAGAATTTTTTCTTCCGCAGCATTTTGCACATCCAGAATTTTGAGAAACAGATTTTTGACATTCAGAATTTTGAAAATAGAATTTTACACTATACAGATCCATAATTTAAATCACTATTTTCGAACGCACAATTGTGAATCGCCTCAATATGATCTTTCTCCTCTTTGCGGAAATATTGTCCCCATCAATTTTCGTAGAAACCAATAATTACCAAGACAGTTGAACTAAACCTCAAAATGCTTTAAAACACTTAAACTAAAATGCATGATTGTATCGCACGTACTCGCTCACATCGAAAATAAAAGATTCATAAATAAAATAAAGTTGGAGTGTTGATCATTTTCGTGCAAATGTTTAACTTTGCTAGAAACTGCAAATTATATTTTTTGGTCGTTGTTTTTTAATTAATTTTGTATATACATAATTTATTTGATTTTTTAAAAGAAAAATGTTGGTATAATAATTTTATGTATTGAAAAATAGCAGTAAAATCGATTTCAACGAACTCGATTCGGTGCTTCGCTATATCCGATTTTCCATTTTGGTTTTTTATTATAAAGTGGACAAATTTTCTTATTTTATTTTTACAAAATAATGTGTGATTTTGCTGTCGATATTTTGAATTCTTCTATTTTGTCGGGATAGTGATTTCATCGATTTTTTTTATTTTTAAGTTGAATTCTTTGAAATTCTTCTAAATTTTATCTGAGTCTTTGAAACTGGTAGAGCCGATACCTAAAACTCTGCTGCCAAACTTTTAATTGAATCAATAGCTTCGAGCCTTGAAATTATTGCAGAGTTTTCTTCATCCTAAAAACTCATTCACGTTTTAAACTCATTTTGAAAAAATAAAACTAACACACTTAACCTTTCTTTATATAAAATTAGCTGACCCGGCCAACTCTGTTCCGCCTTAGATTCAATAAATAAGCAGATTTTGGATTTATTAAGTTCAATTTTTTATAAGGAAATACAAATAAAAAAATTAAATATTTTGATTCTTTATTGTGCATGTATTTTGGTACATAGGTTGCCCCCTTCAGTTAATTACCTTGTAATATACGACATTTTTGGTTTTTTTTATCAGGCGCTAGAAGAAACAATTTAGATGACCATAGGAAAAACATGGATATTCAAGATTCAAACCACAAACTTTCAAGGATTGGCCTTATGATTTGTTAATAGTCATGGCCATTACAAGAAGGATCGGAAATTGAAGTCTTTTAAGCTCAAACGATCATCGGGATCTTCGGAATGACAACTTCCTCACCTTCGAATTTTTCTTTGAGTATCGTCGCGTAAATCACATAGTTCATCAATTTACTTACCACCAAACGCGTACCGTTGCACCGTTTTGGTTGGTTTATGTTTCGAAACATGATAACTACGGAGCAAACATTTAGCGTAAGTCATCCAAGGAGGTTAAAAATTTAATTGGATAATTAAATTAGTGGCAGTCAATAGATTTGAATGAATGCATTGTTCCAATGATCTCATCCTGAATTATGTAGTTTAAGTCATTTACATCTTTATTCTTGGCCGCTTAAATTGCTCGCTCACTCCACCATTAATTATTTTTGGAGTTAGTACATAATGATGTTTGGGAATACTTTGTGGATAAGTTCGTTTTTCGATGAGACAAAGTTACAGAAATTATGAGGAAATGAAATCAATCCGCTCGATTCGTCGACAGGCACTCGGCCATTTCTGATAATAAGTAATTGTTTAGAGAAATCTTCAGCAGATGTATCATTAAGCAATGCAATTCTCATGTTTGTTGTCAGCTGAAGTTTCTTCGCATTTTATTGCTGTACGCATCCGTCTTAAAATGTGGCTGCTACTCCCGAAGGAGCAACTGCAATTTTGGATCTCGCACGAACAGCGCGGCTAAAACTATTGACACGAGGAATAGATTAGCAGTTCCAATAGGGGCATCCAGGAAATATAAACCACGATTTCCATCATCAATTGAATTAATGCAACCTAAATTTCCTTTTTCTGGGGACTCCACATGGGTACATTCGCTTGAGCTACTAAATTTAATTCTTGTTGATCTTATTCACGTTCGCGATCCTATTCTCGATTAAATGCTTCATCCATTTCACGATTTTTCATTCCCAACCTGACTAATAAACTACCGCGCATGAGGTAACACATGTCTTCGATCAAGAGTAGAGCCCGATTATCTCCTCATTCATCTCAAGATCGTGATTTCTGGATCTGACATGAATTTGGTGTAAAAGATCTTCTGACATTTTAACCTTGTATTTGTGCCACAGGTTAGATGGGTTCGATGGAAAGCATGTCGAAATGATGATAGCAAATAATGTGCGTATCTGACTTCGATAATGGCTTCAACGGTTTTCGTATCCAAATGGGTATCGCTTTCTAGTGATTCACAAAGAATACAAATTATTGATTTATTACTGATTATTGATTTCTAATAAAATTAATAAAAAATCAACCACACTTAACCACAGACAAAATTACATTTAGCTGTCATAAGCATTTTTTTATTCCATGTCAGATGCGTTTGTGTTATATCACGTTTTATAGTGACTTGTATTCTTTTTGACGTTTTATGTTACATCACATGGGAACGCGGTCAAAAGGGATATGTCCGTCTCCTGGTGCTAAGCTACCTCCCCACCAATTTTCAGCCAAATCTGTTCAGCCGTTCTTGAGTTATTAAAAGTGTAACTAACACGACATTCTTTTATATATATAGATATGCATAACCCATTTCCTCTCAAAAACAGAATGCGAAATTCGCGTATAAAAAAAACTGAAAAAGGGAAATTCCCAAATTTATTATTTGAAATGCACGAAATTTCTAATACCTACTTAATTTTTTTTTAATATTCGCTATAAACGATAGATTTTTTAATTTTCAATTTAAAGCTGTTCGTTATAAGTAGACCTCGGATTTTGCATACTTGCATATTTTTCACCAGATTGATATCAAACTTTGTATTTAGACGTTTTATTGGTCAAATATAACAAACTATTGTTTTCAACTCTATTTTCAATGAAACGAACCTTGGTTTCATCAGAATTTACCTATCTTAAGCCTTCAAAAATATGCAAATATGCAAAATCCGAGGTCTAGTTCTTATAAGGGATAGTCCGTTATAGGCGATATTGTTAAAACCGATATTTGTTTAGTACAATTAGATTGAACCTTGGTCGGTACTTAGAGATTAGTTCGCAATGACCGATATTTCTTTATAACCGGTTTTGACTGTATATAGGTACATAGTAAATATATATTTATTTTTTGAATCCAAAAAAAAATTATCTTTTTAAAATATGGTATGCAGTATCATAGATAGATGAAATTGCGGGACGCATATGTTAAGTTTGATTAAAATCTGGAATTGGATTTTTTTTTCAAATGCAAAACTTGTTCTATAGTACCTAAATCGCAGTTAAAAATGGTGGCCACATTTTTTTTGCGTAGTTGTATTTTTATCTGTATATCAAATAATGTAGGTATTTATTGTAAAATAAAATAAAATCTCACTAAAATTAAATGTGTTTTTGTCCCAAAATGAGATTTGCAAAGCACTTAATTTTAAATACAAATTAAAACATTTCAGTAATTCGAAATTCGACATAAATTACATTACAGTCCAAAAGAATTCAACATTTTAATAAAAATTGGATTTGTAAAGTATCGACATATAAAAAATTTGAATTCTGATATAATGCAATAGATTTATATAGAATCTTCGACTTTACAGAATTTTGGCCATACAGAAATTTGTAATGCATATTAATGATTCGTTATCGACTTAATTTTTTTTAACAAATTGTTTCACTTTCAATCAATGGAATTAAAATCTATAATCTATTTTCTCTCCAACCAGGTTGTATTATATACTATAAGTGTGTGGCCAATCTAGCATTTTTCCTGCTAAATTTAGCCGGAAAAGTTTGCTTTTAGCATTTTTTATTTTAAAATCCTGCCCGCATTTTTTTTTAGCAGGAAATTTGGTTTTAGCAGGAAATCTAGCAGGTTTTCATATTTCTCAAGCCTAAAATAAAATATTACTTTCAAAAGATAAAACTCAATCAAACATAAACGTGTATCGCTCATTACAGAACTTCAATCGCGACCTCCACAAAATCTACCTATTTTGCAGCGAGTAAATTTTTTTATGTTAAAAAATTTTGCGTACTCATTAACAACCATTAAAGATTTTTATTACATTAATTCTGAAATTATTTCCAGAATTAAATCGCAATGGACAACATAAATCCAAATAAATGGGAGAATATTGAAAATGCTGTTGAATTTTAGTGCGAGATAAATAGGTTCACCGATGCATCCAATGAAAACCCTTACAAAGAGTTGCCAAGCTTTGTGAATTCGTTTTTAGTTTTGCCTTTCTCAAACGCTGCAGTTGAAAGAGTGTTTCTTTTAATGAATCTTGTAAAGGATCAAAGAAGGAATCGAATGAAAATTAATTGGCTAAATAGTATACTTTGTATCCAAGATAATTTATATGTATGAGAAATGTTGTGATGCCTTCATTGTTCCTCCTAATATAATCAAACAAGTTTCTTCATCAAATTTGTATTTTACCGTAGAAGAAGAACAAGAATTTTGTCATATTTTTGTGCTTTAAATGATGCAGGAAACTTTAGAGTATACAATTTATATAAATACCTTTAGATTAACATACTCTGGTACCTGATTTTTTTGTATTTCCTTATGTTGCGAAATGGATTAATATCTATTTGTAATGTTATTTCCTTTTTTTCAAATAAACTTAGCAAAATAAACAACTTCTTTTTTGACAATTATTTAAAATTTAACATACTAAAGTAAAAAAAAATTACAAAAATATACACTCGATATTTTAAACGTCACACCAAGACAAGTTCGATTAGTCCAGGCATATATTAACGTTTTTTTGGATTTAATTACAGAATTTCCTGAGCTGCCAGGGTTTTTGGCAGTTTTTTTTTTTCAAAAAAAAATTAGCATTTTTCTTAGCAGTTTTGTTATCAAAAAATTCTGCTAAAACCACAATTTTAGAAGGAATTGAAAATTTTCATTGGTCACGCTGATTATAAGCTATGGTGCATTTGTACCTTAAATAACCATTTTTAGAATCTTACCTTTCAAACAGTCCATTGGTTCTTCCTTAAGTAAGGGATACAGGGAACCTTAAAAAAGCACAACTCTAAAGCTAGCATAAAGCAAGGTGTATAAAACTTGCTAATGTGCACACAGAACTTATTTGACTAAAATTATGATATGTGATTTGGTCCTTATGCGAAAATAACAAAGTGCAATATCAACCAAATGATGAAACTAACTAATCGCGGTAAATGTTCAAAGAAAATAGTCTCTAAAAAATATCCTTTCCAGGAAAATACGAAAAACATATAATAATAAAAATGATGAAATATAATCTGCCCGTATCTATGTAATTAAAATAATAATTTGTTTAAACATTAAATATAAAAATAAAACTATTTTTAGAAAGTATATTATTTTAGGGTGTTTACATTTGAGAAAAAAAAATTATTCAATGGAAAACATCTACAAGTTCCAATTGCTCAAAATTTGAGCTCATGTTATAGGTAAAAACCGACCAAACGAAACAATTAAAATAAGTAAAATTGAAACGTCCGAATTGGTTAATGGTTTTGAATAGACTCTCTGTGTTTCTTGATCGTGAATTTCAGCCAAATAAAATTAATTTTGCTGCAACGTAAACTGAATTTTGGCCGAAATTTGATCATTAAGTTAGTAAGTTTGGTGTTAAAGGAACCGAAATGGAATTATGATTTTTTTTATAATAATGCGCGCACTAAAGGGGTTTTGACTATTCTTACAATCATCAAGCACAGTACAAGTGTTGGGAAAGTAGGAAAGGATGTAAGAGGAGGCTGCACATTGGTTTTGAATTTATGGATTACAAAATGGGAGGGATAAATAGAGGCGGACAATGTATTCCACATTCGCGTTGTACGGCTAAAGAAAGAATCTCAGTACTTGACAGTATGCCTGAAGTTGGGCATAAGGGTAAACTGATGAGCATTCCTAGAAGTGCGAGGATTACGGTTGACAAATTTAGATGAAGGAATGCAACTGGCTATTTCGAACGAAGGCCTTATAGATTAGATGTGGTCTCTGATGCATATACAAAGAACAGAAAGCTGATTGGATTGGTTGTGAATCTGAAAACGAATATGAAAAGCTGAGAGTATAAAATCGTAAGTGGATTAAAAGTTCCAGATAAGAGATCATTAATGAAATTGAGAAAAAGAGTTGGTGACAAAACGTAGCCCTGCGGCACACCAGCATTTATTTTGTGAATATCAGACTTGAAACCGTCCAATACAACTTGTATTGAACGCACCGAGAGGTAATTTCTAATCTAACGAAGAAAAGATTCATCGATACCAAATGTACCCATTTTCGATAAGTGAGCTTGATTCCGAACTCTATCAAATACAGGGTGGGACACGAATCGGGGGACATAAATAAAACGTAATAACTTTTTTATAGTGTGAGTAATCGGCTTATTTTTTTTATTTTATAGGCTACTATTTAGATTTATCGAAATGATTTGGATAGTGCAGCGATATCATACTTTGCAGTCCGTCATTTCCGTCCAAAGGGAATTTAGGCTGGAGTTTGGTGGTACTCCCCCGAGTATATTGGTCATTATGAGGCTGGTGAACATGTTTGCCGAATCTGGAAGCATCGAACAAAGACCCTATCATCAAGATCCCAATGTTCGGGTTCAGGATACAATCCTGGCTGTTGCATCGGCAATACAGGCAAATCCAAGTGTTTCGACGCCAAACTTATCGGGCCAAATTGGATAGTTAGCAGACGGTCATTACAACGGATACTTCATAATGACTTAAACTTGTTTCCGTACAAAGTCCAAATTACAAGCAAGTTAAACCTTTAGGATTTGTCTGTTCGCCTGGAATTTTGCCGAAAAAGGATTGCAATGGCCGAAGAAGACAACACATTGATAAATTGTCTGTTCATGTCTCATGAGGGCCATTTTGCCTTAAACGGCAATGTTAACAAGCAAAATTGCCGTATATGAAGTGAATCTAATCCAGAAATGCTCCATGAGACGGAACTGCACCCATAACGAGTCAGTCACTGTGTGGTGCGCAGTGTCATCAAGGTGTATTGTCGGGCCATACTTCTCTGAAGAAAACGGTGTACCACAAGCTGTCAAGGGGACCGTTATTTAAAGATGCTGAAGGAGTTTTTTTTACCCAGAACTTCGCCAAAGACGTATCCCTTTCAGCAGGATTTGGTTTCAACAAGATGGAGCAAGTGCACACGTAGCAACACAAGTTATGGCGGAGCTCCAACGAAAATTCCCAAACAAATTGATGTCCAGAAACTGCACTTTCCGCGGGTCCCCAAGGTCACCCGACATGACTGCACCAGACTTTTTTTTTATGGGGTTATATCAAGCAGGAAGTGCACAAAACGAAACCCATGAATTTGACTGAATTGAAGCAGTCCATTAAGACAATAATTGATGCGACCCCAATTTCAACCCTTCAGGCCGCAATGAACAATTTTCTGATCAGGTGCCGCATATGCGTGGATGAGCGTGGAGGTCATTTGCGGTCTATCATCTTTAAAAACCATTAGTTATTTAAAATAAAATTTAATTTTTAATCCAATAAAAAAAAAAATAATGAAATACATCGATTAAAATAAATGTTATTTAAATTTCTTATTTTAGCACGATTCGTGGGCCACCCTGTACTTTTGGAATATCAAGCGCAATAATCTTATTTTCTCCAGAATGATGGAAGGAGATGTGCCACTGTTATGTAAGATATAAGATCAGCTCACCAGTGGACCTATTACTACGAAAGCCATAATGGTGTTCATTAAGGAGCTTTCATTCTTTAAGATTTTTCTTAGGCTAATTATTTATCGGCGTTTTCATGAACTTAGAAAGAAGGGACGTTAGTGCAATTGGACGATAGTTAGAGGGTTAAGAAGATTCGCCTTTTTTAGGGACAGGCTGACCAATGCTGTTTTCCAACCACTCAGAAAGAGACCAGAGTAGGATAGATGGAAAAGCTTACGCAGTGGTTTTGCCAATATGGAAGAATACCGTTTCAGAGCTATGGGAGGGATACAATCTGGAAAGAAGATTCTTACCATGAAATCGTTTACGCTCTCAAGTACTGGAGGAGTCAAAACAAATTCCGGCATCTTCGAATTAACAGCGAACTGCGCTGCAATGGCTTTTCCACGTGAGCTGACAAAATGGATGTCGAAGTTGTATTTCGAATTTTTTTTTTACAAATGACCTAAAATGTTTACTACCTTTGGGACATTGTAGTATTTTTTTCTCAATGTTAACGTATATATTTATAATCCAGCAGATTGAATGAAATGTGTCAAGGGAAAATACATAAAAGTTCGAAATAAATAAACTTTATGAAAAAGATATCTTGAAACCACAATTAGCCTTTTACAAATTCTTAAGCCAAAATTGTTTATTTGTTTTCGTTTTACTTCCAATGTAAGACCGACTGATTTTTTCTAAAGAAGCTATTGGGCCCCACGCCCTAGAACTCTTACATTCAAAAAAAAAAATTAGGAGCAATATTTTGGTTTTGAAAACTGTGAGTGAACACAGGGGTTTCAAATTCAAGCACCCAAATACGTAGATGGCTTGAAATAGAGACCTCAGAAGTAACCATTTCGAAAAATGTATTAAGCAAAAAAAAAAAAATTCTAAACCAAATATTACTTACCGACTAAAAAGCTGCCTCCTATTCGCTGCCGTTAATGCTGAAGCATCAAATTCGATCGCTGAATTACTACGTCTCAGTCCATTGGTTTTCTTTTTCTTGTAGAAGTCCTTCTTCTTCCTTAAATTAATTAAAAACAAAAAAAAAATTTGGTTTTGTTGTTATTGTAGTTGTTTTTGATAAAACTAACATAAGAAAATCCTTAAAGAATTATGAGTTAGAGTATACTTACTTATTTGTAACTCGTACTTGGCTAAACCGATCGTGACCCGTACAAGCAGCCGCCGAAGTAGCTTCTGAAGACTTCGCTCTCTGATTGAATTTGAACATTGTAAAGGACTTTTTGGCACTGGCTACTTCGCACACTCGAAAGATGATCTTGCGACTACTTTTGAAAACCGTATTTAATGTTTTATATACTAGAATTGATACTGATTTGGGATTTGATTGTGCCGAAGTTGGTGTGGATGTTGGTGCTGCGGCTGTGATCGGTATTGACAGAAGTGCATGTGGTGGTAAATTGCATTGGAGTGCATTAGCCTGCAGAGGCTGATAAAATATATCCTTTTGTCTAATTGGATGCTGTTGTATAATTCTATTTTCAACCTGGAGTAGCTGTTGGTGCGGTTGGTGCTGCTGCTGTTGTAGCTGAAGCTGGTGATTGTGTTGTTGATGCTGTAATTGCTGCACAGTGGTGTCCTTTTCAGATCAGACACAGATACACACAAACACACACATAAAAGCAAAACAGAAAAGAAAAAAAGGTGGAGAGAAAGAAAAAAACAAATCAAATTTAAATAAAAAAAACGTGAATTTTAATTATTTTGTTTAGTTTTTGTATGTAAGCATTTGTGTTTGATATAATAAATATTTTATAAATATATATATTTTTTTTAGTTTTTAATAAAGGACACATTTAATTCTGCATTGCATAGAGTTATGTGTGTAACTTGTGATATCAACTTTCAGCCTTAAGTCGCATTTTCAAAAAAAAAAATAAAAAATTATGAATATAAACTTTAAAATAAAAAAAATAAATTAAAAAAATAACGCTTGCAGCAATTTCTACTTTTTCTTTAATTTGCATTGTTTGATATTTTATTTTGTATACGAACGCTGTCTGGGTTGTAGTAAGGGTATATATATTTTCTAATTATTTATTTGTGTAGTGTTTCACTTTTTTTTTTTTTTTTTTTTTTTTTTAATTTGCTATCACAAAAGCAGAGAAATACAATTCATCGTTCAACATGCTGAGCAGCCAATAAAGAAATTAACAAAATTTTTGTTTGTTGCATCTGAACACGAAATGATAACTCGAAACTGAATAAGAATTTGATTTGAGATGGGAGGTAAAAAAATAATGTTGGGAGATTGTTGAATACCAATTAAAAAAATTATAATAATACTAAATATGTTAATGGAAATAATAAATTTTAATAATTTTGTTGGGTGGGTAAATTTTATATTTTTTTTATTTTTTGTAATTTATTATTTATTTGCTTTTTCTATGGTGATGTGATGGCAAAAAGTGGGCGGTTGCTACCTACCGATAAATGTGTATGTTTTACACTCCAATTGTTGATTCTTAAATAAAGAACGCCTTAAATAATTTGAGATGGTGATGAATAAAATTATACTTTTTTTTAAATTCTCTTATATCAAAATTGTAGTTGAAAAGTAATATTTAGTAAAACTTATATTAAATATGTAGATTTTCAGAAATATATGCAATACTTTGACTCAAACATTTAAGTTTACTAATATTTTGATTGGAAAGTATTTAATATTTTTTTGTGAACATCATTAAATAAGTTTATTTGATATCAAATTCAAATATCACGTTAGTGAAGAAAGCCTACATTAGATTTTATTAACTTGTCAAAAAATAAATTCATTACATTTTTACCAGGATCTCCTAGAAAAAGGGTATTATGTAAAAAATAAGAAACAAGACAAACGTAAAAATATGTAAAATTATTGTTTAAATTTTCTGATAGTTCGTAATTCAATTTTATTTTGAGATTATGGAGAAAACATTGTAAAATGGGTAAAAATGGGCACTTTATATAAACACGCTGTTGGCTACAAAACGCTGTACCGCATCATGACAAAATCCTTCTTTATACACTCTTCAGTCCTCACCACTTGAATAGGGCACTCATTACATCTGTTTTCTATCGACAATTACTCCCTAACCAAGAATGTTCGAGTCTTATGTTCATTTGATTTTTGTGCCAAAGGGAAGATTTAATGTTCAACAAAAAATCATTAACCAAAAGTCGACAAAAAGGACTGTCCCAATTTTGCACCGCTTGAATAGAACACTTTAATGAAAAAAAAAATGATGTGTGTCTCGGGACGCCCGACAGAATTGATAACTTGTGACAACACTAATCTAAGTTAAACTATTTAATATTGAAATTGTTTAACTTGAGAAAAGCTTCAAAAGTTCTTCGTTAATTTAATAAATTTCACGCATACGGGGAGAGAGTGGGAAGCCAGACAAACTGGCGCCGTAACGCATTACGTAGCGAAGCGACTTAACTCCCATAAGAAGTTATCACTTCAAAAAATATTTGTTTTCCAAAAATCCAAAATAAACTTTTTTTTTCGAATATCTTGGAATGCAGTATTATAAAACTACGAAAGTATTTAAAGGACCTCCTATAAAAACATTTTGATCGAAATCCGTTTAGCCGTTTATGAGATAGTTGAAAGACAAAAAAATGATTGCATTACAAACACCGTTAATGAAAAAATATATAACCAAATTTTTATACCAAAATGTAGACTATGCCTATCAAATTGATGAAAGCGGTTTTTGATATAATTTAGATGGAAGAAACAATTGTTCGGCAGGTACCGTTATTTTGGGGGTTAAAAACACGATTAAGAATCTATTTGAGATAATCACCTTAAACGCTTAAGTACCACTTTTTTGGTATTATCTATTATTTTAATGTCAAGTTTCATTAACATCTCCAGTTTCAAAATGCAAACCTTGCCCTAAAGTTAATCTCAACGGTACAGTTGGATATAGCCTTTTTCTCTCTAATAATGAATTATTCAAATTGCTATAAATGTTTAAAATTCATTTCCGAATTATTCATACATTCACATATTGAATGTTCAAATATCAACATAAAAGACATAAACGTTTTAAAATCTAATAAGAACTTATTTTTTATATTTGAAATGTGCATACATATTCCACTGCAAAATTGTGTTAAAAATTGTTAGAACTTTCAATGTTATTAAATAACTCTCCCAATAATTCCGTTTCTCAGAGCGCAATTGCAATAAAACCAAACACTAATGGGTCAAAATTAAATGCAAGTCGCAATATTCGCATTTCTACTCGTGAACAGAGATTACAGAAACTTATTTGCCATGACAATAAAATAAAAAAAAAACGGCCTTCAACCTCCGTTGATAGAAGAGTTGCACTTAAAGGTTCATCAAAACCTCATGATCACGTCTCTTTGAAACAAAAAAGAGTTTCTTTAACCGATTGTCTTTCTTCGGCAAATTCTATTGACATTGCAAAACCAAAAAAAAAACATAAGCTCAATTAGAAGAATCTAGTTTTAATTTATTAGAAAATAGTATTCATCACAAAGCCTTTGACACAAAATTTAATTTTTCTGTTTTAATTGAATCACAATTTCCTTCCAACATGGTACAGAAATATGGTTTTAAAAATACTGATTTTGTGTCTATGAATAGACATTTTGAATCAGTGAATTGGCAACCAATTTTAAATTGTACTAACCCAGAAATAGCTTTCACTATGTTTCGGAACATATTAGATTATCCTATTTTAAATTTTGTCCCCATAAAGACGATACGAAATTCAAAAAGACCAATTTGGTATAAAAGTTTATTTAAAAAACTTTAAAATTTCGGTTGCTTTTCGCGAACAATTTTATAGAATTAGAAAAGAGAACAGTTTTTAAAAAGACTTACTTACAGGCAATATATTTTTATTTTTGGGGGTGGCCGTGGCGCGATAATTGTGTGCTCGCCTGCCAACCTCCTGGTAACAGGTTCGATCCCTGCCGTAGTCTATGTGTTCTTATTTTTCCATTAAAAACCAATTCTAAAAATAATTGTCATACAATGAGTTGCTGGTTTACTCATTACATGCTGTTTAGGCATAGAACTAACAACATGTGATTGAGTAAAACTAGTATACCGATAAAATATGACAAAGAATAAAAAAATTAATGCGAATTATAAGGGACATATATAAATAAGACACGGAAATTTCTCCGCATTAGTTCAGCCGCCATCCCTGGAGATAAAATCGGAGACAACAACCACCTACAATCTCCGAATATCGCGCCACACATCTTTCCTATCATTCTCTCTCTTCCTTAACCTCAGCCGCACGCCGCCCGCGCTCTGTTGAAACTACTTTAAAGGATATTCATAATCCCTTGAGCGCGTGTAGATTATACAAAAAAAAATATTTGATCTCTTGAGTCGAAAATCATGGGTAATTCTAATTTTTTTTGACATAATTGAAGAAAATCAATTGGGATTCCATCTAGTGTATCTTACAAAGGTGTTTCTTCTGAGAATGTTAGAGATATACTCGTATGTAATAATTTTGCCAGGTTTTTCCAATCTAATTTCTCTGACCTGAAAATTAATTATAATCATAATTTTGATAATTTTAATTCTATTAGAAATGCTGGTAGCCTGTGTTTATCTATAAACGTTGTATTAATAGCTTTATCATCCCTTGATAATAGTTTCTCTGTTGCACCGGATAATATCCCACCACTTCTCTTGAAATTTTGCAAATACAATCTATCAGCGCCACTGTGTTATATTTTTATGTCTTTAAAACAATGTATTTTCTTAGATATCTGGAAACATTCTCCTTTACACAAATCTGATTCTAACCGATCTGTGGAAAATTATAGACCCAATCAATATACACATTCTCTTATAAGACGGAATATTTGAACTTCTAATAATCTTTCGTATGGCAAATTTTATGAATCCCGTCTGAATCTTTACAATTCTATTGATGCTTGATTGCGTAGAGGGATTCCATATAATACAACAATACTCAAGCAAATGTCTAACAAGGGATATATAAAGGGTTTTAAGAGTATAAGCATCTTCAAAAGAATTTCTAGAAATAAAACCCAATATCGAATTGGCTCTAGAAATAGCATGGTCAATTTCTAAGTTTCAGCTTATCCCTAAAATATTTGAAGCAATTGTTGAAGGTAAACTGAACAGTTTAGTTCGAAATCATATCTCTTAGCATCAACGTTGCTTTATGAGCGGAAGATCGACGGCAACTAGTTTATCAATATTTACAAATTACTATCTTTGTTGTTTAGAAAATCGCTTGCAAGTTGACGTTATTTATACCTATTTTTCCAAGGCTTTTGATCGTGTGCAACTCAATATTCTAATAAAAAAACTAGAGATGTTTGGTGTTCACTCTACTCCCTTAATTGTATTAAAAGGTATTGGGCTGGACGAAAATATTGGCGATGTATTATCAAACGAAATTCAAAACTTTTCCGGTGTACCTCAAGGCAGCCACCTTGGACCACTCCTTTTTATCCTTTTTATTAATGATTTGCTACAACTTATTTCTCATTTCAGGTGTCTTTTGTATGCCGATGATCTAAAGATTTTCAGTTAGATATACCAGTAAAATTTAATTAGATATTGATTGTAGTGTTAAATGGTGTAATATAAATGGGTTATATTTTAATATTAAGAAATGTTGTATTTTTATATGTGTTTGAGATTTAAAATATATCTCTTTCGGCTGTTTTGGTCGTAATGTTTTTTTAATGAAACAATTTCATTTCCTTTCCCGACGTTTCGACAGTGGTTGCAGTCTTCTTCAGGAGATTTTTTATTTACAAAAATAAATTGAACATATTATACACATAAGAACATTTGGTGTAAAATTTTGGCAAACTTACATTTAGTAGGTATTAGAGATAAACATAAATCATACAATGAAAGGCAAATATAACGCAAAGGTTAAAAAACAATTATTTTTTTTATAATGATATAAAAAACACTTCGATTGAAGTTTAGTCGGCTTTAAATTGTCACCAAAAAGCAGTAAACCGATGAAATGTTCTGTCTGTCTTGTTTACTGTTCATATTGTTTTTGTTATTAATAATATGAAGCGTTTCTAGAGTATACCGCTTGGAGACATGTTCCTCCCTTTCCAGGATTTCCACTCTGTCAAAATCTGGTTTGTGTCCACGCTCAATGGAGTGTAAGGCCAATGCTGTCTTCCCAGTACTTTTTCAATTAATGTCGGATTTGTGGTTGGAAATTCGTTGACGAAGAAGTTGTTTCGTTGTACCGATATAAGAAAGATTGCAATTTTCTTCCGCATTGCCACGACAGTTAATTTTATAGACTACGTCTGTGCACTTATCCTTTTCCGTTTTTGTTTTCATGTTGGTGAAAAGAGGTGCCAGCATCCTATTGAATTTATACGCTAAACTGACGTCATTAGTACTATTTTTACCGTCTCTAAAATTTTCTGACAGTTTGGGAACATAAACTATACTCTTATAAATACCTCTCTCTTCTTGCCGATTATCAACAGGAGCTTTGTGTTTTTGGCGAAGTATCAAGCTCCGTATGATTTCCATTTGACAGCCATTATCTAGGAGGATTTGTGTGACTATTTTCTCATTTGCGGCGTGAAATTCCCCGTCACTCAACGCACACACTTTTTGAAGTAGATTAGAGGCTGTATTAATAAGAATATGCTTTGCTTGATTGGATCTAAAGTTGATAAGTCTTCCAGATGCTGTGTCTTTCTGATACCAATTGAAAGAGAGTCTATCATTAACGCGATGAATCTTGACGTCTAAGAACGTTATCTCTCTGTTTTGTTCCCTCTCAATGGTAAATTGTATTTTTTCATGATATGAATTAAAAATATCGTAAAACATTGTAGACCTCCCCCTCAATAACAACTGCAAATATATCATTTACATATTTGACGATTATCTTTGGTTTGTTACTATCGGCAAATTTATTGTACAAAAAGTTGTCCAAAACTAAATCGGTAATGGTGGGAGAAAGTGGATTTCCCATTGGCATTCCATGAATTTGTCTGTATAAGTTATCTTTATACTGAAGGTAATTGTTTTCTTTAAGACAAAAATCCAACTACTCTATGAATTTGGTTTGGCTCAACTGTGTATGTTTACTAATTGTCTCCCATTTTTTCCTAATGATGGCTACTGCCAGTTGTACAGGAATATTAGTAAATAATGATACAACATCATAAGATACTAAAACATCAGTTTGTTTTAGAACCAGATTATTTACCTTATCTTTAAATTCATAAGAACTTTTAATTGAGTAGACCGAATCTCTTGTCACGCACAGTAAAATTCTCCACAAGTATTTGGCAAGTTCATAACAAGGAACTCTCATTGATGACGTTATAGGTCTAAGAGGCATGTTTGGTTTGTGAATTTTCGGTAATCCATAAATTGCAGGTATTTGTGGTGTGTATTTCGTCATCACTGTCTTTTGCCTATCATCAATGAACTTGTTTCCATGTAGAAATGTTGTATTGTAACCTTTTCAAAAATAATCAATCAATTTTGTTTTGATTACAAAAATTAGAATCAGTCATTAGGAAGATTAGAAAGTCAAAAAGATCTTGGAGTTATCTATGACTCTAATATTAGTTTTTCCCTCCAAATTGACCATGTTATTTCTAGAGCCAATTCGATGTTGGGTATTATTTCTAGAAATTCTAAGACCATTGAGGATCCTTATACTCTTAAAACCCTTTATAATATCTTTTGTTAGACCTTTGCTTAAGTATTGTTGTATTATGTGGAATCCCTTTACGCAATTAGTTATCCATAGAATTGAAAAGATTCAGACAGGATTCACAAAATTTGCCTTACGAAATATTTTTAGAAGTTCAAGTATTCTGTCTTATAAGAACATTTGTATTTTGATTGATTTAAGACCATTAGTAATGCGAAGAAAACTGTATTCGGTATTCTTTGCTCTCGATGTTCTTAATTTTAGCATTGACTGTTCAAATTCTTCTAGTTTGCGTCCTAGAGATGTTCCTATTCAACAGTACAAATTATGCAAAACAAAATCTTATTACTGCTTCTAGTTTTTTTTATTTTTATAGCTTAATGCAAGCAACTAACAATTACTTAATTAATATCTTAAAACTAGATAACAATTTAAGACTTTAGATTAAATTTATACTAAGGAACTAGGTACACAGTGCAAGTGCAAGTTGTAGAGAGGATTTGGAAAGGTTTGGATCAAAAATGCTTGAAATATTAGCTTTCTGAAGCATACTAGTAATTGGTTCATTTTTGCCGTAGTCGGTACGATGGAAAGGGATTGCGAAAAGTGGTTAACGTTCCATGTGATCTTGTCATACAGGGCTGGACAATCAATGCCTCCAGTTAGAAGTTGGTGAATAAACATTATACTTGCATTATCACGACGTCGGTTTATTGTTTGTAATTTTATCAGCTTTAGTAAGGGTCGTCCCATCTAAGGCCCCGTCAAGCGAAGTGCAAAAATCTACGCTGAACAGCCTCAATACGAAGAATATGGATCTGATGGTATGGTGACCAGACTTGCGCGGCATATTCAAGGAGGGGCCTAACAAAAGATATATAAAGAAATTTGGTGACAGATTTGAAAATTGCTTAAACCAGCGTTTAACAAATCCAAGGGTAGAATTGGCTCTATTAATGATAGAATCAAAATGATCCCGGAAATTGAGCTGGTTGTTACAAATAACACATAGGTCGCGAATGGAAGATACGATGGCAATTGGTTGGTTATTAATTAGATATTGGCGTGCAATAGGGATGGGCGCTTACGAGAGTAAGTAATGGTTTGACATTTGTTAATATTGAGCTCGAGGGAGTTATGTTGACACCAGACCAAGATATTATTTAAGTCTATTTGAAGCAATTGCGCATCAGCGGTGTATAAAATGTGTTTTGAAATCCGCATACCATCAACAAACTCGTAAATCTGGAGGTCTGATTGCTGAAGAATAAGTTCAATATCATTAACAGTTAGCAGGAAAATCAAAGGTCCTACGTGACTTCCTTGCGGGACACCTGATATTGAGCAGAAAGCGTTAGAATAACAGGATCTAAAATTTACTGTATAATGACGATCAGTTAAATAGGATTCAATCCAAGATATAAACAGAGCAGGGAAACCATATGCTTTAAGTTTAAAGACAATAATCTTGTGGGAAATTTTGTCAAATGTCATGCTAAAATCAGTTGCAATTGCATCGACTTCCTTACCAGCTTCTAAGGCACATATAGTACTTGGAAACGAATTCAGTGAGATTAGTAATAGTTGATTTACCGTTAAGAAAACCGTGCTGTTTCAGGGAGAATATCTGATAACAATGAAGGAGCAAAGTATCATGAATTATACTCTCAAATAGTTTGGGTATGCAAGAGAGTTTGGCAATGGGTCTATAGTTGGATATATGATTCTTACAGCCTTTTTATGGACGGGAATGATAAACGAGTCCTTCCATCGTTAAGAAAACTCACCGTTTATAATAGTTAGCTGGAAAAGTAAACTGAAGTGTTTGGAAAATTTGGAGATACATTTTTTAAGTACAATAGGAGGAATCCCATCGGGACCAGAAGAAAAGTCATCCTTAAGCAGATTGATTTTATCAATAACAGAATACAAAGATATATTAATCGAAGATAAAGAAGTTTGAATGCAATTGTTAATACAATTGAAGTAGTTGTTATCTACTTCATTACTATTAGGAGAAAAGGCTTAACTAAAGAAATCAGCAAACAGCTTCGATATAATTTTTCAGTGTTGAAGAATAACCATCCGATTTCTTTTTTGAATTGATAAATTGAAAGAAATGTTTGGGATTCGAAATAAGATCGGCCTGGGTTTGAGTGAGGTGGTTGGAATAGAAACATTCACACATGTTGGGGAAGTTATTATGAACTGGACATAATTGAAGAAGCCTTGATTAGATTTTGAATTGAGATATTTCTTCCAGAGTTTGTTTCTCCTATTTCTTAGTGAACGAAGTTCTCTATTATACCAGGAAGGAGAAGAAGTAAATTTTTTCTGAGTTGAAAGTGGGATAGCTTGCGAGAAACAACTTTGGATTTGATTATAAAAGATGGTTATCTTAGAGTCGATGTTAGATTCGTCGGTGATAAAGTCAAAGTTAATATTACCTATAAGATCATTAAGTTGTATAAAGTTTGCTTTATGAAAATTAAATTTTTGTGTTGTGAGGGGGTAAGGTAGGATATTATGCCTTGTGAATGCAAAAGTCAGAGAAATGGGGGATGATAATTGTCAAGTATAGAAAGTATATAATTACTTTCCATGACTTGGGTATTATAGGCATCGGAAGAGAAAACCAGATCTTGTTGCCTATCCAAACAATTTTTAACACCACTTATTTGAGCAAGATTTAAAGAAAGAAGACGGTCGGCAAAAAGAATTTCTTTTTCAGAGTTGGCATTGGGAGAAAAGTAATAAAGCTCATCATCTGAGACTTCCCAAATTAAATATGGAAGATTGAAGTCACCTACAATTATGATATCGTCTTCAGGGTTTGTCAGGTCAACGACATAATCAACTGCATCAACTAAAAGTTTGTACTCACTTGTTGGCTGAGTGGATCGTATGTAACAGCAAACTGTGTAAAGGAAACGGTTGGATAAACTGATTTTTACACAAATAAGATCCAGGTTTAACGTATTATTGTGTTGCTTACAATGAGTTTGATCGTTTTATTGATTTTAATAAAAATAGGTTAGATGTTAAGAGAGAATTATTGAAATTGATGTAATTTCTTATTTTAAATAACTTATTTGATTTTTTTTTGTTAAATCCTAATATTTAGTCTGTAGTCTCTCATTTAACTTGAAAGACGAAAATAAATAAATAAAAATTGCCGTTCATCTCTTAAGGAGATGGCACAGCAGTTTAATATTCACCTTTGTTGGGTGGCAGGAATACAAAGATACAGGGATATCCCAGCGAATTGTAAGGCTAATGAATTTGCCAAAAGTAGAACTACACTACCTTTATTACCTGAAAAGGCAAATATAGGTATACCCATCGCTATATTTAAGTTAATGTTGAAACAAGGTACTTTAGAAAGGACAAACCTGAGATGGAAAAATACAACCACCTGTTCTGGTCGAAACTTGATCTGAAAGGCTAGAAGTGTTTGATATCCTTAAGCAGATTACACATCAGCTACGTAATTGGTGTCATAACCAGACACTGCCTCATAGGCAATAACGCATCAAGGGGTTTATTCAAATGATTTTTGAAGAAACTTGTGGAATCTATTCCTCATCTTCTGTGTAAATTCCTTGCTTTATCTTAGCGACAAATCTCCATCTTGGATACTTTTTCTTCGATGATCTCAGCAATCTAAACAAAATATACATTTACAGTCTCGCATGCTTAATAAGAATCTCCAAATGGTTCAACGAATAGGAAGATAATCTCAGGATTCATGTGGTATCACAAGGGATCAAATCTGGTCTGCGGGTGGCAATGGCGCATGGCGCATTGAATATAGTGCTTGAATGCAAACTTAGACGTGTGGGTTCGATCTTCACACTAGACAGCATTCTTTCATATACCTCCAATTTTAATTGGATGCCGCCCGTGGGTTAAAATGAGATAGTAAATACCTAATTCTCAAATCCACTGTACCAATGAAAAATTTTGTCCTATCTTTCTATTCCTTCTAACTAATGTCATGCAGTTTAGTTTGCATTTAAAAGACCTTAGATCTTACAGGCACACAAGAAAAAAGTGTGTCAGTTGCAACGCTGACCGCCACTTCAACCTAACCTTACCTAAAATGTTTAATAATTAAACAACATTTTCTTTTTACAAGATACGTTTTTTTTTATTTTGTTTACTAACTAAAGACAGTTTAACTCATCTGGCATTTAATTAAGCAATGAAGCAAACTTTAAAGCAAAATCAATTTTTTTATTAATCAAAGAGATTTAATAAAAAGTAATTAAAAAATCACCGCCCTGGAAAATATTTCCATCTTGCTACCCGAAGGGCATCGAGCATAAATTGCACTTAATTAAATCATTTTCCTGCAATCAAATTTCTCACAAACATTATACTCCAAGTTTGCATTCATTCCATTTATTTTCCTTTCCCTTGTTTATAGTTTGGCATCATCATCATCACATGGCTACATTGACACTTTTTGTAAATTTTAATTCTGGTCTTTAAATTAAAATACTACTTTAAACTTATTACAATCAAAGCTATACTCTCGTAATATTATCTGGGGGACGTTTTAAACTCTCCGAACAATAAACATCATTTTGGTTAAAATAATTGCACATAGACTGAGTTGAAATTTGACAAAAGCTCCCAAAAATTGTATTTATATTGAATTTTTAAGTGATGATTATAAAATTCAAGCACGTTAGGTGAATGCATTCCCTTGATACCCTTTCGACAAACAATAATGGATCCTTGTTAGGAGTATAATATTTTTTGTAGGTCTTTATCAAAATGTCAAACTATTTGGGCGATGCGATGATGACAAGAAAGGGTGTTGTTTCCTTTCTACTAGTTTTGGTGCCTAGAGCAGAAGTGCGCATCAAGTAGTTTTTTTTTATTCTTCAATGATTTTCCCATAGAGATATACATCGTGAGTGCTCTAGATAAAATACAGCTTTATTGACATAAACTACCGTGCACGTATTTCATTACGAGATGCTATTGAGCTGGATGGCGCCAATATTTGTATATACGAAAATTCTTAATCTATTTGACATGGGTATAAAAGGGCCAGAGCGTTTATTGTGTCTGCTGAAAAATCCCATTTTGTCATAAAGTTTTTTTTTTCCTAACAAAATTTGTGGCAGAAATATGCCATTATTGTGGACGTGATTTCAAGTTTAATCTTGGTCTGAAAATTGTTTGAGAATTTTCAAAGCTATTCTGTGAAAAAAGTTCAGAATTTTGAAACAAAATTTTTAATCTTATTTAATCCCACAAAAAATTAAACAAAAATCATGAAAGTGGAGGATTAAGTAAAGATGTTTATTACGGCAACGATGGTAAATATAAATGACAAACAAAGTTGGCAGAAATTATAGATTACTTTAATTATCTAAGTCCAACAAGAGGTTTTATTAAAAAATGCATTTTATTTCTTGAAAAGTATGGTGAAAACTTTTGAAAGCCTTTTATACCCATAAACTCAATTGGTTCTATACGGGCAAGACGCAGATTTTGTTAGTGTCCTGCAGTATGACTTCAATAATCTGGCAGCTCGATTCAAAAGCAATAGCCGTGTTCTTTTGGCAAAAGCTATCCGCAGCAAAGCAGAGTTTACACACATCTTCTTATATATAAAGAACAATCCAAATTGTGTTTGTGCACTATCTTCTTTTTTTCGGCTAGATCGCTGTCCGGTGTCTAGAACCGGATTTATTACCAAAAATGCACTTAAATATTTGTTATTGCTTTATTAGCATAAATAATATGTTTTGTTTTGTATTCACACACTTTCATTTTGGTTTCTCTTTGCTGCCGCGTGTATGAACACAACTACAAGATTTGATTCCCATTAAATGGATGTTGATATTGTATTTTGTCGGTTGTCTAGAATGTTCCATGGATTTCTTGGACGACTTAAAGGTGGAAAATTCATTGTGAAGGTTGGAAAATTTCGGTTAATTGTGAAATTCATTGTGATAGAAGACGTTTTGCGGTGGAAAAATGTATGGGATATAATATATTAGATGACGCTGTGCTGCGATCAATGCCCCAACCCTATAGGTTACGTTAACATTGAATTAGGCTGTGCGCGATTTGACAGGTGCCCTTTGACATTATAATTTTCTATTTAGAAAATGTGCTATTTTTCTTGCTTAAATTGATTCGAGTTTTGCGTATTATTTCATTGATTCCGATCTAACCTTGGACGACGTACCTACACGTCTTGGAATAACTAATCAGATTGTCCGTGACGTACCTATTGTGCTCGGCTTCAAACTGAGTCACATGTGAGCCACCCCAAATTCGACAAAAAGTTATTAAAACAAGAAAAGTGGTAGAAGTAGACTTTAATCGCCCTAGGATTCAGCAATCGCATTTGCTTTCTCGATGCTCCCGGCGAGACATGCAAGACATTCGTCATTTAAATTATTCTTACAACAATTCGGCCAAGGTCTCAAATTTCGGTGCATGTTTCGTCATATGGCATTGCTGTCACACTGTTTGAAGGCGGTCGAACCACACATTCCGCTTTGAAGCTTGCGATGAATTTCCTCACTGTTGACAAGCCAATAACGTTTACAATGTCCAAGAATTCGGCGACAGCGAAATTGATGCGAGAATGCAAAATCATAATTTGGGATGAATGCACGATGGCGCACAAATGAGTTTTGGAAGCAGTTGACCGAACAATGAACGACTTACAAGATGGTTCGAGATGATTTGGCGGGGATGCTCAGTGGAGATTTTCGTCGAAGGCTTTCCGTCATTCCGAAATCTACTGCTGCTAATGAATTTAATGCATGCTTGAAATCGTCGTCTTTGTGGCGGCATGTCAAGAATGTGAAATTTACCATAAATATAAGTGTCGCATTGCAGAACGACCCATCGCCTGCATCGAATTCTCGAGACAACTGCTGGCGCTTGGCAATGGAAACTCATTACTAAAGTAAAGTGTTCCCCGGCATTGCAAAAAATTATAGGTAAGCATTTATATTGGATTTGTGCACGGCAGCGAACTAAAAGGACATCAGCGATAGCTTGATAAACGGTATTTGTTGTTTGTTTTTGCCCCGGAAAACAAATCGAGAAATATTGTTTATCATATCACTGTCTACTGATTTTACTATATGTGTTTTATTATAGCTCTGCAGTTCATTTTAATGTGTTAAATTGGGGCGAGACGAAGTTCGCCTGGTACGCTAGTTACAAATAAAGGGTTTTCCAATAGGGACGCGTTGATTTTGACAGCTCGTGGCGGCCATATTGTTTCTTTCACTATATGTCGAAATATCGTCTTTTAATCAGTCACTAAAGACAAATCATCATGGTAAGTTATAGCATCGAGCAACACGTGCAAATGATAAAACTTTATTATCAAAATGGGTGTTCTCTAGTAGCAATGCGCGTTGCACCTCTTCAGCGATGAGGCCCATTTTTGGATGAATAAGCAAAATTGCCGGATTTGGGACTACACCAATCCATGCGAGATTCACAAGGTGACAATGCATCCAAATAAAATTACTGTTTGGTGTAGATTTTTTGCTGGAGGCGTCATCGATCCGCACTTCTTGCAAAATGATGCTGGCCAGGCCATCACTGTCAACGGCGATCGCTATAGGTGATATGATGATAACCAACTTCTTGTGGACTGAATTGGATGTTATGGACACCGATGATATATGGTTTCAACAGAATGGCGCTACGTGCCACACAGCTCAAGACACAATCGATATTCTGCACGAGCGGTTTCATGGAATGGTTATCTCGCACCGAGGCGATGTGAATTGGCCACCACGATCGTGTGATTTGACCCCTTTAGTCTTTTTCTTGTGGGGCTTTCTTAAGTCGCACGTCTATGCGAATAAGCCGCAATCCACCGTGGCCCTCAAAGATAATATAATCAATGCCATCGGTCAAATAAATTCAGCCTGATTTATGCGCCAGTCATCGAAAACTGGACCTTTCGAATGCGTTCCACCCAGCGAAGCCACCAGGCGGCCATTTGAACGTTGTTATATTTCACACATAATGTCATTGATATTGCTCTCAAATAAGGACAAAACCTTATTAATATCTCATATACAACTTGTTTTTCTTTTAAATCGACCTGCCCTTAATGGAAAAGAATTTACAAGAACCTGCTTTCGATAAAAGTAAAAGCAAAAGCCTGCTTTGGTAAGTACTTATAATGACAGTTTACACAGAGGAAAAAGTAGCTCATATGTGTTTTAAGTTGAACATAAATATTTATGATGCGTATCAGCAAACGGGCATTAGTCGAGTTTAGAATGATATTATGTTGTTTAGTTGGTAGTTCCGATGACTTTGATGAATCTCGCAGAGTTCTTAATTCCCTCTTATTAGATAAGTTATCTTCGATACTAAGCTAAAAAAAAAAAAAGTTTCACAATTATTCACGTACAGAAAATAAAAATTACTAAGGCAACGAACTAGGCTAAAAGTACCTTTTATTTATTTTGTTGCTTTACAAATCATACTAGCAGACCCGGCCGCGCGTTGCTGTGATTTTATTGTATTGCGTAAAATTATTAGATATTAATATTGGCATTGCTTAGAAAGTGATTGTTAAGGATTCTAATTAGTATCAGTGTTTTCCATTAATTAAAAACAAAATGATGAACAATATTTCTCGTTAAACTGTCTTTCGTTAAAACAAATAAATTTGATGGTTTTTCAACGCGTAAGTATGCAACATACGAGTACAGCTGCCCATGGGAGAAACGTATTCTCCAAGTCCAAATGTCTCAAATTTATGTATTGGCCCTGGATAAGGAAGATGCTGGTAACAACACAGAAACAATGTTATGTATATTAATTTTCTAATATTTTCCTTTGATGTCTGGGTGTCCTTAAACAAGTCTCAGTACGGAGGACGAAGCGAGGGAAGGATCTTTAATCTTCAGCGAAAAATTGGAGAAATTTTAAGCTAACTTATCTTCAACACCGACAACGACAGCAGCAACGGCGACAACAACTATACAACTGCAGAGTATATCAGTAGAATAATTGAATAAAATAAAATAAAAGTTTTGCTCGTGTCATTTTTTCAGACACCCTATAATGAGAATATTTTTTATGACAATTTACTGTCTCATATCGTAATTTTCGAAGTTTCATGAAATTCGGTTCACAATCAACAAAATTAACATAATCAACCTGGCTGCTGATCAGTGTTGCCAATCATTTAATTTTCTTCTGTAAATTATACGGTACGAAATCTGTACTCGAATTTTCAATAAATGTAGCAATTATTGATTGGTTCTATGAAAACTGAATTTCCTTTCCAAAATACCTTTCTGGTTATTATTATTCTTCAACCAAAAACCAACACTCAAAAAGGTATTTTCATTCGATTTTTATTAAACTATATACTAAATAAAATTAATGAAGTTAATAATTGCTAACTTAGACTTGTGGTTTCGATACCAACGCTAGGCGCATTCTTTTCTATACCTACAATTTTAATTGGATGCCGCCCATGGGTTAAAATGAGACAGTCAATACCTGGTTCTCAAATCCACTGTGAGAAACTAGTGCCGTGCAAGTCAGGTTGCATTTAAAAAAGACCTTAGGTCTTACAGGCATATAGTTAAATTTAAAAAAACAGTGTGAGCCCTGATTGGCTCACAACAACGACGCAGAAATCGTACATATCTTTTGTTTTCACGGTTTCTATGTTTTTATGTTCTATCACATCGAATTCAAAATATTTCTTTTAAGAATCTAAATATATTTTTAAAGTCGTTTTTACATATTTCTTATATACAAAATTTCTTTAATTTTTTTGTAAAAAAAAAATTTGTTGCGACAGTCTTAAGCATTGAATAATATAAACTTAAAAACGAAATTTTGAAAAAAAAAAAAAATGATTAACACGTTTTCGAAATATTAAATTTAAAGTAAAATATTATTTTTTTTTCTCAAAAATCCAAAAAAATATATTTCTATGCAGTATTCTTTATAATTCGAAGGACCTCTTATATAAAAATTTTAATCGAAATCCGTATACCCGTTTATGATAAAGTCGAAAATCAAAATAAATTTGTATGATATGCAAAAAAAAATGTTTGACTAAAATGTAGACTGCATATAAAATAGTGCACACACTTTTTTTTTATCAAAATCGTTAGAGCATTTTTCGAAATATTCAAAATGGTAGGAAAAATTGTATGGCAAGTATCGTTATTTTTAAGTATTAAGTATTACAAACTATCCTATCTTTCAACGCCAGCAAAATAAACATTTAAAAAAAAAACTAGAAAATCGGTTAGATAGTTTCGGAGTTCATTCAACACAACAATGTGACACGAGATTTATATATAATAGATTAATAAGCATTGGTAGGGGGCACTCTTCCACTTTCAGTAAAAGTTAAAGTTAGCTTATTCGTGCTAAACTGCCAGATCAAAGATACTTTAATAAAAGATGTTTGGGTGGCTTTGTGCCAGCTGGTGTCAAATTACCTAAAAATGAACTAACTAAAAGTTGAACAACGCCCCCTACCAAAACACTTAACCTGGAATAGCAATAAGCATTTAAGGAGCAAGTCAGTGCATATCTATTATTTAGTAATAAATAAATGCTCATTAGCAGCACATGAGTGTGTGTTATCGATAGAGCAATTATAAGACGTGCAAGACATAAGCTGTCGAATTCCGTTGAAAGATTACATTTACAATTGTACATTTCTTCTAAAAAAAACTCAATATTCTTGTACCAAAAATTGGAAATTTTCAGATTGATATTTTAGAGCTTTTCGGGGAAATTTGGCAAGAAGTACATTTTAAATATTTTAAAATATAACTTATTGCCTAGTCAGACAATGTCAAATTTTATTAATGGATGTTGTAGATAATCAACTTGACCCTAAAATTCGTGTGAAACCAGTGAAACACAATGCGAACATACGCTTTCATTGGCACAAAATCTAAGTTTATTGAAAAAAATGTCAAATACATAAAATAATTTAAAAATCAACATCAGATGTGCAAAATTATAATTGTTATTTCTTATTGCTTCATACATGTAATTCTTTTTATTTTTAATCTTATCTTTTAATTCAAGTTTTAGTTTTCTTATTTGCTTTAATCTGAAGAAATAAAAACTAATAGCCTTTTCACACACAGGTTTTGGCTGAAAACCTAAAGCGAAAACACAAGTTTTCCCATACATTTTTGATAAACCACTCGTTTTGATAAACTACAAGTTTTAAATAAAACCTGTCGATAACATGTTGTATTTGCAAGATGAACTAAACAAACATACCTTGTGAAATATTCAGTGCTTAATTAATCGTCACATAAATAGCTGACGGGTTGCTGCCAGGAAAAACGAAAAAAAGCAGGTGTCTGGGGTAATTTCAATTTCATTTCAAAACGTATTTGTTGTTGTCTGTGGTGCCAAAATAATTGAAATGTCAAACGAAAACTTGTAAATGTTCATTGTGAACGGTTTTCGAGTTTTCGTAAACTTTTAGCTGAAGACCCAATTTGGGTTTGCTGTGAAAAGCCTATAATGAATTGTTAATTTTTTGCATCTAGTTATTTGACACTTGGTCGGTAATACCAACTTAAAAATATAAAAATTCAGGCTGTTGGTTATCGTTCTGCAATATAGGTACTATATGGCAAGTTTTGCATTTGGAAAAAAAATCGAAATCGAGACTTAAATCAAACTTGACACCAAAAAAGTGGATCCCTTAATTCCGTCTGCCTGTCTGTCTGTGTGTAGAACGTTTTACAGCCTAAACGGCTGATTGTACAAAATAGATTTTTGAATCGTTGTGTTTTAGCCCCAAAAATAACGGTACTTTCCATACAAATTTTTCAACCATCTTAATTTTCTCAAAAACGACTTCAACGATTTTGGTAAAAAAAAGTATGTGGACTACTTTTGGTAAGGTCTATATTTTGGTCAAAATTTTGATTACATATTTTGTTACTAACGGTACCTGCCATACAATCATTTTGATTTTCGACTTTCTCATAAGCGACTCAACTGATTTCGATCAAAATTTTTATACAAAAGGTTCTTCAATTTCAAAATTTTCAAAAAATAGTTTTTTTTTTTGATTTTTGAAAATTCATTATTTCAAAAACTGGTGGACTATTTTTTCTGAAATTTTGTTTTTAGGTTTATTTTATTAAATACTCAAAATTGTCAACCAATTTTTTTTTAGAAAAAAATGAAGTAGAAAATGACTTTAAAAATATATTTAGCCATTTCTATTAATAATATTTTTCATACAATGTAATTGAACATAAGACCATGTAAGTGCCATATAGCCGTGCATTTTATTCTATACTGGTGTCCGCACTAAAGGGGCTTGACTACCCTTAGAATGATCAAGTACAGTGCGAACGATTGGTAATTAGGGAAGGATTTAGTAGAATATACCGATGCACACTGCTTTTAAATTTTTGAATATCAAAATTGGGGGGGAAAATAGAGTCGGGTAAAGGAATTTACATTCGCGTTGTACGGCTAAAGAAAGATTCTATATACTCTGTACACTTAGGTGTAAGTTGATGAGCATTCCTAGAAGCGCGAGTATTACGCTTGGGAAGGAATGCAACTGGCTATTTCGTTGAAAATTGCTTATAAAAATAGATATAAGATAATGAAAGAGAGAATGTAAACGTTACCATTATACTTCTATCGCCTTTCATTATTAGAGCTCTGTTTTAAAATCTACTTAAAATATTATCAAATACAAATAACAGACAAGAGATCATTAATGAAAATGATAAAAAGGGTCAGAGACAAAACAGAGCCCTGGGACACACTAGAATTTATTATATGGATATCAGACTTAAAACCGTCCAAAACAATTTGTATTGAGCGACCCGAAAGATAATTTCGAATCAAGCGAAGGAGAGATTCATCGATTCCAAATGCACGAATTTTCGATAAGAGAGCTTGATGCCAAACTCTATCAAATGCTTTTGAAATATCAAGCCCAATAATCGTACTTTCTCCAAAACGATGTAAAGATTTTTGCCACTCTTCCGTGAGATATACTATTAGATCACCAATGGACCTTTTGTTACAAAAGCTATACTGGCGGTCGTTATGGAGTTTTCATTCTTCGAAATATTTCTTAAGCTGATAATTAATCAGTGTTCCCATGACCTTGGAAAGATGGGACGTAAGTACAATTGGACAGTAGTTGGAGGGTGAAGAATATTCGTCTTTTTTTAGGGACATGCTGGACAAATGCTTTTTTCCATCCACACGGAAATAGACCAGTAGAATACTTGAAAAATCTTACGCAGTGGCCTTGCCAGCGCTGAAGAATAGAACTTCAGAACAATAGGGGAGATACTATCTTAACTAGCGGATATATGTAAATCTTTAAGGACTGTCACTGTAGCAACTGCATGAATGCTAACAAAAATTCGTCCCTGTAAGTTTAACAAGCTCCTAAGTGTTGGACATAGAAAATGATAAATTAGGTAATGCGAGCAACAAATAAAATATTTCTTGTCCAGCTCTCTACAAACAAACACTGAGAAGGGTGCATCTATTTCACTGGGCAGACTTTGAAGTATATAGGGTATTTTTTTAGACGTGTGGTTTTCAGGAAAAAATAAAATGCAAATAATTTAATAATTTAATAAAGCTAAGTGTTTTACATTATGTTTTAAAAATGATTTCGTAAAAGTGGCCGCGCGCCTGGCTCGAATAAATTCCAACTGAGAGTCCCAATTTTCCACCACTTTTTGCAGCAATTAGGGCAGTATGTCAGCAATAACGTGCCAAATATTCAAAACCGACTTCACATAACCCCACAAAAAAATAGTCCAGCAATCGGACGATCTTTGAGGCCATGCCACAGGCCCATGACGCAGGATACTACGCTCACCAAATGTTTCCTTCAATAAATTGATTGTTTCGTTCATTGACATACTAGATATGGACTGCTAGTCGATTGTCATTTCAATAGAAAAGGGGGTGAACGATCTTCACGCCATTCGGAGCAAAGTATCAAACAAAAATATTACTTTCAAAAGCCATCTATTGCCACTCTTGGCATGCCCACCATATTTAGTGAACAGGCAAAGGAACTAGGACCATCTATTGATATTTTGTATAAGATAAGTGCTGACATCTATTATTATTTCTAGAAAGTCAACTATTGCTGTAGTGCTGAGGGACTATAAGAAAAATATTTAATTTTATGAAGGAGATTGTTTTTAGAGTTCCATTCGAAATAAAACAAATAAAAATCTAATTTTAGTTAACAATTAAATAAATTCTTTATTTTAAATAAATTTATTTAAAAAATTGTTTCTCTTTTGTTACTTGTCCGTTTCAGTAGTGCTTTTTTGGCCGATTTGTGAAATACATTTTGACGCTGCAAAATATATAGTTGTTTGTCGCCTAAGAAATATTTAAATGCACATTTTAAATGTTAATAGCCCGTTTTCATTAGGGCAAATTACGTAATTTCGTTGAAAATTTGCAAATTGAGTCCCAAGTTATCTCATTTCGCATACAATAAACTGCATGTGTTAAATCTTGTTCGTCCCGTGGAAAAGTAAAAAAAAATTAAATTGACATTTGATCTAGTTTTGCTCATCCGCAAAGAACTATAATATAGTTGCCTATTTTTCTGTATAAAAGAGAGAAAAGGTAATTTTTGGATTTGTGTATAGATTTATTTGCAAAAAAAAATCCCTTAAGCACTGGTACTTGCAAATACTTGTGATTTCCGCTGGGAGATGGGTGGCGCTCGTTTGGTCCTAGCTGAGGAGAGATCTAACGTGAAGTTGGCTCCTAGCAGTCCATATCTAGTATGTCAATTGTTTCGTTGGCTGTATGGCATGTAGCGCCATCTCGTTGGAACCAAGGCTTCATTTTTGAAGAAATATGGACGAATGATTCGCTCTGCCTATACACACCAAACAGTGACTTTTTGAGCATGTAACGGCGTCTCAACAATGGATTGTGGATTATAATCACTCCAAATACAACATTTTCTTATTAACGTACCTATTATTTAACCAAAATTAAGCTTCAACTGAACAAAGTTTTCTTGTGCTGCGTCGCGCGAATCATAGCATTATATTTGTTTGTAATAAATTTGCACGATTTGCGTTATTCAGGATTAAATCTATTCATTATGAAATGGCTAACCAAGCTGAGCATAAATCAAGTGACAGCTGTCAAAAAGACCAACTTCTAAATAAGTATTGCCAGATTGAAAACCACACGCCTAAAAATAATACCCATTACATATGGCATGTCGTGGAAGAGCATCGTCTGTTTTCGTATAACTGAACGAATCCTAAGTGAATCATGTCCGCCTATGACAAAAGGGTAATTCAGGGCGCGGAAAAGTATCTAGCAATGTTAATGTCCACATACCCCCTCTAACTCAGCCCTATCCAACAACCAACAATAGCCTTTGGTCACATGATTTATAATTAAAAAATGGTGCACTTAAGCCCTAATTGGATTATTGAACTTTGAATGAAAGCCGCCATTCTAACCCTAAGGTGAAAACTTGGAATTGATAGTAGAATACCGTTATACCCGCGAGTGAGCATCTATAGATTCATGTGTCAGGACATTTTTCACGCAATATCCATTGTTTTTGTTTTTAAATCATGAAATATTTTTATCATTTTTGCAATGATGAACTGTAACACGTTATGCGAGTGTACATTGATCCATATTTAATAACCTCCTAGTTTTAAGCAATCAAAACTGATCACAATGACAGTTTAAGTTTGACAGTTAAAAAATGGCGAGAAAATTAATATGAAACTTCTGTAAGTCGTATTTTCATTAGGTGAACTGCATAAGTTAATCGAAATTGCATCTCTGCATGCAATGCATTTGCATTAATCAGAAGATCTCTAGAAATCTAATGATACATGTCTCAAATATTCAATCATAACTGAATATTTTGGTTGCTGCGTTAGCTGTTTGACAGGTAGCGCCATCTTGCAGTAAATTCCATCTCTTCCATATTCACGGTAATCATTTGTGGAATGGAAAAGTTAATAAATATGGCTCTATAGCAAAGCCCAATTTAAAAAAAAAAACAATGGTTCCATTGAGCCAAAAATGAGCTGAACTAAATTTTTCAATATAACAGGACATCCAATGCAAGTGGAGCTTAGGCCCATTCGTAGCAAACAATAGCTATTCATTAGACTTCACTTCTTTCAAAACTGCATCTTTAAAGTCATAAAGGTAAGATCTTTGCATTAAATTTCATATAAAGTCAATGGATAATGCAAAAAGACCAGGCTTTTGGGAACTAACGACGCATGCTTAAATTCATCAAGTAGGTCTTGGAAGGATTATATAGAAAATTTACTTTCCCTATTTTTCAGGTTAGAATGTTACATTGTCTGCCAAGAGTTTCTTAGATTTAATCTTCCTCACGATATCTTAGAATCTTTTCTCAAGAGTTGTTTCTTCAATGAACATACAAACAAATATTATTTTCAAATACCTCATTGTCATTATCCTTTAGACCTTTAGACGCATGTGTGTGTATAAGTATGTTTTAATTGAATAATAAAAACAAAATAAATATTCAATAACTTACTTTTTATTATTCTGGCAGCATTTTCCGGAGATTAAATCAAACTCCCTCAAGCACACCAAAATCAAACTAATTCCAAATTATTGTTTCCTTAATAATTCTGACAGATAGAATTCATAAATTATGTGCTAACGGAAGTGGGTTACTAGGAAGTCAACATTTCAATCACCCCACTCTCAATAAAACTCAATATTTCCACAATAGCAGCCATATCACCATTTTATTATTTTCACCTCGCTGCAGATTACACGATTACCTACAATACAAATTATTTAACAAAAAAAAAAGACAATCACTTTCCGATATAAAATTAAATTAAAACCGGATAAGCATATTTGCTTTAATAACGCTCAGCAAATGTCACACATTCAAATCATACACATCCACCATATTGTATTTTCATTAATTTTCCTACATACATATATTGATAAAACACGTGTGTTTATTTATCCCTTTGATATATATGAAGTTTTAATTTTAATTCGATTTTTAATTAAAAAGCAGCATTTACACGTTTAGTTAGTAGGTGAAAGTTGCACAGTGAATGACAATCAGGGAAAACAACACCCATTTACTCTGACGGACTTCTCATTTACACTGCGTTTTCACGTATTATTCAATTTCAATTATGTTTTATTTAAATTAAATTTCGTAAAACACATTTTATTGTTTATATTTTTTTTTGATTTCGAATATAATTCCAATTAGGGGGTAGGGGGTGTGTTCATTTTTAAAGCAACGAGTATAAGCTATCGTTAAATTAATAATAATTGGCAAACTAATTGAGTGGGGCCTTAATTACTGAGGTGATTTTAATATCACGTCCGTGTCGTGTTGTTGTCGGTGGTCGTTGATGAGAACCGACTCCAACGGATTGTTCTGACAAACTGTGAACACAATTTCCTCCTCTAAATGGATTATAGAATAAAAATTGATTTTCTGTTTTTGTTCCTTTGGCTTTGTCATGTGTTTTTTTTTGTATCTTTTGCTATGCAACTTTTTTTGAACTAATACCACACACATGTATGACAATCTGTCAATGGAGTCATTCTAGTGCAAATTCAATTCACATAAACACCATGTTGTTTCTATTGATTGCTGCTGTCGTCTTTTATTGCAACACCAACAAAAAAAAAAAACAAGAAAGGAATGAAAGGCAAAACCACTCACCTGTGTATAAAAATAACAGAGTGGATACAGCTCTTGAACTTGAATACAGAAATGTGTGAAGAATATGATTAGAAAAAAAATGTAATATAAATATCTATCCATAAGAGTATATATGGTAATTCTGAACTGTGTAGCTACAACATTATTAACGGTTTGACGCTTCAAGGGACCGACAAAAATGAAAAGGAATTACCGTATTAAAAATAAGTTCTAGTAGGTATAGTCCGGGAAAACGTGACAACATTGGTCCAATTTGTACAAAAAAAGAGGTTCAAGAAGGAATTTGGATCAATTTTAATATATCTTCAAAATTTCGAATCAAAAGCAATCTTTATCACTTTTATGCTAATATTGACCCTAGTTTCACAGTGCAAGCTTAAACATTTGGTTTAAACTACAGATCAACAATTTATTTGGTTTCACAGTGTAGTTTAAACCTTGAACTGAGTTCAATTTGTAGGTTAGGTTAACCGAATTTATTTTGCCGTTTAAATTTCAGTTCAGCGTTTGTATTTGATTTTTTTTTCAGAAAATATTATGAACAAAACAAAATTGTGTATTCGAATCTTATCGAGTTGTTATAGTGATTTTGAATATTATTTTATTTATTATTCTCGCGTGCTTATTTTTTGTGTCAGAGAGAGAAAGGGAGGACGAGGCAAGAAAAATGAATTAAACCAATAATTTAAACTCAGTTTTAGGTTCAGTTTATCTTAAGTTTAAACTCCCACTTTGAAACTGGAGGTGAGTGTTTTAAGAGTATCAGCGATCTGCAATTAATTTATTTTCTTTTTGATGCAGAAGATCTATTTACCGTCGAAAATGTATCTTACAACATTTTGCAGCTAGATCATGTATATGCCCATAAACTAAAATTATTTAATGAATTCTTGAACAATTTAAATATGGATTGTAAATTTTGTGGACTTCTGGACTGTACAATTAATCACAAATTTACTAAGACATTAGCAGCAATTGCAAAATAAATAAATACATTTTTTGTAATAATATATCCTGAAAACTTGAGCGTGATCTAAGGATAATCTTTTATGCCGAAGATTACCTTTTTGAGGAAAGAGAACGGCTAAGATGAGAAATTCAGAGCAAACCTTTTAGGGGGAATAAGGCTGCGGTAGCCGAAATATCAAAAAAAAATATATATAAATAAAACTTAACTCACAACCCCTCTCGAGACGAGACCAGTTGAGACTTTTGTTAGTCTCGTCTCGGTCTTGTCAAAATGGAGACATTTCAGTCTCGTCTCGGTCTCTGCCTAACTAAGTCTCGCCTTGATCTTGGCCTTGCCTTGATCTTTTTCTCACCTTGATCTTGGTCTCGCCTTTTTTGTGTGAAAATTTTAATATGCAGTCTCGTCTCGTTCTCACTCTTGGTCTTATCGTTGGTAAGAAAAAATTCCAATTTTCTGTGGCAAAATTTGAATATTATAGAGGTTTTTTAATCCATTTAAATCGGAGCCATCCTTCAATGGATTTTTAGGCAATAAGCCATGTTTTGATGTTTCGATAATATTTATTTCCAAGTGTCACCTAAAAGTCTTTAAGTCACCTTTTCCGGAGAGGGAAATAAAGTCTGAAAAATTAGTGGTTTTCTAGTCTTGGTCTCGGTCTTTCGTCTCGGTCTAGTCTTGGTCTCGTTGCCAGCATCAAACCCATCTTGCTCCAGCCAACCACTTCCCAATAATTCTTAATAAGTCTTTTTAAATCAAACTTAGAAAATCCTAAATTCTACTCAACATGTAACAAACTGTATTCTAAACCCGAGTGATAACTATTTACTAGTAGGTACTACTTTACTAGTTAAATCGAATGATGAATGATAGCCACACAATCCGCACTAGGAAAGACACTCACACGTTACAATTACAATACTTCTCACCTCTTGTTTTTGGCTCTGGGTATTGCATTACCCTTAAGTAGTGGTAGTATTGAAGTAGAACCTAATGTATGAAAATCGTTAAGTGAGCAATAGATATGATAATGAGAAGACCATGCATGAGGGATGACATGAGACATCATTCGAATGATTTCGGGTGTAATATCGAGATATCTCGAGATAATGTAAGAATTGATTATAATCGATTATTTTATTCGAATGAATACATTATTTTCTTACTTTTTCATAAATGGAATGTTCATTTGATTATTTTGATCATTCGAATACTAATATCTTGAAATCATTCGATTATTCTCATAACTTATTCTAACACTACACTTCATGTACAAAACTTAACAGCTTATACAAATGAGTAACAACCATTCACAATTAAGACATTATATATTTTTAGACTCGCAGAAAATAAAAAAAAAGGAAATTGTTTCTTTAATTAGATAATCTGTTTAATTCTACTATTACATACATTTAGCTGATTACGGATTCGGAATAATATAATTGGAATTCCAATTTTAGAATGTGTGAATGTAATCCTGGAACATCAAGCTAATTAAAAAAAATTCGTCAGTCACGGAATTAATAGATTTTTATGACATTGGTGATGTCGAAATTTATAGTTCTGACGATTAACCATGCTTGGTTTTGGTAAATTTTATCATTCCTTTGGAATATCTTGTCTTCAAAATATTCCAAAAAAAATTCTTTTTTTGAATGTACTATACTGCAGGACTTGGATGGGAATGTGATTTTTTCTATTTCTTGGTTAGTTGGTAGATTGGCTTTACCAACTTGCAGTGATTATCAAACTGTTGCATATTTCATATAAGTGGATGCATTTTTTTGTTAAGTCGAGAGTAGATATCATTGGAAGCTTTGAAGTTAGCAAATTTTACTACCATTGCTCCATTAAATGGAACCTATGTCTATTACAAATGCTTTCAATTATTTCTTGTGGATTTTATCGTCCCACATATCGTAGAAATGTTGCCAAAAATGTTAAAATAATTATTTCTGAGATGATGGAAGAAATATTGGCTCCACTGCTGAGTTGCCTTCATTGGTGCAAAGGTTGAGTGCATTATTTCAAATCTGGAAAAGTGTCCCCATAATTCGAGTCTTTTGAACAGAATCCAAAACAGAGCTTTAAAAATGGCGGGTGACAAAGTAACATAAACAATTGCATCGCTTGAAAACTGTAAAAAAAATGCAAAAATGGATAATTATTCGTCAATTCGTTGATTATTGGTGTCCCTAAGAATCCTTAAGAGAAAAATTCACGGTTGTACCTTCTTCTATAAACGTTGAAGTAAATACCTGAAGAAAAACAAAACCCAAATATATCTGGATCTGACTAAAAGTACAACACTTGATTAGATTTCCACACTTTGTATGATTATATGAAATATATTTCAGGAATGAGTTACAATTTTTTTTTCGTTTGACGAACAGCTTTTAGTTAGATTAGTAGTCCACTTTTAGATAACATTTTATTTTGCTTACTTATATACTATTGGACAAACCGATTTAAATTTTTTTTATGCAAACGCTCCCTAAAAGTGTCAATAACAGCCTATTCACACCAAATCATAAAAGAGATCTTACCCGTTTTCCTCGAAACGAATACTAAAAACTACTCGTTTTCCAATACATTTTTCATAAACGACTTGTTTTGCAAAACGACTCGTTTTTGATAAAACGACTTGAAAACGAGTTGCAATTCAAAGACGAATTAAACGAACAGATCTTCCGTCAAGGAAAATTGATACGATTGTTAATAGGCCTTCAGAAAGAAAAACCAGAACAGCTGATTGCTTGCTGTCAAAAAATGCATTTGAAATCGTTCAAACAATTATGGCAGCGGTAAGGACATTTTTTCAAATACTTATTTTTAATAAATTTTTAATGCATGAATTCTTTTTATTTAGAGGAAATACAAAAGAAAAAAACCAAACGAATTTAGGGAAATGCGGACGAGGAGTACTTGATCGAACTTTGGGCTGAATATTCTTACTAAAAGTTCACCTTTGTCCACATGCTTCTATGCATTGCACAATTTTGATAATTATTTTTCTTTTCTTTATGAGTTCAATTATTATTTTAAAATGAAAAGACGATTCTTCCTGCTTGTAGATACTGCTGGCTCAAAAATAAAGTTGGTTAAATCCTCATTTTTAGTTCTGCTCTCTTTTTATGCGGCGCTATAAGATTTGTTGTTAGTTGTTGTATTAATGTTTTGACAGCTTTTTCAAAAACAACTGAAATGTCAAAAAAAACAAGTAAATGTTCGGTGTGAACGCTCTACTCGTTTAAGTAAACGAAGGGTAAACGAGTTTGGTGCGAATAGGCTATAAGGCTGCCTGCTCAAATTTTCAAAAAAAAGTTTTACAATTTTTAAAAAATAAATATTTTTTTTTTGAAAAATTTATTTTTCAATGCTTGAGATTCTGAAAAAAGGATTTGGATAGTGCAGCGATCCATTCCTTACAGTCCGTCATTTCCGTCCAAAGGGAATTTAGGCTGGAGTTTGGTGGTACTCCCCCGAGTAGATGGACCCTTATGAGGCTGGTAAACATGTTTGCCGAATCTGTAAGCATCGAACGAAGACGGTATCATCGAGGTCCCAATGTTCGGGTTCAGGATACAATCGTGGCTGTTGCATCGGCAATACAGGCAAATCTAAGTGTTTCAACTCGAAACTTATCGGGTCAAATTGGAGTTAGCAGACGGTCATTACAGCGGATACTTCATGATGACTTAAACTTGTTTCCGTATAAATTACAGCAAGTAAAACCCTCAGGATTTGCCTGTTCGCCTGGAATTTTTCTGAAGAATGATTGCAATGGCCGAAGAAGACAACACATTGATAAATTGTTTGATCGTGTCTGATGAGGCCCATTTTGACTTAAACGGCAATGTTAACAAGCAGAATTGCCGTATATGGAATGAATCTAATCCAGAAATGCTCCATGAGACGGAACTGCAACCCATAACGAGTCACTGTGTGGTGCGCAGTTTCATCGAGGTGTATAGGGGGGCCATACTTCATTGAAGAAAACGGTGTAACACAAACTGTCAATGGAGACCGTTATTTAAAGATGTTGAAGGAGTTTTTTTACCCAAAACTTCGCCGCAGACTATCCCTTTCAGCAGGATTTGGTTTCAACAAAATGGAGCAAGTGCACACGTAGCCGCACAAGTTATGGCGGAGCTCCAACGAAAATTCCCAAACAAATTGATATCCAGAAACTGCACTTTCCGCTGGCCCCAAGGTCACCTGACCTGACTGCACCAGACTGTTTTTGTGGGGTTATGTCAAGCCGGAAGTGTACAAAAAGAAACCCATGAATTTGACTGAATTGAAGCACTCCATTAAGACAATAATTGAGGCGATCCCAATTTCAGCCCTTCAGGCCGCAATGAACAATTTTCTGATCAGGTGCCGCATATGCATGGATGAGAGTGGAGGTCATTTGCGGTCTATCATCTTTAAAAACCATTAGTTATTTAAAATAAAATTTAATTTTTAATCCAATAAAAAAAATGAATTAAATACATCGATTAAAATAAAAGTTATTTAAATTTCTTATTGTAGCACGATTTTAAAAATCTTTTACTTTCTTCGGAATAAGAATAGTCATTACTTCAAATAAAAGATTCAAATCAATCATAATTATTCTGACAAAAAATTACTCCGATTTCGCTGTAGGTACTATAAGAGAAGTATCGAAGACCAATAATCCAATTATTGTTAAAAATTCAATAAGGAACACTTTCTTAGAAAGAGGCTTAAAGAATTCCACGCAATGCGTTTCGATATAGACAGTGTGTTGTGTATATAAATTATTTATTTATACTTAGAGCAAAGTTCTATTTCTATTTATTTGCATTGCCACAAAAGAACTGAAGTGGAAAAGTATTAATACAAAATGCGAGCTCATTACCGAGTATTAAATTTTGCAATTTCCGATGATTGGGTTTTTGTCTACTTGACATTTTTATTTTGATGACTGAAGTTGTTTTTTTTTTTTGTTTAAGTTTGAATAACTGAAGTACCAACAATTTATAAATACGATATTTTGAATCTTTCAAGATGGGATTCACTAAAATCATTCCATTATAATAACTCTAAAAAGAACTTTCAGATTCACCTTTATATTTCGGAGGCGCTATGATGAAAAAAGTTTTTCAAGGGTGGCAAAATATAACTGTTTTTTTTCTAAAACTGTATACTTGCTCTCTATATAGTCTCCTTCATTATAACAAGGATATACAGGATTTGCCCTAATTCGTGCAGAATGTTTTGGAGAATAATTCTTTTGATAATTCTAAGAGAAAACAATTTATGGGGGCAAAATCTATCTCACCCCTACATATTTCAACGTAATTTTTTTTTTTGGTAAAAAAGTGATATTTCTGTATCAAATCTAAAACTCTTTTTAAGTTTTTGACAAATTTAAAACAAATTGTGATTTTCTACAATAAAACAAAAGAGTTTTTGTTGCATCATAAACATATCAAAACACAAGCAATAAAATATACTAGTTTTCAGTCATTATATAAAAAAACTTAATAATGCAAAAATCATTTGTTTTTTAAATTTAATTTATCAAAAACTATATTCAATTCAGTATTTTTGTGTGTGTGTGTGTATAGGACGATCTATAGCCTACACTTCAGAAACGATTTTTTGCAAACTTGCTATGTTAGAGTCTCAGTTGATTCTCTAGGTTATTTATTAAAATAACGGTACCTTCCATACAATAGTTACAAAACATCTTAAGTATCTCGGAAACGGCTCTTAAGATTTTGAACAAAAAAAAGTGTTCTAATGTGGATATAGCTATTCTACATTTTGGCAACCAAAATACATAAAACGTTATAATCGGTACAATAGAACGTAAATTTTTTTTCACCTTTCAATGAGAAAGATACACTTAAAACAAATATTTGTATTTATGAATCTTGTTTTTTGAAAACTTAATATTTTGAAAAAGTGTTTTAACTGTAAAATACTTTTTTTCCGAACCACAACCTAGCAAAGATTATTGGAATAATACTTTCAAAATATTTATTTATTTATAGCTAATAATATTAAATAATAATAAACTATATTTTGACGACATCCGAGCAACAATACCAAAATATACTGCACGAATTTGAAGTCAACTTTTGACAGACTCCTCCGCAAATATTGATGTTGCCTTATGTAAAGGGTTATCCATTTTGCGGTTTTAAAAGTAAACGTAAATAAAACGGATATAAAATATTTTTTTTTCATGATATTTCTTTTTTATTATAAAGTTTGAACGTTGACATTATGTGTGAAACACTACATCATTTAAATGACCACCACGCGAATTATTGCAAGCATCGATTCTTTTGAGGTAATTTTCGACCACTTTTTGACACATATTGGACGGTATCTCAGCCATAACTTGACGAATGTTGGTTTTCAAGTGCTCAAGAGTTATAGGTTTATCTGCATAAACACGGTCTTTCGCGTAGCCCCACAAAAAAAAGTCCAGCAGTGTCAAATCACATGATCTTGGTGGCCAGTTGATACCGCCACGATGAGAAATTACGCGGCCAGGAAATGTCTCTTGCAATAAAGCCATATTCGCTAGAGTTGTGTGATATGTGACACCGTCTTGTTGAAACCACATATTCTCCAAGTCGTATTCTTCAATAGTAGGCAAAAAAAAGTCGATTATCATGTGACCATAACGCTCCGCATTGGCGGTGACAGTCGTTCCATCGTCGTTTTCGAAGAAGTAAGGTCCAAACACATCTCTGGACCAAAGAGAGCCCCAAACAGTGACTTTTTGTGGATGTAATGGCATCTCTTCAATTACTTGAGGATTCTCAGAACCCCAAATACTACAATTTTGTTTATATTAACATGCCCACCGAGTGAGAAATGTGCTTCGTCGCTAGAGAAAATTTTGATAGAAAAATCGCCGTCCACCGCCTGTTGTTGAAGCACCCATTCGACATATCTACGACGTTGTGAATGGTCAGCTGGCTTCAGTTGTTGTGTGAGCTAGACTTTATATGGATGTAGTTGTAGATCCAAATGCAAAATACGCCATAATGTGCCGTAAGACAGTCCAAATTCCTGAGATCAACGAGTAATCGACACATTCGGGTCTTCGGCAACAATTTCACTTAGAGCAGCGATATTTTCAGTGGTAAGAGCATAACGATGATGCACAGGCCTTACAATATCTGTAACCAATCCAGTCTCTGCCAATTGCTTGCGCAGTTGGAGGATTATGAAGCCATAATCCCCTCTTAAATCACGATATGTGGCTGTGGCAGAATCACCATTTGTGTAGTAGGTTTTAACAATTTTTATGCGGAACAAACATCAATTCCTCGAACGACATCTTAGTGGAAATCCGACGAAGAAATACCCTAGGGAACCGCTGCTACTTCGGTTTGGCCAAACAAATGGTTCAAAACTCCTATCTCGAAAGACAAAGTGCACGCTATACAAAACGCTAATTTTACCAGTTCTACTCTACGGCGGGCGCCAAGTGCTGGACGATAAGTAACAAAGCGGAATTGATACTGGGCATATTTGGTCCTATATGCGAAGAGGGCGAATTGAGGAGAAGATTCAATAGAGAATTGTACGAGCTGTACTAAGATGTGGTTGTAGTCCAAAGAGCCAAAGCGCGTCGATTACACTGGCTTGGCCACATCGAGCGAATGGACAACAACGCTCCAGCCACGAAAATCTTCGCATCCCAGCCCGCAGGTTCGAGACGACCAGGAAGACCGAATCTTCGCTACAGGGACCAGGCGGTTACAGACGCAAGAGCGCTTGGGCTCGACGACTGGAGGAAGCGTGCGAGGGACCGCAACCGCTGGAAGACCGCAATATGTCAGACAGCTACCCTCCATGGATCGGGAGCCGGATTAGTAAGTAAGTAAGTAACCTACATATATCGCAAGGAAAAATGTCGACTGATTATTGAAGGCGACGCGAAACCAGCCATTGAGAGATTTTAATAGTCGACATTTTAATAAGAGCATCCTTTCAACATAATTCCCTAAACCATAATCTGACTACAATGTACACCGTCAAAATTTCTCTAATATCGACATTTCGGCATTTTGAAATTACATGTGTATCGATCCTTTTTTTCCATATTTTGATCAGTCGGACTTTTAACTAGACGTCATTTTTTGTCTTGATTATGAAAGTCGATTTTATAGAGTGAGTATTACAAAGTCGAAATATGGTACCCAATCCATTATGGGGCCCCTAAAAGCCATAACAAAGTCATTTCTTGTCAAGGGTCCACCTAGCAATTTTTCGACTGTCTGGCAGGCTTATTCGGTGTATGGAAAATTTTCAGCATCAAATAACTGATATGATTTTTAAAACTGTATACAAAACAAAAATCAAAATATTTTGCGCGGTGCTCAGTCTGTTTATTTCTTTACATAAAGCTTTGATATTTTTAATTTTTTACTTGCGATTATAGGTACTATAAGGCAAGTTATGCATTCGTTAAAAAAAAAAATTTCTAACAATCAAGCATGACATTACGATCATAGAGAAGCCTACAAATGTGATCGACAAAAAATGTCTGTCTATCCGGTTGTATGTATAACGAGCTGTAGCTTAAACGGCTTAAGCGATTACCTTCAAATTTGGTGTGTATGATTCTTTTGGCATTCCTCAGAGGGGAAACTGAAATTTTATTTTTATGCCTAGAAATAATGGTACCTGCCAGACAACCATTAAGCAAAATCTTATTTTTCTCGATTTTGATAAAAAATTTTGAGAATTTTTTTTGGTAAGTTATCATTTGATCAGAATAAACTTTACGGGAAAAGTCTACTAACGGAACCTTTCATATAACGGTTTTTTTTTTTAATTTTTGACTTTCTCGGTAACGGTACATTGGATTTCTGTCAAATTTTATTTCTGAGAAGATTTAGGTAGCCAAACTTATTCTGCATATCAATTTTTTTTTTGAAAATCAATATTTTTAAAACTAATCAAAAAAAATTATTTTAAATTTTAAAATGACATGTTTATTAATAAACTCTAAAAAATTGCATACCATAATTTCAAAAAAAAAAATTAAAGTTGTTATTTATTTACGTTACCTTTAACTCAATGATTTTGTTAATAGCTTATGCGGGCTATAGTTTTCAAGAAACTAAAAATAAAAGACAGGATTTCATCAAAATCCGTCCCACAATTTTCGAGATACTTTTTTATAAAATTTTAATTGATCCGTGGCATGTAATTGCGTTCTTCGTTTTTTCGAGAAACTGATTAAAGTGATGGTTTTGGTAGTTTTTTTATCTGTTTACGAAATGATTTTTACCCACCTGTACACCATTCAATTTCAGTATATACATAAGTATGTACATATTTACATACACCATATATAGGCAGGTACATATTACCCTCCTAATTTACATAATTAAAATCTATTTAAATTTACATTTGCAGGATGGTACCTACGTAAGCATTCTTTGAATCATGCATTCGAAAATTCATTATACTAAGAATCAAGGTAATCTTACCTCCTTCGGCTTTAAACCTGCACGGGATAACTAAACTAGAATACCTATTCCTACTAGCTTGTTACTACTAGCTACTACTATAGACTAAAGGTGTTAGCTACATGAGCAAGTTCGTACGATCCAGTCGTGCATTTTATTTAATTTAAATATGATAGACAAAAATTATGTAGAATGGAGAAATTAGAATTTTATCGACTGTTACAATATTGACTGAAAAAAATCACAGCTTAACGTCCAGAATATTTAAATGTCGATTCAAAAGCTGTCGGTAAAAATATCGACTTTTATCTGCTTGGCCAAATATTCTATTAATATCCTTTATTTGACCAAGAAGGGAGTTGCATGGCGGCAACATGCCCTCCGCCTTAGGCCCCGGCCACGCACTGAGCGATGATTGTCCTTTTGTCCTTTTACAGAACGACGTCGTCTGCAACGATAAATAAGTGATAGTCGTTAAAACGCCTTTGTCAAGATCTTTTCGTCGGAAGCTCCTACTGAAACCGAGGCAAGGAATCAAGAACAATCAATCCGTTACAACAGAAGAGTATTTCGGCTTTGAATTAATAAATGAGCTCATTATGTACTTTGGTGAGCTTTATCATTACCTGAAATTAATCTGTCGTTCAGCAGCGTCGCTCGTCGGTCAGTAACAGAATGGCCATATCTATAGGCTTTAATATGTTCTATTTGTGTTGGTAGCTCAGCGACGTCGCTCGGTGCTCGTCGCTCAGTGAGTGGCCGGGCCGTGTAAATTTTCGGAATTTAGTAATTTTCGAAAATTGTTCACTTTGTCACTATAGACGATATTATCTAAATAGACCTTATAATAGTCGACATTTTGATTTTACCAATCGACTTTTCAAAAGCTGATATTATGACGGTCGATTTTTTTAATCGCCATTGAAAAAAAACGGCAAATCGACAAATTAATAAACCTGTACTTTTTATATTTTTAATTGGAAAATGTGTTAATATAGGGTGTTTTTTTTAGACGTGTGATTTTCAATGTGGCAATACTTTCTTCGGAGTTAGTCTTTTTGACAACTGTCACTAGATTTATGCTCAGTTTTGTTTGCCATTGTTATCCCTTCTCAACTAGATTAAGCTATTTATCTCTTTTTGAAATGAATAACTTTTTTTGGGAGGGTAAACTGATTCGGTACGTAACGCATAACGCACTATCAACGAAAAGAATTTTATCTTTTTACATAGTAGACCTAGAAATCTGAAATTTTCAGGAATGATAGAGTATTGCGGAATGAATGTTTGGTAATAAAAATTGGATTCCTAGAATGTCAATAACCGTAAGAAAACTGTAATATAAAGAAAATTACACACATCAGTAAATTACTTTTGATTGAATCCATGAATAGAGTTGGTTTTTATTTAATTAATAAGTAGACAATATGAAGATTATTTTGATGTACCAAACATTACTCTATGAAATATAAAAGCTTTACAATTATTTCGAATTCTATTATCGATGTTCAGTTTAGAAGAACAGTTATGTTTGAAAATTCATTAAAAAGAAAAGATATGGTGGCAGGTTTGAGCTTATATTGTCAGTGCTAGTAGTCCAATCTTTAAGGTAAGGTAAGACTTGGGGCTATATGCCGATATAAAAATAACAAGAATGTGTCCTACAATATATATATGTATATCTTACAAAAGTTAATGAAAAAATTCAATATTTTTAAAAACAGTGTTCCACAAAGTTATTGCCTCAGTCCTTGTCTGCAAAAGTGCTTGCGTAAGCATATAGATGTATGCATCATAAAAGTCGTAAGGCCGTTTTCAAGCAATATACCTACAAATGTGTCAAATTAAAACAAAATTAAGTTGTTGAAAGTCAAGACAGTATCTTATGTATATTGTATACGCACATATGTATGAATGTAAATGCTTAGGTCGCTTTACAAATGGAGTTGGTATTATTATGATGGGTAGGTTTTCTAGCATATATGTATGTATATACACATGTGTACATAATAATATTATGTATGAAAGAGATTAAGACTTTTGCTGGCTTAATCTGCCCACCTCTCTTATCTATGCACGTTATATCCAATTGTACCGTTGACGTTGAGATTAAGTTGAGAGCAATTTTTATCAAACTTGACATAACGATGATGGAGAACACCAACAAAGTATTTCCCGGAATTTCGTCTGTCTGTAGATCGTCTACACGGTCTAAACCACTGAAGAGATTTTCTTCGAACATGGTTTCTTCAGCCCCCAAAATAACGTTAATTGCCGTACAATTTTTACGTCTATCTTAATTATTTCAAAAAACGGCCTTAACCATTTTGATAAAAAAAAAACTGGGGACTATTATAGGCATAAATTCTACATTTTGGTATACAAATTTGTTTATATTTTTTTATTAACGGTATCTGCTATACAATCATTTACATTTTTTTTATTTTCAACTTTCTCATAAACGGCTCGAATTTCGATCAAAATTTTTATATAGGAGGTCGTTCAAATTCTAAATAATACAACATTCCAAATTATTTGAAATAAGGTTTTTTGAAAAAAAAAACTTGAAATGATAACTTCTTATGGGATAAGCCGATTTGTTACGTAACGCGTTACGGTACCAGTCTGTCTGGCTCCCCTTTCTCTCACTCATACTGAGAACTTTAGAAATTAATCAAATTAACGCACAACTTTTAAAGGTTTTCTCAAGTTAAACAATTATAATTACAAATAGTTCAACTTATATTAGTTTAGGTTATCTTTTCTGTCGGGCGTTCCGAGACGCAAATGTTTTTTTTTCACAAAAACTCATGCTCTTTATGGGGATGACTCATATTATAAAAATATCTCAATTTGTAAAAGTATCTTCTTTAATCCTACTAAGCATAATTATCAATAATAATGCTAACAAAATAAAATTGGTATAGCCTGACCACTTCAAAGTCGGCAAAGTTATTTAGAAATTGGTTAAGTTATTGTTAAGAAAAACAATAATGTTAAGTGAATTAAATTCGCTTGGTTTGCCATTTCATAATGAATACTCCTGAACAATGTTTATAAATTGTACAAATTTATTACCAAAATAATGGTTCGGTTCGCGTGATGCATCCCGATTTTTACAAGAAAATTTTGTTCAGCGATGAACCTCACTTTTGGTTAAATGACTTCGTTAATGGGGATTCGATGGGATCAATGGTCCATATTTCTTTAAAAATGAAGTTGGCGTAATGTTACAGTCAATGGGGAATATTATAGAGCCATGATTAAATACTTTTTCGTGCCTGAATTGGAGGATGTTGATGTGGTCGACCTTTGGCTCTACCTTTGACCTCCAAGATCGTGCGATTTAACATAGCTGGCCTATTTTTGTGTGGGGTTATTTGAAGTCGCTTGTCTACGCAGATAAGCCCGAGACGATTGACGCCTTGGAAGAGAATATTCGGCGCGTTATTGCTGACATACGGTCCCTATTGCTGCAAAAAGTGGTCGAAAATTGGCCCTCTCTGCCGGAATTTATTCGAGACAGCCACGATAGCCACTTGCCCGCACTCATTTTTAAAACATAATGATTAACAATTATCCTTCTAATAAAACTAAATTCTTTGCCGTAACATTAAATTATATGCGTTTTATATCTTCTTGAAAGCCAAACGTCTAAAAAAACACCCGTTATTTGTTTGGATACTACAAGTCATGCTTAGGTCATCCAAATTTACATTTACGTAAAATTTGTCTCTTCCTAAAAGTCCTTACACCAAAATTATAAATTTTAAATACATGGCTGTTTTTTTTAAAGTAGGTAAACTTGTATTAGACTTGTTTTTGCCTTCGAAATTTTGAAAAGATTCTGGGTCGGTGGGTGCTTTAAAAGCACTTGAGACGATTTCGTTACCATCATCATCATCATCATCGAAAACCGCAGCTTTTTCTGAGGCTTTGTTGCCGAGATATCAGTTTCCAAAGCAGAGTTGGGAAGAGTGTGTCGACTATGTGCTCCATTTTTTCTTCGCTTAAGAACTTTTTCGATTAGATTTTCGGAGTGCTTTTTTGATTCGACACTCTCATAAATGGATTTCGATTAAATATTTTACGTAGGGGGTCTTATTCTTCAATAGCAGGCAAAAAAAAGTCGGTTATCATATGACCATAACGCTCCGAATTGAATTTTTATTTCGGAAATGTCTCCAGACATTCCAATTTATAACAGTGCGGAACGTGAAACGTTATTCATAAAAGTTATGTTACGTTGAATAGAAGAATAGAGTCGCTGTACAAAAGTTTTTTTTTTAACTTGGCACGAGAATTTTAAATTTATATTACCATTTTAATATTAGAATTATAAAAAATAGATTTTAATTTAAAATGTATAATTCTATGAAATAGGAAATGTAGCTTCATCAACATTCATAGTATTATTTATACTGCAGGATGGTCAAGCTGTCCTGACCAACACAAATAAATAACAAAATTTAATATCTGCAATGAAATTGTGTCCAATTCCAGAATTTGAATCATACAGTAGAAATATGATAAAACATTTCTCTTTTAGTAATAAATCAAAACAATGTCAATCAATATAATACATAATTTATTGACGCACTTGTATCAATTCAATTCTGTACATACATAATTCATTTATTAAAATTCACTCAATTTATCTAAATCAAAAATATACCTGCATTTTCGTATCCAATATGATATCACCGCAATTGCTCCCAATACAATAGCTCCAATGGCACACCAAAAAGCTGTCTGAAATAAATATTCAGATACACACACAAGGGTTAGCGGTTAGTGGTTAGATAAAAGTTCACGCTTTAAATATTAAAATTAAGTATCATAGATATATTTAACAAAAAAGTAAATATCAATTAGAATATTAGAAAGCAATGATTTTAGATTTTATTCTCCTAATGGAATAAGACCACAAAACAATATGCATTTTATTTAAAACAAAACCAACAAAAATAAAATTTAAATTATGAAAGCTGTATTATGCTACTCGTATCAAAACTTATTTGCCCTACTTACTCAAACTTTATATAAACTAACAGCTAAACTTAGTTGGAATTTTTAATAAATCAACTTTCGTTGTATTGTTTTTATTATTTAATCAGACAAATTGGAATAAATATTATAAGCAGCATTTATGCATTAAAATAATGTCAACTATTGTTATTGTCATCCCATTATAGTTGTTGAGAAAACAAACTAAGTTCTATTTTTTAATTCAGAATAGAGTCCTCCAGCAGAGGGATACCATAATTTACACATGGATTATTTTCGCTCTAATGAATTTATTACAACGTTTTGGTTTATGGTTATTGAAAATAAAAATAGATCTCGCAACTCAATAGCCCTTAGGTAAATATTTTATTTATTTAAAATAAAATACAGTACAAAATCAACTTATGGCTATGTGTACTAAAATGAACAAAATGGATCAGTATTATTTAAGTTTATCATTGAGAACATTTTTTACACCCCGTGGCATTTGATTGGTTGAATTTTAAATTCCGTGTAAAATCAAGAGATAAAAACAGTTCGAATAAAAATTATTGTCATTGATAAAAGCAACATCCGGGGTCCGGCTATGGACTTCTTCAACAAGTCCTTCCACCTATCCCGATCAATTATCGATTTCATTCAGTTGCGAAGCCCAAGGATACGATCGATCTGCTACTAACGGGTGATTTTTTTGCTACTTGGTTTTTGACGTTTATATTTTTGACAGATCACACATGACAAATTCCACGAACATTTGACATTTCGATTCAGTATTGTTTGCCATTTCATCATGAATAGACTTACGCCTGAACAACGTTTGCAAATTATTGAAATTTATTATCAAAATTCGTGCTCTGTGAAAAATGTGTTTCGCAAGCTACGTCCGTTTTTTTCCGCTCATTTTTGGCTAAATGGGTACGTGAATAAGCAGAATTGCCGTATTTGGAGTGAAGAGCAGCCAGAGGCAATTCAGCAGCTACCAATGCATCCCGAAAAATGCACTGTTTGGTGCGGTTTATGGGCAGGCGGCATCATTGGGCCGTAGTTCTTCAAGGACGATGAAGGCCGCAGGGTTACGGTCAATGGAGAAAGGTACCGTTCGATGATAACAGATTTTTTTTTGCCGAAAATGCAAGAATTGAACTCTGTCGACATGTGGTTCCAACAGGACGGTACCACATGCCACACTGCACGCGAAACCATGCATCAATTGAGAGGCGAATTTGGTGAGCAGTTGATCTCACGTTTTGGCGCAGTCAATTGGCCACCAAGATCATGTGATTTGACACCGTTAGACTATTTTTTGTGGGGCTATGATAAGTCTATTGTCTATGGGGACAAGCCAAACACGATTGCTGCCTTGGAAGCCAACATTGAACGCGTCATTGGTGAGATTCCGGCCAAAATGTGTGAAAAAGTTTGCCAAAATTGGACCTTCAGAATGGACCACCTGAAGCGTAGCCGCGGGCAACATTTAAGTGAAATTATTTTTAAAAAGTAAATGGCAGAAATTGATTTATCGATCCAAATACAAATTTCATTCACTTTTTACAAGTTTCTGTGTTTTTTTGAATTTTTAAGAACCAAGCTCTTAAAAAATCACCAGTTATTATTTCACTTTATAAGTTTCAAGGTACTTCCCATAAATGTGTGGTTGTAGGGTTTCCGACATCGTAATTGCATTCAGAAGTAACCATTCTCATTTGGATTTTTCTCTCGAAAGCCCAATTTTCGGTTAAATATTATATGAGTATTAGCATATAACCATATAGTCCTTTATATAAATTGCTTAGAAGTTATGGTTATTAAAAGCGTATTAATATACAATAGTGGTGGTTGGGTGTTTATAAATAGGGAAGGCCCTAATCGGCGTCAACCAGGCGATGCCCAGTGCTGTAACTATCTCGTACACATCAATTGTGCTTATTTTACCTCCTTGCGGTAACCACGGGGTACTGGCTTGTCCATCCGGACATTCCTGCTAAACTTATAAGCTCGAGTGTTGAACACAGAAAAGAAAGTAACACTATTAATGCTCTGCTTTAATGACTGTTCTGATCGACTCACAGAAGTCTTGCATGGGCTCCTCAGAAAGAGGAAGTACGCCGGATAGCCCATACAATTGGACCAACGGCGGCTTCAACAGTCAACAAAGCAGATGTCCTAATGAGGTACTTCGACGTATTTAGAGATAAGTCATTGGGACAATTCAATGCAAGTCAGGGCATTGATAGAGGTGGTGGCGGATGAGCCTTTAATGGGCCAACGGCAGCGCTCATATCCCTGAAGCGGGTTACTGACTCCGGACTTTCCGGCTCCTTTCGTTCAAGGAGTCCAACAAAGGACCTGGCCATCCAGGTTGGGGGTTCTGCGTGGGGTTAACAACCCCGCCATGTAAAAAAATATAAGTTGCGAAGCGACCAATAGCCTCGGAAAAGGACGGATTAACTGTTGACGACCCGACAAAATGCATTAAGGACAACGACCTTCGGACCTGCACGTAAAATGTTAGAATTCTTAACAGACCACGTGCAGCCGAACAACTGGCGGAGGCCCTAGCTCCATATCAGGAATTACTGCCATCCAAGAAGTGCAATGGGATGCGCCGGGTAAAAGGAAGGTGAAAAACTGTGACGTATACTACGGTGATTTTGAAAGAAGACCACAGCGTCTATTTGGGTGCGGATTCGTCATAAGCGGCATACTTAGGCAAGAAGTCTTGGGCTTTCTACACGTAAGTGAGCGACTTGCGACAATCCGTATCAAGGCTAAATTCGCCAACATTAGTCTAATATTCACTCACGCCCCCACAGAAGACAAGGATGACGCCAGCAAGGATGATTTCCACGAGCTCCTCGACAAAACCTATGAGCAGTTCCCTATATATACCGTTAAGATCGTACTAGGCGATTTTAACGCCAAAATAGATAAAGAGGAAATGTTTGGTAGGACTGTCGGCAAACATATTCTACACGAAACAACGTCTGAAAACGGACTTAGGCTAATTGACTTTGCGGCGGCACGTAGCGTCACCATTGCAAACACACAGTTTCCTCATCTCGAGATACACAAAGGGACTTGGCGGCATCCAGATCAAATAACCGTCAATCAGATTGATCACGTTGCGATCGATGCAAGGCACGCCTCCAGTATTCTGGATGTTCGCACCTTCCGAGCAGCTAACATCGACTCGGATCACTACATTGTTGCGGCCAAGGTAGGAATGCGAATAACCCGAACGTCCCAACAACGGAGTAATACTGTGAGGAAGTATGACGTCGGAAAACTGCAATTGCAAGAGACCGCCAGAACCTATGCCGATTGTATATCCCGTAACCTTTCAAGAAATCCATTGCCGCCAGCATCAAGTACCGAAGACCAGTGGCAACGTTGCCAACAAGCCATCAGACAAGCCGCAACTGATGTGCTAGGTTTCACCAGACCTCCACCACGAAACCTCTGATTCGCTGAAGAATGCATGAAGGCATATGCAGCTAAACAACTGGCATATAAAGCGGCGCTGCAAGGAAGGACGAGAGCTGCTCGCGAGCCTACTAGCAGAAAAGACAGGAAGAATACCGGCTTCTTCAGAAGAAAAAGAGAGAGCATGAGAAGCGCGCGATCGAAGATATTGATAGATGCTACTCCAGGAAAAACGTGCGGAAGTTTTCCCCGTTGAACTCTTTAAAGCAACCGGAGATGACCTGGTACAGTGCATACACCAACTCATCTCTAAAGTCTGGTCAAAAAAAAGTATGCCTGATGAATACAACCTCAGCATCGTTTGCCCGATCCACAAAAAACGAGACCCTCCAAACTGCGCCAACTACAGAGGAATATGTCTCCTGAATATCGCGTACAAGATCCTTTCTGCTGTATTATGTGAACGTCTGAAACCATTTGTCAGCAACCTGATTGGACCCTATCAGTGCTGTTTCAGGCCAGGAAAGTCCATAATCGATCAAGTGTTCATGCTACGCCAGATCTTGGAAACTACCCAAGAACTCCAAATCCATACCCTCCATCTCCTTATCGATTTTAAGGGCGCGTACGATAGCATTTATAGAGACTAGCTATACAGAGCCATGTCTGTTTTTGACATCCCCACAAAGCTCATCCGACTGTGTAGGATGACGATGGAGAACTCCCGCTGCACCGTCAAGGTTGGTACTGACCTCACAGAAGCTTTTGATGTTAAAAAAGGATTCCGACAAGGTGATGCGCTATCGTGCGATTTCTTCAACTTAATACTTGAAAAAATTGTAAGAAATTCCTAAGTTAACTCTACTGGCACAATTGTTTTCAAGTCTGTGCAATTGTAAGCATACGCTGATGACATAGATATCATTGGCGCAACCCAGAGAACTGTCACTGAAACATTTGCTAACATTGAAGCCGAAGTGTCTAAGATGGGACTAGCAGTCAATGAGGCCAAAACGAAGTACCCGCTGTCCACAAAAAGGGACACACAACACCGGCGGATTGGACAAAACGTCACAATAGACAGGTACAGCTTTGAGGTAGTTAGGGACTTTGTCTACCTCGCATCCGCTATAACATCTAACAACAACATCTCGTTAGAAATAAAGCGAAGAATAACTCTTGCCAATCGCAGTTCCTATGGGCTAGGGAGGCAATTGAGTAGTAAAGCCCTGTCTCGAAAAACAACGGAGACTCTTTATAAGACTCTGATCATCCCAGACATGGAGACATGGACTCTACCGAAAGCGGATGAAGATATCCTTAGTCGTTTCGAGCGTAAGGTTCTTCGCAAGAGAATGTTGAACCATGAACTATACGAGCTGTACAGCGACATTGACCTGGTACAAAAAATACGTATATCAGGTTTAAGATGGCTAGGTCATGTAGAGCGTATGGACAATAATGCTCCGGCTCGCAGAATCTTCGATTCCAACCCTGAGGGAAGACGCAGTCAAAGAAGACCTCGCCTAAGGTGGCGCGCTCAAGTGGAAGAAGAACTGAACCAACTTGGAGTGTGTAACTGGATGCAGCTAGCCAAATCCCGAGCTAGTTGGGGAGGTATGTTGGTTCAGGCCCAGGTTCGTCCCGAACTGTAGCGCCACCTAACTAATTAAGTAATAAACGATATTGGGTATTGTAGGATTGAAGCAGACGCATACGTTTTTTCCGTTATCGGCTTCTACTTTTAAACTTTTGTAGCTGACGTTGATAAAGAGGTTATTAGGATTAGAAAAGTAAGCTTACGGCCAACCACACTGAGGAAAATTATAATAATTTCAGGCAAGCTAGAATAACTTTCAACGTTCATATAAAAATTTTTTCATGACCCAAAATTAAGGCAAAAAATACTACAATATACCGTAAGCATAGTAAAATGTTTGGTCAGTAGTAAAACACATTCGGAATTCCACTTCGTCTTTGGTTCTAACACTCGCTTTTAATGACACTCTTTTTGTCAGGTCAAAACGGAAACAAAAATCAGTTCTCTGTTAGTTCTACAATGCCAGTAAGTCTTATCATTATCACTCATCCAGTACGTGAGAGCGCAAATCATTTAAACTTACGAACATTCTTTTTAGACTCGTTTAATTGCTAGAAACCTTAAAGACATTGATATAGATAGGTCTGCTGTATGCTGACCCAGAAGAGGTGTTCTGTGATCACGGTGACCATTTGTCCTGCTCTACCGGTCTCTTTCCGAGGGGATGGAAAACAGCATTTTACCAGTCTGTCCCGAATCTTCGCCACGCTCTAAATACCGTCCCATTACACTTACCTTCCTTCTTTCCATGGTCATGGAAACGCTGATTGATTTTCAGCTTAACATATATCTATGTTCGTAGCCCTGAGGTATATATATATATATGCATTTATGCCTCAGGGTTACGTCTTGTCACCAACTCTTTTTACTTGCGATTATTGGTACTATAAGCCAAGTTATGTATTCGCACAAGAGAATAAAAATTTCCTAACAATCAACCATGACATTAAAATCATAGAGAACACCAAAAACGTGGGTCCCCCAATTCCGTCTGTCTGCCTGCCTGTCCTCGAGTCTGCAGCCTAAACGGTTCGGTGGAGTTGCTTCAAACTTGGTACATATTGTTTTTTCGGCAATATGCCCACACATTTTTTTAATTTTTTTAAGACGACAAATAACAGTATCTCCCATACATTTTTTTGGCCAAAAACAAAGATCTAATTTTTCTCAAAAATGGCTCCAAGGATTTTTATAAAAAAAAATCAGTTCATTAATGGAGGGAAAGGGTAACTTTTTATAATTTTTTTTTTTTGGAAAACATTGTTATTTTTGGTACCTCTAGTAAAATCATTTTTTTGGTTTTCGATTTTCTCGTAAACGGTTAGTATAATTTTTTTTTTACGCAGAAGCTCCTAGAAAGTTTAAATTTTTCAAAAAAAAACTTTTTTTGGGAACTATTTTTTTTTTTTGAAAATTCAAAATTTCGAAAACGACTCAATAGATTCGAAATTTCGTATTTAGTGGTTTTTTGATATTATCTTGATTAATTGAAAACCATTTTTTAAATAAAAAACAACGCTTCATCCCATACAAATGTTAAAAAACCGTTAAATATTTATTTCTCAAAAACGGCCTCAAGAATTTTTATAAAAAAATGTTCTTAAATTAGTACAGTTCACTTTTAAGTAAACGGTGATTTTGTAAGAGCTTGGTTTTTGAAAATTCAAAAAAACACAGAAACTTGTAAAAAGTGAATGAAATTTTTATTTGGATCGATAAATCAATTTCTGCCATTTACTTTTTAAAAATAATTTCACTTAAATGTTGCCCGCGGCTACGCTTCAGGTGGTCCATTCTGAAGGTCCAATTTTGGCAAACATTTTCACACATTTCGGCCGGAATCTCACCAATGACGCGTTCAATGTTGGCTTCCAAGGCAGCAATCATGTTTGGCTTGTCCCCATAGACAATAGACTTAACATAGCCCCACAAAAAATAGTCTAACGGGGTCAAATCACATGATCTTGGTGGCCAATTGACTGCGCCAAAACGTGAGAACAACTGCTCACCAAATTCGCCTCTCAATTGATGCATGGTTTCGCGTGCAGTGTGGCATGTGGCACCGTTCTGTTGGAACCACATGTCGACCGAGTTCAATTCTTGCATTTTCGGCAAAAAAAAATCTGTTATCATCGAATGGTACCTTTCTCCATTGACCGTAACCCTGCGGCCTTCATCGTCCTTGAAGAAGTACGGCCCAATGATGCCGCCTGCCCATAAACCGCACCAAACAGTGCATTTTTCGGGATGCATTGGTAGCTGCTGAATTGCCTCTGGTTGCTCTTCACTCCAAATACGGCAATTCTGCTTATTCACGTATCCATTTAGCCAAAAATGAGCCTCGTCGCTGAAGACAATTTTGCGATAAAAGCTTGCGAAACACATTTTTCACAGAGCACGAATTTTGATAATAAATTTCAATAATTTGCAAACGTTGTTCAGGCGTAAGTCTATTCATGATGAAATGGCAAACAATACTGAATCGAAATGTCAAATGTTCGTGGAATTTGTCATGTGTGGTCTGTCAAAAATATAAACGTCAAAAACCAAGTAGCAAAAAAATCACCCGTTATATGTCTGGCGCTAAAATAGTAACGGTACTTTTCTTACGAGGCCATAATGCCAACATACCATTTTTTGTTGCGGTAAAAATAATAGCACTGATCGCAGAGTTCGTTTCAACGTAAGGCGGTCGAGTGTTAGAATTTGCTTATAGGTATATTTATTTAAAACACAAAATTTACAGTTTTTAAAGAAAATGGGTCGTAGGGAGAAGTTCGGCGGTTTGTTGGCTGTTCGAACAAAATGATTCGAAATGCAATAACATACACACCTAAAACCGAATCTAGTGAACGAAAACCTATTATGTTATACAACTCTCACCAGGCGCCTAGTCCGAGAAAGCCATAAAAATCCCTTTAAACCTGCAACTGAGCTAAAAAAAAGAGATGGCTATTACAGCTTGCGTGGAAACCGTTCGCCACAGATTGAGGGAACATAATTTAACTACTTGTAGTTTAAAAAAATCCGTCTTACTGCAAAACATGCTAAAAAGCATCTAATATTTGCAAACAGAATTTGAATTTGCCAATAGAGAAACGGCACAATGTTCTATGGACAGATGAAAGTAAGATCGTATTGTTTGGCGGTAAAGGATTTCGTTCCTACGTGAGAAGACCTCCGAAAGTGGAATATAATCTCAAATACACAAATAAAGTATTTTCCATAGTACCGTTTTTTTTTTTATTTTGACTATCTCATAAATGGCTCAACCGATTCTTTCGAAATTTTAGACATATATAGGTTTAGGTTATCCAATTTATACTGCGTACCAATATTTTTAATTAATATGTTTTGTATATTTATAAGCATTTAAAAAAATTAAAAAATTTATATTTTGAAAACTGCTCTTTAAATTTTTCTCAAAAATTATAGTTATAATAATAATAATTTTTTTTTTGATGAATTTTATAGCTATGGCATTGCCGTCAGCTCGGTTAGCAAATTAAGTACAAACATTAATACTGATTTTTTTCTTTTTATTAATAAATATTTAAACAAATTCGGTAAGAAGTAACATCCTATATTTATAAATAACTTTCAAAAAAGAATAGAGTCTTTTCCAATCGGAATCATTTAGCACTGAAATAGTTTCGTGGAGCGTCATAGTTTCCTTTCCAACGAATGTTTTTCTGTGGGAAGCAAAAATGGGGCATATACCTATGATGTGAAAACAGTCCTCTTTGGCTTTCAAATTACATAACGTGCAAAATCGGTTAAAACTGTTGTTGTAAGGAGATCCGTTTAGCGGAAGAACTTCACATCTTGTTTTAAATATTAAAGATATTTCCCTGTAATTAAGTGAATCATTAAAGTAGTTTGATTGCATAAGGTTAAGTTCCAGTTGTGAGTAAAGTAGTCTGCTATCTGATTCTCGAGCTTGTATTATAAACCCATCGCGTTCAGAATTTTCGTGCGCTTGTATTATTTTGTAAAGCTGTTCTTTTATATGACTCAAATTTTGTGAATTTAACGATACTACTTCACCACAATTGTTTCCCAGATGTTTCCATTTTGACACCCACCAGTCCTCGTTTCTTAGCTCATATAGTGCCATTCGTTTAGTCAGTCGGTCATCACGATGAGACAACACTTTGACAATGTAGTCTGCCTGTGATTTCAGAGTGCCAGTAAAAATTTTGGGTAGCCCAGTTTCCAGATATAAAGCATAATTCGGTGTGTTTAAAGGTAAATTAAAAAGTTTCTTCAAAAAGCATCTGTGAAATTTTTCTATCGACTCGTATTCGTTAATTCCCCATACTTGGGCAGCATAGCAAAGTGAACTCCTAACAGCAGCATCAAATATCCTGTATTTCGCTGAAAGTATTATGCGTTGATTCGAAAAGATATTTCTCCAAGATAGATTTAACAGACTTTGTGTAGTTTTAGCTTTGATGGTTATATGATTGTTGAAATCTATAGTTTTATTAAGAATTACTCCAAGTTATAGTTATATATATTTCCTCAATACCTATGAATTGGCGTTTTTGAATTTTTTGAAAAATGTTTTCGAAAAGTTTAAAAAAATTTTTTTTTCTCAAAAACCGCTCCACAGATTTTTAAAATTTTTTTCTCATAAATTTATACAAGAAATCAAATGGCGTACTTTTTTTGAGCTCAAATTAGTTTAAGTATTTATTTCAGAATTTTGAATTATATTTTCTTTGATTAATCCGATTTAATCTTTTGTTTTTTATAAGTTTATGCTATTAAATATTTAAGATTATCATAACAATTTTTTTTAAGAAAAAAATTAAAGAAATTTTGTGTATATAAAAAATTAAGTAAAATCCGGTTTTAAAAATATGTTTGGATTTGTAAAAGAAATCTTTTGCATACATTTTATTTTTCAGACGACAAGTAACAGTAGCATTTTTTACATTTATTTGACCAAAAAAAAAATCTTATTTTTCTCAACAATTGCTCCAAAATTTTTTATAAAAAAATATCAGTTCATTAATGAAGGGTACGTTTTGATATTTTTTTTTGGAAAAATGTGTCATTTTTTGGTACCTCTAAACCATTTTTTTGGTTTTCGATTCTCTGGGGAACGCTTAATTTGATTTTTTTTTGAAATTTCTTACGCAGAAGATACCACAAAGTTTAAACACTATTGTAAACCAAAATTTTTCAAAAAAAAGTTTTTTTTTTGAAAACTCAAAATTTCGAAAACGACTCAATAGATTTTTTCGAAAACGGCTCCAAGATTTTTTATTAAAAATAGTGTGTGTTATTAAATTAGTACACACCACTTGCGGGCATAAAAATATTTTTTTTTGCTTACTTATCAACGGTACTTTCCATACAACCACTTTTTATATTTTCGACTTTCTCAACATTGGATGAACCGATTAAAATATTTTTTTAAAAAACAAATGCTCCCTAAAATTGTTTATAAAACTGAATACTAATTTTCAAAAAAAGTTTTTCGATTTTAAAAAATTAAAGAAAATTTTCTAAAACCAGTCAATAAAATATTTTGAAATTTAAATTTTATATGTATATTAATAATATCCTCAAAATGGCTTTTCAATTTTTTTTCTAAAAATGTTTTCAAAATTTTATACATGAAAAATTAATTTATTAAAAAAACGCTGCAACGATTTTTTTATTTTTATAAATTTAGAGGAGACAAAATTAATTAATTTATTCTGAATATGTTGAACACAGTGTGAACATTAGGAAAAGTGGAAGGAATTTAAACGAAAAAAAGCGCCGATTTATGGAGCCTGGGTTATGTATGACACATTCGCATGGTGCGGTTAAGAAAAAATGTCTGTATTCGATATATTCCCTCTTTATTTAAGTAATCACTTTTCTGAATTCTAAACACAAAAACAAAAATCCAAACCTACTCATGTTGAAACATTTTTACAAAGAATTCCTCTTTTATCGTTTTCTGCTTCCTTTTAACTTTCCATTATATATTTCTTTTCAAATAATTAAATCAAAAAATGGAGACAAGGACCCATGAAAAATGATCTCTATATTATTGCCAGCACCTGTCTATAATGTTTCAATTTTATTGTCAAGCAAAACAGACACGTTGACACGACCCAATTGAATTTTTATTTTCAATCATTTTTCCTTCCAGCACTTTATATGTAAGTGTGTCTAGAAAATATGTAACTTAATCATTCCCATCAGCCAAATTTCAACCCACTCAAAGACAGCGACGTCACACAATTTATCTATTTTTGAATCTTGGAAATTCAAAACGGTTTTTTTCTTGTCAGCGAACAATTGAAAGGACTTTCCCAACACATACACATTGTAATAAATTTTATGTCTTTTCATTAGAAGTCAGTGAGGAAACCCTAAGGCATTCAGTTAAAATGAAGAAGGAAACGATTCCATTTTTGTTTTTGTATGCACTTTTCATTATTTTTGACTATCATCGAGTAATTGTAGACACTTTTCTCACAAACAAAATAAAATCCTTTTGGCTGAATGCCAATATTTAAAAACAAAAAAAAGGTAGACTCTGAAGCACTTTAACGATTCACAATTTTCAAATGAAACCCCCTCAGGAAAGTCGCTAAGTTAATGTCAAGAAACTGAAGAATAACTTCTTTTTTGCTTTTGTCTATCCTTAAATGGATTCATAATTTAATTTGACGAAGGGAAAAGTTTATTTTTACTTTTTTGTTTTTTCTTTTGAAAAAATATATCAGAAAAATGTGGAGGAGGTAGTATTTCTAAATTGAAAGAAGCTTAATGTAATTTGAACTATAATGGCACATGTGTTCACAGATGGGATATTTTCCCACAAATTGATTGCAACAAAAATGAAATGGGGAGACAAAAATTCATGGTGGGTTTCATTGATGGGAATATCAGAAAAGTTTTCTATGTGCAAAATATTTGAAATTTTTCAAATGAGGATCTTTTCTTATTTATCTAATTTTTTTGATTTTTAAATTTTCCTCCAAAATAATATGTCTTGTGACAGGATCAATTTTGCAGTTTTTCAATGTAGAGTTATTTCGAAAATGTGTACCTATGCGAGGGTTAATCCTTATATGTTATTTTCTGAAATTCTAAGCTTTTGCATTATTTAGAAAGATAATCAAATTATTAAAACACTAATCAACTTCTTACGCATGATAGGCTTTGATCATTCTCAATAATCTTACTAATATTATAAATGTGTTTGGATGGACGGATGTATGCATGTTTGTTGCTCAATAACTCCGGAATGGTTGAACGGATCTGGATGAAATTTGGTACAAATATAGATTATTGTCTGGAATAGGCCACATGCTACTTTTAATAATAGGTGTGTTTTAATTTTTCATACAGCTCATTCTACAAATAGCCAACATAGCTTTTATTTACAAGGGGCATAGAAAGAAGCACACGGATTTGCATGAAATTTGATTGGTAGATGGATGGGGTACTGGATTCTCACATAGGTCATTTTTAACGCAAACAAAATTAACGGTTCCTATGGGAGAGGCTTAAATATGAAAAAATATATACATATACTTTGGTGTTTGTTCCGCATTCACGCCTCAACGACTAAAACGGTTTTTAATTGTAGATAGATAGAAAGTCCGTATACCATCGCATGAGCATCTGTAGTTAAAAATGGTGTGAAAAAATGTATTGTAATTCATCAATTGATAACGAATGGGCCGATTGGGCACGAACTCTTTTTTAGTTGGGAGAAGGTTTTTGCGAAAAAAAATGTTGGGTAAACCCTCCAGAAAATTCGGGAAATTTAAAAAATTGAAAATTGATTTTTTGTATTTAATTGTGTATGCCAATGTTCCGGAATGGCTTTTCGAATGAAAAAATAGAAAATTCTTAGTGGAAAACTTGAAAAATTCTAGAAAAACGCGAATATTTTTTTCTCGATGATATATTGATAAATTTAAAGCATTATTTGATGATTTTGGACGATGTAATGGTTGTGAAGCTTGGAAAATTTTGGATAATCCTACTGAAATTATAAATGTAAAAGTTTGGATCGATGGATGGATGGGTGGGATGGATGGAAGTTTTTTGGTCAATAACGCCAGAACGGCTGAACGGATCTGGATACAATATGGCACATGGACACACACATACTCGATTATCACATAGGTCATCTGCTAGTTTTTATATATCTCCTGACATTTCTTCTACATAAAGAAAATCTTGAATAACAAAAGCGTGTAATCGGAACCAAAAATCAATATTGCTTTGCAAATCCTGAATACGGTTTTGAATTATAACAACTTGAAACGTACTATATTATCTACATACATATAAAATTATATATCATTTAGTGCCATTTCGTTAGATACTAAGAAATAATAAAATTAGGCTTCTGAACTTTCGGATTTTACTTAATCTAACTTTTAATTTTTCTCTCGATCATAAGAGCCAAGCTATGAAAATTTCACCCAAATCATTAGAGCTGTCTCCAGTGAGCGAATCTTACTTGAAACATTTTTGAAATTTTTTTCTTGCCCCAAACTTTTCAGTAATTTTCTATACTATTGTTTCCAAAAAATGATCGGTAGAAAATGTTAATAGCTCTTGGACTTTTTTGTTAAAAAAATTTAATTTGTTTTTTAATTAAAAAAATTGGAAACAAAATAAAAATGACAAAGTTCAAGCATCTATGTGGTATAAAAAATCGTATGGAAACCCAAGAGGTAAACTCTTTAAGAAATTGGGGTAACAAATGTTAATTTCAGAAAGGTATAATTTTGTTCAGAACCTAGAGTAAAAACGTTATTATTGTGTTAATATGCAATAATGCAAAAAAGCGAATTAAATAAATTTAATAAAAAAAATCATTACTTTGAATATTACGACTTCAAATTTTATCTATGGAGAAAGCAGAGGAAATGCTAGTGCAACTGTAGCTCTGTACCCCAATTTGCCCAGGGCTAGAGATTTTAGAAACAAGGGTGAGTTTTTGCCAAAAGTTTGTAAGTAGATGTCGAACAAATTCTATGAAACGATGAATTTAAAAGAGAGATGCATACCCCAAATTGTACAACTTACATTTCTGGCCGCTTCAAACTCTTCATATTTTGAGAGAAGGCAAATCGGTACTGGGCAATTTAAAATCAATTTTTGTACTTGAATTCTGAATGGAACAATACTTGGTGCCTTCTAGCTGCCGGGAAGCCTTAATGACCAAGGCTTTTTAGATTTTCTTCAAAATACCTTACCAAGATTATTAGAGCAGATACCTGAAGACTAACGCCAATCAAAATGATGGATTTTATTTAGAAAATTTATTTAATTCGTTCTTTTTGAATATTATCACAAATAATAATAACATTTTACTCTAGGTACTGTAAAAAATTATACAATTTTAAAATTTACATTTGGGCCAATTCTTCATCTGATTTATTTATACCACAGATGCTTGAACTTTGTCATTTTTATTTTTTTTCCAATTTTTTTCAATTAAAAACAAGTTAAATTTTTTTAAACAAAAAAGTACAAGAATTATTAAAATTTTCTACTGATTATGTTTTAGCAACGATATTATAGAGAATTGCTGCAAACAAAATCGATGGAATTCATCCATTTGTAGTTGTGGTATTCAAAAAACGATAAGTAACAAACTAAAAAGAGCCCATATTTTGATTACCCTTTGAAATAACCCCTTTTTATTACCGGTTTCAGAACAGTCATAAGGTGGGCTATCCTCCGTTTCAAGATTATCCATTGTTTACCCGACAACCTTTAAAGTATGGGTATTTTATTTACGTATATACAGGGCCTTCCACAGTCAGCGCTGCAGACAAAAACATGGATTCCTGAGGTCGAAAAACTTATGAGGTAATTTTTTCGTTTTCGCTCCATTTTGGAGTTATACAACGGTTCTTATGATTCTGGTTCTCTTTTCCTTAAACTGGCCTTATATTTGCTAAACGACGCCCGATTCGTAATTATAATTTTATCCAATCAAGAATATGTAACTCTTATAATTTGGCCTATAATATGATTTGTTCTTACAATTTTAATTGTTCTTCTAGTTGTTTTCTCATTTTGATATAATTTTATTAAAAAAAAACACGTTAATAAGTAGTAACTTTTTTTGCTTATTATGAAAGCTCAGTTTATTTCCTTAAAACTACATAAGCCTTAAATACCTAAACAAGTAGGTGGATCGATTTCTTGAATTTGTTTTACTTCACTGTTCTATATTCTCAACAAAACACACCTACTTTAAGTTAAGCTGATTTTTCAAAGGCAGAAGTAAATAGTGAAATGGTTACGCTAGGTTTTGACACTTTTTTGATTTTTTTTTTAAATTCGGCTTTTATAAAATCAGTTTCTTTTTTAAACAAGAAAATCCAAAAAAAAAACATAATTTCTAAATATAATATTTTTGCTTTTTTTGGTCAAGTTATATATGATGTCAAATAAAAAAACGTTTTAAGTCAAGAAGACTCCCTTCAAGGCAGTTATCAAAATGATCACAATTCTCTTCAAATAATTTAGATGGTATTTTGTTAAATTTTAACAAAGTTTGAATAAAAAAAGACTAAAGGCCCTTAAAAGCTATTTTGAATCAATAATTCAACAAGTCCAATTAAATATAATGCTAAGTCTTCTATTTGGCTGAGTAATTTCAGTAGTATATAGAAATTTATTATAAAAAAACACCTTCTTAATAAAAAATAACCTAACTAAAATTTGTTTTTCTAACTTTTAAAGATCTGAAAATTATAATAAAAAACTAGGCGTAATTTTTTTATTTTTGAAAGCCGAATTTTGAACAAAGCTTTAGGGAGACTGTAGAAAATATTTGAGGTTTGCAGCTCTGCAAAGTAATACTTCATTATTTGTAAAGCTTTTCGCGAATATTTTTGAAATCTTAGTTTAAAATAAAACAATTGGCATTTAAATTTGTGTGTATTTAATTTATTTGCATAAGTTTGCTCCTTAATGCTCGAGAAGCAAGGACCAAGGATCAATTTCCTTTCTTTTTTTTTAATTTGGAAAGATCTTGCCAAATTCTTAGGCATTCAGAGAATAATTTGTCAAATGGTCACTGAACTTAATGCCTATAACTTCTCATTAAACATGGAACTAATACCCTTAAGTTTTTTTTTTTTTTTTTTTTTTTTTTATAACTTTGCACGCGCTCAAGGGATTATGAATACCCTTTAATGTTTTTCTTAACACAGCGCGGACATCCGGTGGAAGAAGAGAAAGAAGGATAGGAAAGATGTGTGGCGCGATGTTCTGAGACTAGAGCTGGTTGTTGTCTCAGATTTATCTCCAGGGATGGCGGCTGAGCTAATGCGGAGAAAATTACCGTGTCTTATTTATTTATGTCTCTTATAATTCGCATTATTTTATTTATATCGTTGACATACTCGTTGACTTTACTCAATCACATATTGTTAGTGTTATGCCTGAACAGCATGTAATGAGTAAACCAGCAATTCATTTTATGACAATTTTTTAAATAGGTTTTAATGGAATATAAGAAGACATAGACAACGGCAGAAATCGAACCTGCGACCACGAGGTTGACAGGCGAGCACACAACTATCGCGCCACGGCCACCCCCTTAGTTTAGATTAGAAGGGATGTAGGAACCGCAAACCTTTTCAATTTATTAAGATATTTTGTGATCTATTGTGATTTCCAGAGTATAGCCAATGTAAATTATAAGGAAATAAGAAGCTTACATATGGGTGCATTCTGCATCAGGTTGAGGTGCATTGTAAATGAATTCAGTATGTATCTAACTAAGGTCTTACGATAGAAAAATTATCGCTCGTGCTATGAAAACAGCGTTTTAATTGTTCTGACTTAATTTTGGGGTATTCCCGTAATAGCTGGACCGATTTTGTTATAATTTTTGAATGGAAAATAATTGGTTATTTGCGTGACCTTTTAACTTAAGCAAATGTTAAGAAAACTTTTAGTGGGCTATACGTCAAAATAAGATGTTATGCTGTTTTAATTTTGCGAATTTTCGAGCATGGTTACGCTATTCATCAGGCCTTTATTTTAAAAAAATAAATAAATACAATACATACAAACAATTAGTTAACACTATTTTCAAAATGTCGTCAAAACTTACATACAAACATTGTGAATATAGGATTAAAATCCCAACAATCTTACACTTGCATTGTCAATGTGCATACAATAAACTATATGAAAATACAAAAAAATAACAATTGAAAACATTGAAAACGTTAGGTATTGGGAGACAGAAACGTATATAGAGTACTAAGAAACAATCCAACGTCGACACTGCAAAGCTCAAATAATAATTTTGTTAAGGATTTATTCTTATATAACAATATTTCACAGTTCGAGAAACAACGTATGACAACATATACTTTAAGCGCCCCAAAAATCTACGGTCTTCCAAAAATCCATAAAGAAACCGTTCCTTTGAGATCAATTTGTGAGTCCACTCTTGTGCCTTGCTATGAGCTTTCCAAGTTCGTGGTAAAAATTCTTAAAAACGTTACATGTAATTAGCAATATAACGTTAAAAATTCCAAAGAGTTTATTAAAAAAGTCGCACAGCTTGAATTGAAAAATGACGAGGTACTGGTGTCATTCGATGTTGTCTCTTTATTTACAAGTATACCTAGAGGTTTGATTTTGGATGTTATAAAGAAGAAATGGGGCAGTATAAAGGAATATAAACAAATCAAGAAATCGAAATTCATAGATATAATAAGATTTTGCTTAATAGATGACAATTACTTAGAGTTAGACGGTATCATCTACCAACAAAAACAAGGGGTACCTATGGGCAGCCCAGCATCCCCTATTCTCGCGGACTTGGTTATGAAGACTCTCTAAGATGATGTTCTGGCTAAGCTGGATAATAAGCCAAAAATCATAACCAAATATGTTGCGATCTCGTGGTAATTAAATCAGATGAAATAGAAAATACACTAAAGGCTTTGAATGGACTTAACCACAAGATTCAATTCACTGTAGACATTAAGAAAAATGGAGAACTACCATATTTGGATGTTAAAGTACTGAAGAGTAATAACAAACTAATTAGGCCTATTCTACAACATCTGTTATTCTGCTATGAATTTTCTGTTATGGTGCATAACAGATCTTCACCATAAAAGATATTTTATAATTGTTTTTCAGGAGTTCGATCTTTTATAAGAGTCTGTTATGTAACTTCGAAAAAGAAACATTAACACGAACAGACCTAAAATCTGCTATCAAATTATCAGCTGTAGTAGTTAAATAAAAACTCTCGGCAGTAGGCACTGACTAATGAAAATATTAACCTGCGCAGTTATCGTGTTTTATTTCGCGTAGATAAATAATATTTAATCTTTGCAATTTGTCCATAACAATTCCTGAATTTATTATATCCAAAATAAAAACTTGTGCAAAACGAACTCCGGCAAGATAAGCGACACTTTCTTTTACGTTTCATCCATCAAATGTGTTCTGTGCTTTCGTGTATTGAAATAATTAGTTTGAAGTTATTTACATGTTTGTGCATGTTATTATGTATTTTAATAATATTTTGTTATATCTGTCCTTTTACGAAGAATTCATTAACAAAATAAAAGTTTTTACTTCATATATTGAAATCTTTTATGATAAAAGTAACAAAAATGTGTCTTTTATTCTTTTATGATTCATAAAAGATTCCATAAGAGATTGTGGCATGTTGAATAAGAAAAATGCAGTTCGTAAAAGACTTGTTGAGAATTTCGAAGTTTTGACAGCTCATTAGCAGATTTCTTAACAGATTTCATAGCAGATTTAGCATGCAGAATACCAAAATTATAATTTATAAAAGATTTTTTGACAGCTTAAACTTTTGTATAAAAATTCATAACAGAATAGCAGAATAACAGAATTAAAGATCTCGCCGAATAGACCCGAATATTTGACTGGTACAAACAACCCACTTCATCAGGACGCATTATAAATGTCCACTCGAAGCAACCCAAACAGGTAATAATTAATACAGCACAGAATTTTGTTAACCGTGTGCAGGACACTAGCGAAAATTGTTTTCATCGCAAAAATACAAACATTATTCGAGGCACACTATACTCCAATTCTTTCCCCCCATAACGAGAAAGAAAGATGATGAAGAGAAACAAATATTTACCTATAAGAGTATGCTGTTTATCCCTCACCTCTCCAATCGTATCAACATTCAACACAGCACCTATCAGAAATAAAATAAAAACAAGGATAGCTTTTAAATCCGCAAATGCTCTGAGAAGCAAAATTTTTAGCAATACTAAAGGAAAATTAGATAAGCTAGAAAAAGCCGATATTGCGTATAAGATTAATTGCTTAGGAGGTAAGGATACAGCATACTCTGCAATATATATATAGGTACTTCGAATCCTGTAGTTCTGCAAACGGAGCAACAATATTCAAAAAGAATGTTGCTGGAGATGCTGCACATAAATTATCAGTAATTTTATATTTTAAAAATTTTGTTAACGTTTTCAATGTTTTCAATTGTTATTTTTTTGTCTTTTCATATAGTTTATTGTATGCACATTGACAATGCAAGCGTAAGATTGTGGGGATTTTAATCATATATTCAAAATGTTTTTATGTAAGTTTTGTTGACGACACTTTGAAAATAGTGTTAACTAATTGTTTGTATGTATTGTATTTATTTATTTTTTTTTTAAATAAAGGCCTGATGATGAGCGTAACCATGCTCGAAACTTCGCAAAATTAAAACATGATAACATCTTATTTTGACGTATAGCCCACTAAACGTTTTCTTAACATTTACTTTGCATGGAAGATTTTATTAAACTGGCGTATGAAATGTATGATATGTTATGTATTATAAAGGGTGATTTTTTTGCTACTTGGTTTTTGACGTTTATATTTTTGACAGATCACACATGACAAATTCCACGAACATTTGACATTTCGAGTCAGTATTGTTTGCCATTTCATCATGAATATACTTACGCCTGAACAACGTTTGCAAATTATTGAAATTTATTATCAAAATTCGTGCTCTGTGAAAAATGTGAAAAATGCAAAATTGTCTTCAGCGGCGAGGCTCATTTTTGGCTAAATGGATACGTGAATAAGCAGAATTGCCGTATTTGGAGTGAAGAGCAGCCCGTGGCAATTCAGCAGCTACCAATGCATCCCGAAGAATGCACTGTTTGGTGCGGTTTATGGGCAGGCGGCATCATTGGGCCGTACTTCTTCAAGGGCGATGAAGGCCGCAGGGTTACGGTCAATGGAGAAAGGTACCGTTCGATGATAACAGATTTTTTTTTGCCGAAAATGCAAGAATTGAACTCGGTCGACATGTGGGTCCAACAGAACGGTGCCACATGCCACACTGCACGCGAAACCATGCATCAATTGAGAGGCGAATTTGGTGAGCAGTTGATCTCACGTTTTGGCGCAGTCAATTGTCCACCAAGATCATGTGATTTGACCCCGTTAGACTATTTTTTGTGGGGCTATGTTAAGTCTATTGTCTATTGGGACAAGCCAAACACGATTGCTGCCTTGACACTGAACGCGTCATTGGTGAGATTCCGGCCGAAATGTGTGAAAAAGTTTGCCAAAATTAGACCTTCAGAATGGACCACCTGAAGCGTAGCCGCGGGCAACATTTAAGTGAAATTATTTTTAAAAAGTAAATGGCAGAAATTGATTTATCGATCCAAATAAAAATTTCATTCACTTTTTACAAGTTTCTGTGTTTTTTTGATTTTTTAAAAACCAAGCTCTTAAAAAATCACCGTTTATATTAACAAGATTCGCTGTCTTCTTTCTCAAACAAATTGTTTGGGGAAAAAATTTAAATATCCCTCTATTAAAGTATTATTAGCCTTATATCTCCTGCTTACCAATTTTATTTTGTATTTATTTATATGCAACATTAGATTACGTTCTTATATAATTAAAATTGCAGTTAAATTCGCAACAATATATCGAGATGGGAACACCAGAGTCTTTCCATTAAGTAAACGTGTTTTTACTGGTGTAAAGGCCTGAGATACTTATAAGGAACGTTGTAATTTATATGGTTATCCAGTCAAAAGTCAAAAAGCGGTTCTTTTGCTCTTTCAACGTATTCTATTGGAGTGTTACTCAATATAATCGGTGGGAAATAAGCAAGTTCTACTTATTTTCCAAATATGGAAATTAATTTAGATTCCTTAAAATTTAAAATAAGACCATTTGACTCACCCCAATATACAACTTTCTTTAAGCCTTCATTTACCCAAGAAGCACCATTCACAATTAGCCCAAGGGGGTAACTAAATTTTAACTGAACGTTGTCAGCGTACATATGACAAGAACTGTTGATAATCAAAGATGGAAGCTCATTAACATAAATTGAAAACCAAAGGTCCATAAATTGAACCCTGAGGGACACCATTGACATTCGGGAGAAAATTAGTTAAACTGTCACCAGAAAATTAGGTTTGTTGCCACAGATGAAAAATTGAAACCTTGTTTAAAATTTCCACATTATCGAAAGGTTTTGAAAAATCAAGTAAAACAAGAAAAAATTACATCAACTTTATCCAATGATTGACTTAAGTTGTCATTTATTTAATATGCAAATATTTAAGCACCTTACTTAAATTTAAACTACATAAACTTTGTTGCAAGAAAAATCAGTATTCATAATTAAGAAACAACAGTGAAGTAAAACAAATTCAAGAAAACGATCCACAGCAAATGTCTTTCTACTTGTTTAGGTATTTAAAGGTTGGTGTCTCTGCTTGGTGTTGGTGTGACATAAAGACTTGTTCTTTATATATAGAATAATATTTATATAAAATAATATCTCAAAAATATTTTCTATAAGATTTCGATGTGCAAACTATTAACATATTGTGTTGGAGGATTTCTCCTAAAATTGCAATGAACTTTTAGAGTGGAATTTTAGTCTTCGTGAAGTTTTACGTTTAGTTTCTGTGTGATTAATTTAAGTTTTTTTCTTATACAAAAATATGAATAACTTCAAAATTAATAGAGGTAATGAACACAAAAATTATTAAATACTCACAATCCAGTAATGTGTTGCGGAATTCCTATAATCCACTTGCATCTCACTGTAACTATCGTCACAGATTTATTCTGAAATAAGAAAACATAAATATTTAGAACAAATAAAATAAAGCGAGTACAGGTTTCGCATATACATCTATTCTTTTAAAATTTCTATTTAACATTCTATTAAAAAACACAGAATTTTTAAACTCGGACTCTATGTAGGGCAACTTAAACAAACTTAGTGATTTTTCTACCAATTGATGTATTTTTTTTTAATATAAGAATTATAACTTAAAAAATTAGGAAAAAACTCAGTCAACAAAATAGCCATTTGAAATAAGTAATATAAACAAATACAACTGGTGTACACCAGGGAAGTGTATTATCTCCCTTACTATTTATTATTGTAATTGATTTTATGCTTAAATATAAAAAGTCTAAACATTTTTTCTTAGCGCACGATGCAGTTAGCATAAATAATCAAAGATCATTAATATTAGAAGTCCTTTTTGGAAGGAAATGGTATCGCATTTAAAAAGTGGATTGAAAGCTATTTTGTTTATTTTTAATTCATGTATTAAGTTGCAGTACTTTTTAAAAGACTGGACAAAAGTTAAGATAATCCCATTCCTTAAGCACGGAAGTTCTGCAAATATATCTTCCAACCCTGCCGTAGTCTACGTCTTCTTATTTTTCCATTAAAAACCAATTCTAAAATTAAATCTCATACAATGAGTTGCTGGTTTACTCATTACATGCTGTTTAGGCATAGAACTAACAACATGTGATTGAGTAAAACTAGTATACCGATAAAATATGACAAAGAATAAAAAAATTAATGGGAATTATAAGGGACATAGATAAATAAGACACGGAAATTTCTCCGCATTAGTTCAGCCGCCATCCCTGGAGATAAAATCTGAGACAACAACCACCTACAGTCTCCGAATATCGCCCCACATATCTTTCCTATCATTCTTTCTCTTCCTTAACCTCACCCTCACGCCCGCGCTCTGTTGAAACATTTAAAGGGTATTCATAATCCTTTGAGCGCTTGTAGAAGGGAAAAAAAAACCAGAAGACCCGTGCGAAAATTTCGCACATTCAATAATGTTTTGCAATTAAATTTTCAAATACAATGTTGAACAAAATAAATAAATTATTTATCTCGTCAATGGCCTTGGCTCTGATGAAAGCATCGCTTTCCATTGATTAACGAGATCAAGCATCGTTGCGCGTTATAATACTTCGATGGTGGACCTTCGGAAACTAACTGTTGACATGTGTTTCTTCTGTTGTGTGTTCTTCCTTTCTCTGTTTCTCTCTGTTGTATTGATGTATGTAATGTTTAAAGCCAATGGTCTAGTTGCCAGTACTTCAGTGTCTCTACTTCGTAGATTAATCAACGGAGTAGTATAAAATGTAATGTAATGTATAAATTATTATTCTTTATTGATATGAACATTATTAGTTTTACAAAGTCTCTAATTGAAAATTGCAAACATGATCAAATCAGCTACAATTTCGAAGAGTGATACGTATTTTAGTGCATTCGGTTTTTTATAAATGAGAAAAAAGAATACAAGCAAAAGAAAAGTGACAAATAAAAATCTTTCTCCACCACTCATTCATGGTGCAGCGAAAATAATGTTTCTTCGCCACTCACTCAGTGTGCAAGCGAAAAAAGAGTTTGAAATGACATAGATGAAATACTTATGTTTTCTTTCACTCATTTATTATAGGTGTTCGAGATTGAAAATATATCTTTTTCGGCTGTTTTGGTCCTAATTTAAAATAAAAAAACATTACGACCAAAACAGCCGAAAGAGATATATTTTCAATCTCGAACACCTATAATAATTCTACCAATTGGTCAATAACTTAACAATACTCGTAAGCTTTCACTCATTTATTGAATTATTTGAAATTACCGAAATTTATAGAAAATACTAAATTATCTAATATAACATAAAGTACAATGTTGACTCTATGTTTAAATTCCTATCCAGTGATACCTAATTTAGTGGAATTGACTATTTTATAAATGAGAAAAAAGGAGTTTGACAGCAGAAATAATATATATGATTACTGTTCAGTTCTTTGGGAAAAAAATTAAAAAAAAAAATACTTTCTACACAAATGTCAATAAAGTCTTAGAATAAAATACCATTTTACCGCAACAGTTTGGGATTATAAATCATCACACCGCGATCCACCAAGTTTTACTAGATGTTTAAAGGGTCTTGGAATCTGTTTGGCACGAAGGCTTACTATATAAGATGTTAGATTTTGGGCTTACAGCTTATATCGTAAGACTCACCCAAACTTTTTTAACTATATGTAGTATGAGTAATTCATCCCATTATAACATCCCCACAGGTGTCCCACAGGGATTAGTCTTGGCGCCGTTTATACAATATTTAAAATTTCCCCACTCAAATCGATGAATGGGTATCGATGCTAAATTCTTCGGTTTTCTCCAGGAGCTGGCGCAGTGTGAAAATTTGGTCGATCGTAGATTCCCCAGGTCTAAAACCGGATTGGTAAGGGCCTTTTATTCCGTCAGCAAACGGTTTAAGGCGTTCACATATAACACTGGACAGGATCTTATAAGCAATGTTAAAAATGCTAATTCCTTTATAGTTGGTGCAGAGAAGTCGATCTCCTTTTTTGTCGATCGGGCAGAATGTACTGAGATTCCAATCATCTGGCATACTTTCCTTCGACCAAATGTTGCAGATGAGTTGGTGTATGTACCTGACCAGGTCATCTATAGCGTGTCTAAAAAGTTCCGCTTGTAGTCCATCTGGACCAGCTGCTTTGTTCACTTTTAGTCTGGCCATGGCTACTTGCATCTCATTTTGGTCTGGCGGTTGAAGCTCTTGGTCATCATCTAGGTTAAATGATCCAGTTCGATCATTGGCGGGATACTGGGCGTCATCGCCATTTAATAACTGGTTGAAATGGTCTCTCCAGATGGCTAACATCGATTGCGTATCTACTATTATTTCCATCCGCATCTTTACAGGGCTCAGGACGGCTAGTGAAACCTGATGTTGAATTTTTCACTCTCCTGTAGAAGTTTCGCACCTCTTTCTTATTAAAACACCTTTGAATCTCCTCGACTTCACGCTGCTGCTGATCTTTTTTCTTTCTCCTGAGCAAATGTTTTTCATTCTTCCTTCGCTAACGTAGAGATTATAAGCTACTCTAGTTCTTTTACGGAGCCACGATCTTAAGCCTCCGTTTTGGCTTTGTTAGCTTGAGCACATTTGGAGTCGAACCAGGGGTTTCTCGGAGGTGGTTGTGAGAAGCCCAGCACGTCTGATGCTGCATTTTTTATGGCTTGTTGACATGCACGCCATTGGTCTTCGGGGTTCATATATTCAGTCAGAGGAATTATCGCTAGCTCAAGGGATACGCGATCAGCATAGGCTGTGGCGGTAACTTCTGATTGGAGTCGTCGAACATTGAATTTCCTCTGGGTAGTTGTAGATCGCCTTACAGCTTCCTTTGAAATCCGTACTCGAAGTTTTGCACCAAATAGATAGTGGTCCGAGTCTATGTTTGCTCCTCGGAACGCACGGACCGTTCAGAATACTGGAGGAATGTTTTCCGTCGATCGCAACATGATCGATTTGATTGCAGGTTCGACCATCCGATGACAGCCAGGTACCCTTGTGAATATCAGGACCAGGGAATAGCGCGCTGCTTAGCACCATATTTTTTTCCGCTGCAAAATCGATAAGCGTGAGTCCGTTTCCGGAGGTGGTTTCGTGAGACTGTGCTTTCCAATCGTATGTCAACTTTATTGGTTAGTTTATCCGATGCATAAATATTAGTTTTCATCACAATGAGCTCTTACATAACCGGCTTGTGAGGCCTGTGCATGAGTATATAGACCGATTTTGGGTTGCATCTTCAGAGTGCATCTTTTCGCCTGCTCCTATTTCTTGAGAAATTGACTCCGGAATTACAACCCATGGATCCGATGCGATTTTGCCCACTAGTAAATGCACTGCACCCCAATATTTTCGACAATTTTTTTCCAAATCTATCAGTTGTACGATTAAAAGAGTCTTAATTGTTTTTGTGTAGAATGACATGATCTACAATGTGTTTTTGGAAAAGAACTAATTTTTTTCTTATTTAGCTAAGCCAATCGGGACCTTAGGACACATTACCAAAAAGCTCCTGCTGTCCCGACTTCTGAGCCCTTTCTTGACATTTCATCAGCTACGAGTATAACATTCCCCTCTATTTTGCTATGTCCAGAAACACAGCACATCTGCACTTGGTTGCTGATGATATTAAGTGCATTTTGGCATCCCGTGAGTTAATACAATCGTCACTGCCTTGGATTGTATTACCTCACTGGATAGCGATGTAATAGCTGCTTAGCTGTCCCAGCCTGAAAGACTCTACATTCATCTGTGAGTATATTTGATTCCCTAATATTAAGAGCTTCACAAAAACACCGCGGCTCTAATTCCGTCGTAATATGCATTGTAATAATTATTTTTAAAAGCATCCATAATTGTGTAGATCTCTTGGTGATTAAATACATTCCGTACCTAAATAATTTTTTTTTCTAAAAGGGATACTACCGCTTACACTTACCTCTGTTGAGCATTTTTATAGTAAAAATTAAGGAAAGCTGGCAAATAAATATTCAATAACAATCGATTCGGTCATCTGGGTATGTTTAAAAAATAAGAGGATAAAATTCCAAATATTCAACTTGTAAGAGACAGTAAAATAATATTGTAGAACCAAATCAACCTTCTGCCTTTTTAATATATATTATACCTCTTCATATTGATATTCATGAATGGAAGCAATTTATACACACGTGGCCCAAACTGATTGACAAGACTTTTTTAACAACACTAAATTTTCCCAAACTTAATCTAAATAAGGATTTATTTTTTTTTCTATTGGTATGTATTCGTCAATTGGTGTTTGCATATATTTTACTTAATAGAAAAACTTTTGACATTTTAAGGTTTATTTTTTGTTTTTGAAATTATTAATAAATACATAGTTGGACATTTTTGCGTTCACACATTTTTTAAATAAAAAAGTTAAAAAATAGAAAACGAGCTAAAAAATGAAAAATTGTTTTTGGCTCTTAGAGATTAAATTATTCATTCGAAAAAAAAAACAAATGAGAAAGCTTTATAAATATTATGTAATCCTTTGAATCTTCAGGTAAAATCTAAATATATTTTACTGATTTTATAAAAGATTAACCTCGAATACAACAATAAATCTAAAAAAATCAATTAGTTGATTTATGTACAAATGTCCATCTATTAATTTGAAAATGCGAAAGAACAATCGAAAAATGTGAACGCATTATCACAAATTACATTACTTAACCAAATTGTTGGTTAATATCAGATCTTAGGGACCTATTGCTTTCTAGGTAAATTTAGGATCCCCTGAATAATGATGCTCATTTATTATTTTAACTAAATATTTTGAGAGGATATTATTCAGGTGCATAAGCTTTCTTTATGAAAAAATGATATATTATAACATTTAGTACCATCCTAATATTTAATGTAATGATTGATTACACAAAAGGAAAATTATTTATCTGGAAAAACTTTAGGTTGGAAAGGACGATATAAAAAGCTGAAAACCATTAGGTAGTTTTAAATATTTTATAGAGGTAAAGTAAAAAGCTATTTGTAATGGGTATCACGTACAACAACGAACTGGTAAAACTTGAAGTATAATAAACATTTATTTCAACTTCCCAACTCATGTTAAAAATTCAAAAGAAGTGTTGGGCAAATCTATAAAGTGTGTGCTTCTTTAATCTAAAAGAGTGATTGATTAATAAATAGAAAGCAAAGTAAAAATAGTTGTCAGATCAGAAATGTGTTATAAGCTCCTGACTCTGAAATCACAATTTTGCCAGACAAATATTGACAAAAAAGTCATTGTGATAGAAATTGTTATTATATCTGATAGATTTGGGGGTGGACGTGGCGCGATAGTTGTGTGCTCGCCTGTCAACCTCGTGGTCGCAGGTTCGATTCCTGCCGTTGTCTATGTCTTCTTATATTCCATTAAAAAACTATTCTAAAAATTGTCATAAAATGAGTTGCTGGGTTACTCATTACATGCCGTTCAGTCATAACACTAACAACATGTGATTGAGTAAACTACTCATTAATATGTCAGAGAAATAAATAGAGTAATGCGAATTATAAGAGACATAATTAAAAACGACACGGTAATTTTCTCCGCATTAGTTCAGCCGCCATCCCTGGAGTGAATGCACAGTAATATTTATTATCAGATTTAATTTTTCTTACAATGCATGTCACACTAACCACCTGAAAGTCAAATTATCATTTTTTGGGAAAAACTGCAAATTGCGTGAAAGGACATATCAAAATTTAAAGTACATTGACATCTCATTTGCTGCACGTTGATATATCTGAGAATATTATAAGGTCTATTTTCCACCAATACTTTAGTAACCAACATTTTTAGGATCTTAGAATAGCACATGCAACTGCAGATAGGTTTATTTTATTTTATTTTATTTTATTTTATTTTATTTTATTTTATTTTATTTTATTTTATTTTATTTTATTTTATTTTATTTTATTTTATTTTATTTTATTTTATTTTATTTTATTTTATTTTATTTTATTATATATTATTTTATTTTATTTTATTTTATTTTATTTTATTTTTTTTTTTTATAACTTTGCACGCGCTCAAGGGATTATGAATACCCTTTATATGTTTTTCTTAACACAGCGCTGGCATCCGGTGGAAGAAGAGAAAGAAGGATAAGAAAGATGTGTGGCGCGATGTTCTGAGACTAGAGCTGGTTGTTGTCTCAGATTTATTCACAGGGACGGCGGCTGAACTACTGCGGAGAGAATTACCGTGTCTTATTTATTTATGTCCCTTATAATTCGCATTATTTTATTTACTTCGTTGTCATATTTTATGGGTATGCTAGTTTACTCAATCACATGTTGTTAGTGTTATGCCTAAACAGCATGTAATGAGCAAAGCAGCAACTTATTTTATGACAATTTTTAGAATTGGTTTTTAATGGAATATAAGAAGACATAGACAACGGCAGGAATCGAACCTGCAACCACGAGGTTGGCAGGCGAGCACACAACTATCGCGCCACGGCCACCCCCATTTTATTTTATTTTATTTTATTTTATTTTATTTTATTTTATTTTATTTTATTTTATTTTATTTTATTTTATTTTATTTTATTTTATTTTATTTTATTTTATTTTATTTTATTTTATTTTATTTTATTTTATTTTATTATATATTATTTTATTTTATTTTATTTTATTTTATTTTATTTTTTTTTTTTTATAACTTTGCACGCGCTCAAGGGATTATGAATACCCTTTATATGTTTTTCTTAACACAGCGCTGGCATCCGGTGGAAGAAGAGAAAGAAGGATAAGAAAGATGTGTGGCGCGATGTTCTGAGACTAGAGCTGGTTGTTGTCTCAGATTTATTCACAGGGACGGCGGCTGAACTACTGCGGAGAGAATTACCGTGTCTTATTTATTTATGTCCCTTATAATTCGCATTATTTTATTTACTTCGTTGTCATATTTTATGGGTATGCTAGTTTACTCAATCACATGTTGTTAGTGTTATGCCTAAACAGCATGTAATGAGCAAAGCAGCAACTTATTTTATGACAATTTTTAGAATTGGTTTTTAATGGAATATAAGAAGACATAGACAACGGCAGGAATCGAACCTGCAACCACGAGGTTGGCAGGCGAGCACACAACTATCGCGCCACGGCCACCCCCATTTTATTTTATTTTATTTTATTTTATTTTATTTTATTTTATTTTATTTTATTTTATTTTATTTTATTTTATTTTATTTTATTTTATTTTATTTTATTTTATTTTAATTTATCTTATATAATAAATTGTTTAATTAAAGTCCATAATTTCTATTAATCTTCAATAGCTGTGATGGCCACTGCCACTATAACAGGACGTTGGGAGAGGCCCATGATATCAATATTTACGAGTAGCCTGCATGCCCAAGTAGATGGATAGATTTATTGCAGTAGGTGTAAATAGATCTACGAACTAACATGTCCACAACGAGATTAAAGGAGTCAAATTGATAGCTCATCTACTTGCTTACTTAAGCCTTTTGTACACCGCTCAAGTTTCTTTGCAGACACAGCTAGATATATTTTTAAAGTCATTAGACGTTTTTTATTATCGCCTATAACCCATATGGTGCACCCGTAAAAATAAAACGATCTGGGTTATGTGCTGATATGCACCCTCTGTTCGCCGAATTTAATACTACTATTTGCAAACCCAGATAGAAACCTGGATCTTGTGTTATTTTTGTAATACGGGTTAAAAAATAACCCGTAGATAATAATACGCAGCTATTTTTACTTGCGATATATAGTTACTATAGGGGGCAAATTTTGTATTTGGAAAAAAATCGAACTCGAGATTTTAATAAAAGTTGACATTACGAAGTTAGAGAACACCAAAAAAGTGGGTTCCGCAATTCCGCCTGTCTACCCGTCTGAATGTACAACTCACTACAGCCTTAACGGCTGAAACGATTTTCTTCAAACTTGGTATTAGAGCGTTTTAGGTGATTGTCCAAAATAGATTTTGAATCGTTGTTTTAGCCCCAAAAATAACGGTACTTGCCATACAAATTATTCTACCATCGTAATTATCTCGAAAACTGCTCTAACTTTTTAAAAAAAAATTGGGGTGTGTACTTATTTGGGTATGGTCTCCATTTTGGCCGAACATTTTTTAAAAAATATTTTGTTATTAACGGTACCTGCCGTACAACCATTTTTTTTTATTTTGAAATTTCTCATAAACTTCTCGACGGATTTCGATAAAAATTTTATGTACGAGGTCCTTTAAATTATAAATAATACTGCATACAAAATTTTCGAAAAATATTTTTGTGGATTTTTGAAAAAAAAACAACATTTTTTTTAAGAAAATCCAATATTTCGAAAACGGGTGGTTGATTTTTTTTTATTTTAAAGCTTAGATTATTAAATATTTAAAATAGTTTACAAGTTAAAAAAAAATAACAAAAAAATTTGTATATACAAAATTAAGTAAAAAACGCCTTTGAAAATATATTTAGATTCTGAATAGAAACTTTTGCATACGATGTGATGGAACATAAGAGCAAGTTCATGTGATCCAGTCATTTCTAAAAAAAGCTTGGTATGACAATTTACAATATTTAGTAATAATACATTTAAAAACAAAATTTAAAAAAAAACATCTACCCGTTTCCAAAATATTGAATTTAAAATAAAAATGTTTTTTTTCAAAAATCCAAAAAAATATTTTGCGAAAATTTTGGAATGCATTATTATTTAAAATTTTAAGGACCTTCTATATAAAAATTTCGATCGAAATCCGTCGAGCCGTTTGTGAAGTTATTACGCAGTCAACAATTGGTTCTTAGAGAGTTAAAAAAAACACAAGTCATTACAAATTGTATTTGTAAATTTGGGATATTTCTTAAAATTAATTTTTCCTTATTTAACTCACAGAGTAGGTTCAAGGTAATGAATTCATACTTAAAATATCCTCTAAGCCAAATTGCTTAGAAACTTTAAGAATTCAAATCATGCATTTTTCAAAAATCTCGTATTCTTCATGAGAATCTTAATTAGTCAAATGAATAAGAAGTTGGTTGAGTGGCACATACCTATATCGCAATGGACTTTATTCATTGGTCTAATTATTTCGCATTTAGCTGACGACCAATTTAATGCATCTTAAGCAATTTATGTTAAAGAACATTTCATTTAAATAATTTCTGCACAAAAAAGAAGACGTAAAGCGAGTACAAGTACATACTTATGTGCATTTTATATTTCTCAGTAAGTTCTCATTTTTGATGAAGCATAGAATTTCCAAGTAATGAGCTCCTTTCCTGCAACACAATTTTTTGCATTGTAATGCAATTCTTATTGCTAACACACCAGATAAAAGACATTCTGCAGCAATTGAAGACAAAAATGAGTTTTATTATAATAATGCATGCATAGAGCTAGAAGTTGCAACCTCATTTCCTCGCAACGTAAAAAATAGAAAACTACACACACACTTGAACTTCTTTAAACTGAATCCAGTACATAGAATACAATCCTTATTTGAAATCACACCTCACTCATTTCTACAAACTGCTTTTAGCATCTCTCTTTCTCAACTACCAGAAGTGTTACTACAAAATGCTGATGGGGCAATGAGTTCCATTTTAATATAACCTTTACTTACCTACCTATATAAATGCAAGTGTGTAATTTTATTCCTGCCACCTGCAATTCACTGGCCAAGTAGCAGACAGAGAGGGGAGGAAATGAAATTTTCTCGAAAAGAAGAAAAGCTCAAGGAGCAATTACACATTACAACGAACAAACAAATAAACAGCAACGCAATTTGGTGTGATCATGAAAATGTCATAAATATCATGTTTTGCATTTTAAGTATGATGAACACACACACCCACTCACATGAAACACACTCATTCAATAAGAAGTATTTTTCCTCCTTTCCAATATTCCTATATGTTTTTATGATATGAAATGTGTAGAGGTATTAGTGGGTTAAACCATGCAGTGCAAGAAGCAGGGATTCAGAATTTCTTTGCTGAATTCGCATTTTGTCAGATGCACGTGAAGGGTTTATTCATTTGTATTGTTTGCGAACACAGAATCTACAAAATTCCCAAAGGATATATACGTACCTATCTATACCTATTGCAATCCCATGTCTAAGCTAATTTCGAGGACGCACACAGAATATTCAGGACAGAAATCACTACCAAATATTACTCTCTTTGGAGTGCTATAGAGATAGAGGTTTGGAACTTTTTTTTTAATATTAAAAATAGGTACTAAGTGCAAAAAAAGTGTGTGTGTGTGTTTATATACGTGCGCTATAAGTATATAGAACTTCTTTGTATTTTTCGGGTCATACTACTTAAAGCATTCAATTTTGAACTTCAAAAAAGTATTAATAATACAAAAAAATAAGTAAGCAGTTTTGAAATGAAAACTTTTTGTAAAATGTCCGCCATCTAACGTTTTTTTTTCAACTAGTGCTTATTTCGTGAACGGTAACACTTAGCTCATGTCTTATTTGACAGATAATTAGTTTTATCCTTCCGCTGACCGAATATGGTTGTGCATACGTTTGAACAGCTCTGGGAAATATTGCGACATTACTTTGAAAATCATGGTAATGTTGCAGAATGTGTTCGAAAATTGCGTACGGATTTTGGAAGAAGAGAAGGCACCGTCAGCTCCGTATGTTCGTTATCTTGTGAAAAAAGTGAAAGAAACTGGCATCCTCATCGAAAAACCAAAAACATTCGTTCACCCGAGAATATTGCTGCTGTGGCAGAAAGTGTGCGTGAAGCGCCATCAACATCAATTCACCGTAGTTCTCAACAATTGAACATTTCGGAGACATCATTGAGACGAATTTAGCATAAAGACCTTGGTATGACGCCATACAAAGTCCAATTGGTTCAGGAGTTGAAGCCAACTGACCATCCAATGCGTTTTCGCTTCGCTAAGTGGGCCTGCGATCGACTTAGAGAAGATGCCGATTTTGCCAAAAAATCATCTTTTCAGATGAAGCTCATTTTGATCTTGGCGGTTATGTAAACAAGCAAAATTGTCGCATTTGGGGCACAGAAAACCCGCACGCATACATTGAAAAGCCGATACATCCAAAACGAGTCACTGTTTGGTGCGGATTTTGATCCAGAGGCATAATTGAGCATTTTCTTCGAAAATGAGCAAGTAGATCGTTATCGGGCCACGTTTAAATAATTTTTGTTCACAAAAATTGAAGAGGAGGATATTGGCAATATTTGATTTCAGCAGGACAGCGCTACGTACCACACAGCCGAAGCTTCACTCGATGTTTTGCGCCCTGTTTTTGAAGATCGCATTATCAGCCGCAGAGCTGATGTCGTTTGGCCACCTAGGGGCTGCGATTTGACACCGTTGGACTATTATTTGTTGGGTGCCATAAAAGATGAGTGTTACGCCGACAAGCCAGAGACAATTGACGCTTTAAAGGACAATATTCGTGAGGCCATTGGTGAAATACAGCTGCACACAATCGATAATGTGCTTAAAAATTGGACCGATAGTGTAGGCTACTGCATGGCCACCCGAGGCAGCCATTTGAATACAATTATTTTCCATTACTAACCGGAAGGATTGTACTTTAAAATAAAAAAAGAAATTTGAGAAAATATTCAGTAGTTTTTTTTTATAGCATTTTCAAAAAAAAAAGTTATTTGGCGGACCCTTATATGAAACATGAATTAGTATGAGTTTCTTTTAAAATTTATTCAACCGTTATAATAAAAAACGCTGACATTTTAAAACTATTTACTTTTTTAATTGTTAAACTTTCAAATTTATTAATCAAAAGAATTAAACCGATATTGTAGTCGAAATTTTAATCAAATTTAGGTAGAAATTCCTGTATTGACTACAAAAACATTAAAACAAAAAAGAAAAACACGAACTTTGTTTTAAAAATTTTTCACACTTTATTTGGATGCATTTCGAGCTGTCATGCAGCCCAACATCAGCGAATTACACTCGGTACTAACAAAATAAATGAACAGATTTGTCAAAAGAAAATTAAAACAATAAAATACCAACAAGTTTAAATAAATTATTATATTAGTATTTACACCAATCCAAACAAACGAGAACAAATATTTCCAATATTAACATTTTTGGTCTTAGAAATTAAGAGAGATTCAAACGCATAGAGCTTTCTCTGATCGCGCACGTTCTTAACATGCGGTCTCCATTAGCGATGAATCTAATAATCATGCTTTTAAAGCATGCTCTCAGTATCGCAAATGGAGACCGAAATCGCAGCTTTATTTTCATAGCATGTGATGGAAAGCATGCTTTCATCGCATACTGCTCATCGCTTGCTTTATCGCAAAGAGAACTCTCATTTTGTTATGGCGTTTATCATTTGTTATATCATTTGTTGTTGTTGTTTCTACCAGCATCAGTTGCCTTCGACATTCTTCAGTAACTAAAAAAGTATGCTATGAAATGCCCAACAACGAAAATTTGTCTGTCTCTCTGCTACCTGCTTTCTGCTATTGCTATTGCCTTTGCTTTTAAATTTATCGCTAATGGAGACCGCGTGTAAGTAACCGGACACTCTCTTCAAACATCCCGATGATGTGTGATGGTTCTTTGTCATCACAAGAAGCAAAGACATGCGCAGCGACTGATGAACGATTCAATTGTTCATTTTTTATGCAATTGATGTGCTCTTTGAACCTGGTTTTGATATAGCGGGTTTTCCAATAAGAGGTGTTATTTTGAATAGCCCGCTATTTCGGTAGCTGTCACTTTTGCAGCTGTCATTTTTTGACATTTGACAAGTAGAAACTACGCTATTAATAAAAATGGAACGATACACGCTTCAACAACGCATTGAAATTATTAAAATTCACTATAAAAATGGTGAAAATTTGGCAGAGACGGTTCGTAAAACTAAAACATTTTTGGGTCGTCGTGAAGCACCTTGTCGGACCGCAATACAGAAATTGGTGGACAAATTCGAGCTGTTGGGACAAGTTAGTGATGTGAAGAATAAAACCCGTGCACGTCGCTCAAGAACAACTGAGAATATTGCTGTTGTAGCCCAAAGTGTTGAAGAAAACCCAGGTTTGTCCATTCCTCGTCGTTCTTTGGAATTAGGCATTCCACAAACGTCATTTTGCATAAAGACTTGGGTCTTAAGGCTTATAAAGTTCAGTTAACACAAAAACTCAAGCCGGCTGATCATCAACAACGTCGTGTCTTTGCTGATTGGGTCCTTGAAATGCATGAAAATGAATCGGAATTTCATCGAAAAATCATCTTGACTGATGAGGCCCATTTCCACCTCGGAGGCTACGTCAACAAGCAAAACTGTCGCATCTGGGGCTCGGAAAACCCAAGAGTTATTGTTGAAAAGCCTCTCCATCCTCAACGCGTGACTGTTTGGTGTGGTTTATGGTCCCGCGGGGTCATTGGACCTTACTTTTTCGAAAATGAGGCTGGAGCAACAGTTACGGTCAATGGATTGCGCTATCGAGAGATGATTAATGATTTTTTATGGCCTGAATTGGATGGTATTGATCCGGACATCGTTTACTTTCAACAAGATGGCGCTACGTGCCACACAAGCAATGAAACCATCGACCTTTTACGGGAAAAGTTTCCGGACCGTGTTATCTCTCGAAGACGTGATCACAATTGGCCACCGAGATCTTGTGATTTAACACCTTGCGACTTCTTCCTTTGGGGCCACGTGAAAGATAAGGTCTACGCCAACAGCCCAGCGTCGATTCAAGACCTCAAAGATGAAATTCGTGAGGCTATCGAGGACATAGGGCAGCCACTTTGCGATTTGGTTATGGAAAATTTCATGAAAAGGATATGGTCCTGTAAGCGTGGTCTTGGCGGCCATTTGGCTGATGTTGTGTTCCATTATTAACGGCATACCTTCCTCTTTATAATGAAATAAACATCCGATCATTTATCTCCAAAAATGCCATTTTTCTTTGAATATCGAAATAACACCTCTTATTGGAAAACCCTTTACTACGTTTCCACCGAACTTTAATCTCTTGTAGATTTACTAATCTCAAAAAGTGTTTCCTTCGCTCCAAAAGTAGATTAATTTTGAAAGCACTATTCAAAATGCATATATCGTTTCATTTTCTCTTATAATGTAGAAGTGAGACAGGCAGCTTCATCTGTGTCAACCGAAGAGAAAAATTCACTTTCCCGATGAATGTGTTCATTTCGATATGGAAGTAGGGTAGTTCGATTGAAGATTTAAATGAGATTTATTTTAAATCTTCATCTGAGAAGATTAAAATTTGTATGGTAAATCCTGAAGATTTGTAGGAGATTTAGCTAAATCTACTTAAATCTCGGTTTAGTGGTCGGTGGAAACGTAGTATAAGTCTTCAAGATTTGTAGGAGATTTAGCTAAATCTACTTAAATCTCGGTTTAGTGGTTGGTGGAAACGTAGTTTTAGCTTACTTTAATCTCGTTTTAGTGGTCGGTGGAATTGTAGTATAAGTTTCGTTTGTCCTATGTATTTTTTGTTGCAGTTTTTACAGCTGATCTCGTATATGTCATTATTAGCGCTTGTTGGTGTTATATCTTTGGTTGAACCCAGAATATTCTTAAGCTTTCCATTGTTTTTGTAAGCTATGTGTATGTTTTGTTTTTCTAATGTCTTCCGTACTTGGTTTGTTATTGTTGGTATGTACGAAAACGATACACGAAAATTTGTTGTTGTTTAATTTTGGCTAAATAATGTTGTTATGTTATTTTTTCTTACATGGTTTGATTGTTTTTTCAAGTTTCTTTCGATCAAAGACTTCACAAAACCATTAACGTCTGCCAAATGAACTATAAAATCAAATTCTTTTTTGAAGTTGGAAATTGACAGCGGCAGTTTACACAATCTGTATGCTATGGAATGGAATGCTGCGATTTTGTGTTGATGGGAACAAAATGAGTCTTTAGTGATGTAGCGATCGGTTGCGATGTTTTTTTCTGAAAACTTCGAATTCTATTTTATTGTTGCGTTTTGTGCATAACACATCTAACTCGTATACAGTTTCGGTTATTTTCTTCTTCAAACGTAAACTTGATACTGGGATACCTGTTGTTTTTTTTTTTTTTTTTTTTTTTAAACGGATGCGCGCACTAAAGGGGTTTTGACTACCCTTAAAATGAGATACCGATGCACATTAGTTTTGAATGTCTGAATATCAAAATGGGAGGGGAAAATAGAGCCGGGTAAAGTATTCCACATTCGCGTTGTACGGCTAAAGAAACAATCTCTGTACTTGACAGTACGTCCGAAGTTGGGCTCAAGGGTAAACTGATGAGCATTCCTAGAAGCGCGAGTATTACGGTTGAAAAATTTAAGTGGAGGAATGCAACTGGCTATTTCGCTGGAACAATGTTTATAAAAATAGCGATAAAATAGTGAGAGACATATAACATTTCGACGATGTTCTAGAGATGTAAATGTTTCCACTATAGTTCTATCGCCAATCATTCTTAGAGCTCTATTTTGAATTCTATCCAAAAGATTCAAATGAGTTTTGGGAGCTCCTGCCCAAATGTGCGAGTTATACTCCAGCTTTGGACGAATGAAGGCCTTATAGATTACAGCCAGATCAGACGGGGAGAAAAAAGATTTAAAGTATCGTTTGCTGTGTTCTTTTTTTTAATGCTCAAGACATCGTCTACATATCTTAGCCAGATTCTCGGAAGTAAATCTTCGTTTTTCAGATCTATTTAAAATTTTGACATAAATGCTTCCGCAATGAGTAGTGACAAGTGATTTCCCATGCTTGTTCCATTTTCGTTATTGTAAAATTTATCACGAAAAACAAAACAAATTTGGGACATACTGGCTTTGGCAGCTTTTAAGTATATAATCCTCTTTTTTTCCTCTATGTTTTTTGTTTCAAGATGTAATTTTAGGGATTCTAAGGCCAGATCGACGGGAATACTAGGAAATGGTGCCTAGACATCAAATGAGACCATGGTTTCGTCGTCTTGAAGGTTCACATCTTTCACTCTTTCAACAAATTCAAACGCCTTCATAACACTTGCATTTTGAAAACTTCCATACATCTTCATTTCATTCACTAACCATTTGGAGACATTAACAAGGGGGGAGTTTACATTCGATACAATTTTCCGCATTTTCTAACCTGGCTTATGATTTTTTGGTAAGCAATACATCTTTGGATTCGAAATAGTAAATTTAAATTTATTGATATTAAACGTCTCACAGATTTCTCTGATGATTCCTTTGGCGTCATCTATCATTTTGTTTAACGGTGACTTCTTCATGATTGTGAAACCATATTCAGTTATTGAATTTTCCATTCTTTCTTCGTAGTTCAACTTGTCTAAAATAACTATGTTGTTACCTTTGTCTGCATTTATGTAATACACATCTTTTTCTTTTAATTTTTTAATTATCTGATTACAGTTTTGTTGTTCTTTTGAAATTCTATTTAATTTTACTTTTTTGATTACCTTTTTTGCCACTTTTCGAACTTTCTCTTTGGATTCTGTGGATTTAAACTGGATCGCCGATTCATCCATTCATTTACTTTGTTTTTTTGATTGAAGCGTCTTTAAGTTTTAAATTGAATATTCTAAGTGCTTTTCAAAACAATTTCTAATTCAAAAATTTCTTGAAAAATTAAATTTTTCGAAATACCCTATTTTGAAATTATTTTATACTGGCGATATACATACACATATATGAACATGTATATGCCAAGTTTTGGATTCGTAAAAAATCGATTTCCAGATTTTGAACAAAGTTGACATTACGAAGATAGCGAAGACGATAAAAGTGGCTGTCCGCGAGCATACAGCATAAACGGTTGGATTTCCTTTAAACTTGGTACATATTGTTTTAACTTGCGGTTTTGTATTTGGAAAATAAATCGAACTCGAGACTTTGATCAAACTTGGAGATGGAGAAAATCAAACAATTGGGTCCCGCAATTCCGTCTGTCTGCCTGTATGTCTCTCTGTCTGTAGAACGATCTACATCCTAGACGTCTGAAGTCATTTTCTTCAAACTTGGTACCAAATCGTTTTAGGTGATAGTCTCAAATAGATTGTTTAATCGTTTTTTTTAATTCGAAAAAATAACGGTACTTGCCATACAATTTTTTCTACCATCTTAGTTATCTCTAAAACGGCTATATCGATTTTGATAAAAATGTCCACTCCTTTTGGTACAATCTACATTTTCGTCAAATTGTATTGTTATTAACGCTACCTGCCATACAGGAATTTTTTTCGACTTTCTCATAAAATGCTCTACGAATTTCGATCAAAATTTGTATATAGAAGGTCCTTCAAATTATACAACTGCATACCAAAATTTTCGAAAAATATTTTTTTTTAATTTTGAAAAAAAAAATATTTTTTATTTTTGAAAATTCAATACATATTTCGAAAAGGGTTGGGTGATATTTTTTTAAATTTTGTTTTTAAGTTTATGTTTTTAAATATTTAAAACTGTCATACCAATTTTTTTTTAGAAAAAAATTAATGAAATTTTGTGTATAAAAAATGAAGAAGTTAAAAACGACTGAAAAATATAATATCGTTTCTATTAAGAATTTTTGTATTCGATGTGATAGAACATAAGAGCAAGTACGTGCGATCCAGTTGCATTTAATTTTTTTTTTGGTAATATGCTAACACTGTTTCCTCATTCATTTTTTTAAGACCAAAAATAACGGTACATTTTTCATAAAAAAATTTCTTAATTAATAATGGGAAAAGGTACTTTTTTTATTTTTCTTGAAAAAAATGGTTATTTTTGGTACCTCTTGTAGTAACATTTTCTTGGATTCCGATTTGCTGGAAAACGATTCGTTTCATTTTTGGAAATTTTATATGGAGAATTCTCCAAAGAAGTCTAAACAAAAAAAAACTATAAAAAATAAATTTTTTTTTGAAAACTCAATACTTCGGAAGTAACTTAATGGACTCTTCGAAAATTTGTAGTTAGTATTTTTTTATATTTTCTTGAATAGCTACTCGAAAAAATTAATTTTCCTAAAACAGAAAATAACGGTACCCCCAACAGATCTACAAAAAAAAAGTGAGCGTACTTATTTACTAAGTCAGCTACAACATATTTCAATTTCATGGAAACAGGCCAAAGAACAACGAATTGATATTTTTTGATACCGGCCCCGTAATCGCATAAATAACGACCCCATCTGACAAAGGACACCGTCATTCAAGCTTTGATTCATGGCATATATCGTTAAGAAATTTTAGTTTAGTTAACCGTGCTTCAAATTTTGATCGGTGGTTTAGTAATTTCAACCTTTATTACGTGTATCGTCATCATAGTTTGACACTAATTTAACAAGATACAAGAACGACTCGTCCCACTCACCTCTCTTTTTCTTGTCGCGGATATTCTGTTAAAAACATAGAGAATTCTTCCAAATGCATGGAAATTCTGTTTTAGATTCGTCAGCAGACTTAGGATTCCTTGCATGTATATGACAATGCTGATCTCTTGTCAACAAGATAGTTTTGTTTATTTTGTACTTTTTTTTATTTAGGGAACTAGTATTTATTAATTTTAATAGTTAGATTGTACATAAATTATAAAAACAAAGTCAAAAGAGTTCTTTAGAATAAAGTGTTTATGAGTTTAATGACAGAAGACATTTCAGTTGGACTGATAGCTCCATTGTTTAAAATTGTTACTACTAACCAAATCCCGCAAAAGGAGTTTTTCTTCAAAAATACCGGGGAGATAAGGGCTCTCACAGATTGTTGAGATATGTTTGTTGATTCCACTAGGGGGCACCACATCAACTATATCGCTGTTACGGGAGAGGTCGCCCCATACACAATTGAACATAAGCGGTCCCTCAGATAGCTATCTTTATCTTTATTTGGCACCCTTTATCTCAAAGCTCCGGAGAACCCTTTGATGATCAGTCCGTGCCTGTGGAACCTATGTATTTTATTAAATTTAATATATATTATATCAAAACTATCGGGAAACGCTAAAACTTCATACGAACATGATTCATTTATTGCTTATACTCTCAAAATTCCAAAATTTTTAACCTGGATTGGTTGGGGGTCCACTCGTAAAAGGATAATATATTATGCATATTGTTTATTTTGAAAAATCCATTGATGTGGACAATCCAACGTATTCAGAGTGTTTCCTAACGCATATCTACAGTATTCTCTGCTTAGTTGCGCATCTTTTTATTGTCTTTCCTGATGCTTAATCGGCAAAAATATTGTACTTGAAAATTCCGTGAATAACTATGCATTTTTTTTAATGCAGCGAACAAACTGCAAACTGACCGTCAAAATATAATCATTTTAAAATCCAATAAAATTGTGTGCCATGAAATAAAGTCCAATGCAATAAAGTCCAAACCAAATTTTGGATTTTATTGCACTCTTAAGAGTGCAAAAAAGTCCAAATACAAAATGTAATAGAATCCAAACAGACAAAATATTAAGAAAAGGCTTGGCTCAAGTTGAAAGTAAAAAAAATGTCTATTTACCGTTTTTAATTGCCAATTTTTAATTAAATCCAAAAAAACTTTGTATACACCCAAACTATGCCCCACCCCAAATCATATAATTAGGCCAAGCAGAGTGGTTGCAGTTGGGTAGCATGCCCCTCTTACGGGGCGAGCTTTTGCTTTAGTTTTCTGTAGAAATAGGCGAATGCAATAAAGTCAATTGGCTTTTTGGACATTATTGCACTATCTATAGTGCAATAAAGTCCAAAATTTGGTTTTTGACTTTATTGCATTGGACTTTATTTCATGGCACCTAAAATTGTACTAATTTGGAAGCACTGCTCACTGCAAACCATTTGACAGCCAACTGCCAAAAAGATTGTTCATTGACGAAAAAGTAAGAACAGAATTGAACAGAACAGGACAGAACAGAAAAAAATCGTGAGAAACTTAAGAACAAGATAGAACAACTTAGAACAATCTGACAGAGATTATAAGAAAATTATTGTTGTTCACCTACAATTCAAGTTCGTTTATTTTTGCAGAAACGTTCTTAAAAAGAATATGAAATGGTGTTGAATTTATTTAAAAAATATTTTTAATTAAATTGAGATGATTCCGCCACGAAAAATTATTTATCAACTAAATCTAACACCGTAATGTTTTTTTTAACAACAAAAATTGGTTTTGACAGTTCTCACAAATCTGTTCTAATCTGTTCTACCTAACAAGCAGTTGCAGAAAATCCCATTCTAAAGTGTTCTAATCTGTTCCAAACAGCCTCAATGAACAAACATAAAGACAATCAAATAGAAAGAGATAAAATATCACCTGCCATTTCTGTTTGGCTATAAATCCAAAAAAATGATACTGTTCACATTCTTGCAATGCTATTTGTTAAGTCCGCCGATGAATCTCGGTTATGGTGTGTACTCATTTAATTGTTCTAAAGTTTATCTAAGTTGACGGTGCATATTTTAAATGGATTTTTTTCTAGATGTTTGATATATTTTATCCGTTTCTTGAATGGCACGAACCACCCGAAAAAATATGAAAATATGGCCAGTGCAATTAAGCGGTGTATACTGTATATTAGTTTCATAGGGAATTCCCTATACACATGTGATTGAATTGAAATTTCAAAAGCAAATAATATTGTTCGGGGGATGTTGGATTGGTGGTCATAGAGAAGTGTGGATGATATCCTAGTATAGAATATATGTCGATATGTTCCACATTCACCTTTCCCATCGAATCATATACTTAATATCCTAGTGTGGTTGTAAGAGGGCGGATTTTCAATATAACCTTGCAATAATACAATACGATGGTGCTACATTGTGAACACTGCTATCCTTTGTTCCGCAAATTTCACATTTAATGCCATTAGCAAAAGTGCTGGTTGAAATTAAATGCAATTGCAGATAAATTATTACCATTTTCAGACATTAAGTATTGATTTGCATTGGAGCGGCAGGATTTATTGATTTCGCAAGCAATTTCAATAGTCATTGAGTTGTATAGGCTTTTGTAGAGTATGTACCTAATACTTATAATAAACTATAAGAGGTCATTTATATCTTGAGGTTGAGTATTTGAACCGATTAAAATTTGTATTCTTATAATGACCTGTAAGGGGAACTGATGAGGATAAGTATGTTAGTATTGTAATTTGAATTAGAAGGAAAATTATTATTGATCGTACTTGTTTTTTTTTTTTAGTTAAAAAAAGTATATAATAATGTTCTCAGTATGACATGTATTTTGCTTGACGAAGATGGAGCTGTTTTGTCTACTTCCCCGTTACATAAGACAAGACTTCTCAGAAACTTGATACCAAAATTCAAAATTTATCATCTTGGATATGAAAGCATAATTGTACGAATGAGAGCATTCGAGGCGCTCGATCGAACAATTAAAGATCTGCTTAACATTCGAGATGCTTTGGGGCGCAATGATACTTCTGACCGGCGACTTCTGGCCATTCCCAGGAGTCATACTCCAATGAAACAAACAGAAATTTGCTGATATCTGGAAATGGCAATTTCTGGTGAACTGATAGACAACATCTAAGAATACGAGGTCAATCCATCCACCAGTGTAACCTGAACAAAATGAGCAGCAACTACCAGACAGTATGCAACTAACGTCAACGTGTGTCAACTTTATGCTTGCGGAACTCCATCCAATATTTTACCAATTCAGCAAGATACTCAGAAATATGAACAAGCTGATTGGGAAAATAGCAATAAAGCCTGACATTATGATCATCAACAGTAATGAAGTAGGTACAAAGACAGTGGACAAAGCTAAGTTATTCACAGACTTTTTGCTGCAGATTGCTGAAGTGAACGACCTGACACCTAACAATGATATTGCTATATTTTGCGATGCCAATGCATCGAGCGATCCCGTTGCCCAAACCCAAGCTTAAGTGATTCAAAACAAATAACTGAAATAATCAGCACATGCAAGCCAAAGAAGTCAAACAGATTAAATGGAATGTACAGTTTTCTTCATAAGATGGCTGCCACAGATCTTTATGATTTTTTTAATCATCGTTCCGAACTAAAAACATCGTGGTAGTCCCAAAAAAAGATAACGAAGCGTTACACATCAAACACAATTTAACTACCAACATCAAAAAAAACTACCTAACAGATCGACCCGCAGTGTACATCAACAATATAAAGTGTACTTACCTCTGCCGCCGATTTGGGCTGCTCCAGCCAAAAAAAATGCCAGCAGCCCTCAACCACCTTCGTGACATCATTAGAATAAGTGTATTTTTATCTATTAAACTTTAGTTTCATATAATTCACACTTGCTTATAACCAAAATGTTTATAAGTTAATGTAAGATTCCAATAGAAAATCGAAGTTTATCAGATCTGTGACTTATTTGTATGATTTTCATTATAGAAGAGCAAAATCTGACAGGTGAAGTGTTTGATAATGAACAGTAGTTTCATTGTTCTCCTGATTCCCCCTTCTAATTATTGAGGTTGGGGCGATTCCCAGCCCATAGTTCCTCCGTTCTAATAAAATTTAGGTGTTTCCTTGCTTCTAGATTCCTCCTTTAGACGACTCTCTTGTCATAATAAACTTAGTGTACCATCTTCCAAAGTGTCGTCTATGATGGATTCTTCTTTATGGCCATGCTTTGTCCAAATAAAAAAAATTGTTTCGCGAGAAAGCAAACATCACTCTTCCCACACTAATATACCAGCACTCGCCCCTCAACAGGATTCATTACCATCAACATCATTACACCTGCCGCTGCAACCACCACCCCCGCCTGAATCATCATCACAACCATCTCCACCACCACAACCAACATCTACGCCCGCCGATCAGCTACCATCTCAGTGACAACCAACTTCACCGTTTCTTCGTTCTTCTTCTTCTCCTTCACTCTCCAAGTATTATTCTCGTAATGATCTCTTAGGTTATTACCAAAACATTGGAGGCATGCGTACTAAATTACAGACATTGTTTTTATCTTCATCTTCTAAACAATATGACTTCATTGCGCTTACCGAGACTTGGTTGACAAGCAACCACCATAATGCCGAAATTTTAAATAATAATGATTATTCAGTCTTTCGAAAAGATCGCTGCTCCACAACTACGGGATTAGATAGAGGGGGAGGTGTAATGCTTGCAGTTCGCCACACATTCTCATGTGTTGAAATGTTTTTGCCTTCTTCTGCTTACTCCCACTCGTATGACATCGATCAAATTATAGTCAAAGTCATCATTGCAAGCCGCTGTGTCGTGTTTATTATCGTAAGTTATATTCCACCTAGAAGCACATTAGAACTTTATAAAATTCATGTAAACAACTGCCAATTTTATTTATCGAAGCTTAAAGAATGTGAACATATTATTATACTTGGAGATTTTAATTTAACCAATATCGATTGGGTCTATGATCCCGAAGAGCTTCAACTTTTATCTTTCAATGTGAATAACGATTATGAAATCGAACTTATTGATTCTTTTGCTAGTTTTGATTTAGTTCAATTTAATTGTTGTAAAAATGATTTTAATCGTGTACTCGATCTTGTTTTTGCAGACAGAGAATTAACTATATCAGTTGATAAATCATTGTATCCAATTTTTCCTAACTCTGTTCATCATAATGCATTATCTGTGCAATTTTCGTTTTATGATTATTTTAAATCAGTTAACCATAATAATGACAAATTTAACTACGCAAAAGCTAATTTTGATGGCATAGCGAGTTATATGTCTGAATTTTCGTGGAACTTAAATTTTCATTCGTTAAGTTTGTTACAATCTTATAATTTGTTCATGGATAATCTGAAAGAGGCAATTAATATATATGTACCAAAAGTCAAAATTAAGAATAATTCAAAGTCCCCGTGGTTTAATAACAGACTTCGTAATTTATGTAATAAAAAAAATAAGGCTTACAAATTTACACGTAATTCTCCAAACAATATTCAATTTAAGAATAATTATCTCAGATTGGCGCGTGAATTCGATGTTCTTAACAAATTTCTTTACAAAAATTATATAGTGTCAATTGAATCGAACTTAAAAAGGAATAGTAAGTGTTTTTGGTCCTTTATCAATAGTAAAAAGAAATCAATTGGTATTCCGAGCTCTATGCAATACATGGGTTCTACATATTCTGATCTCCAAACTGTATGTAATTTATTTGGCGAATATTTTAAATCTAACTACACAACCTCAAATAAAGTACATCCTCGAAGAACTGAAAATTGTACTTACCAGCATATGGTTGACATAGGTCATTTAGAGTTAAATATTTCCGAAATCGAAGAGGGTCTTCTGAACTTGGATTGTGATAACAATCCCGGTCCTGATGGAGTCCCTCCAATCGTCTTGAAAAAATGTGCAGCTGCTCTTTCTGTACCCCTCTTTTATATCTTTAATAGCTCTCTTGCGAGCGGTGAGTTTCTCTCGGAGTGGAAAAAATCTTTTATCATTCCTATTCACATAAATGGACCTAAGCAAGAAATATCTAACTACCGTCCAATTTGTAAGTTGTCATCTATTCCTAAACTCTTTGAAAAAATTGTTTACGTTAAGTTGGCTTTTTTATTGAGAGAACATATTTCACCATTTCAACATGGATTTGTTGCAGGAAGATCAACAACTACCAATCTTTCAATCTTTTCCAATTTTATTTTGAATAAGCTCGAAGAAGGATATCAAATCGATGTGATTTACACCGATTTTGCCAAGGCCTTCGATAGAGTCAGTCATTCAATTTTGATTGAGAAGATTGAAAGTGTGGGTTTGCACTCAAGTATGTTGAAATGGCTGAATTCATACTTAATAGGTCGCATACAATTTGTATCCATTGACCAAATACTCTCGAACCCTGTAAATGTTACATCAGGAGTACCGCAAGGAAGCCACTTGGGTCCACTTCTCTTTCTCATCTTTATTAATGACATGCCTGACATCTTTAAAAATTCCGTTCGACTCCTTTTTGCTGATGATTTGAAATTCTTCCGATGCATAAAGACTGTCGATGATTGTCGTCTTTTACAAGATGACCTCCTTAGGCTAACAGAGTGGTGTAAAGTTAACCAATTGTTTTTAAACGTCTCTAAATGCCACAGCTTTTCTTTTTGTCGCAATTTTTCGTCAGTTTTCTACGAATACAAAATTGAAAATCATGTTCTAGATAGAGTTTCGGAAAAAAAAGACCTTGGTGTAGTTTTTGATTCAAAACTAAATTTTATTAAACATGTAGAATACATTGTAGCTAAAGCTAACTCCATGTTAGGTTTTATAAAACGCAACTCTACAGACTTTAAGGATCCATATACTCTAAAATCCCTATATACGGCATATATTAGGTCCATCTTAGAATATTGTTGTGTGATATGGAATCCTTACTATAACATTCATTCCAAAAGAATTGAAAGTATTCAAAAAAAGTTCACTCGTTTTGTAATATGGAAATTAGGTTGGAACATCGAAACTCCCCACTACCCTACTAGATGCAAACTTCTTGGCCTTCAGTCGCTTGCAAACAGACGAAAAGTCTTTTCAATTATGTTCATTAGCGATATTTTAAATAATCATATTAAATGCCCTTTTCTTTTATCTTTAGTTGATATTTACGCACCATCTCGACAGCTAAGAGAAAGATGCCTGCTCCGAGAAAATGATCACAGGGTTAATTATGCACTAAATGAACCTATAACTCGCTGTGTTAGAGAAACTAACCTTATTTCTGTATATGTAGATTTCAATTTTCATTCAAGTAGATTAACTTTAAGAAATAATTTACTATTGTACTTTTTAAATTAGCTTTTTATATTTATTGTGTATGTATAATATTATTACCAAGGCATATAACCAAATATTTACTTATTAATTTTTTGTTTATATATTCGATAGTCTAATTGAAGATGTATAAGATCTATAATTGATGTTAATAAATAAATAAATAAATAAATAATAAAGTAATAATTTATTGGTAGGCCATATTACCACTTATACCGTATTATAAGACCGTATTATTGTGTATAAGTGCTTAGATTATTTTTGATATAAGAATATAGTATTGAAATTGATAATTGGTGAGTTCTTCTTTGTTACCCGAGATTTACTTTGATTTCTCCGAGAAAACCATGGGATCTGACGAGCTTACCTCAGCCTTTGGAAAAAGAAGCATCACAGGAGGAACATGATCTCTAAATATAGGTCGATGTTCTTTATAAGCAAACTAAGTAAATTCTTTGAAGATGTGTTACTAATGAAACTTAGGAACTTCTGCAAGGAGTAGAACATTATACCTTACATGCAGCTTAGGTTTCAGGGAGATGCACTCATCAAAACACCCGCTCCTTAAGTTTGACCTTTATAACACCGCAGCCCTTAACAATCGTCGTCTAACTGTCGAGTCGGGCGCTTTCGGGATGTCGCGAAAGCATTCGATAGCGTCTGGATAGACCATCTAAACATCTGTTAAATCTACCCCCGCGACTAATTAAACTGCTTTTTCATTTCTCTCTTCCAGGAACTTCTTTGCAAAATTGGAAAACCGTACAAGGACCAAAACTTGGCCTTTCATCTATAGCCCAATGCCATCAGACCAACCTATCCCAACTGCCCCCAAGAACCCAAGATCTCTATCACCGTAATATCAATTTTGATTTAAATCTATAATTCGATTTTTTTTCACCAAATGCAAAACTTGCATACACTTGGTAAATTGTTAGAGTACTGAGCCCCTCTCCCTCTCTGAGTCCCTGAGTACGACCCTGGTCTATAGACTTATGTATGATGCATCATTACTTTACAAGTGATGTACTGTTCTAAATCTTTTACTCAAGTGTCCTTTGTATTTTCGTAGTATGTTGAGTTGATATGCGAAAAGTATTGTTTCCTCACTTTTATAAAATATTACTAATCTAATTTTTGCTTCAATGAAAACTGTTGTTTTAGTTTTCCGCCATATTAAATTAATAATTTTTTTTAAATAGCTCTTTATGTGGTTCCTATTTTGCCGAATGTTTTTTATGCAAAGAAAGCTCTCAGTGAAACATGTGTACCTTCAGAATCTAGGTATCAATTTTCAAGAGCGCCAATCGGATCGAAAACGAATGACTGATTTTTAAAAGTTTCTCCAAACAAACCACAAAAAAAAAATATAAAATGAATCTACTCAGCATGCTTTGAAAAAGTATGACCTTTAAGGACATTACCAATAATAACAAATCTGGTCCATCAACCAAACCTCTTCAGAAGTTCCCATTTTGCCTTTTAAGCTTTACCCACTATATACTCGTAGTAGGATTGAGAATAAAGAAGAAAAAAACAGCACACTTGATGTTCAGTTATATTTACAATGTAAGCCATTTGCGTTTCCATTAAAACGGTGTGCAACGTTTACTTTGACTTTCCAACCAAAAACGATTTCCCCGCATAGCATAGTCCTTATAAACCAAAAAGCAGCAGCAACAAAAACAACACTAGCACTCAAAAAAAAAACACACATACTGTTAAATGTTCCATTAAAGTGTAGGGTGTAGTTTTTGTGTGTGGTTTTTTTTGTTGTTTTTTTTTTTTTTTATTTATGCTTTTATTTTCTCACTTTGCTTGAATTTATTTATGAAAGCAGAATTTGACAAAAAAAAAATATCCAGAAACATGCTACAAACCTACCGAGAAGGCAAGAAGTATGTACGTCTTTAGTCGTTTTTATAAGTTCGTAAATTGGAAAATTTCAACCCTAAAGCCTTTGAATGGGAGTAGATTGGGTAAGCTGTGAAACATGCAAAAAGAAACTAACATTCAGTGAACCATATTATTATACAAAAACTTGGAGCATACTTTGCAGCTTATTGCTGCTTCTGAGCTATTATTATTATTATTTAAGTGATAAATAATATTAAGGTTAATAGGTACTCTGTTCCGCAACTTGCAGAATAAACCCATTAAAATTTAAAATGCTAAATTGTATTGATGTGATTTTGGGGTAACCGCATGCATACCCGATTTGGTAGATCCTTTTGGATCTAGCAATAAAGCTGCTGCCTGTCAAGCTAAATAATTCACATTCATGTTTTTAAAGCAAATTAAATTATTTTATCGAGAATATGTTCGTAGAGTCATTTATGTACATACATATGTTTTTTGTAGACCGGATATCCTTAAAAGTTTTCCCCTAAATCCATTTCCTTATGGTGTTAATGAATCATCACATGAAAATAGCATTTCGCTTTTTAACTAAATATCTCTTCGATAACAGACAAAGGACATAACCAATTAGGTTATGTGGTAATTGAATTTGATTCTATTCTTAGCAAACGAAAACTTCAATGGTTAAACTTTGTTTCCCTTATTAAAGTATTAGGGTATCTAAAGTAAATTATTTATGAAATAGGTATATGTATCTATAAGGTAGAGAGATTTTTTTTTGTTATGTTGAGTGTATGATAGAATAGAGGGCTTTTAGTGACTATGGGAATAGTGAAATATAATAATTAGACCAATCAACAACTGTCATTGATTTAAGAAACTCGCAAAACAAAAAGAAACAGAAAAAAGTAATAAAAGTAAAGAGAGGCAAAAGAGAAGAAACATTTTGACACTCCTAGTAAAATAGAAATCACTTATGTTTTCATATTTTATTCATAAAAAATTCACATTCAGATAAAAATCTTACATTAGATTACATATTATTCCGTACGTAGACAAATTTACGAAGTATAGAGACCCTGAATTCAAAAAGAAGCCAGGTAGATTCAAGGGAAATAGGTTCCAAATTGGTTTTATGTATTTATCAACAGTAACAGAACATTTGAATGGCGAATGAAAATAGTGAAGTCACCACAAGCACAGGCACTTCAGTTTTACTACTTTTGGGAAATCTTGATTCTCCGGAGCTTTTTTTGGAAAAAGAGTACATGAACGATATTTTTACAGAATTATATTTTTGCCTACGAATCTTTGTCCACATTCTTGATTACTTTAAAGCAGTGATGCTCTTTCTAATGTTACGACAGTAGACTACTGTTTTTTTCGCTCGAAATATTTCAAATCTACTGTCTCCTGTTTCCACGACATTTTTTCCTCAATTCTCCTGTTTTTCCGATTTGTCTTAATATTACAATTATAAGTTTTTAATAAAACATTTTATTAGTTATTACAGACTGTCTAAAGTTTATGTAACTTCTTATTGGGAAGATGACGAAATGTCACAAGATTTCGATGTAAAAATTTTTACCGAAGGATCTAAAATGGAGTGCGGTGTAGGAGCAGGAGTCTTCTCAGAGTCACTGAAAGTATCTAGATCTCTAGATTATTACAATTAAATATTAGAGGTCACAAGCAAATTTCTATAAATCTAGATCTTTCCGACTTCCCTACTTTGCTAGCGTCTTTCAAGCTGAAGTACTAGCTATAATTGAAGCATGAACAATTTTTAAATTAAGCCCAACTCAAGATCCAAATAGCCAAGTGGCTATAAAAGCCGTAAATTCAACAAAACTATCATCAAAAGTGGTCCAACTATGTAGACATGAGCTTGAAAACCTGAACATTAACCATAGAATCACTTTAGTCTGGGTTCCAGGACACAGTGGTATCGAGGGCAATGAACCGGCAGACGAGTTGGTCCGGCAGGAATCAGCCCTTCATAACTCGCTTGCAGAGAATATAGATACACTCGGTGCTATGAAGGGCAAAATTCTTTCAGTTTTCCTTACGGGATCCATCAAAAGATGGAATAATATAACCGACTGCGCGATATCTATAATGATATGACCTTCGTATAATAAATCCCGCACAAACGATCTCATTTGTAGACCAAGGCGAGACATAGCAAGGATAGTCGCTACCTGTACGGGGCACTGGCCCTTGGGGGAGCATTCAGAAAAACTGGGTATTCCCCATAACACCTACTGCCGTAGCTGTAAAAACCAGTTGGAAAAGAAAACAATGCTTCACTTCCTTTGCAAGTGTGTCGCTTTGGTCAGGCTTAGAATGCATTCGGTCTCGTCTCGGTCTCGGTCTTGTCAACGAGACGAGACTCCTTTAAAAGTACCGAAGACGAGACCGAGACGAGAGCGAGACGAGACCGTATCTTTGTTACCAAAATTCGACGAGAGTCTCGGTGGTCTCGACGGTCTCGGTGGTTTGGTTTCGGTTTTCGCTATAAGAAAATTTTGTTTTTATTTCATTATTTTTTAGTATCTAATCAATTTTTATAATATTCACAAGTTTTTTTTTGCGAAATATTATATGCGCGTTAACATATCAAGCCATATATGTATATTCATAGTTATACAGAGATAGGCGGATTGCGAAAATCCAGAGAAGAACACGTACGATTTATGTATGCATGACGTTGCTTCCTTTTGGGTGACATTTGAGAAAAAACATTGTCAAAACGTCAAAATGGAATATAAAAACTGTACAAAATTCAAATTTTATCTTGGAAATACGGCTCTTCAAAGGTGTCTGATAACATTACTTCACAGTCTATTTTTTACGTTATCACACACGTTTGAAAACTAAATTCGCACAAAATGTAAGCCATTCATAGCGCTTTCATACGTAACTAATAAAATTCAATTTAAAATTATAGTTTTCGATTTACACAAGTAAAACTTACTCGTTTCAAGTGAAGTTCATGGCCTTATGCTTCATGGAGCTACGTTCTGCAGAACAACATTTCTAGTTTATGATTTGTTTAGCATAAGCAACGTACAAGGATATATCATTATTGGATTCATTCATAATTGACAAGCGCAATAAAGTTGGAAAAGACGTGCAGATGCCAAGTTTGACCAAATTCTTGAGATCCATATTGTACGTTGATTTTCACCAAGTTTCCCAAGCTTGGGTTTTTTTCTATGGGTTTTGACAGCTAAATGTGAATATGTGTACCAATTCGTACGATTTTTCACGCTACCAAACACTAAAATCGGAGCAATCCTTCAATGGATTTGGACAGCTCATGGCTCGGCAGGTAGGCAACGAACTATATTTTGAAGTTTTGATAATATTTTTTTTACAAATGTCATACAAGAGGCTAAAAATCAACTTTTGCCGGAGGAAAAAATTTCGAGGTAAAATTTAAATTTTGTAGAGGATTTGTAATCCATCTAAATCGATGCTTCAATGGATTTTGACAGGTCGTGGCTTTACAAAACCGGTTAATTAATTTTTAAAAAAATCGAGCGTTGTATGTAGTTTTTTTTTTAAATATTTTATTTGTTTTTGCTATGAAATATATTAACTTACACAATTCTTCCAAAATGTTAATTCCACTTAACTCAAAAGACAAAACAGACTCACGAGTTTGTTTTATACATTTTCCCGCATTTTTCTTACCGACGAACTGCTGAGATACGACAACCATACTCTATATTTTTTTAAATCATCTTTTATTTGGAAGAGTGTCCAAAAACTTCAACTTTAAACCAATATGAGAGTAGACCTTACTAAAATCACTGACAGTGCTGAGTTCGCATTTCTTCTGCTAAAAATTGGTGATGTAAAATATACTATCTCAGGCTCTGATAATATAATTCAATTAAACGAACGTTTCGGAAAAATCGTTCACAACACACAACAACTTATTCAGTGCGTCTATGGAGACTTGAACTCTTTACAATCGATACCGTGTTCTTGGTTTTGCGAAAGAGCTATTGTTTCACCAAAAAATAGTTCAGTGGATAAAATAAATAACCATGTGCTCCTAAGTTTAAAAACAGAGTCATATCAATACAAAGCAATTGACAGTGGTGTCGATGACAATGACATAGGAAACTACCGTCAAGAATTTCTAAATTCCCTAATCCCTGCAGGTCTTCCATCCTACCAATTGAATTTAAAAGTTGGCACACCGATTATGCTAATCAGAAATCTCAGTCCCCCAAACATATGCAATGGCACACGCCTCCAAGTCAAAAAGCTTTGCAAAAATATAATACAATTTCAAATTCTTATCGGACCTGCAGTATGAACTCATGCAGTTATTCCCACTATACCAATGATACCAACAGATCTTCCCTTTCGATTCAGACGTCTACAGTTTCCAGTAAAACCATGCTTTTGCATGACAATCAACAAAGCTCAGGGTCAGTCATTTCAATTCATTAGGGTAGATCTCACAGAAAATGTTTTTCCCATGGTCGACTATATGTTGCACTTTCAAGAGTAGGCTCAAAAAATAAACAGTTTTTACTTCTTCATGAAAATGCTAAAATGGCTAACATTGTATACCCAGAAGCCTTGAAATAAAACAAATATAATTTGTGCTAATATATGTTTTTTTTTTTTAAAGAATTTATGGGACAACATCAACTCATTTATTAGGCAACGGTAATATTAGCCATATTATTTACTTTTTACTAAAAATATGACACCAATAACCAATTATTCTTAGCCCTTGCGAAGCAACGCGAGCACGGATCTGCTAGTATGAAATAAAATCAATCATATCATAAAACTTAATATATAAAAGGAGCCGGATACCGAATATCTACCAGATATCCGTCACATCTCTAGTATAAATCGATTGAAAATTCAAGATGATTTAGAAGTATTGGTATCTATTTCTGTAAGTTTTATAGGTAAGATACTTAATTTTATATTCAAACAAGGATTACTTCTTTCAAATTTATAACATCCATTATCCATAACAGAGAATTTAACTACCATTCACCTAGATTTTGTAATTGTATACTCATTCGAAGGTCCTTCGTTTGCTTTATAGGTACCTAACTACCTACTTCACCTAATTTTCAACAAAATACTAACTTCGATATTTAAGGTAGGCGAACTTTGCCCCAAGTACCTACCTATCTATATAGTCATTATCCAGGAAGGTTTCTTACAAAAAAAAAAAACACGGAGAAAAGTATTCAAATGAGACCTAACAAGCTATTTAAAAGCTGTACAAGTTTCAACGGAAAGGCAGTATCTATACTTCCTCATACAATTTATTGCTTTTTATTATAGGTACCTACCTGATAAAAGGATTCACACGGAATCCCAAAATACACACATACATAAACATGAAACGTTTATGTATGAAATTGCTGTTTGCCCTTAAATATATTTGCCATCCACAACAAAAAAAAAAATAATAAAAATAAACTCAAAAAGGTTGCCTTGATTATATGATAATGAATTATTCCGCTTCACTTTTTTATAAACAACACCGATTGCATGTCTGACGTTAAATTAAATTGTAAGCTTTTTGAAGCGTTGCACAACACAAAATGGGGCACATGTTGCCTACACCCATTTTGCCAATATAAATGTACTTTATCTATGTACCTGTGTAGTTATCACTCAACCTACCACCCACCCACCCACGCCCAACAACGAAGGTTGTAAAGGCGGAGAAAATTTTCCAAAAGAAACCATCAGAGGGTTGGTTGTTTCGACATTCGACTGGAAGTACCTACTACATGTATAATGCCATGAATGTTTTCGTGTAATTTAATGTGTGACCCAAGCTTTGACAAGCATATCGTATCAGATTGCAAATGTTAATGTAACACACTCGTACATACCTGCATTTGGAAGGTAGGTGTATTCAACATACCAAAGAACCAAAGACAGAGATGCCGCATTTGGGGTAAGTTTAGATTGTTGCTTACCTAACTGAGATTTCCTCTAATGGATTTTGAACAGCCTTAAAATAAGCCTGGTATAAGTATTGACCAAGATTGTTCGAGTCGTTGCTTGATAAATACCTCCATAAATACGAGTACATATATGTATGTACCTTCCTTATACACTCCCTCATTAAAAGTAAAAAAAAAAGCTAAGAACACACAATGTTCTGAAGACATATTTTCGTCTATCGCGGGGTAGGTTTTAAAAGCGTATTTTGTAAGGGTTTTTTTTTTGTTGTTGTTGTTCACTCGTTAGTATGCTAGCTACTTTCAAAAAAATTATGCAGATGAGGCCAGGATGAGCTGTAGAATTTTTGTGTAAGGTTTCATACTTAGGTATACAATTAGCTTATGTGAGCAAAGTAGAATGATATGTTTGAATGAAGGCGGCTAGGTAAGGTATATATACCTTTTGTTGTTCTTTTTTTTCAGGATATATTTAGGTAAGTTTATCATATGGGGTTTGATAGTAAAAGAAAAAAAAAGCCCATAGTTTTCCTGTCACGTTTTATGACCTCCAATTTGAGTGTCGGTCTTATTATATGGATATACCTACCTACTGAAGACTTATAATAGACGATCAATCAAATCGGAAACAAGGATCTGATAAAACGAACGAATCACGTATCTATGTATCTTTTGCAGGCAATGTACAAATATTGGTATTTATGGTTTCCGTGTGTCTGGGAAAAAAATCTGAGCCTTTTCGAAACACATAAGTGCGTGATTTAGCACGAATGGCAGCACGTGCGTTATTTTCTTTTTTTTTTTTTGTTACTTTATATGCTACATACATTAGATACATATAATGTAAATAGATGTCGAAGAAGGTTAGATTTTGAAATGAATGGTAGGTAGTAAAAGTTAACAAATCCCGATTAAGGCGTCATATTCAGGGTTATGCTTCGAACACTAGCAATAAAATTTCGAAGAAGTTTTGAAAAACAAGTGAAGTATAGATAGAATTAGCGAATCTACTACAGAGTGGCACACGAATCGTGCTACAAAAATAAAACGTAATAACTTTTTTCAGTGTGAGTAATCGACTTATTTTTTTTTATTTTATAGGCTACTATTTAGATTTATCAAAATGAATGCTTTGGATACTGAGAAAAGGATTTGGGTAGTTCAGCGATACTATTCTTTGCTGTCCGTCATTTCCATCCAAAGGGAATTTAGGCTGGAGTTTGGCGGTACTCTCCCGGGTAGATGGACCATTATGAGGCTGGTGAGCATGTCTGCCGAATCCAGAAGCATCGAACGAAGACCGTATCACTGTTCGAGTTCAGGATACAATCGTGGCTGTTGCATCGGCAATACAGGCAAATCCAAGTGTTTTGACTCGAAACTTATCGGGCCAAATTGGAGTTAACAGACGGTCATTACAGCGGATACTTCATGATGACTTAAACTTGTTTCCGTACAAAGTCCAAATTACAAGCAAGTTAAACCCTCAGGATTTGCCTGTTCGCATGGAATTTTGCCGAAAAATGATTGCAATGGCCGAAGTAGACAACACGTTGATAAATTGTTTGTTCATGCCTGATGAGGCCCATTTTGACTTAAACGGCAATATTAACAAGAAAAATTGCCGTATATGGAGTGAGTCTAATCCTGAAATGTTCCATGAGACGGAACTGCGCCCAAAACGAGTCACTGTGTTGTGCGCAGTTTCATCAAGGTGTATTGTCGGGCCATACTTCTTTGAAGAAACCGGTGTAACACAAACTGTCAATGGGGACCGTTATTTAAAGATGTTGAAGGAGTTCTTTTCCCCATAACTTCGCCGAAGACGTATCCCTTTCAGCAGGATTTGGTTTCAACAAGATGGAGCAAGTGCACACGTAGTCACACAAGTTATGGCGGAGCTCCAACGAAAATTCCCAAACAAATTGATATCCAGAAACTGCACTATCCGCTGGCCCCCAAGGTCACCTGACCTGACTGCACCAGACTTTTCTTATGGGGTTATGTCCAGCAGGAAGTGTACAAAACGAAACCCAGGAATTTGACTCAATTGAATCAGCGGATTAAGACAATAATTGAGCCGATCCCAATTTCAACCATTCAGGCCGCAATGAACAATTTTCTGATCAGGTGCCGCATATTCGTGGATGAGCGTGGAGGTCATTTGCGGTCTATCATCTTGAAAAACGATTAGTTATTTAAAATAAAATTTAATTTTTAATCCAAAAAAAAAAATTAATGAAATACACCAATTAAAATAAAAGTTATTTAAATTTCTTATTGTAGCACGATTCGTGTACCACCCTGTACTATAGAACAACAAACAAGACTAGAATTTTCAAAAACGAAAAAAAATAAATTGTACGACTGGAGCGCACGTATTTGCTCTTATGGTCGATCACATCATTTGCAAAAGATTTCTATTAAGAATCTAAAAATATTTTTAAAGTCGTTTTTACTTAATTTTTTATATATGTACGTACGTAGTAAGTAATTTTTTCTTAAACAAAATTGATGTGACAATTTTAAACATTTATTAATATAAACTTAAAAATGAAATTTCAAAAAAAAATCATTAACATGTTTTCGAAATATTAAAATCTAAAAAAATATTTTTTGAAAATGTTGGTATGCAGTATTATTTATAATTCGAAGGACCTCCTGCAAAAAATGCTTTATCGAAGTGCATAGATCAGCTTATGAGAAATTCTAAAATCAAAGAAAAATGTTTGACCAAAATGTAGACCATACCTAAAGTAGTGCACATACTTTTTGTTAAATTGTTAGAGCCGTTTTCGAAATAAGTAAGGTGGTAGAAAAAATTGTATGGCAAGTAGCGTTCTGTTTGGGGCTAAAAATCGATTCAAAAGTCTATTTGATACAATCACCTAAAACGCTTAAGTACTAAGTTTGAAGAAAATCGTCTTAGCCGTTTAGACTGTATCTCGTTGTTCAGACAGACAGACAGACAGATAGATAGACAGACAGACAGAGTATTATCGAAATCTCGAGTTCGTTTGTTGCGGGCAAGAGGAGGTGGATAGGTCGCGGTAGTGGGGATGGGTAGGAAAAAGGACGGGCTAGGATATTGGAAAGGAATATTTCGGAAAAGGGATAGAATGCTAAGTTCCGGGGGGCGTGGCCTGCTTGCTATGCACGGCATCAGCTCGTCGGACGGGGGGGATCTTGCCCCCGGAAACCTAACCTCACCTGCAAACAAAAAAACACATATCAGGCCTAAGGAAAGGAAAAGGAAATTGGAACATAAAGACGGACGGACTATTGTCACATCAAGGCACTGCGGATGTTGTTGCAGTGAGGCCATTACCCACCCTACCATAGGAATCTTCGGCCATTTTTAGATTCCCCCAAAATGGTGGATGATCGGTTTCAGATCATACCATTTTCACCGAAACTTTCAGCCACCTTCAGCACCCCCTGAAAAATGTCTAACACAACATAGTTTCACTTATGCGAAACAGAAAAACCACTAAAACTTATTTCCTTTGCAAACATCACAAAATCTCAGTTTTATTTTCATATGCAAAAAAAAATTTTAATATTCAAAAAAAATTTCTTCGAATTTAACAAAAAAACAAATTTAACCGAAAACTTTAACATCTAACTATAAAAAAATTAATCTAACCAAAAAACAAATGTGAAAAAAAACGGTTTCTTTCAGATTAAACAAAAATTTGGGACGAATAAAGGTTATACCTATTACGGTATTCAAAAATATAACAAAAACGCAAAGGCCCTAGCTTCCCTACCCCTAGAGAGCTCTTTGGAGGTATTCCGCCTAAGGACACACAAAAAAAATTCAATTAGAACGCGGAAACCGACCATTTGTTTTCCACTTACAATATAAATTATAAATTGACCAATCAAAAAAAAAAATATTCTATTAAACTAAATTAAATGAATTACATTTTGAACTTACAATAAGAAAAGTTAAATGATTTAATATCAGAGTAAATAAATAATAAATAAATAAATAAGAGACAATCACACAACACACAATCTTGGTTAATATATTTCGATATAATTCCTTTTTTTTTTGTATTATTAAAATTTTATTCTTTTGATCATTAAAGACTCACGGACTTCTTTATTTCTTCCTTTTTTTTCAGGAACCTTTTATACACGGTGTGTGCGGCGGAGCACCCGTTGTCTCGGAACTTTTCCGCGCCCCGTAATATCCGGGTCAAAATTTGCCAAGTCCGAGATCTGGTTGTTGAATGTAGGTAATCAACGTGATCGTGTGTAATTAGCCGGATTGATGACACTCCGGATTCGTTTTACCCAGTGTAACACACACAAATTGCAAATGAAAGGTGAAACACAAAATGGTGAAACAAATTTGATAAAAAAAATTGATGTAATTCAAATTTGATGCGGCGGCCCTGTACTGGGAATCCTCTTAGGACCGCCGAGAAATTAGATACCTAGAAATTGGTTCCTACTTATTAATCTTTTCAATAAACTCCTTTTTATGCTAAACTCACCACTTTTGAATCTTTTTATTTGAAGTGTTTATGATTCGCACAAAAGAACGAGAGACAGTGGACGAAAATACGGAAGTTAAACTCCAAAAAAAAGGTTCTACAAAAAAACAAGTAAACATTTTACTACAAATTATCGTCCCGATTCAACAATGAAGTAACCTACACACCGAGCCGAACTTATTATTTTCTCGTTTTTTTTTTCTTTTTTTTTTAGACTTTTAATTTAAAACTTTAATCTCCAAAAATTGTATTTCCGTCTTAAGTCCAATCATCGTCTTGTTTTTTCCTTTATGGTTGTTTTCTCAGTTGTTAAAATCGAATACCATTCATAGGTCAACATGCCCCATGAAGAAAATCATACAGGTAAGATAGAGATAGCCCTATTATGACACTACGAGGAAAATAAAATGATAAAAACAAAACTAAGTCGGATGATTCTATCCTAACTGGAAAACATCATTCGATTAACATCTTTACTAGGTATGTACACAGATCGTTGACTTAGTATAAGTGTTGTTTTTTTTTCACAGCCGTTTGATGGTGTTGGTGAAGTCGAACCCATTCCCTGCAGTGCCAACAACTTCAGGGTGTGTTCAAAAATTGTCGAAGCCAAAATCAGGCTTATAAACCGAAGTTATTGGCCAGCAGGTGGGGCTGGTAAGATTTTGTCTTGTTTTCGGTTTATTTTATATTAGCATTGGCCTCCCCAATCTTAATATTGCCGAGAAAACAATTTCTCAAACCTAAAACGACATTGACAGATAACAGGACGTACAACACCGACGGAGACACAAAAAAACTAAACGAAACGGATTCGATGACAAAAGGTCACGTGTAAACGTAAAGTGGAAACAATATAAACATTATTTTTAGGGTATTTAGCAATGGCCGAAACCCGGTAAACCCCCGAAACTGAATAATTTTTATCTCCTCCAAAACGAACTGTCAAAGTTTGTTTGGGAGAAATTTGTCAGCTACATTCATTGGCCAGGGGGAGCGGGCGTCCATAACACGTTTTTTTTTTCAAATGCAAAACTTGCCCTATACTTAGTTGTTTTATGCAAGTAAAAACTTATCTTAACAAAAAATAATAAATATAATACAAAAAATCCATTTGTTTCAGACTTGACAGTCCTAAAATTATCTTACATTAAAATAAAAAAAAAGACATTGCGAGCAAGACTTTTATATAATGAAGATATATATATATACTATATATATATGTGATTCGTTTCTCGAAAACGGCTCTAACGATTTGGATGAATTTATACAATGTCCTTCTATGAGCGAGAACGGATTTATTTAAATCCACCCATGCCACTATTTTATTTTATGATTCCCCCGAAATTGCTCAATTTCTTGATCAAAGTGTGTTCTTTTGTGCAAGGGAATATGTAATTAAAAAAAAATTGGTAAAATCCGCCCACCACCTTTTATCATTTTTTAGTTCCTCGGAAATGGCTCTAACGAGTAAGATGAAAATTTCAGAGTTTATTTTTATTGGCAAGGAAAAATATAAGAAATATGTTGGCGTGGAGTTTCTTATTACATAGTTTTTTGAATGCGACTCAAATGATTTTAATAAAACTTAATAGTTTATTTCGACGACAAAACGTTAAGAAATTGGTTTTAGTAAGGTCCATCTATTGCCACACGCACTTTAACTATTTTTTGGTTTCTTAAACATCGCTCTAACAATTTCAAAGATCATCTAAGCGTTTGTTTTTATTGTCAAGAAAAAAAATTTCAAAAATGTTTTGATTAAAACCAAATTTCAAATTTAACTAAGTGGGTATTATTGAAAGCCAATTTCCAAAAAAAATATTGATTTTCGGTTCTGATTAGACATTTAATGCGCCCCGCAAGCTTTTTTATCATTTTGGGCGCCTGTATCATTTTGATTAAGACGAAAAATAACGGTGCCTGCAATACACTTTTTGGCCAAAAAGCCAAATCTTTGGCTCCAAACGATTTTTATAAAAAAATCAGTTCATTAATGAACGGAATTGGTATTTTTTGGAAGTTTTATTTTTTTTTTTTTTGAATTTTTCTACTTGACTAAATATTGTGTAATTTTGATTTTGAATCAAAATTTTTCAAAAAATATTTTTTCTGAAATAAAAAAAAATATTTCAAAAGCGACTCAATCGATTTTGTCAAAAGTTAGTATTTTATTTTTTTGTTCTTTGACATTCTCTTGAATACTTAAAAAAAAATATTTTCCCAAAACAAAAAACATCAGTACATTCCATACAAATGTTAAAAAAATGCCAAGAAAGAAATGTATTTCTCAAAAACGGCTCCAAAAATTTTGATAAAAAATTGTGTGCAGTCCACTTTTAAGTAAAAAATATTTTATTTTGCGTACTTAGTAACGGTACTTTCAATAGAACCAATTTTGATACTTTCGACTTTCTCACAATTTGTTGAACCATAATTAAATAAAATGCACTGGATCCGCTGGATCGCACGAACTTGCTATTATGTTCAATCACATCGTATGCAAAAGATTTCTAGTAAAAATCTAAATATATTTTTAAAGTCATTTTTACTTTATTTTTTATACATAAAATAAAAAAAAAATCTTTAATTTTTTTCTAAAAAAAAATTGGTATGATAATCTTAAATATTTAGTAATATAAACTTTAAAACAAAAGATTAAATTGGCTTAATCAAAGAAAAAATAATTCAAAATTTTGAAATAAATACTTAAACTAATTTGAGCTAAAAAAAAGTACGACATTTTATTTCTTAGGTAAATTTGAATTTATGAGGAAAAAAAATTAAAAATCTGTGAAGAAGTTTTTGAGAAAAAAAGCAAAACATTTCTCAAAAAAAATGCAAAACCGCCAATTCATAGTTATTCAGCAAATAAATATACATAACTGTAATTTTAGCAAAAAAAATGAATGAGCAGCTTTAAAAATATATTTTTTTTAAAATTATTTTAAAAATACAACAAAATATTAATTTAAAATATTGGTATGCATTATAAATTGGGCTTTCTCCACCTATATATGTTTGATATTTCGAAAGAATAGGTTAAGTTATTTATGAGATAGTCGTAGACATTAAATTTTTTTTTTCAACCATATGATCGGTCGTACTTAAAAAACTGCACTGATTTTCAAATCAAAATCGTTAAAGCCGTTTCGGAGAAAAACAGTTCTATGGCAGGTACCGTTATTTTTTGAGCTAAAAAAAATATTTCAATTGCCCCTCTGTACAATACATAAAAAACTCTCTTTATACCAAGTTTGAAGCAATTTCGCCCACCCGTTTGGGCTGTAAGTGTCAATACAGACAGACAGATAGACACACAGACATACATACAGACGGACAGAATTTTTAGACCATCTTTTTTCGTCTTCGCTATCATCGTAATGTCATGTTTGATTGTTATCTCAAAACTTTTTTTGGACGATTGCATATGTAACTTGCCTTATAACGGGTGATTTTTTTGCTACTTGGTTTTTGACGTTTATACTTTTGACAGAGCACACATGACAAATTCCACGAACATTTGACATTTCGATTCAGTATTGTTTGCAATTTCATCATGAGTAGACTTACGCCTGAACAACGTTTGCAAATTATTGAAATTTATTATCAAAATTCGTGCTCTGTGAAAAATGTGTTTCGCAAGCTTTTATCGCAAAATTGTCTTCAGCGACGAGGCTCATTTTTGGCTAAATGGATACGTGAGTAAGCAGAATTGCCGTATTTGGAGTGAAGAGCAGCCAGAGGCAATTCAGCAGCTACCAATGCATCCCGAAAAATGCACTCTTTGGTGCGGTTTATGGGCAGGCGGCATCATTGGGCCGTACTTCTTCAAGGACGATGAAGGCCGCAGGGTTACGGTCAATGGAGAAAGGTACCGTTCGATGATAACTGATTTTTTTTTGGCGAAAATGCAAGAATTGAACTCGGTCGGCATGTGGTTCCAACAGGACGGTGCCACATGCCACATTGCACGCGAAACCACCAAGATCATGTGATTTGACCCCGTTAGACTATTTTTTGTGGGGCTATGTTAAGTCTGTTGTCTATGGGGACAAGCCAAACACGATTGCTGCCTTGGAAGCCAACATTGAACGCGTCATTGGTGAGATTCCGGCCGAAATGTGTGAAAAAGTTTGCCAAAATTGGACCTTCAGAATGAACCACCTGAAGCGTAGCCGCGGGCAACATTTAAGTGAAATTATTTTTAAAAAGTAAATGGCAGAAATTGATTTATCGATCCAAATAAAAATTTCATTCACTTTTTACAAGTTTCTGTGTTTTTTTGAATTTTCAAAAACCAAGCTCTTAAAAAATCACCGTTTAGTACCTACCTATGTACATATAATCGCAATTAAAAAAATTTGATCATACATATGTATGCCCTTTTAAAGTATAAATATTGCATAAATTCAAATTTTCAAAAAAACGCGAGTTTTCAATTTTTTTTTTAGAAAAATCAATTTTTCAAAAATGAGTCACCTATTTTTTTTTCAATTAAAATTTTACGCGAATATTAATAATTACCTTAAATTCACGTTTCAATTTGTTTTTCTTAAAATGTTTTCAAACTTTTGTACATACAAAATAATCACCAATGTGGTGATTAGATTGGTAGGACTCTCTCTAAATTGCACCTTAAGTCACTATGAGGCGTTTAATTGTTGGCCCAAGCCAAGATTTATCAAACTTCTGTCTCGTCAAAAGACAAAAATTATAATTTCCAATAAATACCGCAACAATATTACAAAATATTACTGAATTCATGGCTGCCAGTCATAAACAAAAGCAACAATGGCATTTTCGCGGTCGCAAATTTATGATAATCAGATGGAATTTTGTCCAGTTAATCAGGGCACCATCGCTTAAGAATATAACCAACAACTTAATCCGGTTGTTATTGGCACCTTGGCACCACTTTAACAGAATAAAACATTGGGCCTTCATTCGCGCGCCAAGTCCAAAAAACTTCCACCTTTAACTAATTAAAGTCTTCCGGTTGGCATTATCTGGAATTTCCGCATCGCATGTCCATACCTAAAAAAAGGAGGAAGTTGGCATTTGTATTTTGATTAGTTTAATGCTGCCACGATAAGATCTCAAATTTGTCCTATAGTACAAAAAAAGCAAACAAAAGTTAAAGTAGCAGCGAAAGAGCTCTAAACGGAAGTCGGAAAGAACAAGGATAAATGGAATGTAGGCTTTGACTAGCTAGCTGACTCGTGTTAAGCTGTTTAGGACATTCTACCCATAAGAAACAGGAGGAACAAAATGAAGAAAAAAAAAGTCCAGGCGTCAACTCTTCTAACTTTGGTTTGGTGAATGATTGATGAAGTATCAAGTTAATTGTGGAATTGAATATTTAATAGAGGACCGAATTAGATGCCTGGTGACCGTTAGCTGATTCCAATAAAAAAAAAAGGTTAATTTGAGTAAATGAGTCCTTTGAGTATATTAATGAAGGACAGCAAGGAAAAAATTACATACCAGAGTATGAGTTAATCAAGTTTAGCTGGTTGATAGAATTTGCGATAAGTTGTAGTTTATTTAGGTTGTCCGATTGGAGTTTTTTCTAAATTGGATCGTTAATCTTACCGAAGTTGATAAATTATGTATGCATGTGTTAAAAAAAACCAATACATTTTTTTATTCGTATGTGGCATCATTTAGAATAAACCACAACTATCCACTAAACCACAAAACAAAAAAAAGTTGTAGCTTACTCGAAACAGTGAACTTTTTAGAATAAATTAATGTGCAAGTTTCGCACTGCTAAGTTATGAAACTATGTAAATACATACACATTTGTTAATTATTTGTACTTGCGATATACAAAGGTAAGGGCAAGTTTTGCATTTGGAAACAAAATCGAACTCGAGATTTTAATCAAACTTGACATTAGGATGTTGGAGAACACCAAAAAAATGGGTCCGGCAATTTCGTCTGTCTGTCTGTCCTCAAGTTGCTGTCTAAACGGTTAGATGGATTTGTTTCAAACTTGGTATAAATATTGTTTTTTCGGCATTCATTTTTTTAAGACGAAGTATAAAGGTACCTCCCATACATGTGTCTGTAATTGCGCTGTAAGTTCTGATGATAGAACTTTGTTTAGGCCCTTATTTTTAGAAAAAAATACCAGTCTTTTGTATTGCGTTTAAATAAATGTTATATCTCATCTCAATCTTAAGATATTCAGTTTTTAGACTGTTCCATTTTTACTGCCCGTGTAAATTTTTTGACTTTGGGACATTAGTTAATAAAGACACTACAGCGTATGAGAAGAAGAACAGAAAGCAAAAATATTAATTCTTGATGAAAATGATGTCTTGGTTTTATACGATGTAGTGTCTTTATTGACTAATGTCCCAATACAACTTGCGGTTGTAATTATAAAACAGAAATGGGATATAATAAGCAAAAATTCAAAGTTAAGCCAAACTAAATTTCTGAAATTATTTGACTTTTGTCTCAAAGAAAATAAATATCTGCAATACAAAAATTATTTATACAGACAGATTTATGGGATGCCGATGGGTAATCCACTTTCTCCCACCATTGCAGATTTGGTTTTAGATAATCTTTTACAGGAAAAGATTACGGAAAAGAATAAACCAAAGCTGATTGTGAAATATGTGGATGATATATTTGCTGTTATGAATAAGGGCGAAATTGACAATTTTTTGAGATGCCTCAATTACTATTGAGAGAGAGCATAACAGATCAATAGCGTTCTTGAATGTTAAGATAATTCGTATCAATGAACGGCTCGCTTTCAACTGGCATCAAAAGGGAAGACTTGCCAATTTTAGGTCTTACCAAGCAAAACACATCCTTATAAACACTGCTTCAAACCTTATTAGTAAAGTCTTTGCGTTGAGTGATCGGGAATACCACTCCGCCAATAAGAGAAAAATCACTCAAATTCTCATAGACAATGAATATCACACGGAGCTTATATACTTTGTCAAAAACACAAAGCTCCGGTGGGTAAAGTCTTGGAAAAAGAGAAATGTATTTATAAAAGCATAGTTTATGTCCCAAGGATGTGAGAGAATTTCAAAGAAACTGTCAAAAAGAAAAACATCGAGGACGTCAACCTAGCATACAAATCCAGTGGGACTTTATCATCACTTTTAAGCAATATGAAGGCACAACCTGAGAAAGACAGACGCACCAATGATGTTGTATACACAATAAACTGCTTGGGCAATGCAGATGAAAAATGTGACCTTTGCTTTGTCGGTACCACCAAGCAACTTCTTCCTCAGAGAATTTCAAACAATAAATCTGACATAAATCTAAAAAGCACCGCGAAGACAACACTGGTTTCTCACAGTGTAGAAGGAGATCATAAGCCAGACTTTGGTGGTGTTGAAATTCTTGAAACAGAGTGGCATATGTATTTTTTAAGAGCTTGGTTTTTGAAAATTCAAAAAAACACAGAAACTTGTAAAAAGTGAATGAAATTTTTATTTGGATCGATAAATCAATTTCTGCCATTTACTTTTTAAAAATAATTTCACTTAAATGTTGCCCTCGGCTGCGCTTCAGGTGATCCATTCTGAAGGTCCAATTTTGGCAAACTTTTTCACACATCTCGGCCGGAATCTCACCAATGACGCGTTCAATGTTGGCTTCCAAGGCAGCAATCGTGTTTGGCTTGTCCCCATAGACAATAGACTTAACATAGCCCCACAAAAAATAGTCTAACGGGGTCAAATCACATGATCTTGGTGGCCAATTGACTGCACCAAAACGTGAGATCAACTGCTCACCAAATTCGCCTCTCAATTGATGCATGGTTTCGCGTGCAGTGTGGCATGTGGCACCGTCCTGTTGGAACCACATGTCGACCGAGTTCAATTCTTGCATTTTCGGCAAAAAAAAATCTGTTATCATCGAACGGTACCTTTCTCCATTAACCGTAACCCTGCGGCCTTCATCGTCCTTGAAGAAGTACGGCCCAATGATGCCGCCTGCCCATAAACCGCACCAAACAGTGCATTTTTCGGGATGCATTGCTAGCTGCTGAATTGCCTCTGGATGCTCTTCACTCCAAATACGGCAATTCTGCTTATTCACGTATCCATTTAGCCAAAAATGAGCCTCGTCGCTGAAACGGACGTAGCTTGCGAAACACGAATTTTGATAATAAATTTCAATAATTTGAAAACGTTGTTCAGGCGTAAGTCTATTCATGATGAAATGGCAAACAATACTGAATCGAAATGTCAAATGTTCGTGGAATTTGTCATGTGTGATCTGTCAAAAATATAAACGTCAAAAACCAAGTAGCAAAAAAATCACCCGTTACAATGGTCCAAGCGACAACGAATATTTAATTATATTATTAAGCTTTATACAAGCCACTTAAAAACTAACTCTTAAATACTAGAATAACAGTATATATTACAAAAAAAAAATTATTTACAATATAGTGACTTAAATTCTAAGCAATCAGTATAATACAAACAAAAAAAGAACAGTCTTGAATCAATATTAAAGGAAGGTTTTCAGGAATTTAGGAGTGCATGCCTTAAGACGGGTTTACTTAAGTAAAGATCAAATACGTTGGAATTATTGACAGTGCTCAACATATTAGTTAAGGGCTCATTTTGGCCGTATTCAGTGCGGTGGTATTGGAGTCGAAACAAAGTAACGGATCTAAAACGGCGGGGATTCGTATAAATATAAATATTTTGGAGGAGAATAGGGCAATCAATACAACCGTTTAATAACTGATGAATGAACAGGATGTCAGCATTCTTACGGCGGGTATACAAAGTTTGTAAGCCTAAAAGTTTAAGACGTTCTGAATATGGTGGAAGGTTGAAAGGATCATCCCAACACATACCACGTAAGGCAAAGCGATTGAATCCTCGCTGGACAGCTTCAATTCGTTTAATGTGGACTTGATAATAGGGGGACCAGACCTGAGATGAATATTCGAGAAGCGGTCTAACGAAAGTCATATAAGGGGATTTAGTGACATAAGGATCGGCAAATTCTTTCCAGCGTTTAATAAATCCAAGAGAAGAGTTAGCTTTGTTTATGGCACTATCAATGTGATCACGAAAATTAAGTTGGGAGTCACATAAAAGACCTAGATCACGGATTGAAATGACTATATGAATTGGTTCATTATTTAGAGTATATTTTCTTTGTAAGGAGGGAGTGCGCTTACGGGAATAGGTTATGACTTGGCATTTCTTGATGTTGAGTTCCAGAAGGTTTTTTTGACACCAAATATAGAATTTGTCCAATTCGAATCGCAGTGATTGGGCATCTGCAGAATTGGAAATATGTTTATATATTCTCATATCATCTGCATAGATTAAAACATCTGAATCAGAAAAGATTTTGTCTACATCATTTGTGGTTAACACAAAAATAAGAGGTCCTAGCTGACTTTCCTGTGGGACACCAGACGTTCCACATATTAAGTTTGATACACAAGACCTAAATATAACCCTATATTGACGGTTAGCCAAATAGGAAGTAATCCATGATATTATTAAAGGGGGAAACCGAGCTTTTTAGTTTGAGTAGAATAATATTGTGCGATATTTTGTTGAACGCTTTGCTAAAATTATTAGCGATTGCATCGAATTCTTTACCTTCTTCTAAGGCACAAAGTGTACTGGACACAAATTCAGTGAGGTTGGTGGTAGTTGACCTTCCCTTCAAAAATCCATGTTGCTTAGGTGAGAAAATTGGTTTGCAATAGAAGAAAAGGGAATCGTAGATAATGCTTTCAAAAAGTTTTGGGATACATGAGAGTTTTGTTATAGGTCTGTAGTTAGCAATATCATTTTAGGTGCCTTTTGTGAATCGGTATTATGAAAGAATCCTTCCATAGCTTAGGGAAAACTCTAGTTGCAGTAGACAGATGAAAAATATGTGGTCATTTCATTCCACAAAAGGTGGTTGGTGATGCAAATACCGGAAACTGAAAGTTGTTCGGTTTCCTCGTTGCAAGCGCCGCTCATGAATAGAGGCATGGGGCGATTTTATCAACCATGGTTCTGCTTTAACGACAGAACAGAGCACTGAGTTTTTTAAGCATTAAATTCTACGCGGTTTTTTATTCCCCATTAGACAATGCTGCCGATATCAGAATTTAATGAGCTTATCATACGATGGCGTTGCAGTTCTACATTCGAAAAACAAGGAGATGAATCTGGAAACGAATATGAAAAGCTGAGAGTGTCTACTATCGCCAGCAAAACAATTTAGTGGATTAGAAGTTTCAGATAAGAGATCATTAGTAAGAATGAGAAAAAGAGTTGGAGACAAGACCAAGCCCTGGGGCACACCAGCATTTATTTTATGAATATCAGACTTGAAACCATCCAATAAAACTTGTAATGAGCGACCCGAAAATTAATTTCCAATCCAACTAAGAAGAGATTCATCAATACCACATGCACGCATTTTCAATAAGAGAGCTTAATGTCAAACTCTATCAAATACTTTTGAAATATCAAGCGCAATAATCTAACTCTCCACAAAACGATGTAAATATTTGTACTTTCGTTCGGTGACCTATAGTGTTCTTTTTTAGACGTGTGGTTCTGAATTTGGCAATACTTTTTTGGAGTGGGCCTTTTTGACAGATGTCACTTGATTTATGCTACATTTGGTTTGCCTTTTCATAATGAATAGACTTACTCCTGAACAACGTTTGCAAATCCTGCAAATTTACTACCAAAATAATTGCCCAACGATTTCGATTTTCAAATAAAATTATTTTCAGCGATGAAGCTCCCTTTTAATTAAATTGTAGATTTGGAGTGATCATAATTCACAAGCCATTTTTGAGACGCGTGCCGCGCCGTTACGTCTACGTCCTCAAAAAATCACTGTTTGGTGTGTTCTATGGCCAGAGGGAATCATTGGTCGATATTTCTTAAAATTAAGCCGGCCATAATGTTACAGTCAATGGGGAACGCTATAGAGCCGTGATTAATGATTATATCTAAGTTGGCGCTACATGCCATACAGCCAACGAAACAATCAATTTTTTGAGGGAAACTTTCGGTGAGTGTATTATCTTGCGTCGTGGGCCTGTGGCAATGGCGTGACCTCCAAGATTGTTCGATTTAACACCGATGGACTATTTTTTGTGGGGCTATGTGAAGTCGCTTACCTAGACAGATAAGCCCGAGACAAGTGACACCTTGGAAGAGAATATTCGGCGCGCTATTACTGACATTCGGCAACAATTCTTGCAAAAAGTGGTCGAAAATTGAGCCTTTCGACAAATTTGGTGAAAGAGGACCATAAAATTTTATATAATATTGATGAGCAAAATTTTAGAAGTGAGTTTTTTGGTTTGTTAAAAAAAATATATTTTAATTTGAAAATTCAATTTTTCGAAAACCTGTTCAAATTATTTTATTAAATTTATATTCTTAAATATGTAAAGGGTTATCCATTTTGCGGTTTCAAAAGTATAGGGCTGGAATTCGACATCTGTCAAACTAAGTTGTTAAACCAATTTATGTTTTCAGTTGAAAGCCTGACATTTACGAAAATGGATCGCTTAACTATCGCACAACGCATAGAAATTTTTAACACCTACTACAAAAATGGTGATTCTGCCACAGCCACATATCGTGCTTTAAGAGGAGATTATGGTTTTCATAATCGTCCAACTACGCAAGCAATTGGAAAAATTGTGAAGAAATTTGAAGAGACTGGATTGGTTACAGATATTGTAAGGCCTATGCATCATCGTTTCGCTCGTACCACTGAAAGTATCGCTGCTGTAAGTGAAAGTGTTGCCGAAGACCCGAATGTGTCGATTCCTCGTCGTTCACAGGAATTAGGACTGTCTTAGGCACATTATGGCGTATTTTGCATTTGGATCACACCTACATCAATATAAAGTCCAGCTCACACAACAACTGAAGCCAGTTGACCATTCACAACGTCGTAGATACGTCGAATGGGTGCGTGAACAACAGGCGGTGGACGGCGATTTTTTGAACAAAATTTTCTTCAGCGACGAAGCACATTTCCCACTCGGTTGTTAATAATCAAAATTGAAGAGAGGCCATTACACCTACAAAACGTCATTGTTTGGGGCGCTCTTTGGTCCGGAGGTGTGATTGGACCTTACTTCTTCGAAAACGACGATGGAACGACTGTCACCGTCAATTCGGAGTGTTATGGTCTTATGATAACCGACTTTTTTCTGCCTGCTATTGAAGAATACGACTTGGAGAATATGTGTTTTCAACAAGACGGTGCCACAAGCCACACACTCGAGCGAATGTGGCTTTATTGCAAGAGACATTTACTGGACGCGTAATTTCTTGTCGTGGCGATATCAACTGGCCACCAAGATCATGCGATTTGACACCGCTGGACTTTTTTGTGAGGCTACGCGAAAGACCGTGTTTATGCATTTAAACCTTTAACTCCTGGGCACTTGAAAACCAACATTCGTCAAGTTATGGCTGATATACCGCCAAATATGTATCGAAAAGTGGTCGAAAATTGCCTCAAAAGAATCGATGCTTGCAACAATTCGCGTGGTAGTTATTTAAATGATGTAGTGTTTCACACATAATGTCAAAGTTCAAACTTTATAATAAAAAGAAATATCATGAAAAAAAAATATTTTATATGTGTTTTATTTACGTTTACTTTTGAAACCACAAAATGGGTAACCCATTACTTAAAACTACCATACTAAATATTTTGTTTTTGAAATAAATTAAAGGAATTCTATATATAAACAATTTAAGTAAAAAAAAAACATTATTTTAAAAATATATTTGCCTGTTTCATCCAAGAATCTTGTACATACGATGTGGTCAAGTTCGTGCGACCCCGTCGTGCATTTTATTTTAAAGTTGTTTCCACATTCTTCGAAAGATATTTACGTGATAAAGTCATTCGATGATATGAAAAATTTTTGAAGGCAATAAATCATAAGTTTATTTATTGTAACAGCAAAGGTTAAGGGTTAGTTCAAAAATCGATAAAAAAATGTAAACGTCAAACATTAAATTCGATAGTCGTTCTTTTCGTCAATGAATAGTATAATGGGCTTAAGATACTCGTTTCGGTATTTGCAATTAACTGAAAGTCAATACTTTTGCTACTTCTTTTCGTAAGCTATACTTCACTAGGAAGCCCGGTCATGCATTGTTTTCGTAAGAGCCTATATGTCTACCTATAGATGTTGTTCTTTTACTTAATCCTTAATTCTTCAATCCACAAGCGTATAACTGCATTTGATTTGATTATCCAAGCATGGAATTAGGAAGGTAATTCAATGCTTAGGTTGTCAAATCAAGTGCCAGTTACAGGCATTTCTTATCTATTGATCTAAATAAACTTTAACACTTGAATAAATAAGACAACTAACTTCCTACCCCAATTTATTTTTCCCAAGGAATATTTTAAACACAAACCAATCAGTAAATAGATTTTAATAATTCCAAGTGTGTTCCTACCTATCTATTTGCAAATTCAAAGTAAGCTACCATCATCTAAGATTTACACATCCTGTTTTGATAGATATCTAACCCATCTCACCACATTCCCTCACGAGACTATAGTAATTTTCTATAATTGTCCTAATTTACATGCAAAAACATCCTTTTGAATTATTTACTACATAAATTTACTCGTGGGTTTACTGAGTAATTGCCCTTTTAGAACTCAATTCAAGTGAAATGCGGAGTGCTGAAGAGTTTTGGCTGTACTAGTATTTTCTTCGTCTACAAAAATGGGTGAATTTTATAAAGCAACAAAACAACACAAATCCCCCGCCCTGAACTGTGCTCCAGCTCTTTAAAAAAAAAAAACATATAAATAAATTCATCGCTCGTTGTCTTTTTTGTCTTTTTGTGTTTTCTTTGTAAAAGTCCTCCTTCAGCAGCTTCAAATTTCAACGCCTCTATAGGAATTCAAGGGATTGGGCATAAACATGGTAAGCCAGGGTGAACAATAATCACTGTCGAGCTAATGACAGGTGATTTGTCATTTTAGTTTTTGTTCACCTCCTCTCATAATAGTGGTTTTATTTTTTGATGGAACATACACGTTTGGTTGTGTGTGTTATTACACTATTGTAGTGGTGAGGTAGGTACACACATGATGATGTGGGAACCGTTAACGATATGTGGTCTAGTGAACAACGTATAAGTAAAAACTGTTTCTGCCCCACAACACAACACCATCATCAATTGCTAGTCCGTCATGAGTAAAATACAAAAAAAAATATATATAAAATAGTGTGACAATTCCAGGAATTTATTTTTGTTTTAAGTTATTGAGTTAAATAATTTTAAACATTTCGGTATTAAAAATATAGGACAAATACAGGTTATAATGTGCTCATGATATATTTATTGAACAGGTCGGTATAAATAATTTTTTTTTAAATTAAAAATGTTTGGACAAGAAACAAACAATATATTTAAGAATATTTTAGAAGTTTTTGACCAAGTTGGTTTTTATTTGGATTTGGAGAAATTTTAATTTTTTTTTCCTTCGGCAAAGAATGACGAATTACAAGTCAGATATTCGCCTAAAAAGTTCTGAGAAGACGGCACTGGCTTCTCACATCGTTGATACCGGTCACACACCAAACTTCGAGGGAGTGGAGATCCTTGCAACAGAAAAACATACATCTAAACGTTATACACTAGAGACACTGCATATAATTAACAACAAAAATAATATGAACCGCAAACAAGACACACAAAATATATCTGCGGTTTACTGTTCATTAGTTTCTGACAATAAATATCATTAAACGTAGACTAATCTTCAAACCAGAAGTGTTCAAAATCTGTTTTCAATCTGTTTTTTTTTTGTTATTTGATTCAAACAAATTTTTGGTATGTATATTAAAAGTCTTAAAATTTAAAGTTATGTAAGTCATATTTTGTTCGTTTACTTGTATCAATATGTACAACATTAATTCTCTTTTTAGTTTTGTAAATAAAGACACCCCTGAAGAAGACGGCAACCACCGTCGAAACGTTGGGAAAATAAAATGAAAATTGCTTTCATTTAATCACCATTACGACCAATAAAGCCGACGAGGGAAAAAAAATTAAAAATTTTCCAAATCCAAAAAAAAAAAAATATATTTAAGTGCCGTTTTATTGGTAAATGTAAAGTCAGTCCAGCAATCGAATACTAATTAAAAACTTTACTCATTCCAACACTCAATTTGAAAGTACATATATTTCAAAATTGGTACATGTGCACAGTAAAGGTCAATATTCATTCTTTCTAGTTGTATAACAACTTAAAAGAGAGTTTGTTTTCAGAGTCTTAGTTGTCAAAAAATTTGTTTGTATTTCTTTTTCAATCAGAGGGTCCACTGGGTGGAATAAGTGTATCTTTTTTAGTTCTGAACATGTTCAGAGCACGATCGATGAGATCAGACAAGATCGACATTGTCAAGAGCGAAATGGAAAAAAACATACTCCATACCTATACTAACATTATTTGTTTTTAAGTAATAATACAATTAGACACAAGTGAATTAACAAAATGTCAATTAATGACAGCTAATAGTTTAAATGTGCTTAAAAATAAATCAGAGTGTTCGAATAGGAACAAACCACACTCTATGCACTGGAGCGAAATGAGAAAAACATCTATGGAATAAACTTAGGGGTATGTTCGCAAACTTTATCGGATGTGGTACTCGACTGCTTTTACACAATGCAATTCAGCTTTCAATTTTTGAGCAAGAGGTGTTTCCAATGAACTTTTTTAAATTAATCGATCGCGGAGTGCAAGGAGATAAATATTTCAAAAATATTTCAATAAACTTAATACCTATTAAATATCGATTTTGCAATCGAAAGGCATTCAAAACAGAAATAATTATTAAAAATAGTTACTCTGTAATTAATAACTCAAATCTTAGTAAAATGTTAACATAAGAACGTTGTAGATGTAGAAAATAGCTAGGCTACAGAAAACAGCTGAAAAAAATGCTTTTGTTCATTGCAATAGAATTAGAAGAATCTGCCAAAATTTGTGTCTTAGAACGAGAATAACGTTTTGTGAGCTAAATTTTGACGGATATGTAGGTTTTTAAAGCTGGAGTAGATAGATGTCTTCGTAGGAATAGGCATACGTAAATTTGTAGTAGATTCCTAATGGCGAAGCTTATTTTGTACACATATAAACAATTTTTATTTTTATTTAAAAAATATTTTGTGTATATCAATTATTTAAGGAAAACATTAAAAATTCCTTCCTCATTGTAAAAGTTATAATTTGTGTTTAATAAAATTTCATCAGATTATTTCAAATTTTTTACTGACTTGTTTTCCCTTTAACAATAACACTAAGATCGTGCGTGAATAAGAGAAAAAACTTGTATTTTTCATAAACGTTTCCATAGAAGGAAACAATCGATCAAATTAATCATGAAGTAAAAAGAAGAAAAAAGTTCTCCAACTATCTTGAAATCTAGAGGTATTGAAATAAAATATCCTATCGAAATAAAGGAGCTACTATTGGAAAAAAAAACTCCAAGAAAATGGCAAACTACGAGATTTTTAGACAGGACAGAATCTGTGAGTTCAAGAATTATTCATTTAGCAGATTCCTGAAAAATCTGATGACGGACGCTTCTAGTGAATACTCCTTATAGAAATCAGCTAAGCTACCAAAACGACCCCAGATTCAAAACCCGATTTTAAAATCTCAAGATGGTAATAAATAGATTGGCAACCCAAAATAAATGGCTGACCTCGTCACTGACTGTCTCGCGAATGTTTTTAAACTTTTATAGGAAATACAGCTACACAGCCCTTTACAGTTTGCTGATATAAGCGACAAATGTCAAATTTTCTTCGTCACTCTCAAAGAAGTAAGAAGCATTAGTCAACATAATATATCGATCACAAAATCATCAGTATACGACCTTATAACTGCTCAAGCAATCAATAGCTTTCACGAAATTCAAATTTAAATTAAATGCATGCCATAAACTACTTGATATGTGTCACATCGTTCGAAAATTGCAGATGTCATTGTAATACCTAAGCAAGGTAGGCCACCATCAGAAGTAACATCCTACAGATCGCTCATACGAATCATGGCAAAATTTTCCGGAAAACTCCTGTTGAACAGCCTCAGCTTAATTATAGAAAAAAGAAGTTTGATTCTGAAATATCAGTTTGGATTCAGAAATTAACTTTCTAAGATAGACCAAGTGCACCGAATTACGGATATAGTGGGAAGGCCACTAGAAGAAAAACAAATATGTTCTGATCTATTGCATTTGACAAGGATTGGCACTTGGGACTTGAGTACAAACTGCATTTGGACCTTCCCGTCCTTTGTTACGACCTGACATTTTGGAGTACGGTTCAATTAAAATTACTCCGAACTTAAGAAAACCGAAATCGGGTAGAATCAACCTTATATCTGTTATATACTAGAGGTATTATTGTAGACAACCAGGCTATTATGGCCATCTTTGTTGGTGATACTACAATATTGGTGTCTGATAACATAAGAAATTAAGACAGAAATAATAATAACTCCATTTTTCATAGATTTGGATTTATTTTATCGATATAGATACCAGATGAGATTTCTCCTGGTCCTGATCTCCCGTTGGCTTTTGGTAAAGGAAGATCCCCACACTGCTCCCGGAAATTGCGCCAGAATTTTTTTTTGAAGAAAAAACTCCAGAATTTTGTTCAGGATGAAAATTGGATAAAAGAGCAGAATTGTATTTGGAAAATAAGCCAGCAATATTGGAAATTATGCGAGGTAAGTGTGGAAAAAGAGCCTGAAAGCAAAATGGAAATTACGCCAGAAAATTAATATATTCTGCCCTTAATTTCCAAATAACGTTTAGGAAAAAATGCCATAAAATGTTTTAAGGTATTTTCAAACAAAACGGAGGGGGTGGATTGCGCGTATTATTCTGCCCTATAGAGGTAATCGTCGGAGCCGAAACTTCTCCGCTTTATCGGAGAAATGTTCGGCACAGCTTTGGGAAGATTACCTAGAAGCGAATATTCTCCGATTCGGACGAATTCGGAGAATTCACCGCTCCGACACGGTTACCTCGTGTAGGGTTCATTAATATTAGTTTCATACTAAGTACAGTTTGCTGGCTCTTTATGCAAAACGAGAAAGGAAAATGTGCCCGAATTTTCCTAAAATGGAAAAAAGCGTCAGAATTACTTTGGAAAAAAGGCCAGAATACGTTGGCTTTTTTTTCCTTAAAAAAGGCCAGAATTTTGTATGAAGAAGTTTTTTGCGTTTTTTCCAAAAACAAAATAATGGCGTAATTTCCGGAAGCCTTTCCACACTACTTGGTGGCGATTATTGCCAAGTGAATTTTGAAGATTTCATTTAGTCTGACAGATTTACTGTCATTGTTCCATAATTAATTTTTCAAAAAATGATTCTGTAAATTGCTCCGAACGGGACAGAAAAATATATTTACTTTTACTAAATGGCATTTTTTTTGGGATATTGTGAGGTTTCCTAACTAAAACTATTAAGTTAAAGTATAGATCTAATAGATTTAAATGTTTAAACTAACTTTTGTCTTGTGTGATAAAGTGAACTTTTTAAACTTTACTATTAACCCTTAACCAGAAAACTACAATGGTCTGGTCACACTTGTTAATGAGGCAAAGAACTATTTTCAGTAGCACAATTTGATGCAATCAATAATATTGATTCACATTCGATTGGATAAAAAACAGAAGAGGTTAAGCCAAGAGTATCCCATAATAAAAAAAAGCAAACAAAAATACATATTGGATTCTAACCTCACCTTGCTTCAATGAATTTACTGCCATACTAAAACTCTTATACATACATATACTCATGTTGTGTCCTTACTTAGCCTATACATCCTCGTACTTCTTACTGACACTTCTAACATAGTGGGGGGGGGGGGGGAATAAATATAATAAAACTTGTAACGGCACTTCAACCTAAAATTGATTGTGTGTTAAATGCTAGAGTGGTGTCTGTGGCATGGATGATCCTTAAATTTCATATTACGTTCGCAAAATAACAATGGTGTGGTTGAAGAAGGCATAATATCATGAAGGACTTGTGATGTGATATTTTAAAGGCCATTCTGTGAGTAACATGCGCTCCAGACTAAAGAGTTTAAATGAAAATATAAAATAATAATAAAAAAAAACAGGATACCTAACGGAATAGGCAGTGTTGCTGTTGCTGCTGTTGCTGCTGTCAGATTCAGTATGTTGTTTGGACATTGTGTATAAATACACGTGTCGTGTATGAGGCCGTTCATAAATATTGACAAAGGACATATCGAGACAACATATAATTTTTTTGCGTCGTCGTTTTAACAGAAGCAGGTGATTTGAAATACACGCATTCAAACTAAATTCTACGATTGATGAATATTAATAAAAGTCCAAAGGTCAAACGTGTTGTTTTTTTTTTGGAGCAGTTGAAAGTGACAAGTGGAATATTTAGGTGCTAGCATGTGTCTACGCCATTCTATTACAGTGAAAAACTATAGATAGGTATATCCAATAGAATAAATTAGTTGAATTTATGACGTCAATATTTTAAGGGAAAATGGTCGAAATAGTTAGGTAGGTACCTAACCTACAATGTGGAAGGGTAAGTGGTTGTGTTTTGTGGTTGAGTAGTCCATTGACAGATAATTGGCAGAGAATTCAATTTGAGATTCCACTATATTAATATTACCTAGCTGAAACTTTCTTGAGGTGTGGTCTTATTAGTTACAAAAAATAATGTAGGTACTTATAAATAGGTGTATTCATTTGTAAAGGTAGGGTGATGGCATGCGATGTCGGCCACCTGTAGTAGTCGGCCACTTCGTTGTAAAGTGCCAGTTAATAGCAAAAGTTTTCATTTAGCCTCCCGGAAAAAAATATTTTCCAAAAGGCTGACAATTTTTCTTCCCGGTGCAAGATTTCATTCCATTGTAACTCCTGTTTTTTTTTTTTTTGTAAAAAATGCATGTTTGGCTCAAGTTTTCGCTTTCGTTTGAAATGTGCCCTTTCGGTAGAAAAAAATAGTGAAGGTGATTTTTAAAAAGAGCTAAGATCGCCAAACTATCGAATGTAGATGAATTTTGTGATTGATTTTTATTTATTTACAGCTTATATTTGTTGTTTTTGGCTATAAAACTTAAAAAAATATTGTTTTTTTAATAATTTACAAGGGGGACCGGTTTTAAGAGTCAATTTTTTTCAACTGTCCCGAACTCGGCACCCCCGGCCGAATACTGAAGACCACTTTATTTTTATTTTTTTTTTAAACTGAGTATGCAAAGTTAAATCAAATTTTATTTGCTATTTATTTATACCAAAATAATCAAAAAAAATATTCCATGGTTTCAGTAGTCGGCCGCCTGTTAACTTTAAGAGATATTGGGGGCCGACTATAGAAGACACGTGTGTTTATGTCGTCTTATTGGGTTTAGTATAGAGGCTGGGATTACATTATGTAAGTTTTACTTAGATAAATTACAAATATAATTATTTTTTTAAGAAATATTACTCTAAGTTGATCTGTAAGTGAGTTATGGTAAAATTTACTTTTTTCCTTACGTTATTTTTACTCACGGAGAACTTGCAACATACTCCACTAGTATTGAGAAGTTTTTTGCTTTTCGTAAGAAGAATGCACTGCACTCACCATTATTATACCTAATTGCTCTTGTAAGACACTTATTAAAGAATTACGAAATTTATAAATAAAACGCATACATGTACAATGTCTAAAAAAATGATTATGGATAGGTTATACAAATTTCGAAAATTTGTTTAATATGTTGTTATAAAGAACTTTAAAAATGGAAACAACGAAGAGCAAAAGAATATTTTATAACTACACGAAAGAGGCACTTTCTTCAGGACTGAACAAAATTAGATAAACATTTTAAATTGAAATAGGCAATTCGAGAGTTCTGGTTTCCTAGAAGTAATCTACAAAACGGAAATAATAATAATAAATTATATTAAAAATTTATTCTAATACAGACCTTAGTGCGGCCAAGGTATTCAAATTTCTTAAAGTGGTCCATAGACCTTTGACAAATGTGAACTCTCACAAAAATCATCAGGTTTATTAAAAACGGTCCAAGCATTTTAAAACAGAATTTCAATAACCCATTCATACTTGCTACTATGAGTTCTTCAAACATCTTCGAAGTTGTCAATACAAACGACAGTGACGAAGTTGTTCCTGGAGCTAAATTAGTATTTAGGAAAAACAGATGCCTCGAAGACGTTGTGGGAGACGCTTTATGTATTTTGATAATGTCAACGAAATATCCTTCTGCCTCTTTTCGAAATCAGGTATTGGTTTTGTTCCCAAATGATACAACAAATTGCATAATGATTCATTTGGAAACCATAAGGCGAGGCTAACTACTATGTATTCAGTGCAAATGAGAGCATTTGGTACAACTAGTGTTCCTTTCTATGGCGGCCTCGTCACTATTTTAAAACTATGCCCGGCAAGTAGGTTTTAGGTAGGTCAGAAAGTGGCCGGATGCGATCGAAATTGGCTTTTATTATTAAATTAATATCAAACGGGTCGGTGTACTCAATAAACGCATTTTCCATGGACCTAAGTGATTTTAGCAGTAATTATTTAATTATTTTATATACGGTGCCAAACACTGACCGCCCACATTACATTACTATGTATTCTATACCATAGAAATGGCAAAAGATGTCAGAAACAAGAAAACAATTTAAGAAAACCAACTTTTTCCCTTCTCTCTCTTCTTTCATCAGATGCTGGCGCTGTGTTAAAAACATATAAAGGGTATTCATAATCCATTGAGCCCGTGCAAAAATTATAAAAGAAAAAAAAGAAAACCAACTTTTTCATAAGTATAAATACAAAGTCTATGTCTTTGTACCTAATATGAACTGGCGTTCTTAGACCAAATAAAATTTTACCATCACATTTTTTATTTAACTGAACTGTTTATATTAAATATTAAAATGATTTCTGGATACCTAAATTCTATAAAATTGTAAATAGACAATATTTAGTATGAAAATATAAATTTTTATATTGAGGCCGACTACTGGAAACGCATGTGGCCGTCCTCTGGAGTTAAGGAGACCGACTTCATAAGAATCACTCTTACATTTCATTTTTTTGAAATATTTCGTGTTTTATTTATGTTAATTGACTGAAAAAAAACAAGGTTTTCGAAATTTAGAGATTCCAAAAAATCAGATAAACTAAATTTTATATCAAAAACTCGAACAACGGAATTTTAAGGGACAGTCAAACGCAAAAAAAAAGTTAGGTGGCCGACCACTGGCTCCACCACCCTATAATCGGTATGTAGGTATGGCAAATAACAATCGTTCTTTTTGTATATATTTATAAGATTTTTTTATATTAAACTACGTTCGAATGAAGTTAATTTTTTGACAATTCAATTTTGAACAATAACAGTTTCTCTCTGTCATTCACTTGTCAATATAAAGTTTAACTTAAAGGGAGGTATAGAACTATATGGAATGTAATACAACACAGATAAATTGTATTAATTGACATGAGACTGACTTTATTTCAAAAATAATTCCTTGCCATTTTAATTTGAAAATAGATAAATGAATATATGATTTCTGGCATATGGCCATTGCCAACTTGGCTGGTCCATTTTTGCGATCAATCTTCGCAGCATTTTGAGGCGTATATTGGCAATAACACGGCGAATGTTGTTATCGGTATTATAGGTATAGACTAGACTAGCGACTTCATAAAATGATCCTACAGAAAATAGTCTATCGGTTCTAAATCGCATCCAAAGATCGTATTCAATTTCGGAACGACCAAGCCATTGATCATGGCTCTATATTGCTCTCCATGGACTGTATTGCCGAATTTACACGGCTTCCAAGTTCGCAGTATTTACTGCCAAAATACTGCTGTCAATTAATTTAATTAACGAAATTCGTTTACACGAAGCTCGAATAAAGAAAAGAATGGCAGTAAAGAATGAGCAAGTTCATTCTTTATTACAAATTGTCATTATTTGAAAATTTTTGTCAGTACTGAATTTACACGATGTCAGTATAATGCCAGAACTTAACGAAAATTCTGGCTAGCACTTTATTAATGACAAATATACTGCCACATTTTCGACCATTTACACGACAAAAAAAATAATGCCAAGATTTAGAAAGTAATACTGCCAATTTGGCAGGCGTGTAAATCCGGCATAACCCTTTGACCAATGATTACACGAGCCCATAGAGCACACCAAAGCGTCAGTTTTTCTGGATGTAACGAACTGCGTCTTAACAATGGCTTGGGTATTTTTTATTCTCCAAATGTGGCAGTTTCACGAAGCCATTCAACCAAAAATGTACTTCATCGCTGAACAAAATTTTCAAGCAAAAATCCGGATCAACAGTAATCTCGTCTCGAGTGCATTCACCGAATGTTGAATGCATTGTTCAGGATGGGGATGGCCGTGGCGCGATAGTTGTGTGTTCGCCTGTCAACCTCATGGTCACAGGTTCGATCCCTGCCGTAGTCTATGTCTTCTTATTTTCCATTAAAACCAATTCTAAAAATAATCGTCATACAATGAGTTGCTGGCTTACTCATTACATGCTGTTTAGGCATAACACTAACAACATGTGATTGAGTAAAACTAGTATACCGATAAAATATGACAAAAGGATACAAAAAATTAATGCGAATTATAAGGGACATCGATAAATAAGACACGGAAATTTCTCCGCATTAGTTCAGCCGCCATCCCTGGAGATAAAATCTGACACAACAACCACCTACAGTCTCCGAATATCACGCCACACATCTTTCCTATCATTCTTTCTCTTCCTTAACCTCACCCTCACGCCCGCGCTGTGTTGAAACATCTAAAGGGTATTCATAATCCCTTGAGCGCGTGTAGATTATAAAAAAAAAAAAAAAAAAGGGAGACGCGCGAGTCGATTCATGATGAAATGGCAAACCAAACTAAGAATAAATATCACATGGCAGATTACAATCAACTGTCAATGTAAACTGTGCTGCCGGTGCTGTAGCTATAACAACTGAGTTGAGTTCTTGAAGCAGGATTTGTATTCCTGGATCAGAATTTAACGATAATACGATTGCGTTGAAATTCCACATCCAAAGAACAAAAAGCTAAAACTGCAAATGAATATGAAAACCTGAGGGTAGATTGGTAGTTATTCGGTATAAGAGATCATTAAATATCTCTAAACATTTTAATAAAAAATAAAATGCACGATTGGATCGTACTTACCTGCTTTATGTTCGATCACAGCGTATGTACAATATTCTTAGTAGAAACAACAAAATATATTTTTGTTTTTTACTTAATTTTTTTATAAACAAAAAATCTTTAATTTCTTTTTAAAAATAATATTGTTATGGCAATTATGAGTATTTGACAATCGTAATTTGAAAACATAATTTCAAAAAAAAATAGTCCACCCGTTTTCGAAATATTGCATTAAAACAAAAAAAAGAAAAAATATTTTTTTTCTCAAAAATCTAAGAAACTATTTTTCGAAAATATTCGTATGTAGTATTATTAACAATTTGAAGAGCCTTCTATACAAACATTCAATCCAAATCAGTGGAGCCGTTTATGAGATCCAAAAAAATAAAAGGCACAACTGGATCGTACAAACTTGCTCTTGTAGCTAACAACTTTAGTGTTACTCACTGACGCTGTTGGTAGGTAGCTAGTCTATTATAAAGGGTCCGCCATCTAACGTTTTTTTTTTCAACTAGTGCTTATTTCGTGAATGGTAACACCTAGCTCATGTCTGCTTTGACAGATAATTAGTTTTATCCTTCCGCTGAACGAATGTGGTTATGTATACGCTTGAACAACGCTGGGAAATATTGCGACATTACTTTGAAAATCATGGTAATGTTGCAGAATGTGTGCGAAAATTGCGTACGGATTTTGGAAGAAGAGAAGCACCGTCAGCTCCGTATGTTCGTTATCTTGTGAAAAAAGTGAAAGAAACTGACATCCTCATCGATAACCCAAAGCGTGAAAAGCCAAAAACAGTTCGTTCACCCGAGAATATTGATGCTGTGGCAGAAAGTGTGCATGAAGCGCCATCAACATCAATTCACCATCGTTCTCAACAATTGAACATTTCGGAGACGAGACATCATTAGAGGAATTTTGCATAAAGACCTTGGTATGACGCCATACAAAGTCCAATTGGTTCAGGAGTTGGAGCCAACTGACCATCCAATGCGTTTTCGCTTCTCTAAGTGGGCCTGCGGTCGACTTTGAGAAGATGCCGATTTTGCCAATAAAATCATCTTTTCAGATGAAGCTCATTTTGATCTTGGCGGGTATGTAAACAAGCAAAATTGTCGCATTTGGGGCACAGAAAACCCGCACGCATACATTGAAAAGCCAATACACCCAAAACGAGTCACTGTTTGGTGCGGATTTTGGTCCAGAGGCATAATTGGGCCATTTTTCTTCGAAAATGAGCAAGGAGTGGCCGTTACAGTCAATGGCGATCGTTATGGGGCCATGTTGAACGAATTTTTGTTCACAAAAATTGAAGAGGAGGATATTGGCAATATTTGATTTCAACAAGACGGCGCTACGTGCCACACAGCCGAAGCTACACTCGATGTTTTGCGCCCAGTTTTTGAAGATCGCATTATCAGCCGCAGAGGTGATGTCGTTTGGCCACCTCCGAGCTGCGATTTGACACCGTTGGACTATTATTTGTGGGGTGCCGTAAAAGATAAGTGTTACGCCGACAAGCCAGAGACAATTGACGCTTTAGAGGACAATATTCGTGAAGCCATTGGTGAAATACAGCTGCACACAATCGATAATGTGCTTACAAATTGGACCGATCGTTTAGGCTACTGAATGGCTAGCCGCGGCAGCCATTTTAATGAAATTATTTTCCATTATTAACCGGAAGGATTTTACTTTCAAATAAAAAAAGAAATTTGAGAAAATGTTCAGTAGTTTTTTTTTATAGCATTTTCAAAAAAAAAAGTTATTCGGCAGACCCTTTAATTATCCTATGCAGATTTAAAGCCCATGTAGGTAATATTTTCTTGATTCTTAGTATAATGAATTGTCGAATGCATGATTCAAGGAATAGTTAAATAGGTACCTACAAATATATATTTCAATGGATTTTAATTATGTTAATTAGGAGGGTAAAAATGTAAATGTATAGAAGTACATACATGTATAAAATGAAAGTGAATGGTGTATAGGTGGGAAAAAATCGTTTTTCAAACTTATTTAAACTGCCAAAACCATCACTTTGATCGGTTTTTCGAAGAATTGAAGGACGCCATTAGATGCCACGGATCAATGAAAATTTAATAAAAAAGTATCTCGGAAATTGTAGGACGTGTTTTGATGAAATCCTGTTTTTTATTTTTCGTTTTTTGAAAACAAAATTCTTTTGAAATTTTGGTATGTAATTTTTTAAAGACTATTATTGTACATGTAAATATAAAATTTAAAATTAGTTTTTTTAATAAGTTTTAAAAATATTGATTTTTCAAAAAAAAATTTCAATAATTAATTTTAATTTAAATAAAATGCACGGCTGGATCGCACGAACTTGCTCTTATGCTCGATCGCATCGTATGCAAAAGATTTCTATTTAAAATCTAAATATATATTTAAAGTCATTTTTTACTTTATTTTTTATACACACTTTCTACCTGCCATATAACCGTTACGTTCAAACCTATTTTTATCGGAAACGGCTGTAACGATTTTGATAAAAAAAATCGGTGCAGCTTTTTAGCTACGACCGATCATATGGTTGAAAAAAAAATAGAAAAATGTCTAAAAATGGTACTTTCCATAGAACCGTTTTTTTGCTTTCGACTATCTCATAAATGGCTTAACCGATTCTTTCGAAATTTCACACATACATAGGCTTAGGTTGCCCAAATTAAAATGCGTACCAATATTTTTAATTACATTTTTTTTTTGTATTTTTAAAAGCATTTTTACGAACAAAATTTGAAAAATGTATATTCTGAAAACTGCGCATTAAATTTTTTTTTCAAAAGTTATAGTTATATGTATTTTCTAAATACCCATGAGTTGGCCTTTTTGAATTTTTTAAAAATTGTTTTCAAAAAGTTTTTTAAGAAAAACTTTTTTTTCTCAAAAACCGCTACACAGATTTTTAAAATTTTTTTCTCATAAATTCAAATTTATCCAAGAAATAAAATGACGTACTTTTTTAAAGCTCAAATTAGTTTAAGTATTTATTTCAGAATATTGAATTATTTTTTCTTTGATTAATCCGATTTAATTTTTTGTTTTTAAGTTTATATTATTAAATATTTAAGATTGTCATACCAATTTTTTTTTGGAAAAAAATTAAACAAATTGTGTATAAAAAATAAAGTAAAAAATGACTTTAAAAATATATGTATTTAGATTTTAAATAGAAATCTTTTGCATTCAATGTGATCGAACATAAGAGCAAGTTCGTGCGATCCAGTCGTGCATTTTATTAAGCTTGTATCAAGAATTCTTAATTGATTGTTGAAACCTATCTTGTAAGTCGAATAGAGTGTAGTCGTACTAACTCTTAATTTGGACATTGACGAATAAGCCCCTACCTTGTTATTACTTATTTAATTAAATTTTCTTAATCTTGATTCACTATTCATAAGTCGGACTTGACTGTTGAAATTTTGGAAAAAAAAACTTTTTATTGTATATTTTACTGTTTTTCGAAAATTCAATATTTTGAGTGTTGAATAATATGAAATGTGCTCCCTCAGCATTCATATACTTGTAAAGACTCAATTTTGAGCTTTGTTATTTATGCTTTTGGAAGTTTCATGAAAACAATTACACACAACTTCTTAATTTTAACTAAACCTTCTTAAGTCAGCATTGTGCGTAGGTATATTTATTCCAACCAGGAAATAACAATGGCAATATTAATTGAGTCTTATAGACATTTTCGGATAGAATGAGTCTTCCAGTTTGACATCAAATAAATAACTACATATATCAATCAATATTTATGTAGACACATAATTCAATTAACAATATTCAATATAAAGGCTACCCCTTATATTGCAAGATTGCTACTGCGAGTCTTTGTATCCTTAAAATAATAATTAATACAAAATTGTGTCCGACCTCATTTCTGATTAAATGATAGTAAACCCTATCGTCTTTCTTGTCGACTTGATTTCCAGGGACCGTACCATAACAATTTTCTTTTAAATAGCTTCTATTCTCATGCAAGTAAGCAGTTTATTACTTTAAACATTTCCCCACTTTAATTACTATCTCTTGCATTTTAATCGATGTTTTTCTCGTTAGAGAAAATGTGCATTCTGCTGGGGTTGGTGAATATAATTTCTTATTAGACTATGTATTTTCTTTGCCTATTATCTAAGCTCCTGTCCATTTAAAGCGTTTAAATCCTTCATTCTGAACTTCGTCTATAATATTAAATTTTTCTACTAACTATATACATATGTATATGTACACAATATTAAATATCTGAGGGTATTTTCTTTAATGGCTATGAACCACGAAACACTAAAGACAACCCACCCCACTGTGTCGTGCATTTGTTTCACTTGCTTAACTCAAAAAGGAAATTAATGAGTAAAAAAAAATATACAAACATACAACGTACATATGTCGCTATATACGTAAATGTATAAAGCATTGTAATAAAAAAAATTACAAGCACAAGAACAAGAAAGCTTTTATTTAACATGCTTAATGACACATATTGAAGACGGACAGTTTTGTTGTTTTTTTTTTGTTGGTTCGTACGTGAAATGCCAAATAAAGTACGTGTAGGTTTATAAATAAATGCCTGCCCGTCATGCTTTTAATGAAACTTTAACTACCTACCTATCAGAAAAACAATATGTTGTCCATATATGGCTAATCAAGTAGGAAACTGACATTTGGCCTTAACCTGAATTGACTAGTTGGATATGCTAAAACTGGAAAAATAATCTACAGGGAAAAATGCCTTATGGCATACAACCCTTATTCTTATAATTCTTAGAATATGGGAGAATTGATTTTAGTAATAACAATTCTATACTAGACTCCTTGACAATCCTTGCAAATACATAAATTATAATAATTGTATTGTTTACTATTTAGATATTTCTTCAAAAATTAATAGAATAGGCGTGGCATTTTGTTTAAGTCAGAAAGGACAAATGAGACAGCAAAGCTAAGTTCTTACATTGAAAATGACATTCTTATACAAACTGTCGATAACAATGATTCGCGTCAATAACAAATTAAAAATAATAACAAAAAAAAAATTATTTTTAAAGCAAACCTCATATTTTAACACTAAATTAACTACAATATTCAAAGACAATTTTCAATAACTCAGAATCACCCTTAGGCTAGGCGCGCACATGCAACTTTCAGTTTTGAAAAGATTATTAATAGGGCTCTGTTCAAGTGGGCGGAGAACAACAATATCAAACCGGATAATCAGTTCGGTTTTAAGGCCGGACATGACACAATTCATGCCGCGTCTAAACTGGTTTCTGATATACAATGGATCAAAACTAAAAAGCAGTGTACGGGTGCCTGTCTGGTGGATTTGGAAAAGGCCTTCGACACCTTATGGTTAGATGCCTCTATCTAAAGCTAACCAGACTGGGTGTAAGTAAATCTCTGTTGTATATGCTTTATGACATACTAAATGGTAGAAAGTTTGTTGTCAAGAGTGGCAATGTAACTTCTACCGCAATTTTTAATATTAATAATGGTCTTCAGCAGGGAGCGGTTAACTCGCCGATTCTATTTAGCATTAACACCAGCGATCTGATAGGTAGTCTAACTCCGCCGACGATCTAATTGCGTACAGAACAGCTAATACAGTTGAGGTCATCAAAAGTCTCTTGCAGAGTGACTTCGACAAGATTCAGCGATATTGTGATGACTGGTAGTTGAAAATCAACTTCCAGAAATCAGAAATTATTTTTTTAGGAATCCGTTGTCTAGCGCCTCAAGGGATACGAGCAAGCTGGTGATCGTAGGGCCACATGGACATCCACTGGCGAGTAAAAGTGTAGTAAAGTACCTTGGCATCTGGTTGGATCAGTACCTGTATTTCGACAGACATATAGGTGCTGCTTTGGCCAGGGCTAGGGGAGACTTTGCCTTGACAAAACGACTGTTTTATAGCAGCCGTCTTGACAGCAGGGTGAAGGTGATTTGTTACATGGCCTTCATCAGGCCGATGATTGCCTACGGATGCCCGGTGTGGTTCAACGTTGCCCCATCTCAAATGGAAAAGATTCGGGTGTTTGAGAGGCAATGTCTTAGACGTTGCCTTGGATTACTCAAGATATTATTCCAACTAGGTTCTATACAACGGAGCCAACATAAACAGAATAAATAATTTTTTGTTTAAGCTGATTCGGGGTCTTACTGCAAGAGCGATGTTCTCAACCAACAGCTTAATTTTTGGGGCTTACTACCCCAATAATAAATATTTTGAGAGTGCGCGGTTAAGTGGCTACATCCCTCCCGAGGCATTCCTCTTTTTAGACAGTTGAGGGCTGATACAGGATGGAATGGCGGTTCCGCTCATCTACCACGTCAGCCGGAAAACTGTAGATAGGCGACTCCTGTATGGTCGAGGCGTCATCGCTCAAGGTGGAGAAGAGCGCCTTCGGTTCAGTAGGACTGTGTCCGATCGGGACCGAAGGGATTGAAACAGGAGAACCAGTTCTGGTGGCTCTCTGAACAGCATCATATTTAAAGTCGATGAAGATGGTATGTCTTGGCCGACTTACATAGATTTAGGGAAATTAGGTATAAGGAACAGTCGGGTGGCACCAAAAAAAAATTAAAAAATATGTATGTATTCGGAGGCATAGGTGCATGCATCTGCGCGGCTGTATATGTATGTGCGTGTGTATATGTATGTACGTATATACATGTATGTGTAGGTGGCATGTTGTTGTGTGTCTGCATACGTATACAAAATATAAACAAAAAAAACTAGTTTTTAAGTGGTTTTGGGTATTTTTAGGTATTTTAAGTAGTTTAAGTTATTTTTAGTTAGTATAAGTTGCATCTAGTTTTAATTATTTTTAGTCTAGCTTTAGGTAGTTTTTAGGTAAATTTAAAATGATCTCATACTAAGTTTTTGTAGCGAAGTTTTCTTGGTTAAATAAAAATAAAAAATTTGATTTAATTAAAATAGTTTTTAGGTCGAAAGACATTAGTATTAAGAGATATAGTTTAGTTTAGAGCGCCCGTAAAGGGCCAGTCAATTAGTTGTAAGTTATTGATAATTAGGCTTGGTTTAAACATTTTTGTCTAGCTTTAAGATAGTTATAAGTTAAGATTAAATAAAAATGAATACAAAAAAAAAACAAAAAAAAAAACAATATGTAGCAAGTTTGAAGCAAATACATATATTTTAATTTTTGTTTTTTGTGACCTTTAGTCCACATTATGCGTTTCGTCCAGGTACTACAGTTGGGCTCATCAATTAGATGCTGTAGTACCCTTCTAAGCAATACCTACGTACATGCGTTTCTATTGTTTCACATTTCTTCTTTAAAAAAAAAAACAAACAGCAAATACATATATCCAACCGCTTAGGCGGTAGACTCGAGGACAGACAGACACACTGACAGAGTGATAGACTGATAGACTGATAGACTGATAGACTGATAGACTGATAGACTGATAGACTGATAGACTGATAGACTGATAGACTGATAGACTGATAGACTGATACACTGATAGACTGATAGACTGATAGACTGATAGACTCATAGACTGATAGACTGATAGACTGATAGACTGATAGACTGATAGACTGATAGACTGATAGACTGATAGACTGATAGACTGATAGACTGATAGACTCATAGACTGATAGACTGATAGACTGATAGACTGATAGACTGATAGACTGATAGACTGATAGACTGATAGACTGATAGACTGATAGACTGATAGACTGATAAACTGATAGACTGATAGACTGATAGACTGATAGACTGATAGACTGATAGACTGACAGACTGACAGACAGACGGAATTTGGGGGACCAACTTTTTTGGTGCTCTCTATGATCGTAATGCAATGTCTGATTGTTAGAATTTTTTTTTCCACGAATACATAACTTGCCTTATAGTACCTATAATCGCAAGTAAAAATAACTAAAGTCAATGAAGAGATGGTGGGTTGCGACTTAAGATTCGTTTATCAATTTTTCAGGTTTGTACTATTGGCTTCGTGTGCAGATTTGTTTTACCGTCAATCTTTTTATAACAAACAACAATAGAATCAATTCCCATGCATAAATAATAATTACTTGTCTTCTATGTTTATAAATATGTAGTTTAGTTTAAGGATTCCATTAGAGCTAAGTAGGAACTTGAAGAATGTTTTCATATATGTCTGGGCTACAACTCCACAAACTATATTCCAATTCAGGAACAATCGTAAATGTATATCCTGTCGTTGAACTCTCCATATTTAAGCTGTTTGCTTTTGTTTCATCAAAATATTTACTTTCGGTATCGAACAGAAATGAGATTTTTTTTTATTATTTGGGGTCTATCACCTGGAATGCGTATTATATCCTTTGTTAGATCCGTATGTACATATGTGTTTTATATGCAATAAATCGATACAGTTTCTCAGACAATACACATATGAATCTATAAACACTCATGCAAAGATACCTACAAGTAAGTATCTATATATAAAAAAATATCGGAGTATTTATTTGCCACAAAATGGAAAGAGGACTTAATGTTTCACATGACTGTGAGAGGTGTATCATCTCAATTCTGAAGCAAAGCTTATCACACACTCAAAGCCGCCCTAAAAGGTATTTTGAACAGAAAAAAAAGTTATTTTTAGAAGAAAACCTTATCATGCACATTATCCTTAAAAAAATACGTGAGCAGAATAAATTTGAATATATGTCAATTTTGTATTTATCATGCGGTCTGATTTGTTTTCTGATCTGAGTTTATGTCATACCGAACATCAAGCTGATTTTGTTATCATACCAATAAATTATCTAAAAATCTCTGTCAGTAACTTAATCACATCATAAATGACTTTGAATGACAGCATTATTTTGTTTAATATCATTTCTGGTACACCCAGTTATTCGAATTTTGTGATAAGGGGCACTGGTAAAGTCATAGATACTTTTATAGATACTTTGTCATGACAAAAAACAATAATTTTTGTTGACTCTTCGACACATATCCTGTAATAACTCTGCTATAACTTGACAAATAACCGTTTCTCAAGAGTTGCGGATTGTTTGCATAAGCACTTTTGTTGAAATAAATCCAACGGCGTGCGCGGCAAATAAATAACATGATCCTATTAGGCAGTTTCCATCACACAAATGCGAAAGAAATCGTTTCAGGAATCTTTCTTGCAATAAAAGTGGTCGCAATGTGTAAAATTTGACACTGTGTCGTTAAACCGTTTGTATACTGTGCACACAAAAAATGGTTCACACTAGCCTTAAGATTGAAACTACGGTGCAAGCCTCTGGAAATTAGAGAAAGAAAGGATAATAAAAATACAGGGGAAAACAGAACCAGCTAAGGCATTTGTGATGTACTTTGGTTCTCAGGATGAGGTAAATTCGCGGTTTCCAAGGTTTAACTAAAGTAAATACACTAAAACTTTAGTTTCAAAGATTATTCGTTTTATTATTTAAATTTCAAATTCAAATTCAAAATGTATATTTTAAAAAATCTTAAGCTTAGTTATTTCAATTTTGATGCATTTAACTATTCTTATCGTTTGATGTGATTTAAGTCTCCGATGGTTGAAAGCCATTTGGTCACGCTTGGTTATCTGGAGGCTTTTCTTGCTGATCAGCTGATGATTAACTCTCGGGTAACTTTACCCTCGGTTTCCTTGGTTCAGTATTTTCCTGTGTCGATATTGCGGAGTGTAGTGGTCGGTGTTTTCAGATAATGGCACACGTACTATACGGCAAGATTAGTCCCTTCGGAGAGATTTGAATTGATCTGCAAGTAATTTGTATATTTAATATAAATCAAGATCCCTTACCACCGGTGGGGGGAAAATCTATTAATAAAAGGAAACCCTAACGATTCTAACCAAATCTTTAATTTGATCTTACTTTAATTTTATTTTCTTCTCTTATTTTTCTTATGACGTTTGGGCTTATTTCTGTTAAATAATTCGCCTTCTCTTATAGTACTCTTGGTAAAAAGTGAATGTTAATTTTAAAAAGTAAAATGCAAATTTTCGTACAAATGCCCGCTTAAATGTTGTGCCCAATACTCCCCTACCTTTGGTTTATAAATCGCAAAGCACCTCTATTTGGGTTGTTTGCACGGGGCATACGGGTGAAAGAGTTTTGTTTATTTCTTAATGTATTTGGGTTGTTTGCACGGGGCATACGGGTGAAAGAGTTTTGTTTATTTCTTAATGTATAGTATATCACATGCTCATCACTGTCTCTATTGGTAATTCGGTTACTGACATGCACTGGTCATTGCCCTTTCGTGTACCTTTGTTGCAATTATACCTTTTATGCGCAATTGACTCTCTCGTGGGCGTTGTTGTTGGGATTGCTCTTATCAATGTGCTCATAATGTGTTTGCATTGATTTTCATCGTTGGCTGTGGGTAGTGCGCACTTTCCATGCGGTGATAACCAGTTTTTCGTATCAGTCGATGACGAACGAGACCTCTCGTTATGCACATGTGCTAATGAGTTGCGGTCGGTTGTGGGTTTATTCTGTATGTTGGTCATTTATGGCTCAAATGACAGTGTGGCCTATCAGTGGCAATGCGCAATTTTATGAAGTTTTATTTAATTATTTATATTTTGTTATTTTTATTTTAAGGATTATTATATATTTTATTATTTAATAATTAACTTAAGCTATTAAATAATTCAGTATTTAGTTGATTTAGTTGTTGTTTTCCAAATGTAATGTAGCGGTGGTACGTCTAGAGAAAGAATCTTTCTATCTTGCCTACCACAGAAGGGTTCAAGAATAAACTGACTAGCATTTCAATAAGCCATATTCATAGCCTATGAAAAAAAGTATTTGGAAGCCTTTCGGATGACCAATCAAAATCGACATAATTGCCTATACAGTCTGGGATGACAGTTCATTTGACACATGCGATTGATTGATAGCTGTCACTGTACAGTAATGTAGATTTGTTATATCAATTTCAAAGGATTAGATGGATGAGTTTAGATTTCGAACGAAACTATGATCATCTCTTTCCGGTTCACAAGCATTTACTGTTTGCACTTGCCTAATAGGTAGGTACCATAGGGTAAGTTTTGCATTTAGAAAAATAAATCGAACTTGAGATTTTGATCAAACTTGACATTAAGATGATAGAGAACACCAAAAAATGACCCCCTTTAAATCTTGAAATAAATGGATGATAGTTTGAAGGAAAATAGAAAGATGCCATTTGAATTCTTAAATTTAAATTTCGTTGGAGCGATTTTAAAAGGAAAAATATTTTTGTGTGTACAAAGTTTTGAAAACGGTAACAAAATTTAAAGTAATTATTATTAATCGTATAAGTATTTTAATTTAAAAAAAATCTTTTTGAAAATAGTTTTTTCTAAAACAAAAAAAATAAAAAAAAAACGTTTTTTTTTGAAAATTTTAATATGCACTATTATTTACGTTAAAGAAGCATTTACATAAAACAAATTATTTTAATTGGTTCGTACAATAGTGCAAAAATTTAAAATATGGAAAGTTCTATGGGAAGTAAATAAAACACTTTTTTTTCAAAAACAAGATTTTGAAAAAGTTTGGCGTAAAATACTGTTTAAATTCTTTAGGGGCTTTTCCATGAAAAATCAAAAATTCAAATAAACCGTTTTCCAGAAAATCGAAATCCAAAAAAAAATTGTTCTACTAGAGGTAAATGCTAGAGCTCCTGCTCTCAAGACAAGGTTAATCAATAAACAGTTCTGCCTGCCTAAGCCTCTTAGAGCAAAATTATTCTATTTTCTATTCTTATTTTATGGCAACTGTAATAAGTGCACTACAATTAGCTTGGCGATCCAATTTCTCAGAAAAATCATAGATTGACATGTTTGGGGCCGACATCCTACGATGAAGCAGACTTTGGCGAGTGAGCTATACAGGGCCGATCCTTGACTGGCCAGTTCCTCAGCCTGTTTACTTACTTATCCGGCTCCCGATCAATTGAGGGTCGCTGCCTGACATATTGCTGTCTTTCATCAGTTGCGGTCCCTCGCACGCTCCCTCCAGTCGTCGAGACCAAGCGTTCTTGCATCTGTAGCTTCCTGGTACCGTAGCGGAGGTTCGGTCGAAGATTTTCTTGGCTGGAGCGTTGTTGTCCATTCACTCGATGTAGCCAAGCCAGTGCAGTCAACGCCCTTTGGCTCTTTGTATTACATTCACATCTTGGTACAATTCGTACAATTCTTGATTGAATCTTCTCCTCCATTCGCCCTCTTCGCATATAGGACCAAATATCCTCCGAAGAATTTTTCTCTCGAAAGTGTCCAGTATCAATTCCGCTTTTTTATTTATCGTCCAGCGCCCGTGAATTGGTAAAATAAGAATTTTGTATAGCGTGCACTTTGTCTTTCGGGACGGGAGTTTTGAACATATTTGTTTGACCAAACCGAAGTAGCGGCGGTTTGATAGGGTAATTCTTCGACGGATTTCCAATAAGGTGTCGTTCGTGGAATTGATGTTTGTTCCGAGGCAGGTGAACTCCTTGACTACCTTGAAATTACTGCTAGCAACAGTGACGTTTTGTCCTAGGCAATGGACAGATGAGGTTTGTTGATAGCATATGCATGGGTTTGTCCTCATTCACTTCAAGACCAACCTCAGCGTGTTTATTTTCATCAATGCCAATGTAACCTTGAATTCAGATAGGAGTGACTGAGGGCAATGCTCAGAATAGCGAGCTAATCACGGCCGATCGTTGCTTGGCCAAGTTAGAGGATAATATTCCGAAGTGATGGCTGTCACAGTGGCCTGACTGAATTTCTGTCAGAATAGCAGTGTAACAGTTTTAATATGGGTCCTCCTAAAGTATCTTGCATTCTGCCCAAATTGCTAGCAGATCTGATTGAAAGAGACTGTCTTAGTCAGGTAGTCGAAAATATTTTAACACATTTAATGATTCGGAGAAGATTCACGAAGAAAATATAGTTGTATCGAAGTCTCCCGACATTAAGTCATCTTCCAAGTCGTTTCTGAATGAAAATTTGGCTTTAAAATTCTCACTGAGGTATATTACACTCCTATATAGTCAATGGAAGCCAGGAAAATTTCATTGGAATCATACTTGTGATTGTGATGTTTCTGTGACCATAGGTGTTTGCAAACCACAAATTCCCTTCTTTTAGCCTTTTCGAAGTGCAAGATACATGAACCTATATGTGAAGGTCGAGTGATAAAAAGTTCAGACCAACACTAAGGGTATTCGTTGGATTAGGAAGCAAAGAAAAGACCCCGTGTAGCCAAAGATGGTTGTTCTTCGAATCTTCTTGAGTGTATTAATGTTCTAGGCTTAATGCGGTCACAACACAATCGAATAGTGTGTTAGAATTGGTCGCAAACTGGCCGTGTGTGTTCGTAATATCATCTTCGATTGTAGACCCTATTTGTTTCCAAAAGGCGTAAAAAAGCCTTGCAGGTCTTTTTGACCCTTTCCTCAATGCTTATTTTCCAGTTTTGCTTAAGGTCAAGAATGATACCCAGCTATTTTGCACTGGAGGTGATTGAAAGTGTTTGTATTTAAACGTTGAATCGAGGTAGATTGAAATGCTTTATCTTTGCCTTGGCAGTGAAGAGCTTTAGTTCAGCTTTGATTTGATTAACACCTAGTTCACCACCCGTGTCCCAATCGTTGAAATTCACAAATCACTGAAGTAAACTTCCCCGACACCAATTAAGCCATATTATCAGCATCCGCAAACACCTTCACGACACCCAAGCTCTAAGAGTAAAGTAACAGTCGAAGAAACCGTGCTGATTGGAAACCAAAACCAATTTTCAAAAAACTTGGGACAATCCTCATTAAGGTTTAATGAACGAAATTAATTTGGAGAATTTCGTTTTCACTTTTTCGTGTCATTTTTTGTAAAATTGAAAAAATAAAATGCACGACTGGATCGCACGAACTTGCTCTTATGTTCGATCACATCGAATGCAAAAGATTTCTCTTAAAAAAGAGAAAAAAAGAGAAAAAAAAGTTTTTTTTTTCTTAAACTTTTTGAAAACATTTTTCAAACAAAATTTAAAAACGCCAATTCATAGGTATTCAATAAATACATATAAATATAATTTTTGAAAAAAATTTAATGAGCAGTTTTCGAAATATAAATTAATTTTTTTTTTTAATGATTTAAAGATTTTATTTTTAACTATTTAAATAGAGCTTACTGACGATGGAAGCATAGCTTCCGAAAAGTACATTTAAGCAAAAATAAATAATTTGTGTTTTAAGTTGATAAAAATAAAATCTTTAATTTATAATAAGAAACACGTTTAAGAAATCTCCACTATCAAATTAATTAAAAATGATTTTAAAAATACAAACAAATACTAATTAAAAATATTGGTAGGCGGTATAATTTGGGCAATCTAAACCTATAAATGTGTGAAATTTCGAAAAAATCGGTTGAACCGTTTATGAGATAGTCGAAAGAAAAAAACCGGTCCTATGGAAAGTACCGTTTTTAGACCTTTTTCTAATTTTTTTTCAACCATATGATCGGTAGTGGCTAAAAAACTGCACTGATTTTTATAGGTTTGAACGTAACGGTTATATGGCAGGTACCTTTATTTTTTGAGATTTTGAAAAAATCTCATGTAGTTTACTTAAGGCTAATAAAGTGTATTTCCCATAAAAAAGGTTAAGAAGTAGATGCAGTTTTGATAGCACTTTTCAAAATGCAAATGTTGTTTCATATTCATTCAGGGTATAGAAGTGAGACCAGGCAGCGTCATATCTATCAGATGAAGCCAAGGTTTTCAGAATCTTAAAACACAGATTTCTGGAAACTTTGCTCAGTCACAGAATACATAATTCTAAGACGCAATTTAATTCCATTCTATTCAATTTGCTATTTGCAATGTACAAGACCTGTTTCAAAATAAATTCTGAATAAGTTAATATACATATTGTTCAGATACCTTTTTTAATGTTCAGTTGGCTGTAAAATCAAATTACTAAGACCTACTAAGCAATAAAACAATATTCCTTAGAAAAAATATAGTACGTTCATATATATGTGATGTTCATTGAAATGGTTGAAAGTGATAAATATCATTCTTCATTGGAAATTTATTCCGAGCAAACATTTTTGCAAGCAATTCCGTCAGCATTCTCCAACTATAAATTGACTTCAGAATTTATGTAGAATTTATAGGATACATAGGGTGGGCCCTTTTTTCGTTGTTGGCATTGCTAATTTATTGTGACATTTAAATATCGATTGATATATGAGTATACATATACTCGTATTCTAGCTAATTAATTTTTGGCATTCAGAAACAATTTGCAAAAGAGAAGATTTACATTGCTTATTTGTGTGTGCTGCAGTGTAAATATTTGATGTTAGCTGTCATCCTTGCATTTGAAATTAATTTGATGTATGAAATGTTGATATAAATAAAAAAAAAATAAACCATGTGCCATGGGAAATGATATGAAATAATGGAAAATTTTGTTCGTACATTCGTATTATCATTTCAATGTCACTTTTTTTTGTTTTTAGAAATATTTTTTAGTTATTAATTTTTTTTATTAGTGCAGCAATTATTATTACAAATAAAATATTATTTTAACGGAAATATAAAAATAAATAAGTGAATTTGACGGCAATATCAGTAATCGTAAATATAGCAAAAAGTAAAAACTAATTCACTCAATAAGGTGATTATAAAATTTTCATTAATTCATTTTTTTTTATTTTCAACTTTTTTCACGTTTTAATTTTTTTTTCAACTTAAGATGTCACTTAAAAAAACAAAAGAAAAATGTGGTTTCAGCTACCATTAACATGAATTATGAAGTTGCGAAAATTGGATATAAAAGATTGGCTTCGAGGTTCTGCGAGTCTAAAAATTAAAGGGAGATATTATAGTGCTAGCTGCAGCATTCCACATTTGTGTAGTGTGACTAAAAAAAACTATTATTGTACAGTGTTCAGACACCTTTAATGTTAACTTAAATTTACTTCTGAAAGCTTATGCTTCAGGTCGCCTAAGCAAGCTGGAAGATGACATGGTAACGTCCAAGACATATTACGAAGCTATGATTGGGTCAGTTTTGCTGGAGGAAAATCTAAAGGTAAAAGATTTAATCGTGAATGAAAAATCTTCGACAACCAATGCAGTTTTGACAGATACGGGCGCTCCGTACCATTCGACAGCTGCATCATCATCAACGCATTCGTTTATTCGACTTCCAAGAATTTTCTTCCGAAGTTCGATGGTTCTTATACCAACTGGAGTACATATCATGACAGGTTTCAAGCACTCGTCCACAATAACAAAACGCTTGATGTTATCGACAAGTTTCATTTTATGTGGATTATTCCTGAAACCTGTCATGAAATGTAAACGATGCAAGAATATTTTAATCGCCAAATATATCTCATCATTATTAGCCGACGTTGGGCACTGCAGACACACACCGCCGCACCCACATGGATAGATTATCCGGCTCGAAGGACCAAATGTTAACTTCTAGATTTTTATTTAAAAAAAACTAGGAAAACGATTGTCAAGAAAATTATAACGAATTTTCATACAAAGTGGTTGTGTTCTATTTCTATAATTTTCTTGGCAATTTGTTTCCTAATTTTTTAAAATAAAAATCTGGACATTAACAAGTCCTTTTTTTATAATTTGGACGCAGTAAATGGGCTCAGGAGTTTTCACATAAGTGCGATCATAACCACCGACTTAACGAATAAATGTGATTTAAAAGAATTTTGAAATCTAAATTCTTAAAAATAAAACTGATATGATATTTTTCAAAACTTGATATAAAATTACATTTCCTTAAAACAAGCACAAAAAATCAAATTCAGTATAAATATAAATATTTAAAAATGTATGTAGCTCTAAATTCATAAATACTTTTATTTCAATGTGGGTATAGTTTAAATTTGTGTCCAATCCAAATATTGAGAAGTGCCAACTCTGAACGCTTTCCTTCTATACAAATGTTATGCCGCAACGATTATTTTCTTCTTCTGCCATTAGTGGGGTTCACATGGACCAACATGCTCGACAGCATGGCTCGACGAACCTAAACCAACTTTGCGTTCACATGGATACTGATGTTTTCGAACATCAGTGTTTTTAAATTTTCGAAGCGAACGGACGCGACGCAAGATGGCGAACATTAATGAAAAAAAACAATTGTACCAAGTTTAAAGCAAATATATCCAACCGTTTAGGCTGTAGACTCGAGGACAGACAGACAGACGGAATTGCGGGACCTACTTTTGTTTGTTTGATTGTTGGATATTTGTTTACGAACGCATAACTTGCTTTATAGTACCATACCCGCAATTAAAAATACGTGCGCACTTCGCTAGATGCCCAATGCAATTATCTTTTATGAGACTCAAACTAAACCTAAACCTAACACGAAAAAAGAAAACGAAGTTGCCGAGAATCTGTTTACACAAGTTGGTTGGTTGGACGAGCATTGGACGAGCCAGCAAGTTATCAACAAATTTTGAAATCCGACGAGCATGTTGGTCCAGCGGTTGTTTTTGCGTTTTAATGGTCGAACATTGGAGGCTGTCGAGCCATGCTGTCGAGCATGTTGTTCCATGTGAACCCCCCTATTGAGGCTTTAGATCGATCTACACACTGTAAGGTAGACAGAAAAAATTGTGGGAACCATTTGTTGATGTTCTCCATTATAGTGTTGTCAAGTTTGGTTCAGATCTCGAGTTCGATATTTTCCAAATGCAAATCATCGACTAATAATAAAAATATCGACTAATAGCCAATTTATTTTCTTCACCCAAACAGTTTTCCATACCAAATTCGCGAAATATGATATTGCGTTCCACCGTCAAAGGATGGGTACTCTCCTTTCGTTTTCTTGATCATTGTACCGTGTTCCAGGCGGATATTTTGGCGATAAAGAAAGTTTTATCTTGGATCAGATAAAACGTGGTATCAACTCATGACACCACCATTTTCTTAGATATCCAAAATGATATAAAATCTCAGAACTCTGTTCCTACAAACTCTATAAATAGTCAGAAACTGTTGTTCATCACTTATAGAGATGACACAGCAGTTCAATATTCACATTTGTACGTGTAGAACCACTTTCTTGGCGACTAAGCAGATCTGGCCAACACCATGGTTAGGAGAACTCTAACCCCCAGTTTCACAGTGGGAGTTTAAGCTTAAGATGAGTTGCAATTTAACATGAGTTTAAATTTTTGGTTTAACTCGTCCGGTTTCACAGTGAAATCTGAACTCCGTATAACTAAATTTTATGCAGTCTCCGGTAAGACTAAAAAGTATAGATTGAATAAATGATAAAATCGACATGCTAAAGATGTGCGATATTCATCCATGCTGCTGAAAGTTCGATGTTAAAACAGAAAACACAGATCTATCATTCAAAACATCGATACCAAAATGGTGTAATTTTATCGATGTTAAGTCATTCAAAAAATCGATATCAAAATAGTTTAATTCATAAGACGTCGATGCTTTTTCCACTGCCTACTGATCAGGTGATCTATTTCAAACAATGCGAAAATAAACAGCAAAATTACGATAAAACATAGAAAATGAACAAGTATAGCTTGAACCAAATTACTTATCCAACGTGCGTCGCGCCGGTTAAGCCTAGTACGCTGCTGATGCGAAACGAAATTTTTCGGTGGTCTTCACTAGGAGAGCGAAATGCTAACGAAAACCACAGCGGAAAAATTTTGCGGAGAGTTCTGTAAGCTGTCAAAAATAATTGACAAGTTGTAAGAAAAAACGTAATTTTGTCACCAAATTATTCTTAGATGGTAAATTTAAAAAAAATCATCTAAAGCGCACGAGGGAACTGCCCAAATTGCTGGATAACTATCACTTTCAGCGTTATTGGCATTCACTTTCGATACTATCTCCAAAGCTCGTTGGGTACTCCCAATCTATATCATAATACATCCCAACCGTTCATGGCAAACTTCTCAGTGTAGTTAAATGCAAAAATCTTTCCACTAAACGAGATGTGAGGTGAGAAAGATTAGACCCTCCAATGTTTTCAACTCGACAAATTGTCCCTAAAGCCTAGTACGCTGCTGATGCGAAACGAAATTTTTCGGTGGTCTCCACTAGGAGAGCGAAATGCTAACGAAAACCACAGCGGAAAAATATTTGCGGAGAGTTCTGTAAGCTGTCAAAAACAAATGACAAGTTGTAAAAAAAAAAGTAATTTTGTCGCCAAATCACTTTTAGATGTAATTTTCTTGAAATAATTCTTGGATTTAAAAATTGTTCTTGTTACACATAGAGGATTTAAAATAAAACTCAGAACCGTTTAAATGATGGAAATTAAGCAAATACTTTGGGACTTATTAACTGGTTTATCTGCCGATTTGATGAAATTTCTATCAATTTTAAGAAAATTAATGAAATAGGAAGGTAAACCACTCTATAATTCGAAAACTACGCCCTTCATTGGGATGGTGTAAACGGTTATGAGTTCTAATTTATGGTTTCTTACTTATTCCGGATACCATTTTCAAGTCCAAGAATTATTTCAAAAAAATTATATATAAAGGAAATTTGGTGACAAAAAAAATACATCTAAAAGTAATTTGGTGACAAAACTACTTTTGGTTTTGTTAATGCTTCCTTTGAAAGTATGAAGTTTTGATTCAAAAAAGATATCGCTCGCCTTTATTGGACAACCCGTTCCAAAGATATAGTTCAAAGTATTTTCAGATTATGTATTTCAAGGTGGACAGTGAATAGATTTTGAACTATATATTTTCAAAGGTATCAACCAAGTTTTTAGGATAACCCGTTCCAAAGATACACTCCAAAGTATGTTCAGATTATGTATTTCAAGGTGAACAGTGAATAGCTTTTGAACTATATTTTCGGAACGGGTTGTCCAATAAAGGCGAGCGATATCTTTTTAGAATCAGTACTTCATACTTTCAAAGGAAGCATCAACTTTTTTGCAAAGAAGTTGTATTAAAAAAAAATAGCTCCAGGAATACGCATACATCATTCTAAATATGCGTATTTCAAGACTGATTTTTTGCAATAAGGCTTCTACATAAAAACTTTTGATGCTGATTTTGAGAGTATCAAGAGTAGATTACAAAAAGTATCGACCAAGTTTTTAGGATAACCCGTTCCAAAGATACACTCCAAAGTATTTTCAGATTATATATTCCAAGAGAACGGTGAATAGCTTTTCGAATATATGTTTGGAACGGGTTGCATTTTCACTTGTTCATCAGTGAGTTTTCTTAGTGGGTTTGTACTTGACCGCTCTGCTACGCTGCGAATGCACTTTGATCGATTCCCATTTTAACTATAGGTCTTGCTTCCTCAATTAATACTAAAATCGAATGAATAGTAAAAATGCATGGCCTTATATGTCAAATCCCATTGACAAGTGACCAGCTTGCAAGCAGCTTGATTTGCTATCAAATTCACGAGCAGGGCATCTGCCATACGATGGTTCAATATACACTAAAAAAGAAAAAAACTTCGTCCAGAAAAGAAAAAGAAGGTAGCGATGGCAATGCGAGGTAAGTGATTTGTCATCATTTTCTTTCTATCAACACAACAAAGGACTAGCGAGGTCATCACCTGAAATTGTAGACTAAATAACAATGTCCATCCCGAGCCGATTTTCACAAAGTAAACATTAAACAGATTTTCTTAACTTGAGAAATAAGTTCTGGGGTATGGTATAAAATCGCCAATCAATGAGATCGGAAACAGGCTTTCTAAATAGAGGTGGGTATCGTTTAAGATGGCCTTTTTGCAACCAAACATTATTGTGGTAACGATGATTTCCTTAATTGTCGTTGGTGCAGCGGAAGGCCGCTTACCTTTAGCTTCCTTGTCCCGACCAGTCGGAAATTCATATTCGTACTGCCAGTAGCGGGCGGTCGATTTGATTTTTTCTTTGTGGCAATTGAGTTAATTTATGTGTTGAAAGTATGTAGTTAGAAATGGTGAGTGTTTTTTTTATATTTATATGGTGTCAAAGGTGGCATAGAATTTAAAAGTCGGAGTAACAAATGTATTTTAAAAATCATGACATGGACAGTTAATTGCAGAACAAACTACTGAATCTTGATTATAATATTTTTATTTAGTAGTCACTTAAAATAAATTAATTTTAAAAGGACATAGGTTATTTTTAATCTAAGCACTAGCACTAGGTATGAGAAAAGTCGATAGTTGGTTATAATCAGCACTCCAAATAAAGATTAGCTATATATTGTTGGCCGATAAGATATGTGAAGGGTGTGCTTCTTTCCAACTTCCCATTTTCATTTTGCAGATTTAGTTTAGTCGACTTTGAAATTGGTTTTGATACAAAATTAGAATTGAATGTATTTTGAATAATTTAATACAGGAAATGCACAGAAAAACCAGACACTAGAGAAAACACAAAGCCAAAGAAAAATCAAATAAGCATTACAAGAGCTGACTTTTTTTTTATAAAAAAAATGAAATGTCAAAATTTCGCAAGCAATTAATGTGCAGGTCAATTAAATTGAGAACGAAAAGAGTGGAGAATTGTACTAAGAAATCTACTACAGCTATCCACTAAAATTACACATTTCGTCGTTCAGCAGCGTACTGGAAAACGAAAATTAGAACGAAATTTTTCGTTCAAGATTTCGTTGTGTCATTTTTGTATGGGATTTTTCGTTTCGCATCAGCAGCGTACTAGGCTTAATAGACTAAATCTTGTTCGCCGATAAGATAAGTACATATAAGAAATATACTGTCATACTGTATAAACCCTGTAAGTAATTAAAGAAAATTGGATAACTTCGAGAAAATAAAATAAATGATTGTACCTTCTAATGGAAAATGCAAATAACCCATTTAGTCTTTTAGAAACTTAAATAAATACATTTATTTAATGACCTCGAAATAACAACAATGTGTTCAAATTCTTTTTAAAGACTGTGCAATAATTTGCCGTGGCTCTCATGGCCATGTCCATGAACATGTCGTGCAATTCCTTAATGGACGTCTACAGCTTCATGATGTCGGCGTGTCGAGGTTCGATATCGGCTGGTGTCTGCTTAGCCTGCTGCGTCTCCATGATAATGCCTTGAGTGACGGCCGGATTACCTGCTCCAGCATGGCTTTGAGCTCGTCGTTGGTAGTTACCCGACCGGTGATCTCCAGTTGACGCTGTATTCTGCCTTTGCAGCGTTCTCTGTAGTCGGTCTGAGTGCGATTTTACTCGGTCATGACCTCGACGCTCTTTCTGGACAAGGTGGAGTGTTAGGTTTTGTGAATGCGCAGATCCGCACTGGATTTGTTGGCCTACTCTTCTTGTTCGATGTTTTGTTCAATGCCATTGAGCTTGCCACGAACTCTGTTGGCGTTCTTCTTGATATCGGCCATCAGATCTTCGAGTTCTTGTTTGATTTTTCGTGCGATTGTGGCGCTGACAGAATGGCGCTGTTTTTTTGTATTAACTTTTTCGACATTGTCTTGGAATTTATCGATCATTTCACGGATTTCTTCGACCTGAATAAACAAATCATCCATGTAGCCACCCCGACCTTCGACATTGACGACCACATTATCCTGAGCGACATCTTCGTCGTCGGATTGGACATCGTGCTGCTAATCTGTCTTTCGTCATTTTTCTTGAGATTGAAGTAAAGGTTAAGTAGTTTTTGGGTCTACATTAATGATGGGCATCTCTCTACACACAGAAGATAAGAATCGGTGGTGATACGGAAGAATAAAACGAAAAGAAAACTTATGACTCACTTTCCATTTTGTGAGACACGGGTTTTCTTGTTGTTTGGCGATTGATTGCACTTCACTCCGCGAGGGATGTACTCCAAATAGATTGCTAATTATTGTTCAACTAAACTTAGAACATAAATATTATGCTTTGGAGTTTTTTTTTAATTTTTTCAGATTTTTTTCTTATTCAAACACTTGACTTGAGAGATGGGAATGTTCTTTCCCACTGCTTCCAAGCACACACGCTTGTGCTGATATACTTTTTTTAGTAATTCCAGTTTAGTTTATCATTTGTAATTGATTGGGCAGACGATTGAGAATTTATTTGAATTATATACAATCAATTTTAGAGTTCGCGAAAAAATAACACACAATGAATCACACAAACTACCTCGAGAACTACCTAGACCATAGATCACTCAATTCGCCAGCAATCGAGATAAAAGGTTTTGTTTTCGTTGGGCGCGTTTAACTTTACAGTAACTTTGTTACGTTTTCTACCATAAAATAGTTTTGTAAAAAAAATTATATCTGAATGGTAGTAACCAGTTTGTGGGCATTTGATTTCAACCGAACCACCTAATTCGATCCACGGTACATTAGGTAAATGTTGGAATGTATTCTTCGTTAGGTCACATAGTGTTACGATTCCCTCGCCTTTGTGTACACCGATAGATAAACCAAGGGATTTTGATTTTGTCCATACATGGGCGGCAAATGTGATTTTTCTGTTGTAGTGCTCCGTATAAAAATCAGAAATTGGAGAATGACGTGAGACATGTTCGGCAAAGATGGTTAATTGATTACGTTTGCGCCAAAGAATAGGCCCATTTTTGACTTCCTCATTATCAGGTTTTTCTCCAGTAATGTCCCAATGGCACTGGAACACTTCTCCCAAAATCGGATTGTACGGCTTTTTGGCAACAGAACTCTTTCGTCTGGCTTGATAGGCACTCAAATATCATCTTGTAACTTGAACAATTCGATCTCGCGGATCATAACTCAGCGATTTTTAAAAACAAATATATATGAAGGGTGTGATTCTTTCCATTTTCCCATTTTCATTTTGCAGATTTAGTTTAGTCGATGTTGAAATGGGCCTTATGGGACTTATGGCCGAAATTTAAAGAATCTGAACTTGCACTTTTCCGACATAAATTGGCTTTTTTAAATGTTTTATTAGACGTATCCATTTTTAATAAGATTTTTCTTTTTAATACACTGAACACTGCACAGGGAAAATAAAAAAAAATGAAATGTCAAAATTTCGCAAGCAATTAATGTGCCAGTCAATTAAATTGAGAACGAAGAGAGTGGAGAATTGTACTAAGAAATCTAGTACAGCTATCCACTAAAATTACACATTTCGTCGTTCAGCAGCGTACTGGAAAACGAAAAGTAAAGCGAAATTTTTCGTTTATCACTTCGTTGTATGGGATTTTTCGTTTCGTATCAGCAGCGTACTAAGCTTTAGGCAGATATAGGATTTAATAGAACACAAATGGTGCGCAAGAGATAATGAGTACAATATCAGAGATGTAAAACTATTTTGAAAACTGCTCAATAAATCACGATCATTTCGCATGTAAATAAAGTCCATCTCTGCAAGGTGATTGTGTGGATGTGTACAGTGTACCTTTTTTTCAAAAATTAATAAGATGTGGAAAGAAATTTGAAGAGGGGTGCGCATTGCGCAGTAGAATGGCCAAGTGAATTGGCTCAGGCTATATATCGATAGCGGTAGATAAGCATGACATAAGTATATAAATTGTTCAGTGATGTTTATAATGTAACTGTTTCTGTATCGATAATTTTAAATTCTCTTCGAATTCCATATACAAGAGATTCAAATAATTTGCAGCAGCACCAGAGGAAGTCTTAGAACCTTGCTGTATTTGTAGAGATATCCTGTATTTGATTGTTCTACAAGAAGTGGTTGCCCAAGAAACATTTTTAGCTGTATAAAAGCATTTATAGTCCTTCAAGAGCTAAATATTAAGGCCGTTTATTTATCAAGGAGCTCTATAGTTGGATTTAGAGCAAAAATCAAGCTCCCATGTAGCTAATTCATTGAGTTTGGGGGCTCTTTTTTGCTCTTATTCAGCCTGTTATCAGTGGCAAAAGTGACTTGAAGCTCTGTAGTACATGGGTTTCAAGCTATTAAAACACCACTTTTGACATATTATTGTTTGTATTGGTTTGTGTAGTGCAAAATAAAAATATATGAAATTCTCATACTACTAAAGAATGAATGAATCGTTTCATAGTATTTAAAATAGAAATAACGAAGATGACAATAACCAAATTAAAAAACATCTTTCTGAAAATAAATAGAAAAGAAATTAAGGTTTTCGATTGTTTGATAGTGAATTTCAAGTGCGCGCTTAATATTTTCAGAAATGTGGTGACTATACTTCGTTAAATTACAGCCCGCTTACAGGATTCTGTGTATTAGGTCATCAAAAATAATTTTTAAAAATAGTTGGATAATAAAAATATTTAAAAATTAATTTTCCAGAGGTGAAATAAAATTATTTTTGAAAAATAATAATAATTTCGTGTTTTCTAAAACTATAGTCCGAACATGATTCTTTTTTAAAATGAAAAAAACAAAGAATAATTGCATTCATTTTATATCTCGTCGCCATTTTTATTGTCAGGCAAGACGTTTCTTTCAATTAAGCTGCAATACTGTCTGTTCTGGAGCTCCAATATTAATTACTGGTGATATAGAGCCCTTTTGTCGCTTTAAAATTAATTGTACATTTTCTAGAGTTAGTTCCAACAAAATGGCATTTTCGTCTTTTTAACTTCCTGTTATTGGTATAAGATAGGGTGCTTTAGAAATTAAAAGTCAAGGAAAGTAAATAATAAAACAAATGTAACTCATAGGAAGGAATTTTTTTAAAAGAATATTTCCTGGAGTGTATTTAAAGCCTAAGTTGCAATTTTTAAAGATAAGAGTTTCAAAACTTTTTTTTAATAAAGCTGCTTAGATTCACTGTAATACACAACATTGGTATCCTTAATGTGTAACCACATCTATCTTCTCTAAGGGAATTAAAGTAGGATATTTTTTTTGTGCGTACGTGATTAGAATTAAATGCCTGAAAAAAAGTTTTTTTTTAAATATCTACTATGAAAAAAAGTATGTATTTATGTACATTACTATGCAAATCGAAAAATTATCGAATTTCTTCCACATTGTTTAACAGAGTAAATTTATAGTTCCAATCTGAATATGGATAACTTACATTAAAAATTGAATAGTTATATACATTCATTTATTTTTTATGCAAAATAATACATTTTTTTCTTGATAAAATAAATATTTTGGATTTATTTTGGGCAACACCCTATTATAATATTGGTTTATGAGTAGAATGCGTTAAAATATTAATACTCAGCTCTACAACCGATTTAAAATTGGTCTTTTAATGCGCTATATTGACATTTCGAAATGCGCATGCGTTAGTATTTTACTCTAAAGCTAAAGCTACTGTTTAGAGCTCTTATCGCGTCCTTTATTCCATTTGTGCAGTTAAAAGCTGTACAACGGCCCCTTAGATGAGGGAAATTCAAGAAGCTCGTTCATAGATCGCATAAAAGGCATTATGGAGCGAGTTTGAAAAACTAGACATTGAACGAGCTGACAGTACTTTTAAACTTCACTATAGAACATGAGTTAAAATAAAAATACATTGAGCTGTGAAATTATACCTAATAAAGCCATAGCTTCCCATTTCACATGTTTGGAGCTGCAGAAGAACAATTTTGCATCTAATAGCTGTGACGATGTTACTTGGGTCAGCCGTTAAGTTTCCTCGATTTAATCGAGGATTTGAGCGCAACTCACGATGAATTTTTTTTTTTTTTTTAAACGGATGCGCGCACTAAAGGGGTTTTGACTACCCTTAAAATGAACAAGCACAGTGCGAGCGTAATGAATGTAGGGAAGGATGCAAGAGGAGATACCGATGCACATTGGTTTTGAATTTCTGAATATCAAAATGGGAGGGGTAAATAGAGCCGTTTAAAATATTCCACATTCGCCTTGTACGGCTAAAGAAAGATTCTCTGTACTTAACAGTACGACCGAAGTTGGGCTCAAGGGTAAACTGATGAGCATTCCTAGAAGCGCGAGTATTACTGTTGAAAAGGGGAGGAATGCAACTGGCTATTTCGCTCGAACATTGTTTATACTCGTAAAAATAGCGATAAAATAGTGAGAGACGTATAACATTTCGACGATCTTCTAGAGATGTAAATATTTCCACTATAGTTCTATCGCCAATCATTCTTAGAGCTCTATTTTGAATTCTATCGAAAAGATTCAAATGAGTTATGGGAGCTCCTGCCCAAATGTGCAAGTTATACTCCAGCTTTGGACGAATGAAGGCCTTATAGATTACAGCCAGATCAGACGGGGAGAAGAATTTCTTGCACCTTCGAAGAAAGCCCAAACACTTTGCAGCGTTTTTGGCGACATCAAATATGTGTTCATTCCACAAGAGGTGGTCTGTGATGCACATGCCGTGGACTGAAAGCTGATCGGTTTCTTCAATGCAAGTGCCGCTCATGGTTAGCGGCATGGGGGGTGGGTTCTGCTTTAACGACAGAAGACAGCACTGAGTTTTTGAAGCATTAAATTCTACGGGGTTTTTTATTCCCCATTGGACAATGCTGTCCAGATCAGAATTTAATGAGCTCATCATACGCTGCCGTTCCAGTTGCACATCCGAAAACCAAGGAGGTGCATCTGAAAACGAATATGAAAAGCTGAGAGTACTATCGTCAGCAAAGCAATTAAGTGGATTAGAGGTGCCAGATAAGAGATCATTAATAAAAATGAGAAAGAGGGTCGGAGACAATACGGAGTGAATATCAGACTTGAAACCGTCCAATACAACTTGTATTGAACGGTCCGAAAGGTAATTTCTAATCCAACGAAGAAGAGATTCATCGATACAAAATGGACGCATTTTCGATAAGAGAGCTTGATGCCAAACTCTATCAAATGCTTTTGAAATATCAAGCGCAATAATCTTACCTTCTCCAAAACGATGTAAAGATTTGTGCCACTGTTCGGTGAGATATACCATCAGTTCACCAATGGACCTATTGCTACGAAAGCCATACTGCCGGTCATTAAGGAGCTTTCGTTCTTCAAGATATTTCTTGAGCTGATAATTAGTCAGCGTTTCCATGACCTTGGAAAGAAGGGACGTAAGTGGAATTGGACGGTAATTAGTGGGTGAAGAAGATGCGCATTTTTTAGGGACATGCTGGACAAATGCTGTTTTCCATCCACTCGGAAAGAGACCTATAGAGTAGGACAGATATAAAAGCTTACGAAAAAGGAGCCAAGTTCATCTTCAACGACAAAAGGAATCATTGCGTTTAGCTGAAGTATTAAATATTGTTGTCACCATCACACGCAGCATTTAAAGTTTCACCTCCGAAGGACAAGACAAGAGAACATTGGTGATTAAGAAAGATGGAGAGAAAATATAGCCCTGAGGGACATCAGTATTTCATCAATACCAAGTGCATTCGTCCAAAAGTAAATTTTATATTCTTTTTTCTTCAATGAAAATCAACCAGTAGAATAGAATAGAATGGTTATTAATAACCAAAAAAATAACACTGCATTTTAAAGTTGGACAGCAACCAATTAAAATATTTCTTGATCAAAAGTTTGACAGTATTATATCAAACATAAACCAACAGCTATACATACGATTATTTGTATTAAGCTTTCTAGTTTCGAAAACCCCAGAATCAAATAAATGAAGTTACTTTTAAGTAAGTTCCAATACAATCAAAATGGCACACATCCTACTCTACAACATCGAAAAACATCCTGTTAAAAACTTCTCAACACGCCTGCCGAATTTGTTTGAGGTTAAGTCCATATTCCGGTTTGAATATTTGTTTAAAGTCAATTCCCTGTATATTGAACGTAGGTACACCACTCTCAAAAGTAAGTTTACATCATGGATAAGCACAAACTTTTTTTGAATTTTAATTGGCATAGTTTGAAGGTTTTATTTTTGAATTTATTTTGTTTTTAATAAGAAACAAAATCTGAAATTGTTCTTTTCTTGTTTAGCTAATTAAAATTTTGTTCATGAGAATCAAGGTGTATAATGACTTACACTCTGAGCCATATTCCTATGTGAGTATTGTAAATCGAAAGAAATAGGGGTGCCGAAGATGAGAAACTTTTTATTATTATGACAGGGGCCATTTTGCAAAGACTTAACGAATATAATACCATCATTATATATTGTTGTACAAAAATATAATTAAAAGATGATTTTAATTTTTGAAGTGAACTTTCACAAAAAAAAAATCAAAATGAAACAAACAATATAGTTATATAATTCTCAAACAAATTTAACGCGGAAAAAAAATTTTCAAATTACCATGCCAATCTAATATTTCTTTCAAGAATAAGAGAAAGCACTGTTAAATTTGAATTAATTCCATCCTGGTCTTATTTATTTCAAGTAAATTTTCGAAAGTTTCTAAAAAGCTTGCATACTGCACGCAAAGTGTTATGCCGGATTTACAAGAGTGACAAATTGCCATTATTTCTTCCATTTTATTGAAATTACTGACAAAATCGTGTAAATGGTTTGAAAATTTGTCATTGTTTTCGTCATTAAAAAAATGTCAGGGAAGACTGACATTAAATATTGCCATTATAATGGAGTCATGTAAATCCACAATGATGCCATTTTGAATATTATGGCACACCGCGAGGAAGAATGAACTTGTTCATTCTTTAATGGCAGATTGCCATTATCAATCAAATAGTCATTATTTTAGCCCGTGGAAATGCTTATCATTATTGATTTGATTTTACCATTATTTTGCCAGTTTAATGGCATGAATTAATGGTAATTTATCACTCGTCTAAATCCGGCATTATTGTTTTTAAAAAGTGGTAAAAACTTGAAAAATAGGCCCATATTCTCCTCACCTAAATGTCAATAAACTAATACATAGATCTATATTGCTTCTGGATTTTTACAAAATTTCTTGACGCACTGAAATTTCTTACATGTTTTAAGAAAATCATTTGTGAAAAATATCTGCAATTACTCATCGAATAAAAAACTAACATTTTTTCTAAATGATACTGAATTAGTTTTGGAAGAGAAGCATTAATGAGGTAACATTTTTCTTAGCCCCGGAAATAACAGTACCTGCCATACAATTGTTTTTAAGAATTTTAATTATGTCGAAAACGGCTTACCAATTTCGATACTTTTGCCCGTTGGTGGACGATTTTTTTTTTTAATTATGTTTTTTAAATATTTATAATTGTCATTTGTGATTTGTATGATATGTTTTTTTTTTGCGAAAATCGTATTTCTAAAAAAAACAGTTTTTTAATGTTTTTAAAAGTATTTTTTACTGCAAAATGTTCCCTTGTTTTTTTTTTATTAAAACGATATATTCATAATTTAATGTAAAAGTATTGAATACTAGCAGATACCAGTGCGATGCTACGGGCTTTCAATCCCAAAGGATCTTATGACATCATATACATATATCCACCTACTACAAAATTTCAGTAAGAACCGTTCAGTCGTTTAGGTGTGAAAGCGGAACAAATACACAAACTCTCCCTTTTGAAATGATAATGTGTGTAGGATAATCCAGTTTATCATCCAACTGCTTACCAAATTTCATTAAAATTTTGAGGCGTGAATTCGAAACAAACGCCTAAGCATATATTTTTTTCATATTCTTAGGCTTCTTCCATATGAACCGTTAATTTTTTGAGGATAAAACTGTCCCATGTGATAATCCAGTGGCTCATTCATCTGCATATCAAATTTCATCTTATATGTATGTTTGTTTGTACTTTTTGGCTTATTGTGAAGAAATGCTAAGTTGGTTATTTGTATAATGAGCAGAAAATATTATATGAGCTCTACGTATAATTATAACAAATCCATCCCTCGGGAACCATACATTTTACCGGGACAAAACGTATCATGTGTGCTATCTCAGACTATAATCTTCGTCAAATCCAAATTTCATCCAGATCCGTTCAGCAGTTCTGGCGTTATTAAGCAACAAACATCCATTCATTCAAACTTTCACATTTATAATATTAATTAATAAAGCAATCATCGCATTGACTCTCTGACGTCAACACAAAACTAATAATGACTCTGCCACTACAGCGTCAAAGTTTACAGAGTTAATGCTTTAAACGTTGACGATCACACGAATGCACAAGTCGGCCAATGATGTCCCAAAATGCGATGACGTGCATTGTGTGTCAATATAATTTTTATTCGTCACTGCCAATGCGTTGACACTCAAAACTTTGACGATCACACGAGTTGACTAAATTAAACGCCTTGACCCTATGTGACAGAAGAAAGTTCCGCCATTTTTCACGTTTTGTTTGAGCAGACATCAGTTTGATTTTGCAAAAAAAATCTCTTTCAAAGTTAATTTTGAATATTACAAAAAAAAAAAATTTGGAAATTGCTGTTTTAGCCCCTTATAAATATAATGATGATGAGGACGAAGACAACATTAGCAGCGCAAGGCTGCAAGGAAATCGTCGTTCCGTTTGGACAAAAAGTTGGTTGATGCTGCGTGAAAAAGAAGAATTCGATGTGAAATTACTCCGCGAATTGCGAAACGAGGAGCCAAACTTTTATCGGAACTTCCTTCGCATGTCAGCCAAACAGTTCGATTTTTATTGGCCCTAGTGAAGCCTCAGATACAAAAAAAACGCAAATATACGAACTAGCGTACTCGAGCTGATAAATACCTACTTATAAAGCAAAACCGATTGTGTCAATTAAAATATCAAAGCTACGTTAAACGGGTATAATATTGTGCCGTGTCAATGTTGGGACACAGTCAATGCAATGATGAATAGTTCTAACAACTCTCTCCGTCCCAATTACGTTGACACAGTCATTACACAAATTCGAGTCAACGTAGGTGGCAAGGTTCTCATTTGATTTTATTGTCATTTTTCGTTGACTACCACACGAATTGACACAATTAGGACATATTTTGACGTCATTTTTACGTCAGAGAGTCAACGGAATGACCGATTACGTTGATCGTCTAATTGAAGCTTAACATTAGTAGGATTATGTTTTAAACTAAATTAGTAATTGAATATAAAAAGTATCTGAAAGAGCGACACATTTTAAAACAAAGACATTTGTTGGAAAAAACTTTTGAAAATTGCATGATTTATTTACACATCAAACCAAACCTGTTTTCCTTCCTTTTTTCAATGTTTCAAAACTGAATTTCTTTTCAAAATGGCTTTTAACGGCCTTTAGTCCACAAAATTTGCGTTTCTTCCCGGCAATCTCACTTGAACTCAGCAGTTGGTTAGTGAGCGCCTTACCAATACGCAATTTTTGTTAAGTTCATTTCAACTTATATGCATTTTCCAAGTGAGTTTGCCGGGACGAAACGCAAATTTTGTGGACTAAAGCCCGTTAAAAGCATTTTTGAATCAATAATTAAACAAGTCCAATTAAATATAATGCTAAGTCTTCTACTTGGCTGAGTAATTTCAGTAGTATATAGAATTGTATTATAAAAAAACACCGAATTTCTTTTCGTTACCGGATATATACTTTTCTCTTTCCAGTCCTGAAGTGAAACCAACAATTTGAATTCCATGACGACTTTGAAATTGCAAATCTGAAGTGTTTTCTCTTTAACCAGAAAAGATAGCGGGGAGTTTCTAACTGATTACGTCACCGAAAATTGTCCCTAATTGGCCAAAAAAAATGTAAGGGTCTGAAAAAAAGATGTCGTTAAAGCAAAATAAGCCCTGGAAGGATAAGCGCTTTTGAAAAGATTATAAAGAAATATTTTGAAAACAAAGCAGATTTATTTTTATGAAAAGAGATTATTTTTTTTGTTAAACTCTTTTCTATGGAAAAACAAGAAAATACATAGTTGATATTAATTTTGTTTTTGACCAAATTGAATATTAGAAATATAGCTGGAATTTTTCAAAGGCGCAGTAGATTCCAGCCACGTCTTTTACAGATACTAACTCAGGCGATTTCGTCGCCCTCTATCTTCAGTACTAATGAGGTCAAAAACTTCAAATTCGGAAAGTTTGCTAAGCTGGTCAAGAACAGGCGCCTCAATAAATTTTGACTTTTTAGAATAAGTGGTTCCTTATTCCTTAACTCGCTTAATGTGCCAGGATCTCCGACGCATATTTTACAGCTGATGGTGGTTCGATCTTAATCATGTTGCGGTGTTTCTGTACTGATTTTGATTCCATTCAAATAAATAACATTGAAATTTCAACTTTTTTTATTTTATTATAGCTTGATAATTTTGTATTGGTGCGAGAGGAAGTTGGCTGGGTCCGCTAGTATACATACATATATAAAAAGGAAAAAAAAAATACAAAAAATATTTATAAAGCCATTTAAAATTTGAATTAAAAAAATGTCATTATATCAAAATACTTAATTATGCGACTAGGTATATATATATACATATATTCAGTGGCGGATTAAGCCTGCGCGGGGCCTGTAGCAAAGTCTATCAAGGGGCCCTTTGACTATTTTAGGTTAGGTACTTATTGAGTTTATATAATAAAACAAAACTGTTACAATCAAACTTTTCTTGATTTAATTTGATTTAATTTATAAATAATGCTGTTGATATCGACTTCTTGGAGTAAATCATGTTCAATATTCACTAAAGTGAGGTGGTTAAAACCTTTCTGTAACACTATCATCGGCAAGTACGAGTGTGGCTTCAGGCTAGGCATATCAACGATAGACCAAATCTTCACAAATCCTAGAATAGACCAACGATTTTCAAGTCGAGACGCACCATTTTTTCATCGACATCAAAGCCGCATATGATAGCATAAGTCACCAAGAGCTTCTATTGGCCATGTCCGAACTCGGGATCCCGAAAAAACTGATCCAGCTATGCCGCATGACGTTACAGAATACGCGGTGCAACGTGCAAATGGGAAACACCTCACACGAGCTTTTCCAGACCTGTGCAGGGTCTCCATTGATCGGGAGCCGGATTAGTAAGTAAGTAAGTAGAGGTGATTAAGACGTTGTTGGCTAATCGTATTCCTCAATTAATTTTTAACATGTTTTAATGTTGAGAAAGATCGTTCACCACTGCAGTTGTTGATCATGAGAGACAAATAAATGAGCAAAGCAATCCAACGTTCAAGAAACAATATTGTAAATAATTTATTAACAGCTGGTACAGCTGCATTTCCAGAGCCTCATGATTCCAGCTGTCAATAATATTAGCCACATCAGAATTGAGCATTGCAGCGAAGTGCGCTAATTCGTAGCCCAGACTTTCCCCCAAATTATTTGCGTAAGCACTTACCAAGGTTGCAGATTTTTTCAAAATTTCTTCTAGTGGAAGTAAAAGTTCTCGGGATATTCCGAGAATGCCAGCAATTTTATGATAACTGTTCATACGTTTACCTAAAGCAGTGAGCACGTTATCAATGGTGGGAATAAACATCTGCATATCATACCGTTGTCCGCTATATTATGTAAGAAAACAATACTCAACAATATTATGAAAGCACTTTTCTTAAAAATGGTTCATATCGAAAGTACTATTATTATCATCCAAACGTAAATAACGATCATTCCTTATAGATTGTAGAGTTGGCAGTTGGGTCATTCCGGGGACTATGTCCTCGCTCGGATACATCATACATGTCCAATCGTTCGACAAACTGAATTTAAACATGTCCAGAGTTCCGACTACGTAGAGACAAAACAAGAACGAGAAACAAAAACAGAGCGAACGTGTATCTGTTTAGCTACAAATTCAAATACTATTACACACAAGCATATGTTGGGAAATTCCCAGTAGGAACTTTCGACATTTGGTGAATTTATCAATGGATTCAGCGACAATTTTCATCGATGAGCAGTATGTAATGATTTCATAAGAAAAAGGTTGCACATTGTTTCATCAGTTAACTAAATCCAAATGAATTGAATGCTTACAATTCACTACAATTTCAGTTACAAATTCATAAACGATGATTCAACTGATGAATAGTAATGCATAAGTTCATGAGTTCGTAAATGATATTTGGTTCTCCGCGGTGGTTGTCCTGTTTTCTTCCCGAGAAAAATCTTTAAAAAATATAAAAAGGTTTTCGCTGCCATGAGAAGAGCGACGAACATTGCGTTGTTTCTACCTGCCTCGAGAAATGCGCTCCGTCCTCAGTCTGCCAGTCTTCGCTGGTCATGACATAAGTTCGTGTTTTTTTTAGAGAAAGTGAAAAAACATATAAACCAGAATTTCCAGTTTTGTTTGCGATCAATAGAAGTTTATGTTTTTGTTCAGAAATTGTATTGAGCCTGCTGAAAGGTTACAATTATTAACCGTAAGATATTTGGCGACTGGTGGGTATTTCTTCGACTTTATTAAAAAAAAAAATTTAAAAATGCCAATATTTTTTTTGAGCATATATACCCAATAAACAACTAGGTACCATACGGGCTTTCCCTAGTGATTTCATAATTGAACATTCATGGCATTTTTCATCATATATAATTCATATGCGAATTAACGAGTTACATTAACAGAGTGAATTAATGGATGAGAATTCATGTTATTTTTCACTTACTATATAATATAAGCAACTCTAAATTATCTAGTGATTTCACAGCTTAACGTTCATGCTATTTTCATCACATATAAGTCCCCTTTCACACAGGGAAACCAGTGGCCGGAGATTTTTTTTGACGTTTTCCTTTAATTGCCTTGTAGCTTTCACACGAAGAAACTGGCACCAAGAAACCGAGAAGGAAACTGGGAAGATTTTGTTGGGCTAATTGGAATGCAAAGCAAAACGTCAAAAAAAATCTCTTCAAATTGTTGACCGGGGAGATTTTTTTCATTCCCCCTACTTCGTGCCTTTCTCGCCTACAAGCTCCCAGTTGCCAGCAACTCAGTTTCCTTGTGTGAAAGGGGACTAATTTGCTTACAAATAAACTAGTTAACCCTACTTCGTGATTTCACTAGTAAATATTCAACTCGAAAATCAATTGGTGAACACCTATGACAGCCCCATGATAAATTCACCGATGTTTTTATACGAAATTCATGGAGTGTAGCTTCCACTCATTAATGAAAAAGTTGATGATTAATGCATGAATTTTTTTAAATTTTGTACTGGGTCCCAGCCAAAGTCAAAACGAACACACAAGAATGAGAACGAGTTGGATTGAAATTGGAGAGGCAGCATCTATAGAGTATAGCAGTTAGCATATATATACAGGAACGTAATATACGTTAATCGGCCCTATCTCACATCATGCAAATAGTTCCTTGTTTAGGTCCATATCTTCTCCAAGCACATTTCCTCGAACATGTTTGCTTCCTATCCTACTCCTAATAAGAAAGAATGGAAATACAACGAAAAAAAACATGAAACTAACGGGTGATTTTTTTGCTACTCGGTTTTTGACGATTATATTTTTGACAGATCACACATGACAAATTCTACGAACATTTGACATTTCGATTCAGTATTGTTTGCCATTTCACCATGAATAGACTTGCCCCTGAACAACGTTTGCAAATTATTGAAATTTATTATCAAAATTCGTGCTCTGTGAAAAATGTGTTTCGCAAGCTACGTCCGTTTCAGCGACGAGGCTCATTTTTGGCTAAATGGATACGTGAATAAGCAGAATTGCCGTATTTGGAGTGAAGAGCAGCCAGAGGCAATTCAGCAGCTACCAATTCATTCCGAAAAATGCACTGTTTGGTGCGGTTTATGGGCAGGCGGCATCATTGGGCAGTACTTCTTCAAGGACGATGAAGGCCGCAGGGTTACGGTCAATGGAGAAAGGTACCGTTCGATGATAACAGATTTTTTTTTGCCGAAAATGCAAGAATTGAACTCGGTCCAACAGGACGGTGCCACATGCCACACTGCACGCGAAACCATGCATCAATTGAGAGGCGAGTTTGGTGAGCAGTTGATCTCACGTTTTGACGCAGTCAATTGGCCACCAAGATCATGTGATTTGACCCCGTTAGACTATTTTTTGTGGGGCTATGTTAAGTCTATTGTCTATGGGGACAAGCCGAACACGATTGCTGCCTTAGAAGCCAACATTGAACGCGTCATTGGTGAGATTCCGGCCGAAATGTGTGAAAAAGTTTGCCAAAAGTGGACCTTCAGATTGGACCACCTGAAGCGTAGCCGCGGGCAACATTTAAGTGAAATTATTTTTAAAAAGTAAATGGCAGAAATTGATTTATCGATCCAAATAAAAATTTCATTCACTTTTTACAAGTTTCTGTGTTTTTTTGAATTCTCAAAAACCAAGCTCTTAAAAAATCATCGTTTATAATGGGAACTATGAGCACAAATAAGCCATAATAAAGATTGGAAACCTTCGTACGTTTCACAACCCAAAACCCATTTGTTTACATTGTTGTATTTGTAGCTTTGAGACTCTATCCATGAATAGATGGGAAATCGAAAAGCAAAACAAAAACAAATTACTAGGGCTGTGTTGTCTATGTGTCTATAGGAAGAGGAACAGAAAAGATTCTTGTGTGCGTTTTTATCAATGTGTCTATTGGAAGAGGAACAGAAAAGTTACTTGTGTGCGTGTTTCAGCTTGTAGGCAAATGTCAAATGAAAGCAGAGGTTTCTTGTCTTTACGTTATTAGTTTATGACTATGAGTATGATAATGAGATCGGGCCAATTTTCAATCATTCGAACATGAAGGAACTACAACAAATGTTATAGATAATGTGCTTAAAGAAGATATAGAACTAAAAGAGGAACTATTTGCATGATGTGAACTCGGACCGATTAACATTTCTTCGCAGTTCCACGTCCACACTTATTGCCAGGTATGGAGTATAGTTCATTTGTTGTAGTTCCTTCTGCCTTAATGTTCGGCTGAATGTAAATTGGTCCGATCTGTTTATCATGCTCATAGTTACCTTAATATTTTCGTGGACATGGTGCCAGGAACTAGTTCCGACCGAAAAAATAACCGTTCCATGTTCGATCCGCCTTTGGAACTGTTTTGGAGAACTCTAAGGTAGGCTACACACTGTCATTTTTTTACATCATTTCTACTGGAATGATGAAAAAAATAGTGTGTAGATGTAAATGATAAATGATGAACAAAATGATGAGTGAAATGATGAAGATCAAAATTTTTCGTGGGTATGGCTGAAATGATGGAATGAAATGATGGTATTTAGGAAATAAATGGGCATGTCTAAATGATAATGTGTAGCATTAAATGAAACGTTCAGAAATTTGGAATGTCATTTAAGAAATGATAGTGTGTACCCTAGTTAATGCTTGCTAGTCACTATAACCCTTTTCAAATCGGTCGGGTTAATACGACTAGCAGGAAGAAGATAATAGGGAATTACCCGTTTTGCTTAGCAGTATTACCAACTTGCGTGTAGTGCGGTGCGAAACATGATTTTTGGTATGACCAGCAGATGAAAAATAAGATGATAGTTGATCATTTTGATGCAGAGTTGTGATTAAATCTTATATATAAATAATACTTTTTTATCGTCAGAAAACGTTGGTGCGGCCCGCAGCATTTGCTACTCTTGCTTCGTGGCTAATTAATTATTGCCCACTATGTTTCAGAGAAATACATAAAAGTAGAGCCTTAATTTAGAAAAAAGTATAATTTTATTTTATAAAAAAAGTGCACAGATTACAGTCGAATAAGATACTCGTAGATTGAAACATTAAAATTTAAAAAAATAAAAAAACGATGATTGAAAAGACTGTGGTAGTCGTCTATATTTATGCGATGCAAACCAACTAAAGCACACTAAATAGAAGTGTAGCAGAGTTGACAAATGCTTGGATTAAAGAAAGTTTGCAATAGATTCCGATCTTAGCGGTTGCCTCTAAAATTAACGCCGGTGAATCGCCTGGATTTCCTATTCCAAGACTTACTAATTGTTTAGCACTATTAAGTCCCAAAACGACTTCAGCATCACCTTCTACCAAAATAGTAGCTGCATCAGTTAGGTTGGTGTTTGACTGATTGCCAGATTTATGTCCTGCTTCTCCCAAAGCTAAATATACTGTTGTAACTATACCATGGATTTTTTTTTGAGCATCATCGACTAACTTCATGTATGTAATTTTCATGGCAAATGGGTCATTTTCTGCAAGTGTTGTAAGGTTATTGGCTGCATGTATGGCCTTATTTACAAACTTGGCATAACTACTAATTTCACATTTAACGACGTCGCCAAATTGTTGGACAATGCCAGCATTAGCACCACGTTGCAAAGACTTGTTCGCTTCTTCATTTATAGCCTCGATGGCATCTGAAGCAACGGTATCATCTTGGTCGGATTCACAATTGGAATTTTCAACTTTTTCTGGCATAGGATTGTTTTTAGCATCCCTAAGTGCTTGTTGTGCATTTTGGACAGATAATTGAATGTTACGGCGGTCGTGTGTATATCCAGCATTGATAGCTGATTGTCCAGCTTCGAGTAAAACTAGAGATGCATTGCCTCCAGCTACAAGTCCCTCAAGAAGTAAGTTTTGAGCAACATTCAACATAGATAGAAGAGAAAATCCACCAATTTGAGAAATGTTACATGCTGCGGCAATTCCACGTCTAGCTACTTCATTTGAAAGGGCCAAAGCTTCTCCAAATGCCAATACTGTGGGACCTGACGTCTTTACGAGCATAGTTTGGGTATCCACAAAACCTTGCTGTAATATGTTTTTAGCATCTTCAGGATTCTGTGGTAAAAATTGTTTGGCCGATGAAATTGCATTAGTTATTATATCTTTCGAATCAAAAACAATATTTGTGTAATTTATGTATTCCTTGTATAGGACAAGTGATGCATTAGGGAAAACATTGGCGTCTAAGTTTTCCTTGGTATAATTTTTAATTATTTCGATGGTAGCATTTCTTAAGTTATTACTTGATTCTTGGGCAAACACAACCGATACCACAATAGCAGCCAACACAAAATATCCCGACAGCTTCATAGTTAAAAGGAATTTAAAGATACTTTAAGACAAAAAACAGTATACTGACGAATAAATGAGCAAAATTTATCATCTTATATAGCATAACAAAGTCCAAAAGAAATACTACACCTGTGTACATAATTTGTTTGGTTCTTTTTATAATATTGGAAAAATTTTAAAATGAAAATAAACATCCGTGTTCTTTAAGTATAGAGCGGCGTTAAAATGGTTACATAATCTGAATAATACGAGTATATGACTGCAATACACGGAAATAAAAAAATATCTGATCATGAATTTTGTATCTACGATACCAAAAACGAGTGTTTTTGACTTCTCAAATATTAGAACAAACAATATTTGATTTGTTTGACACGAGTTTTTAAATGTTATTATTTCGTTATTAGTTTTTTATGCTTTAGCGATTGCTTTCCGAGGTTCTTGGAAGAATATATTTTCGGATTATGCCGTGTAATAAAATTGTGTTGATTCAAAATAGCTTTTAACGGCCTTTAGTCAAACAAAAATTGGCGTTTCGTCCCGGCGATCTCACATGGACTCATCAGTTGACTAGTGGGGACCTTTGTCAATACGCAATTTTTGCCAAGTTCAGTTCATCTTACATAGATTTCGTGAAGAACATCTAGTTTAGTTTAGTTTAGTTTATTTTAGATTACCTATTTCATCAATCAGATTACAATCTTTATAGACTAGATAATTAATAACATAATCGTTATAATTAAATAAATTAAATAGATATTACAATGATTGATATTTTTTATTTACAATTATTCATCCAATTAATAAATACAAATTTATGAAGCTTATTAGGAAGTGATGGTTTGAATATTATTTAACAAATATTTTTTAAAAGTATCTCTCGAAACATCAAGATTAAAATCAGTTCTATTGCAAATTAAGTTAACCTCTTTTGTGCAACGCGTGATGGGTTCATTATGGCCATAATTTGTACGATGAAACTGCTCATAAAATTGAAACCGGTAGCGTGTAGTTCTAGAGGGTGCGTTAACACAATTAACTAGTGTTAATAAAGGAGGACAATTGATATGAAATGTTACTTATTTCTCTTATAAACATAACTGAAAAATAGGCCCGACAATCAGTAAGGGAAAGCATACCAAATAATAAACATCTGCTATGAAAAGAAGGCCGTGCAATCCTCCAATTAAACCTATAAAAAGCATATCTTGTAAAATTCTTCTGAACTTTTTCAATTCTGTTAATTGAATTATTATAATAAGGGTTCCAAACAATGCTACAGTATTCAAGAACTGACCTTACCAGAGAATTATAAATAGATTTTACAGTATATAAATCTGAGAACACTTTGGTGTTTCTTTTTAGAAAACCAAGCATTTGATTTGCTTTGTTTATAATAAAATCATAATGTGGTAAAAAATAAAGGTTTGTGTCTAGTATAACTCCTAAATCTTTCTTCCTAGTAACGCGTTCTAAATTTGTCTGATTGATATTATAATCAAACACTATGGGATTAGAATTTCGAAAGCATGACAAAACTTGACATTTCAAAACATTTAACAAAAGGTGATTTTTCTTGCACCAGTTATCGAGCTTCGACAGGTCTTCCAAAAGAAGAAAACAGTCCGTTTTACTAGTAATCTTACGGTAAAGTTTGAGGTCATCCGCAAACAAAAGGCAGTTTGAATTTTGAAAAACATCCGGTATATCATTTACAAATAACAAGAACAATAACGGACCCAAATGGCTTCCTTGCGGAACACCTGATGGGACCGAGACAAGTTTTGAGAGCGAACTATCAACTTTTACTATTTGAACTCTACCAGTTAAATATGATTCAAGCCATTTTAATAAGGAAGAGTGAATGCCAAGACAAGATAATTTATTTAATAAGATTTGGTGGTTGACTCTGTCAAATGCCTTTGCAAAATCTGTAAAAATAATATCTATTTGAAAACCATTTTCCATATTTGTTATGATATAGTTGCTTATTAATGATAAGTTTGTTGCCGTTGATTTCCCTGCTACAAACCCATGTTGAGAAACTGAAATATGTTTCTGAAAGAAATCAGTTAGCCTTTTGCATACTAGCTTTTCAAATACTTTCGGAATACAAGAAATTTTGCAAATGGGTCTATAATTAGTTATATCCTGTTTTGAGCCAGATTTAAAAATTGGTGATAGATAAGAAACCTTCCAGCAATCCAAGAATTGCCCATTGGCTAATGAAAGATTAAAAATCGACGAAAGTGGTTGAGCTAATGCAATACAACATTTCCTTAACACAATAGCATAAATCCCATCGGGCCCTTCACTTTTATTAACATCCAATTTAGATAAGACTTCTTCAATTTCAAATGAACTAAAAACTAAAGAGTCGATATTGACTACTCTACTTATATAAGGTAGCTTCTGGATTGGAGGAGCATCTAAAGAGTAAACTGATTGAAAATAGTCAGCGAATAAATTACAAATTGTAGGTAAATCACTAGTAATTGTATCCTGATACTTCATACTACTAGGAAATCCACTTGATTTGCGCTTGGAGCTTATGAAATTCCAAAAACGCTTGGCATTTAATTTGATGTCATTTCGATAGAAAGCCGTTAAAAGCTATTTTGAATCAATAATTCAATAAGTCCAAATATTATAGTACTAAGTCTTCTACTTCGCTGATGTATTTCAGTAGTATATAGAATTTGTATTATTAAAAAAACCTTCTTATATAAATTGTGTTGAGTTAATTTTTGTACTCACCGCGATCGTTTCGTAAGAAATTACATTAAACGTGGTCATCGGAAGTCTGATTTTGAAATATGGTTGAACGGATTTGGGCTGACTACGTACTACGCACGTTGTAGCGGTACATAGATAGCTCTATCCCTCACCTAATCTGCGAAAAAGACAAAAGTCGAAACAATAAAAAAAAGAAATAGTGTAAGGCCTCTTTTACACGTCTGCGATTTTTAAGCGCTGATTCTCTATAATTGTTCCCCTTTTCGGTTACAAGACTACTCTCACACAAATGTGATTTTAAACAAAAGTTATATGTGTTCGAGTGAGAGGAATAATCAGCCCTATCATGAGTTCCATCGTAATCGGAAAGTCTTATGAATAACGAAAAAAGTTATAGCAGAATCCGGTTGTAATGGCAATTTGTATGACCATTTCCACAACGATGGATTCTGTGATAGCTTTTTTCGAGATTCGTAACAAGTTTCCGATTACGATGAAAATCGTGAATATCTCTGCTTTCCTTAATCCACTTAAACTTAGGGATGTTCGTTCAGACGGTTCACACTATAACTGTCAAACAGATTTCATGTGTTGCATTTGATATGCCTTTGCCCGCTTAATGATTTGTTTGTTTAACATGAAACAAGATTGTCAATCATATTTTATAATGTGAGGTACACAAAACGTTCGAAGCTATAAGGAAATGTTCGCCTGTCAAAATTAGCATATATCCACACAATGCAAATTACCCATAAGAACTCTAAATAAATGTTTGCAATTTTTTTTTTAATCCGTTAATGATAGCTTGGATCATGCGCCAGTTATAGATATCATTGAAATTCATCATTGACACACATATAAGTGAAACAGTAGATTTTTCTTGGCAAGTCGGTTACAGCTATCATTGAAACTTGGTTGCTATTGAAAATATCTTTCATAGTTAAGTGTAATTTTGAGGTTAGCTTTGATCATTGAAAGAAAAAGAGAAACACAAATCATTGGAACTATTGTGTTCAAGAACCTGATAAAATATTTTCTTGACAAAGAATTTATAACTATGAATATCATTTGAGCTTTATTTTGGTACCAAAACCAAAACTAAAACCAGAACCAAAACGACGTCTATTTCATTTGTTTAAGCGCCTCAGAATTGATAGAAAAAGTTTTCAATGATATGTTTCAATTACAGATTTTACACGCCACACCGAACTACCATGTCAACGAAGTAGTTCGCTTTTGCATTGGCATTCACACGCACATACGCCATCGATTAATTTTCTGTCAAAACCAACTGGCAAATAGTGTAGTTGGCAAATTAGTGAAGTGAAAATATCTGTACGCCACATTTTTTTCGAGAAGAATTTTAACTTACCTTGCTTTTTAAGATTTTTATATAGCATTTTGAGCGCGCGGATTTGTACAGATTCTTACACACAACACAATGCATACCTAGTTGTTTTGAAGTTTCTTAAATGTTGTTTTGTCAATGAAATATTTATTTTGTGGCAGCGTACCTACCTACCTACAGGCAAAATAAATTAATATTATTAAAAATTTTAAAATATTGATAACTGATTAGGTAGGTGGTATATTTTTGTTTATAGCTGCCAAGCAAAATACACAATGTCACAAAAAGACATTCAATCCGAAATCATTCGTTACGAGGTAAGAAAGTGTAGCAGTACGAACCAGTTACAGCGATGGCAACACTTTAATTTGGAAACCAGCAAGTCACATCATATAAACTTTATATACAGCGCAAGCAAATCGTATCATGCAATGTATATGCATAAACATATGCTTAGCTGTTTAAACCACCGCATCGGCATCAACCGTAAGCAGATCACACCACCAAATGTATATACCTATCACCAAGTATATAAACAAACATCAAGGCATCAACAGTTTCTGCTCTTACTGAATTCATTCTTTTGTAAACCTTCAACGAGCGAAGTTAATCTCGAGCTCCATTTATTTGCCAATTTTTTTAAATTTAATTTAATAAATAAAATATTATCTATTTCATTTAATTTTCAAATTTCTTTTCTTGGGCTTGCTATAGCTAAATTGGTGACCCCGACGTGATTGGATTCTTTTAGTTCTCAATCGTTTTAATCAAGAAGCAAACATTATGCCAGGTGGTGTAAACGGAGATGACGGGGGAAATGGTGATGATGACGGCTCGAAAGCAACAAGCTATGCTCCTTCAACAGTCGACTCTTACGTGTTTAATGCTTCCCGCATAAAAACTCAAGAGTTTTTCACTTCTGATCCAGAGCTTTGGTTTTTTTTGTTGGAATCACAATTTGCAGTTAATCGCATTACATCTGACAGCACAATGTATCACACCGTCATTTCCCAACTTAACCAAATTGTGGCCGAAAAAATTAGAGCTTTCCTTCGCAACCCACCCGCATCTGGCAAATACACGGCTCTCAAGCTGAAACTAATCGAAGAGTTTACTCCCAGCCACCAAGGCAAAATTAAGAAGTTACTATCGCAAATGGAGCTAGGCGATAAAAAGCCGTCACGTTTACTCGAAGAGATGCGTAACTTAGCTGGTGAAACAGTGGACGACAAATTTCTTGCAACGCTTTGGCTGGGGTGTTTGCCCATGACGTTGCAGCAAATTTTATCACCTTGGAACGATGAACCACTAGACAAAATAGCAAAAATGGCGGACGGCATTGTGGAGACAACCAATGTGGTATCAGTGGCCGCCACTAGTACATCACATAACCACAAATCACGACCTGCCACTGATTCTGCGATCGACAAGCTATGTGACCAAATGAATGACATCTCTAAGCGGCTACAGATAATTGAACAACGAAGTCGACGTGACAGCACCCCAGCACGGGTAAGAAATCGACAGCAAAATAAAAACACGAGTGAAGTTTGCTGGTATCATAAAAGGTGGTCCGATCAAGCAACTAAATGCAGACCACCATGTTCATTCAAGGCAGGAAACTAAGTAGCCAAGCTCATTCTCAGGCGACTGAGTTTGGCGCCACTTCCGCTCGCCTTTTCTTATACGATGAAACAACATGCCGCAATTTCCTCATTGACACAGGTGCCGACGTTTCCATCATCCCACCGATGAGATCTGCACGCTGGTATGTCAAAAATCAGTCGAGTCAAGTAAAACTTTATGCTGCCAACGGAACGCTGATCAATTCCTACGGGCAAGAACGACTTGTCTTATCGCTAGGTCTTCGACGAAAGTTCCCTTGGCATTTCACCGTAGCAGATGTTAGCGTTTCTATAATTGGCGCAGACTTCCTCAATTTTTACAACTTATCAGTTGACTTGCGCCGCCGAAAACTCGTCGACAATTCTACGGATGTATGTCGAGACGGTATTATCGATCGCTCTGACGCACCCCAGGTAACAATAATAGATCAAAATAATCCATTTTCATATATTTTAAAGGATTTTAAAGACATTTTGGACGACCAGCCAATTAGAAGATCAGATATAAAAACCGAAGTGACACACTGCATTCTAACCAAAGGCCCTCCAGTTACGGCTCGACCAAGACGCCTCCCGCCTGATAAATTGGCTGCGGCAAAGCTAGAAATTCAAGAGCTTATGTCACTCGGAATCTGTAGGCCATCCAAAAGCAACTGGGCTTCACCACTACACATGGTGCCCAAAAAAGATTCTACTTGGCGGCTTTGCGGTGATTATAGGCGCCTTAATGCCGCAACTGTACCAGATAAATACCCGGTGCCTAATATTCAGGACTTTGCCCACATAGTGCACGGCCGGAGTGTATTCAGCACAATTGATTTGAAAAAGGCATATCACCAAGTCCCTGTTGAGCCGAGCGATATACCTAAAACAGCGATTATAACCCCCTTTGGGTTATACGAGTTCATGTTTATGACATACGGACTTCGCAATGCAGCTCAAACCTTTCAAAGGCTAATCGACGAGGTACTTCGGGGTTTGGACTTCGCTGTGGCATACATCGACGACATCCTGGTGGCTTCTGAGAATTTCTCAGAGCACGAACATCACCTGCGAACCATATTCAAGCGAATTCAAGACAATGGTTTGATCATCAATCTGTCCAAGTGTGTGTTTGGAAAATCCGAGGTCCAGTTCCTTGGTCATTTGGTACTCCCTGAAGGTATAACACCCTTACCAAGCAAAGTAGCTGCAATACAGGAATACAAGAAGCCAGAAGTTGCCAAAGATTTACGAAGATTTCTTGCTATGATCAACTTCTATAGACGATTCATCCCAAATGCAATTGCTATTCAGGACCGCCTACAAGTCTTAATTAAAGGCAACGTTAAGAACGATAACCGTAAAATAACGTGGACAACTGATGCAGAATCTGCTTTTCAAGAATACAAATCAGCACTCTGTAATGCAACAATGTTGGCTCATCCAGCGAGAGATGCTGAAATTTCAATAGCTGTAGATGCATCAGACTTCGCCATTGGTGCCGTATTGCAACAAACGACAAATGCAGTTACCAAGCCTTTATCTTTTTTCTCAAGGAAGCTGTCGGCATCACAGAAAAAATATTCGACGTACGATCGTGAATTGTTGGCTATTTACGAAGCTATCAAATATTTTCGCCAGCTGATAGAAGGACGAGACTTTGCGATATACACCGACCATAAGCCATTGGTTTATGCGTTCTCGCAGAAAGCAGATAAGGCTTCACCCAGAAATGCACGCCGATTAGATTTCATTAGCCAGTTTTCAACCGACATACGTCATATCGCTGGTAATGAAAACATAGTCCCTGATATGTTGTCCAGGATCGCTATAGTGCAAGCTGAAAACGAAATAGACTTCGGTCAACTAGAAGCTGACCAAAAGATTGATGTAGAGCTGCAAGCTCTGTTAAAGGACAATAAGACTTCACTTGTTTTAAAAGTCATCAAAAATGCAGAATCACCAAACAATATTATTTGTGATGTGTCGGGTATGTATGTCAGACCTTTCATTACTAAACTTTTTCGAAACACCGTTTTAGAGAAAATCCATGGTTTAGCACATTTGGGTACTCGAGCGACTACAAAATTGGTCCAACAACGATTTGTTTGGCCGAAAATGCGAGAAGACTGCAGAAAATTCGTCAAACAATGCATCGCATGCCAGAGAGCGAAAATTCAACGACACAATCGATCTCCATTACAACCGTACGATGAGCCGACTGAGCGTTTTGACCACCTACATATCGATCTGGTAGGTCCTTTACCACCTTCGAAGGGCTGCACCTATCTGCTCACTATTATTGACAGAGCAACTCGTTGGCCGGAGGCATTTCCGATCAGTGATATTACGGCAGAAAGCGTAGCAAAGGCGTTTGTAGCAGGCTGGATAGCACGTTTTGGCGTTCCATCCCGCGTCACTTCAGACAGAGGGCGGCAGTTTGAATCAGCTTTGTTCCAGCAACTAAACAAAATCCTAGGCGTTCACCATTTGCGAACTACCGCTTACCACCCTCAGGCGAATGGAATGATAGAGCGTTGGCATCGTTCTTTAAAAGCTGCCTTTAGGGCGAAGATGACATCCAACTGGTCGGACGAGCTACCTCTTATACTGCTTGGCCTTCGAGTGGCCTGCAAAGAAGACTTCAATGCAACTCCGGCCGAGATGCTGTATGGTAAGACACTTAAAATACCGGGGCAATTCTTTATTTCGCGACAGGAAAATATTTGCGACAGTGATTTCGTCCGCCAACTTTCCAATTCTCTTAAGAAGTTGCAGCTTGGAGATAATGTTCATCACGAATCATCGAAAACATTTTTCGTTCAACCCGATTTGGCCACTTGTACCCATGTTTTCGTCCGGGTAGATGCTGTGCGCAAACCTTTGCAGCCACCCTACAATGGACCATTTAAGGTCGAGCGTCGTTATCAAAAATACTTCAAGATTAACATCAATGGTGACGTGCAAAAGGTTTCAATAGATCGACTGAAAGCTGCCTTCATCACAGTCGAAGAAACTACAACTACGACTAATGACTTTCAAGCACCTCAAACTCCAAAACCATATAGAACTAGGGCTGGCAGGCTTGTAAAGCTGCGAATTTAAAGGCCTCTCAGTCTAGCGGGGGAGTAGTGTAGCAGTACGAACCAGTTACAGCGATGGCAACACTTTAATTTGGAAACCAGCAAGTCACATCATATAAACTTTATATACAGCGCAAGCAAATCGTATCATGCAATGTATATGCATAAACATATGCTTAGCTGTTTAAACCACCGCATCGGCATCAACCGTAAGCAGATCACACCACCAAATGTATATACCTATCACCAAGTATATAAACAAACTTAGCTGTTAACACAACGGGCATCAACAGTTTCTGCTCTTACTGAATTCATTCTTTTGTAAACCTTCAACGAGCGAAGTTAATCTCGAGCTCCATTTATTTGCCAATTTTTTTAAATTTAATTTAATAAATAAAATATTATCTATTTCATTTAATTTTCAAATTTCTTTTCTTGGGCTTGCTATAGCTAAATTGGTGACCCCGACGTGATTGGATTCTTTTAGTTCTCAATCGTTTTAATCAAGAAGCAAACATTATGCCAGGTGGTGTAAACGGAGATGACGGGGGAAATGGTGATGATGACGGCTCGAAAGCAACAAGCTATGCTCCTTCAACAGTCGACTCTTACGTGTTTAATGCTTCCCGCATAAAAACTCAAGAGTTTTTCACTTCTGATCCAGAGCTTTGGTTTTTTTTTGTTGGAATCACAATTTGCAGTTAATCGCATTACATCTGACAGCACAATGTATCACACCGTCATTTCCCAACTTAACCAAATTGTGGCCGAAAAAGTTAGAGCTTTCCTTCGCAACCCACCCGCATCTGGCAAATACACGGCTCTCAAGCTGAAACTAATCGAAGAGTTTACTCCCAGCCACCAAGGCAAAATTAAGAAGTTACTATCGCAAATGGAGCTAGGCGATAAAAAGCCGTCACGTTTACTCGAAGAGATGCGTAACTTAGCTGGTGAAACAGTGGACGACAAATTTCTTGCAACGCTTTGGCTGGGGTGTTTGCCCATGACGTTGCAGCAAATTTTATCACCTTGGAACGATGAACCACTAGACAAAATAGCAAAAATGGCGGACGGCATTGTGGAGACAACCAATGTGGTATCAGTGGCCGCCACTAGTACATCACATAACCACAAATCACGACCTGCCACTGATTCTGCGATCGACAAGCTATGTGACCAAATGAATGACATCTCTAAGCGGCTACAGATAATTGAACAACGAAGTCGACGTGACAGCACCCCAGCACGGGTAAGAAATCGACAGCAAAATAAAAACACGAGTGAAGTTTGCTGGTATCATAAAAGGTGGTCCGATCAAGCAACTAAATGCAGACCACCATGTTCATTCAAGGCGGGAAACTAAGTAGCCAAGCTCATTCTAAGGCGACTGAGTTTGGCGCCACTTCCGCTCGCCTTTTCTTATACGATGAAACAACATGCCGCAATTTCCTCATTGACACAGGTGCCGACGTTTCCATCATCCCACCGATGAGATCTGCACGCTGGTATGTCAAAAATCAGTCGAGTCAAGTAAAACTTTATGCTGCCAACGGAACGCTGATCAATTCCTACGGGCAAGAACGACTTGTCTTATCGCTAGGTCTTCGACGAAAGTTCCCTTGGCATTTCACCGTAGCAGATGTTAGCGTTTCTATAATTGGCGCAGACTTCCTCAATTTTTACAACTTATCAGTTGACTTGCGCCGCCGAAAACTCGTCGACAATTCTACGGATGTATGTCGAGACGGTATTATCGATCGCTCTGACGCACCCCAGGTAACAATAATAGATCAAAATAATCCATTTTCATATATTTTAAAGGATTTTAAAGACATTTTGGACGACCAGCCAATTAGAAGATCAGATATAAAAACCGAAGTGACACACTGCATTCTAACCAAAGGCCCTCCAGTTACGGCTCGACCAAGACGCCTCCCGCCTGATAAATTGGCTGCGGCAAAGCTAGAAATTCAAGAGCTTATGTCACTCGGAATCTGTAGGCCATCCAAAAGCAACTGGGCTTCACCACTACACATGGTGCCCAAAAAAGATTCTACTTGGCGGCTTTGCGGTGATTATAGGCGCCTTAATGCCGCAACTGTACCAGATAAATACCCGGTGCCTAATATTCAGGACTTTGCCCACATAGTGCACGGCCGGAGTGTATTCAGCACAATTGATTTGAAAAAGGCATATCACCAAGTCCCTGTTGAGCCGAGCGATATACCTAAAACAGCGATTATAACCCCCTTTGGGTTATACGAGTTCATGTTTATGACATACGGACTTCGCAATGCAGCTCAAACCTTTCAAAGGCTAATCGACGAGGTACTTCGGGGTTTGGACTTCGCTGTGGCATACATCGACGACATCCTGGTGGCTTCTGAGAATTTCTCAGAGCACGAACATCACCTGCGAACCATATTCAAGCGAATTCAAGACAATGGTTTGATCATCAATCTGTCCAAGTGTGTGTTTGGAAAATCCGAGGTCCAGTTCCTTGGTCATTTGGTACTCCCTGAAGGTATAACACCCTTACCAAGCAAAGTAGCTGCAATACAGGAATACAAGAAGCCAGAAGTTGCCAAAGATTTACGAAGATTTCTTGCTATGATCAACTTCTATAGACGATTCATCCCAAATGCAATTGCTATTCAGGACCGCCTACAAGTCTTAATTAAAGGCAACGTTAAGAACGATAACCGTAAAATAACGTGGACAACTGATGCAGAATCTGCTTTTCAAGAATACAAATCAGCACTCTGTAATGCAACAATGTTGGCTCATCCAGCGAGAGATGCTGAAATTTCAATAGCTGTAGATGCATCAGACTTCGCCATTGGTGCCGTATTGCAACAAACGACAAATGCAGTTACCAAGCCTTTATCTTTTTTCTCAAGGAAGCTGTCGGCATCACAGAAAAAATATTCGACGTACGATCGTGAATTGTTGGCTATTTACGAAGCTATCAAATATTTTCGCCAGCTGATAGAAGGACGAGACTTTGCGATATACACCGACCATAAGCCATTGGTTTATGCGTTCTCGCAGAAAGCAGATAAGGCTTCACCCAGAAATGCACGCCGATTAGATTTCATTAGCCAGTTTTCAACCGACATACGTCATATCGCTGGTAATGAAAACATAGTCCCTGATATGTTGTCCAGGATCGCTATAGTGCAAGCTGAAAACGAAATAGACTTCGGTCAACTAGAAGCTGACCAAAAGATTGATGTAGAGCTGCAAGCTCTGTTAAAGGACAATAAGACTTCACTTGTTTTAAAAGTCATCAAAAATGCAGAATCACCAAACAATATTATTTGTGATGTGTCGGGTATGTATGTCAGACCTTTCATTACTAAACTTTTTCGAAACACCGTTTTAGAGAAAATCCATGGTTTAGCACATTTGGGTACTCGAGCGACTACAAAATTGGTCCAACAACGATTTGTTTGGCCGAAAATGCGAGAAGACTGCAGAAAATTCGTCAAACAATGCATCGCATGCCAGAGAGCGAAAATTCAACGACACAATCGATCTCCATTACAACCGTACGATGAGCCGACTGAGCGTTTTGACCACCTACATATCGATCTGGTAGGTCCTTTACCACCTTCGAATGGCTGCACCTATCTGCTCACTATTATTGACAGAGCAACTCGTTGGCCGGAGGCATTTCCGATCAGTGATATTACGGCAGAAAGCGTAGCAAAGGCGTTTGTAGCAGGCTGGATAGCACGTTTTGGCGTTCCATCCCGCGTCACTTCAGACAGAGGGCGGCAGTTTGAATCAGCTTTGTTCCAGCAACTAAACAAAATCCTAGGCGTTCACCATTTGCGAACTACCGCTTACCACCCTCAGGCGAATGGAATGATAGAGCGTTGGCATCGTTCTTTAAAAGCTGCCTTTAGGGCGAAGATGACATCCAACTGGTCGGACGAGCTACCTCTTATACTGCTTGGCCTTCGAGTGGCCTGCAAAGAAGACTTCAATGCAACTCCGGCCGAGATGCTGTATGGTAAGACACTTAAAATACCGGGGCAATTCTTTATTTCGCGACAGGAAAATATTTGCGACAGTGATTTCGTCCGCCAACTTTCCAATTCTCTTAAGAAGTTGCAGCTTGGAGATAATGTTCATCACGAATCATCGAAAACATTTTTCGTTCAACCCGATTTGGCCACTTGTACCCATGTTTTCGTCCGGGTAGATGCTGTGCGCAAACCTTTGCAGCCACCCTACAATGGACCATTTAAGGTCGAGCGTCGTTATCAAAAATACTTCAAGATTAACATCAATGGTGACGTGCAAAAGGTTTCAATAGATCGACTGAAAGCTGCCTTCATCACAGTCGAAGAAACTACAACTACGACTAATGACTTTCAAGCACCTCAAACTCCAAAACCATATAGAACTAGGGCTGGCAGGCTTGTAAAGCTGCGAATTTAAAGGCCTCTCAGTCTAGCGGGGGAGTAGTGTAGCAGTACGAACCAGTTACAGCGATGGCAACACTTTAATTTGGAAACCAGCAAGTCACATCATATAAACTTTATATACAGCGCAAGCAAATCGTATCATGCAATGTATATGCATAAACATATGCTTAGCTGTTTAAACCACCGCATCGGCATCAACCGTAAGCAGATCACACCACCAAATGTATATACCTATCACCAAGTATATAAACAAACTTAGCTGTTAACACAACGGGCATCAACAGTTTCTGCTCTTACTGAATTCATTCTTTTGTAAACCTTCAACGAGCGAAGTTAATCTCGAGCTCCATTTATTTGCCAATTTTTTTAAATTTAATTTAATAAATAAAATATTATCTATTTCATTTAATTTTCAAATTTCTTTTCTTGGGCTTGCTATAGCTAAAAAAGTAATGGTTTTAATAGCGAATCCTACTTATTGAAACAAAGGCCATACAAAAATCACCAAATCCAAATAGGTACCTAGAATGAAATAAATAAAATCCAAACCATAAACAAACATACAAACTACCATTGTATACCTATACATGAGATGTATAAACGCAATGAAACTACCCCAACAATATTCAGTACCAAACTATAGTAAGTGAGTAGCATTGTAAGTGTGGCGGACGGACCTCCACATGCTAACACACCATCAATAAAAGTAAATAGTTTAATTTCGGAACGCATTCCAGTTTTGACAATTTGTTCGGAGAGAACGAAATGACTAGAGAGTCATGCAACGCGACTCTTCTGACTAGAGTAAAGCCCCGTAAGAAATCTTCTTACGGGTGAAAAAGGCTGGCATTCTTTTCTCGACTGCAGCCGCCATCACACATTGCCCAAATTGTAAAAAAATAATTAAGTTCTAGTTGAATTAAAATTAAGATCTTTATTTCTTTGTAAAATTGTACCCACATTAAACGATTAAACAAAAGGTACCTTTGTTCATTTTGTCTAACCGGCAACAACCGGCAGCGGTGGCACTGTTATTGAAGCATACATATTGTCTGCTAAATTTCGTGGATGACGCACTTGGGATCGAATCAATTCCCAGAGACACACCTCGACGTGACCATCTATTTGGGATATTTTGCATGTTCTTGGAACCAATAAGTAAAGAAAAGGTAGTATTGTTCGTTGGTTGGAATATAGACACCAAATAAGTACGTAATTCAAGAATGAAAGACTATGTATATGAATGAAAAAGCAGCAAAATTAATAAATTTGCTACAAACACAAATAAAACGAGAAACAAAATACCTTCAACTGCTATCGTATATACGAATGATCAACTTTGTTTTCCTCTTTGACTCATCCACTTAAAAGATAAAAAAAATAAAACATGTGAGGTCAAAAAAGAAATCACATTTGGTTTTCTCTCTTATACTCCTTAATGTTGTAGGAAACGAGATTAAACTACCTCAACTCTTCTTTTTCCCCCTTTCTTCCTCTGCCCTTGTCGACAAACTAAACTCTGCAAAGCAGAAAACAGCGACACAGACGACATCTGGATCATACAAGAAGAACCGAATTTTCATGTTCTATAGTAGTACTATAGGGGGCGTTCGGTAGCGCACAGCTTTCTGATACATTGCTGAAAAATATATTGTGCGTTTGTGAACGTATAAAACCCAATAGGTAACCATTTCTGTCAAAAGTCAAAACAGAAAAAAAAAACTATTTACTTATGATTACGCTTCGGCTCAAAGTGAATTAAACATACATTTGTTGGATAAAATATAAATTAAAAATGAATCAGGAAGTAAGAACCACAAATGTTTCAAGCGATTCAGAAGAAGAAGATGATGTATTAGGTACGTAATTAAAGTTCACAAACAACAATTGAAAAGACAGCTTATTTCGTAGTCAGCTTTGCACTGCGATACCTAAGTATACCAGAAATTTAGCTCTAGCTTGGCTTCGATTTGGAAATCATATGTTTTGCTCGTTGTTATGGTCGTCAGATGTTAATTGACAGATATTTAACACGTCTTATAGCAACAAGGAACGTATTGCACAGCAAAGTTGTGCGCTACCGAACGCCCCCATAGAGATGTATATACAATGACCGAACTGCTGTGTCGACACAGTTTCTTTTCACATGACCAAACAACCATGTCGACACTATAGATCGACGAAGTAATTCGCTGCGTGTGAAAGCGGTAAATGAAAGCAATAACTGGCACCTTAAAATTTTTTTTTCTGCCGAGACAACCGAGACTCAGTCAACTGAACTAAATACTATTTTATACGAATACGTTGTGAAGTATAGTTCCTACGAATGTATTCTAACCTTAATATGAGCATACTTTTTTCACAAAAAAATTCCTCCCAAATTCACGAATCTTTTTATAAGGAAGTGAATGCTTCGATGATTTTAAACAAATGACGTGCGTAAACTTCCGCAATGTAATTCTCTGTTTGAACCATACCGTGAGCTTAGATGTTTACAAATAAAAAAAAAACAATTTTTCTTTAAAATCATTATGATTTGAAAATCGATGAAACGAAAATGCGTCACGATAAAGAAGCAAACAAATAAATTTTAAGGATTAAGTCGGCGAAAGAATGAGATAAAATACATTACACAGTATTTTATATTTTCGGTCTCCTCTTTGTGCGCCTCTCTTCACTCGTCTCCACACTCGTCTAATAAACATTGTCCATAATGTATGCAACTTGTGTGGTGGGGTCGTGGGTATATCTATATCTATATTGTACTAAAGCATGCTCCAGGGTCCGTGCGTTCTAAGTGTACATGTATTATGATAGTATGTGTTTAATACATGTGTTTGCGCTAGGGCTTGCAACGAGACCAGACCAGGCTAGACTTTTGTTAGTCTCGTCTCGGTTTCGTCAAAATCGATCGAAAAATTTTAGTCTCGTCTCGGTCTCGGTCTTGGTCTCATCCTTAGTCTAAGTTTCGTTCGTGCTCTTTGGTAGTAAAAAGATGTAAGTACGGTATCTCAGCAGTTTGTTGGTAAGAAAAAAGGGTGACGTTTGGAAAAAAATATTATCCAAACTAAATATACGAGTAGTTTGTTGCCTAATCCATTTAAATCGGAGACCTTCCATGGGTTTAAGCCTAGTACTCAGTTCGAGCAACCGCAAATTTTATCTCTACATATTTTTTCTCAAGCAAAACTTTGAAGGTAACATACCATTCAAATGAGAACAGAAGCGTATCTAAGAAATATTTAGTAGGGGCAAATAGGAACACATTCAAATAATGTACATTGTTTAATTTGCTTTGCTCTAAATTTCATGTTGAGTTCTGTATTTAAAAAAAACAGATTTATAATGTAGGTAGTATTATATATAAATATGACGTAATAATATGAAATAGTATAGTATATATCCTTTTACAATGAATGAGAAAATTAACGCTAAGATTAAACAACATTTAACAAAAATAACGTAATTTCGTTGGAGTGTTTCTAAACGCTTTCAATATACATTATACATACATTATGCAAAGTCGATGAAATATATATAAATAGATACATATATGTATGCAAAAATATTCGATTCGATACTAATTTTTTTAACTGATTTATTAGATTTCTCGATTTTTTCAGCTTCAATTTTTTAGTTTTAAAGCTAATTGATTTTTCTTAATTTATTTATCCATTCTATTAAAATTTATACAAACACATACTTGGATAAGAAAACACCAAATAAATCTCAGAAATATTTTCATAATTTTATTAAAAGTACATCCTCATTATACCTACTAATTCTTATTATAGCTACGCTACTGCCTGACAGAAATCAGCAGTTGAATTGATTTAATTTTTGCAACTAGTTTACCTACACACTTTTTCCAATCATTTTTTCTTCTTAATATCTTTTAATATTGCAGATGTTAGGGGATACGATATGAGGTGATAAAATACACGATTTGCATGAAACATCACAATTTGTCTAGCAAAATAATGATTCGGACATTGTTTGTCTTGAAAAAATCAAGTGGAGATTTTTGTATGTACAGTTCGCAAAAAAGATTTTTGTTTTGCGTTGAAGTGAGTACTGGTGGGGAGAAATTGGAGATAAAATTTGTTCTGGAAAAAAAAATGTATGAGAAATAATATTTATCCCGAACTGAGTACTTGGCTTACGATGATTTGCAAAAAAAATTGAACATTTAAAATTCGAAGTCGATTGTTTTCCTAACCTTAATTAATTTTCTATTTGTTGTTGTTGGCCATTTAAAGTCATTATAAGATACAAATAAGTGCTTTAAAAACAAGTATGTAATCATACAAAAACTGAATATTTTCCATTTTTTTTTTTGCTTAGCTGAAAATCATATTAACTATAATCTGTTCAATTTATATTTTTTCAGTACAGGTATTATGGGAGAGCTTTTTCAAACACACAGAGGCCGGCTGGTGTTTGCATAGCAAACAACTTAAGAAATTGCTACTGAAATATTCCAAAAACCCACGTACATTCCACCATAACCTGGCTTCCCGACTGAGAGAGAGGAGACTGATCACCAATTTGACTCTCGCTTATTGTGTTTATTTACAAAATAAACACATTGATTAAGAGTTACCATTAGTCTGTTGATGGAAATTCTAATACTTTTTTCTATGGTTTTTGCGCCTAAAAAAGCTTCGATTCAGAATCGAAGCTTTTTTAGGCCCGTTTGCTGATACGAATCATAAATATTTATGTTCAACTGAAGACGCTTAAGGGCTACTTTTTCCTCTGTCACATAAGTTCTTAAGTAGAACTTAAATGCTTAAGTTGTGTATCAGCAAACGGGCCTCAAAGCTTCTGAGAGCATATATTTTAAGTTTAAGGAAAACATTTTTGTCGCTGCGTGCTTTTCTAATTACATCTTTTGTTTTTTTTTAAACTATTAAAATGCAGCCATATATTATTTGTTGGGAATTTTTTTAAAAGAAAAATTACTATTTGAGCAAGTTTTTGATGGCGACTAAAGAGTTTTTTTGTTCATAAAAATAAAATGAAGAAGGTTTCGTGTATATAAATATAATATTTAAAATAGTGCGACAATTAGTATTTGAGTTGATATTATTATTTTTGTGCTGTGTTTATTTACCTACATTTAAAATGACTTCAAGTGATGCATTAGGGAAAACATTGGCGTCTAAGTTTTCCTTGGTATAAATTCTAATTATTTCGATGGTAGCATTTTTTAAGTTATTATTTGATTCTTGGGCAAACGCAACCGATACCATAATAGCAGCCAACACGAAATATCCCGACAGCTTCATATTTAAAAGTAGTTTAAAGATACTCTATGAGGGGTGGACACTAACAACATGTGAATGAGTAAACTAGCATACCCATAAATATGGCAAAGAAATAAATAACAAAATGCGAATTATAAGTGACATAAATAAATAAGACACGGTAATTATCTCCGGATTAGTTCAGCCGTCATCCCTGGAGATAAATCTGAGACAGTAACCAGCTCCAGTCTCAGAACATCGCGCCACACATCTTTCCTATCCTTCTTTCTCTTCTTTCACCGGATGCTCGCGCTGTGTTAAAAAAAAAAACCTAAAGGGTATTCATAACCCCTTGAGCGCATGTCCTTCGATGGACACAAGTTAATTATTATACCTTATTTATACGTTTTTTTCTGTGATTTATTTTCACGTTAAAAAAACGCTCCTACAATCTTACTTCTTGGTAGTGTGGAGAAAGATAGATTTATTTTTATTTGCATTTAGTTTGATTTTTTTTAGATTAAGTTTACGATGTACATGTTTCTTTCATGAAACTAAAATTAACAATTATGCATAAAATATGCCAATTTAAAAAGCTCACTACGGCAACCATGGAAAATGGAAAAGCTTTATAGAAATAGAGATAGCTTATTGAAATCCATAATAATAAGGGTGAAAGGCAAATATCCTATCTTCACTGTACTAAAAATATAAATTGAACAGAGTATAAAAACAAATCAAGAAAATGTAAACATTTTATGCGTAATATTTTGCATAAATATAATACAAAACTTTGCTTCCGAAATACTCAAACGAAATGAATTGCAAAGGTGAAGATTTACAAAACTGAAATTTATGTTGTGTTCGAGATGCATTATATTCCTTGATGTGGGAATACATATTAGATAAGGGAATGGAATATCCTGTTATTGATGTTGTATTTGCAGTCTTCCATTCGCATGTGATTGCACTAATCGAACAAAAAAAAATCAATAATATATTATTGTCCTGGGGATTATTTTATGCAGTTCGTTACAATTTAATAGATTTAAATGCGTAATTCGATTTTGCTTGTACGAGTAATATTTAGATTGATTACAAAGAAATATATCTTAACTTAATGGTAAAAGATAATTTATTTCAATATATATGTTTTTCTATTTATTTGATTTTGGTTTCATTGGATTATAAATTGACTTCTTGTAAATGTAGGTCATTCATGAATTGGGATTAATATACCCATACAAATTATGACATCAAAAATGCTTACTATTAAATTATGAATTTCTCCTTTCTTCAAGTTAGTGATAGGTCAAATTCAGCGATTAAAGTCGACACATGTAGTAATTAAGAGTTGCCACCAAGACTATGCTCAGCGAACGGATGGATTTAGCAAATTATTATGCAACTACCCCTGCGTTACTACGGCTTTTCAACCCCACGGTAACAGATATTTTTGTATTGATAAAACCTATTCTTGTTCTTTTCATTAGCCATGCCAATATATGTGAACAAAATTACTAATAATCTATCGAGTAATTAAGTTTTTTTTTTTTTTTTTTTTTTTATACTCTACACGCGCTCAAGGGATTAGGAATACCCTTTAAATGTTTCAACACAGCGCGGGCGTTATGGTGAGGTTAAGGAAGAGAAAGAATGATAGGAGATTTATTAGTTAAAAAAATCTCCAGTAATCAAACAATTTAAGCGACCCCGACAGTCAATTTAATTTAATATTTATTGGTAACTGAAGATGTTTCGTTATACACTGGAAAACGTTTATTTAAGGCGCTAGTTATAGCTTTCATTGAAACTCATCATTTTCTTGTAAATTCACTTTTAATTTTTCAATGATCATTGAAATGCGTTCCATCATTAAAAAATCAAAAGTGAATTTGCGAGTAAGTGGTAGAGCAAATAAAATATTTTTTTGACAAAAAATGTTATATATCTATTACCTTCATTTTGGTACTAAAACGACATAAAGAACTTACTTTTGTTTATTTTCAGTGCAGTTTTTGGTAATAAAATGCACGACTGGATCGCAGCTAACAACTTTGATCTAGTTAGCTACGATTAGTTAGGTGAGGTTATCCTATGCACGTTTAAGCCTATGTAGGTAAGATTACCTTTATTCTTAGTATAATGAATTGTCGAATGGATAATTCAAAAAATAGTTACATAGATACCTATCTCACCTACAAATGTATCTTTAAATCTAAATTATTGATTTTTGGTGGCTTAAGGTCGTCAATAAAAAATGTTATTTATCGCAACGTTTCGAGTATGTTTATACTCTTCATCAGGCCTTTATTTATGTATAACAATAAAAAATCATACATAGATACATTAGTATACAAAAATATATATATACCATTTAACTTTTTTAAAAACAATATTTTGTGACGTCAAAATTACTTACAAGGAATATAGTTCAAGCAAATAGTATTTTTTGTGTATCGCTTAACATTTTATACACGCAATGGTAACGATAACTAAAATAAATAAATAAACAAATAAATATACTAAAGTGTTAAATTTCAATTTAGTTTAAAAAAAAAAACTACAATGAAAAAGAAGAAAACAGAAAAAAATAAAAATAAAAAGGATAAGAGAATTACTCGAACGACAGTTGAAACGTCCAATTACACTACACGATCACCTATTTCTCATCTTCTTTTTTGTTGCTGGCCTATTTATAAGTTGTATATACGAACTACTTAGGCCGTAACAGTCCGATCTACGTTTGACAGCATTGTTGTTATCTATAGGGGTATTCACGATCCGGTGCAACTGGTTTAGTATCATTGTAAAACTGCAAAAGTGCAACTTTTTTTGGCACCACAACAACAACTTACACTGATTAAGATTTTACAACACTTTTGCACTTTTGCTATACCCTAACCCTATTGCAACAGAAAAATAAAATGGTGCGAAATTTGCCTGGTGTCGTTGACAGTTTGGCAGCTGATATTTTCTGTCAGAAATGGTTGTGCTCAAACTGATTTTGAATTTTTACTCCAGAGTTGCAATAGAATAGAAAAGGTGCGTTCACGATTTATAGAAAAAAAAAATTTCGCAATTTTACTCTTTTTTGTTGCATCGGATCGTGAATACCCCTTATGATATGAAACATTATTTTGCAGTAGTTTTGTTCTGTTTGAAGAATTTCAACATTCTCCAAATCTGGTATGTGCTTTTCTTCTATGCAATGGTGAGCCAATGCAGTTTTGTGAGAAGCCCCGCTATTAAGATCAGACTTATGAATAGGGATGCGATTTTTTAATTTTTGTTTTGAGTTACCGATGTAAACGGACGAACATATCTTCTCCTTTCCTCGTAGACAATTGATCCTATAGACAACATCTGCTTTCTACAACGTTTCCACTCTACCTTTGATGTTGGTAAAAAGTTTTTTTTTCAGACGAAATGCAGACTTAAAAGCTATTTTTGTCTTTGTGTTATCCTTAATTGGTGCTGTCATGATGCGGTTGGAGAGGTGCGGTATGTGCGAGCGCCTTGAAAACAGAACGCGGGCTAACAAGCACCTGCGAAGTACGGGTTGGACAACACTTATCTAAACCATAACATACTATCTGCAAGCAATTATTTTAACAATAACTACGTTGAAGCGTTGTTCTGGCGTTAAACTACGAGTATTCACGATAAATTGTCAAGCCTTACTGAACAGAAATGTCAAAAGAGTTTCACATTCTTAACTATCAAACCATAGACAATATCCATCGAAACTTCTCATGCAGCTAAACAAAAAATCACCTATGTATAAAAAGAAAAAATAAACAAAAAAATTAAAAGTTTAACTCAAAACTGCACTATTTTCAATTATGTTAATATACTTTAGCCGACTAGTGTTGGTACATATATTGCCTATCTAGTTTCATTTATATACATATAGAAGTACAGGTTGTATTTAGAAAAAAGTATAATTTAAAAAAAGTGCACAGATTACAGTCGAGAGATAAATTGAAAAATATTAAAATTTTGAAAGAAAAACCACGATTGCAAAGACTATGGTAGTCGTGTATATTTATGCAATACAAACCAACTAAAGCACACTAAATACAAGTTTGGCACAGTTGACAAATGCTTGGATTAAAGAAAGTTTGCAATAGATTCCGATCTTAGCGGTTGTCTCTAAAATTAACGCCGGTGAATCGCCTGGATTTCCTATTCCAAGACTTACTAATTGTTTAGCACTATTAAGCCCCAAAACGACTTCAGCTTCACCTTCTACCAAAGTAGTAGTGGCAGCAGCTAAGTTGATGTTCGACTGATTGCCAGATTGAAGTCCTGCTTCTCCCACAGCTAAATAAACCGTTGCAACTATACTATGGATTTTATCTTGAGCAGCATCGACTAACTTCATGTATGTAATTTTCATGGCAAATGGGTCATTTTCGGCAAGTGTGGCAAGGTTACTGGCTACAAGTGTGTCTCTGTTTGCAATATAGGCAAAATTACTAATTGCACATTTAACGATGTCGCCAAATTGTTGGACAATGTCAGCATTAGCACCACGTTGCAAAGACTGGTTCGCTTCTTCATTTATAGCCTCGATGGCATCTGAAGCAACAGTATCGTTTTGGTCGGATTCACAATTGGAATTTTCAACTTTTTCTGGCATAGGATTGTTTTTAGCATCCCTAAGAGATTGTACTGCAGTTTGGACGGATATTTGAATATTTCGGGCGTCGCTTGCGTATGCAGCATTGACAGCTGATTGTCCAGCTTCGAGCAAAGCCAGAGATGCATTTCCTCCAGCTACAAGTCCCTCAAGAAGTAAGTTTTGAGCAACATTCAACATAGATAGAAGAGAAAATCCACCAATTTGAGAAATGTTACATGCTGCGGCAATTCCTTGTCTAGCTACCTCATTTGAAAGAGCCAAAGCTTCTCCAAGTGCCATTATTGGGGGACTTGCTGACTTTATGAGCATAGTTTGGGTGTCCACAAAACCTTGCTGAAATATGTTTTTAGTATCTTGGGAATTCTGTTTGGCCGATGAAATTGCATTTGTTATTATATCTTTCGAATCAAAGACAATATTTGTATATTTGATGTATTCCTTGCCTAGAATAAGTGATGCATTAGGGAAAACATTGGCGTCTAAGTTTTCCTTGGTGTAATTTTTAATTATTTCGATGGTAGCATTTCTTAAGTTAATACTTGATTCTTGGGCAAACACAACCGATACCACAATAGCAGCCAACACAAAATATCCCGACAGCTTCATATTTAAAAGAAATTTAAAGACACTTTAAGACAAAAACCAGTACTGACAACTAACTGAGCAAAATCTATCTTCTTATATAGCTCAAGATAGTCCAAAAGATATACACCTGTGTACATATATGTATTTGCTTAGTTCTTTTTATAACATTTGAAAAAAAATTCAAATGAAAATATATTTACAATGTTGACACACCTGTATTGAACAAGTATAGCGCTAAGTGGGTTAGATAATCTGTATAATATTTGACTGCAATTGAAGAAAATATAAAAAAATGATGGATCATAATTCTTCAAAATGTATCTAAGATACCGAAAGCAATTGTTTTTTACTTACCACAATCCCTGACGTACATAAAATTAGCTATCTAATATTAACACAAACAATATTAGATTGCTTAGATACGAGTATTTAAGTTTTATTATTTTGTCATTATTATATTATTTTCGATAGGAAATTCCATTTTCTGTTATAGTTTTTGAGTTTGTTGAACTAATAAAGTATTATTTTTATAAATTCCATTTTTACTTGCGATTGCAAAGGTACTATATGGGAAGTTTTAAATTCGTGAAAAAAGTTCAACTCGAGATTTTAATCCAACCTGCCATTACGATCATCGAGAAAACCAAAAAAGTGGGTCCCCCAATACTGTCTGTCTCTCCTCGAGTCTGTAGACTAAACGGTTTGGTGGATTTGATTCAAACTTGGTACACATTGTTTTTTCGGTAATATGCTAACACGTTTTTTTAATTTTTCTTTTAAGACGCAGTAGCTACCATACATTTTTTTTTGGCCAAAAACAAAAATTTTATTTTTCTCAAAATCGGGTCTAACGATTTTCATAAAAAAAATCAGTTCATTAACGACTTGAAAGGGTACCTTTTAATAATTTTTTCTTGTGAAAAAATTGTTCTTTTTGTACCTCTAGTAGAGCCATTTTTTTGGTTTTCGATTTTCTCGGAAACGGTTCATTTGATTTTTTTTCTACGCAGAATTGTTTTGATTTTTTTTTGAACACTCTAAATTTCGAAGACGACTTAATAGATTTTTTCAAAAGTTCGTATTTGGTGATTTTTTGACATTATCTTGAATAGTTAAAAAAAATAATTTTTCTAAAATAAAAAACAACGGTACCTCCCATACAAATGTTAAAAAACAGTTAAGAAAAAAATTAGTCCTTGAAAACGGCTCCAAGAATTTTTATAAGCAAATTTGTGTGTTCTCAGATTAGTACAGTTCACTTTTAAATATAAAAATATTTGTTTGCGTACTTTTTAACGGTACTTCCCATAGAACCACTTTTCATATTTTCAACTTTCTCAATATTAGATAAACCGATTAAAATACATTTTTTTATACAAATGCTCCATAAAATTGTTAATAAGACTGCATACTCAAGTTTTCAAAAAAAAAAGTTTTTCGATTTTTTAAAAATAAATACCTTTTTTTTTGAAAACCGATTTTTCGACAACCAGTCACAGAATTTTTTTTTTTTAATTTCAATCTTATATGTATATTAATAATATCTTCAAAATGGCGTTTCAAATTTTTTTCTGAAAATGTTGTCAAAATTTTATACATAAAAAAATAATTTATTAAAAAACGATTTTTGAATTTTGTTTTATATATTTTTATTTATCCATGAATTCAAATTGCATCTTTGTTTTCCCCCAAACTATAACGACTAAGCAGTATAAAAACATTTAAATACGTGTACTATCCATTTATTTCTATACCTTATTGTTATTCCGTTTTTACGAATTTTTGCGTACGTCACTGAATACTAAATAAAATGTAAGCCCTCATACATTTATGTATACATATGTGCTTTAAAAATCACATGAATCTTATGTATTCATATTGCATATGTATGTAGATACATTTTACTCTTCTAACTTATATAATCAAAATCCATAACTTAGATTTAAATATACATTTGTAGGTTGGTAAATATGTAACTCTTCCTTGAATAATCCATTCGACAATTCATTATACTAAGAATCAAGGTAATCTTTCCCACACAGGCTTTACACCTGCATAGGATAACTACACCTAACTAACTAAACCTCAATGGTTAGCTACATTAAAGTTGTTAGCGCCAAGAGCAAGTTCGTGCGATCCAGTCGTACATTTTATTTTTTTTTGAAACCGAAAATATCGGTACGTTTTTTCTACCATCTTAAATATTTCGAAAACTGTTCCAACCATTTGAATAAAAAATAAAATACACGACTGGATCGTATGAACTTGCTTTTAAAGCTAACAACTTTAGTGTAGCTAGCCACTGACGCTCTTAGTAAACTTTATCTTTAGTATAATGAATTGTCGAATTCATGATTCAAGATATAGTCAACATAGGCACCTACCTACAAATGTATATTTAAATGGATTTTAATTATATACATTAGGAGGGAACAGTATGCCTACCTTTATATATGGAACCGGTATGTAAATCAGAACATACTACATTTGTATACAATGAAAGTGAATGCTGCATAGGTACATACGTAAAATCGTTTTCAAACTTATAAAAACTGCTAAAACCACGACCTTAATCGGTTTCTCGAAAAAAAAAACAATATAGCCATTAGATTCCACGGATAAATGAAAATTTTATAAAAAAGTATCTCGAAAATTGTAGGATGGATTTTGATGAACTCCTGTTTTTTATTTTTAGTTTTTTGAAAACAATTTTTTTTTGAAATTTTGGTCTGCAGTTGTCTAAAGTTTATTAATATATATGTGATTATAAAATTTAAAACAATTTTTTTTGGTTAGTTTTAAAAATATTGATTTTTCACAAAAAAATTTTGATTAGAAAAAAAAGTAATTCAAAATTTTGATATGCAGAAGTGTGTGGCAATGGCGCAGTGGATAAAGTGATTGACTTAGACGTGTGGGTTCGATCCCAATGCTAGGCGCATTCTTTTCTATACCTCCAATTTTAATTGGATGCCGCCCATGGGTTAAAATGAGACAGTCAATACCTGGTTCTCACATCAACTGTGCCAAACTAGTGCCTTGCAATTCAGGTTGCATTTAAAAGACTTACAGGCACAAAGTTAAAAAAAAAGAAAAGATTATTGATTTTTTTTTACACGAATCCAATACTTTTCCTATAGAGTAAGAAAAAGCACAAAATATTACATCATCTTTCAATAATGTAACAGAGTACTCGTACCTGTACTTTTTTGTACAGAATATCAAGGACACATTTTTTTAAGCAACAACATGCGCCTTTTTATAGGCACAAATGATATCCGCAATGATAATTCATTATACGAGTATAAATAGGTTTTAGTATTGAATATCAATACTAAAATCTATAGCTTACTATTTTTACTTGCGATATACAGGGTGGCCTACGAATCGTGCTACAATAAGAAATTTAAATAACTTTTATTTTAATCGATGTATTTCATGAATTTTTTTTTATTGGATTAAACATTAAATTTTATTTTAAATAACTAATGGTTTTTTAAAGATGATAGACTGCAAATGACCTCCACGCTCATCCACGCATATGCGGCACCTGATCAGAAAATTGTTCATTGCGGCCTGAATGGTTGAAATTGGGATCGCCTCAATTATTGTCTTAATCGGCTGATTCAATTCAGTCAAATGCCTGTATTGCCGATGTAACAGCCACGATTGTATCCTGAACCCGAACATTGGGATCTCGATGATACGGTCTTCGTTCGATGCTTCCAGATTCGGCAAACATGTTCACCAGCCTCAAAATGGTCCATCTTCTCGGGGGAGTACAGCCAAACTCAAGCCTAATTTCCCTTTAGACGGAAATGACGGACTGCAAAGAATGGTATCGCTGCACTATCCAAATCCTTTTTTCAGTATCCCAAGCATTAATTTTGATAAATCTAAATAGTAGCCTATAAAATAAAAAAAATAAGCCGATTAATCACACTGAAAAAAAGTTATTGCGTTTTATTTTTGCAGCACGATTCGTGGGCCACCCTGTACATACATTATGTATATGTTATTATGTATGTATGTAAAGGTGGTACAGGTAAATCTTGTGGTCATCCTCAGATGGATGTACACCACGGTGGTAAGACCCATCATTGTCTATGGTGCGGTCGCATGTCACAAACGAACCGAACTATGTATTAACAACTGGAAAACTCTAGAGAACGTACAAAGGCTCGCATGTTGAAGCATAACTGGAGCCAGGAGAACCTGATCTACATCAGATATGCAGGTTATCCTTCACGAAGTTATTGGAAGTGCTGCAAAGGGAGCCATAATGAGATTTGCCAACGAGGGAACTGGTACTGGCAAATATATAGGTCTCAGCGAAAGAGACAACGTTCAGAAGTCTTCAATAACTGACCTTATTGACATTCCAAGATTTGGTATGATTAAAAAATATAACTTCCAGAAAAACTTTCAAACGAAGTTAAGTAGCAAGAAAGAGTAGGTCTTGTCACGGCAAAATGTGTCGCGACAAGTTTACCCTCGTGTTTACACTAATAATATTTTTTCTTGACAGCTCTTTTTCCACTTTACTAAGACGAAGCGGAACGGCCATGGTCCATCAGCCATCGGTTCTTCCTCTCAGTGCTGCGGAGGAACTAAGATGGATGAATGTGGCGAATTTAGCCAAATCGAAGTGTTACCCATCTGGCGTTGGTGAAAGATAACGTATTGATGTTCTATTGAAAACTAGATGTCACTCCGGGTCGAGAATGGCCGTCGGCATTATTAATATAGATTATAAATTGATTAACTTTCTTTTCTCTAAAGATGGACTATTAACGTTGGTTCCCACCTTCGTAGGCAGTCAAACACGATATGCAGGATTGATAAAATTTAGGCTCTTTTACACTAAAGGAGCGGGCTTATATTCGTAGATAACTCTGACTGTGGTTTTCGTTTTTCCTTTGTTTCTCCGACGGGTTTCGCGTTTTAGTTTTTTTTTAGTTGTAGAAAATAAGTTTGATTGATTTTTCTTGGTTTTAAAATTTCGTTTTCATGGAACAGGATGTACGAGGCTGAATGCAGTCTTGGAACTGACGTAATCTGAAAGTGAATCCAGTGCGGCGAGTTCCAAGATGACTTGCATTTAATAAGAGAATAGGTTGTGAATAAGCAGGACGGCGAGACTTCTACACGTCGGTACTACCTGCAACTTTGCGCTGAGTGGCTAGTGGTGACGCGATTGGAAGGCCGCTGCTCCAGATTGGCTGAAAACAACAAAGGCTGGAATGGTAAGAAGTGTCCGCTCAGGAAAATGATCCTAGAGGACTTACTTCTAGAGAGAACTCGATTGTGAGAAGCTGGAAAAATAAAACAGAATTTTGAAATGCAAGGAAAATCAGAAAAATTTAAAGTGTCGATTCGAGGAATTTTGGGGATAGCAAAAGGAAAAACAAAATAGAAGGAAAAGGAGAGGAAGAAGGAAAATTTTTGTCAGATGAGGAAAATTTGGAGGGAATATATATATATATATATATATATATATATAATTGTTTTCACATTATTGGGTATTATAAAATCATGTGTGCCTGTAGGGTTTTCTCACATTTAAATTCTTTTAAAATATTAATTATTAATTTCGAAAAATTGTGCCATCTTCGGGAACCAGACCTTAACGGTCCATTTCTTGTTTATTTGCTAAAATATTTCTTTATATTGAGATTTCATCTCGAAAAGATCCTGGGTTTTCATCCTATTCATAAGGTTTCCCAGGCAATAAAAATTTAAAAACATAATTCGCCTATTTCTTTTCTTGTCAAGTTCATTTATTATATTTTTTTCGCCATCGTTGCATTCCGCTTCGTAAGGTTTGCAATTTCCTTAAATTTCAAAAAAAAAAAAAATTCTGGCGCCCTTTTCTATTTAATAGGTACGCTCCTGAAAAACCACTAAAGTAAATTTGATTAATTAATTAATTAATCCATCCAATAAAAATTATTCGATCAATAAACCAAAATTACGAACCCCCCCTTACTGAGCTAGTCGGGGTGGCTGCACCGATTTTGTGGCTGTGTTACACCTTTTTTTAATTCGCCGCTTTGTTTTGACATTTCCGAATTGTCAATCGGAAATTGTCATTCAATTAGATAAATGTGGTGTCGCGTGTTTAATTCGTTTCATTCGTAATAAAAGTATAATTATTAATTTCAATTAATTAATTAATCGGTGCGCGAGTGGCTAAAAAGAAGAAAAGGGTGTAACAGTCTGGGTAGGGGAAATTGTTAACTACACTCTGAAAGTAAAACCATCAAGTAGTATACTGATGGATCGAGAATGTCGGAAGGGACTGGTGCATTAATCTTTGGGCCAAGAACCAAACTATCTATACCGATGGGACAATATACTAGTGTTTTGCAAGCATGAAGTACAAGCTATATAAAAATTATTCAGATTATGGATTCGAAAAATAAATTATCAAAAGCTTTGAATAAACAAAATCCACTTTATTAAAAATTAGTGAAACCTTAACCTACTTACAAATAACCTAAGTTTTGCTGATCGGTGAATGCTTCGCAGAATCCAAAGAAGAAGAGAATATCTATCGATGAGACACTCGTATTTATAAGATTTCTGTTTTAAGCTTAAAAAGGAAACGAAACAAAATGTCAAATAGATGTACATTAAAAGTAGAAATATTAAATTGTTGTTTTCAAGTGTTAGATGTCGCCACATGATCATAACTTCGTAAGAAACTAAAGTAAACAAAGCATTGAGCTCCTACTCCATAATCTCTAAACTGGTATGGGAATGTATAGGCAAGATAAATGAACTCAGAAAAAATAATAATGTCACAATTCATTGGGTACCTGGCCTTAGTCCTTACTAAAAATAGGTGCGCCGAATCCCTTAGTGGGGCCTGAGCCATATTGCGGAATAGGAGAAAATGTGATTAGGAACAAAATCAAAAAAAGGAGAGGAGGCCATAAGATCCAACAATTGGAGAAAAAACTGCATTAACTGAAACAGGCGAAACTACTACTTGGTAATTATAACCAACAGCTTTCCACAGCCTGTCTAAACATAAGTAGAAACAACCTCAGATTAATAACGGATCTCCTTAAAAGACACCTTAATATCCTTGGCCTAGCAAGTAGTTTCATACAAAAGAGGAAACGCCAGACCATATTCTGGGCAATTGTGATGCATTTGTCTATCAAAGGAAAAAATACCTGGGACGATACCATGTGCAAGGGAGTGACTTGCCATCTCCTAAAATACTCGAAATACTCGAATTCATGATGGAAATAAATTTGATGGAGAAGGTGTCTAGGCGGGGGCACAATTGATCTTACTGTGCAAAAACCCCATAGTACTATTCATTCATTCATTCAAAGGTAATATATGTAATGGTTTTGACTACCCTTAAAATAAATAAGCACAGTGCGAGCGTTAGGAAAATAAGGCAGGATGAAAGAGGAAATACCAATGCACATTGGTTTTGAATTTCTGAATATCAAAACGGGAATCAAAATAGAACCGCGTAAAATATTCCACATTCGTGTTGTACGGCTAAAGAAACAATATCTGTACTTGACAGTACGTCCGATGTTGGGCTCATGGGTAAACTGATGCATATTCCTATTACATTATACGTGGTCATCGGAAGTCTGGTTTTGAAATGTGGTTGAAGAAATTTGGGCTGGCTACGTACTACGCACGTTGTAGCGGTACATAGACAGCTCTATCCCTCACCTAATCTGCGAAAAAGACAAAAGACGAAACACTACAAAAAAAGAAATTAGTGTAAGGCTTCTTTTACACGTCTGCGATTTTTAAGCGTTGTTCTCTATAATTGTTCACCTTTTCGGTTACAAGACTACTCTCACACAAATGTGATTTTAAACAAAAGTTAAATGTGTTCAAGTGAGAGGAATAATCAGCCCTATCATAAGTTCCATCGTAATCGGAAAGTTTTATGAATCGCGAAAAAAGTTATAGCAGAATCCGGTTGTAATGGGAATTTGTATGAGCATTTCCAATACGATGTATTCTGTGATAGCTTTTTCGGGATTCGTAACAAGTTTCCGATTACGATGGAATTCGTGAATATCTCTGATTTCCTTACTCTATGTAAACTTAGGAATGTTCGTTCAGACGGTAAACTCTATAACTGTCAAACAGATTTCATGTGTTGCATTTGATATGCCTTTGCCCGCTTAATGATTTGTTTGTTTAACATGAAACAAGATTGTCAATCATATTTTATAATGCTAGAAGGAAATATTCGCCTGTCAAAATTAGCATATATCCACACAATGCAAATTACCCATAAGAACTCTAAATAAATGTTTGCAATTTTTTTTCCTTTCGTTAATGATGGCTTGGATTATGCGCCAGTTATAGATAATATTGAAATTCATCATTGACATACAAATAAGTGAAACAGTAGATTTTCTTGGCAAGTCGGTTAGAGCTATCATTGAAACTTGGTTGGCATTAAAAACCTAAAGTAATTTTGAGGTTAGCTTTGATCATTGAAAAAAAAGAGAACCACAAATAATTCGAACGATTGTGTTCACTTTTGGGAACAAAATGTCAGCTGTCCATTGAACGAAACTATTTAATTGAAAAATCAAAAGAAATCTTACAAGAAAGTGATAAAATATTTTGTTGACAAAGAACTTACACAGGGTGGCCCACGAATCGTGCCGCAAACATAAAACGTAATAACTTTTTTTAGTGTGAATAACCGGCTTATTTTTTTTTTATTTTATAGGCTTCTATTTGGATGTATCAAAATGTATGCTTGGGATACTGAAAAACGGATTTGGATAGTGCAGCGATACCATTCTTTGCAGTCCGTCATTTCCGTCCAAAGAGAATTTAGGCTGGAGTTTGGCGGTACTGCCCCGAGTAGATGGACCATTATGAGGCTGGTAAACATGTTTGCCGAATCTGGAAGCATCGCACGAAGACCGTATCATCGAGATCCCAATGTTCGGGTTCAGGGTACAATCGGCTGTTGCATCGGCAATACAGGCAAATCCAAGTGTTTCGACTCCAAACTTATCGGGCCAAATTGGATAGTTAGCAGACGGTCATTACAACGGATACTTCATGATGACCTAAACTTGTTTCCGTACAAAGTCCAAATTACAAGCAAGTTAAGCCCTCAGGATTTGCCTGTTCGAGTGGAATTTTGCCGAAAAATGATTGCAATGGCCGAAGAAGACAACACATTGATAAATTGTTTGTTCATGTCTGATGAGGCCCATTTTGACTTAAACGGCAATGCTAACAAGCAAAATTGCAGTATATGGAGTGAATCTAATCCAGAAATACTCCATGAGACGGAACTGCAACCCAGAACGAGTCACTGTGGTGCGCAGTTTAATCAAGGTGTATTGTCGGGCCATACTTGTTTGAAGAAAACGGTTTTATACAAACTGTCAATGGGGACCGTTATTTAAAGATGTTGAAGGAGTTTTTTTTACCCAGAACTTCGCCGAGACGTATCCCTTGCAGCAGGATTTGGTTTCAACAAGATGAAGCAAGTGCACACGTAGCCATCACACAAGTTATGGCGGAGCTGCAACGGAAATTCCCAAAACAAATTGATATCCAGAAACTGCACTTTCCGCAAGGTCACCTGCCCTGACTGCACCAGACTATTTTATGGGGTTGTGTCAAGCAGGAAGTGTACAAAACGAAACCCAGTAATTTGACTGAATTGAAGCAGTCCATTAAGACAATAATGATATGTAATAATTACAGATTTTACACGCCACATCGATCTACAATTTCGGCGAAGTAGTTAGTTTTTGCATTGGCATTCACACGCAAATACGCCATCGATTAATTTTCTGTCAAAACCAACTGGCAAATAGTGTAGTTGGCAAATTAGTGAAGTGAAAATATCTGTACGCCACATTTTTTTCGAGAAGAATTTTAACTTACCTTGCTTTTTAAGATTTTTATATAGCATTTTGAGCGCACGGATTTGTACAGATTCTTACACACAACACAATGCATACCTAGTTGTTTTGAAGTTTCTTAAATGTTGTTTTGACAATGAAATATTTATTTTGTGGCAGCGTACCTACCTACCTACAGGCAAAATAAATTAATATTATTAAAAATTTTAAAATATTGATAACTGATTAGGTAGGTGGTATATTTTTGTTTATAGCTGCCAAGCAAAATACACAATGTCACAAAAAGACATTCAATCCGAAATCATTCGTTACGAGGTAAGAAAGTAATGGTTTTAATAGCGAATCCTACTTATTGAAACAAAGGCCATACAAAAATCACCAAATCCAAATAGGTACCTAGAATGAAATAAATAAAATCCAAATCATAAACAAACATACAAACTACCATTGTATACCTATACATGAGATGTATAAACGCAATGAAACTACCCCAACAATATTCAGTACCAAACTATAGTAAGTGAGTAGCATTGTAAGTATTACGTATACGTAATTGAAGAATGAAAGACTATGTATATGAATGAAAAAGCAGCAAAATTAATAAATTTGCTACAAACACAAATAAAACGAGAAACAAAATACCTTCAACTGCTATCGTATATACGAATGATCAACTTTGTTTTCCTCTTTGCCTCATCCACTTAAAAGATACAAAAAATAAAACATGTGATGTCAAAAAAGAAATCTTATTTGATTTTCTCTCTTATACTCCTTAATGTTGTAGGAAACGAGATTAAACTACCTCAACTCTTCTTTTTCCCCCTCTCTTCCTCTGCCCTTGTAGACAAACTAAACTCTGCAAAGCAGAAAACAGCGACACAGACGACATCTGGATCATACAAGAAGAACCAAATTTTCATGTTCCATAGTAGTACTATAGGGGGCGTTCGGTAGCGCACAGCTTTCTGATACATTGCTGAAAAATATATTGTGCGTTTGTGAACGTATAAAACCCAATAGGTAACCATTTCTGTCAAAAGTCAAAACAGAAAAAAAAAACTATTTACTTATGATTACGCTTCGGCTCAAAGTGAATTAAACATACATTTGTTGGATAAAATATAAATTAAAAATGAATCAGGAAGTAAGAACCACAAATGTTTCAAGCGATTCAGAAGAAGAAGATGATGTATTAGGTACGTAATTAAAGTTCACAAACAACAATTGAAAAGACAGCTGATTTCGTAGTCAGCTTTGCACTGCGATACCTAAGAATACCTGAAATTTAGCGCTAGCTTGGCTTCGATTTGGAAATCATATGTTTTGCTCGTTGTTATGGGCGTCAGATGTTAATTGACAGATATTTAACACGTCTTACAGCAACAAGGAACGTATTGCACAGCAAAGCTGTGCGCTACCGAACGCCCCCATAGAGATGTATATACAATGACCGAACTGCTGTGTCGACACAGTTTCTTTTCACATGACCAAACAACCATGTCGGGAAATGAAAGCAATAACTGTCGCCTTAAAATTTTTTTTTCTGCCGAGACAACCGAGACTCAGTCAACTGAACTAAATACTATTTTATACGAATACGTTGTGAAGTATAGTTCCTACGAATGTATTCTAACCTTAATATGAGCAAACTTTTTTCACAAAAAAAATCTCTCCCAAATTCACGAGTCTTTTTATAAAGAAGTGAATGCTTCGATGATTTTAAACAAATGACGTGCGTAAACTTCCGCCATGTAATTCTCTGTTTGAACCATACCGTGAGCTTAGATGTTTACAAATAATAAAAAAAAAAAATTTTTCTTTAAAATCATTATGATTTGAAAATCGATGAAAGGAAAATGCGTCACGATAAAGAAGCAAACAAATAAATTTTACGGATTAAGTCGGCGAAAGAATGAGATAGAATACATTACACAGTATTATAAATTTTCGGTCTCCTCTTTGTGCGCCTCTCTTAACTCCTCTCCACGCTCGTCTAATAAACATTGTCCATAATGTATGCAACTTGTTAAGTGGGATCGTGGGTATATCTATATCTATATTGTACTAAAGCTTGCTCCTGGGTCCGTGCGTTGTAAGTGTGACCAAGCTAGACTTTTGTTAGTCTCGTCTCGGTATCGCCAAAATCAAAAATTTCAGTCTCGTCTCGGTGTCGGCCCTAATTTCGCTTTTTATCGAAAAAAATCTCTCTCGGTCTCGGTATCGTTCTTGGTATCATCGTTAGTCTTGGTTTCTTTCGTGGTCCTTGGTAGTAAAAAGATGTAAGATAAGACGCATTGTTCAGGTTGCAAAGATTGAGTACGGTATCTCAGCAGTTTGTCGATAAGAAATGCGGGGTGTGGAGTCTTGTGCGAAGAAAATGTATAATAAAAACTCGTAACCCTGTTTTGTCTTCTGAGTTAACTGGAAACAACATTTTGGAATAATGGTTTAAATGAATATGTTTCATAACAACGCTCGAATTTTTTAAAATAAATCAACTGGTGTTGTCAAGCCATAAACTTTCAAAAAACAATTTAAGGATGTCTCCAATTTAAATGAAATAAATAACCTCTACAAAATTCAAATTTTGCCCCAGAAAATTCGAAATTTATCCGATTTTATTTTTTGCTCAGGAAAAGTTGATTTTAGACCATTTGGACGACATTTGGAAGAAAATCTTATCCAAATGTCAAAATATATTTTGTTACCTTCCTGTCAAGTCATTAACTATTAAAATCCATTGAAGGATGGCTTCGAGTTAAATGGATTAAAAAAACCTCTATAAACTTCAAATTTTATCTTGGAAATACGGCTCTTCAAAGGTGGTTATAAAAACGAAGCCTGTTTTTTTACGTTATCGCATATATTTGACAACTAAATTCGCACAAAATGTGGTCTTTCATACCCAGAAATGTCAAATTTAAAGTTATCTTCTAAATTCGAAACCTTAAAAAACGATGTTTTACTTTCATTGCTAATTTCGTTTGATTGTGGTTCTGTCTGCTTACTGAGGAACCGAGCTTTGTTATTGCATGAAAATGTTATGATATTAGTTTCCCGTAGACTAAGTTGATTGCATTCCAATACCTAGTAGGTATTTGTAAACATTTATGCATAGTCTTTTATTATAAATTTAAATTCAACTGTTTGTTACTTTTAGGGCTGGCAACGAGACGAGAATAAGCGATACTTTTGTTAGTCTCGTCTCGGTCTCGTCAAAATCGAAAAATTTTAGTTTAGTCTCGGTCTCGGTCTTGGTCTCATCCTTAGTCTAAGTTTCGTTCGTGCTCTTTGGTAGTAAAAAGATGTAAGTACGGTATCTCAGCAGTTTGTTGGTAAGAAAAAAGGGTGACGTTTGGAAAAAAATATTATCCAAACTAAATATACGAGTAGTTTGTTGCCTAATCCATTTAAATCGGAGACCTTCCATGGGTTTAAGCCTAGTACTCAGTTCGAGCAACCGCAAATTTTATCTCTACATATTTTTTCTCAAGCAAAACTTTGAAGGTAACATACCATTCAAATGAGAACAGAAGCGTATCTAAGAAATATTTAGTAGGGGAAAATAGGAACACATTCAAATTATGTACATTGTTTAATTTGCTTTGCTCTAAATTTCATGTTGAGTTATGTGTTTAAAAAAAAACAGATTTATAATGTAGGTAGTATTATATATAAATATGACGTAATAATATGAAATAGTATAGTATATATCCTTTTACAATGAATGAGAAAATTAACGCTAAGATTAAACAACATTTAACAAAAATAACGTAATTTCGTTGGAGTGTTTCTAAACGCTTTCAATATACATTATACATACATTATGCAAAGTCGATGAAATATATATAAATAGATACATATATGTATGCAAAAATATTCGATTCGATACTAATTTTTTTAACTGATTTATTAGATTTCTCGATTTTTTCAGCTTCAATTTTTTAGTTTTAAAGCTAATTGATTTTTCTTAATTTATTTATCCATTCTATTAAAATTTATACAAACACATACTTGGATAAGAAAACACCAAATAAATCTCAGAAATATTTTCATAATTTTATTAAAAGTACATCCTCATTATACCTACTAATTCTTATTATAGCTACGCTACTGCCTGACAGAAATCAGCAGTTGAATTGATTTAATTTTTGCAACTAGTTTACCTACACACTTTTTCCAATCATTTTTTCTTCTTAATATCTTTTAATATTGCAGATGTTAGGGGATACGATATGAGGTGATAAAATACACGATTTGCATGAAACATCACAATTTGTCTAGCAAAATAATGATTCGGACATTGTTTGTCTTGAAAAAATCAAGTGGAGATTTTTGTATGTACAGTTCGCAAAAAAGATTTTTGTTTTGCGTTGAAGTGAGTACTGGTGGGGAGAAATTGGAGATAAAATTTGTTCTGGAAAAAAAAATGTATGAGAAATAATATTTATCCCGAACTGAGTACTTGGCTTACGATGATTTGCAAAAAAAATTGAACATTTAAAATTCGAAGTCGATTGTTTTCCTAACCTTAATTAATTTTCTATTTGTTGTTGTTGGCCATTTAAAGTCATTATAAGATACAAATAAGTGCTTTAAAAACAAGTATGTAATCATACAAAAACTGAATATTTTCCATTTTTTTTTTTTGCTTAGCTGAAAATCATATTAACTATAATCTGTTCAATTTATATTTTTTCAGTACAGGTATTATGGGAGAGCTTTTTCAAACACACAGAGGCCGGCTGGTGTTTGCATAGCAAACAACTTAAGAAATTGCTACTGAAATATTCCAAAAACCCACGTACATTCCACCATAACCTGGCTTCCCGACTGAGAGAGAGGAGACTGATCACCAATTTGACTCTCGCTTATTGTGTTTATTTACAAAATAAACACATTGATTAAGAGTTACCATTAGTCTGTTGATGGAAATTCTAATACTTTTTTCTATGGTTTTTGCGCCTAAAAAAGCTTCGATTCAGAATCGAAGCTTTTTTAGGCCCGTTTGCTGATACGAATCATAAATATTTATGTTCAACTGAAGACGCTTAAGGGCTACTTTTTCCTCTGTCACATAAGTTCTTAAGTAGAACTTAAATGCTTAAGTTGTGTATCAGCAAACGGGCCTCAAAGCTTCTGAGAGCATATATTTTAAGTTTAAGGAAAACATTTTTGTCGCTGCGTGCTTTTCTGATTACATCTTTTGTGTTTTTTTTTTAACTATTAAAATGCAGCTATACATTATTTGTTGGGAATTTTTTTTAAAGGAAAAATTACTATTTGAGCAAATTTTTGATGGCGACTAAAAAGTTTTTTTGTTCATGAAAAAATAAAATGAAGAAGGTTTCGCGTATATAAATATAATATTTAAATTAATGCGGCAATTAGTATTTGAGTTAATATTATTATTTATGTGCTGTGTTTATGTACCTACATTTAAAATGGCTTCAGGTGATGCATTAGGGAAAACATTGGCGTCTAAGTTTTCCTTGGTATAAATTCTAATTATTTCGATGGTAGCATTTTTTAAGTTATTATTTGATTCTTGGGCAAACGCAACCGATACCATAATAGCAGCCAACACGAAATATCCCGACAGCTTCATATTTAAAAGTAGTTTAAAGATACTCTATGAGGGGTGGACACTAACAACATGTGAATGAGTAAACTAGCATACCCATAAATATGGCAAAGAAATAAATAACAAAATGCGAATTATAAGTGACATAAATAAATAAGACACGGTAATTACCTCCGGATTAGTTCAGCCGTCATCCCTGGAGATAAATCTGAGACAGTAACCAGCTCCAGTCTCAGAACATCGCGCCACACATCTTTCCTATCCTTCTTTCTCTTCTTTCACCGGATGCTCGCGCTGTGTTAAAAAAAAACCTAAAGGGTATTCATAACCCCTTGAGCGCATGTCCTTCGATGGACATAAGTTCCTTATTATACCTTATTTATACGTTTTTTTCTGTCATTTATTTTCACGTTAAAAAAACGCTCCTACAATCTTACTTCTTGTTAGTGTGGAGAAAGATAGATTTATTTTTATTTGCATTTAGTTTGATTTTTTTTAGATTAAGTTTACGATGTACATGTTTCTTTCATGAAACTAAAATTAACAATTATGCATAAAATATGCCAATTTAAAAAGCTCACTACGGCAACCATGGAAAATGGAAAAGCTTTATAGAAATAGAGATAGCTTATTGAAATCCATAATAATAAGGGTGAAAGGCAAATATCCTATCTTCACTGTACTAAAAATATAAATTGAACAGAGTATAAAAACAAATCAAGAAAATGTAAACATTTTATGCGTAATATTTTGCATAAATATAATACAAAACTTTGCTTCCGAAATACTCAACCGAAATGAATGGCAAAGGTGAAAATTTGCAAAACTGAAATTTATGTTGTTATCAAGGTGCATTATATTCCTTGATGTGGGAATACATATTAGATAAGGGAATGAAATATCCTGTTAGTGATGTTGTATTTGCAGTCTTCCATTTGCATGTGATTGCACTAATCGAACAAAAAAAAATCAATAGTAAATTATTGTCCTAGGGATTATTTTATGCAGTTCGTTACAATTTAATAGACTTAAATGCGTAATTCGATTTTGCTTGTACGAGTAGTATTTAGATTGATTACAAAGAAATATATCTTAACTTAATGGTAAAAGATAATTTATTTAAATATATATGTTTCTCTATTTATTTGATTTTGGTTTCATTGGATTATAAATTGACTTCTTGTAAATGTAGGTCATTCATGAATTGCGATTAATATACCCATACAAATTATGACATCAAAAATGCTTACTATTAAATTATGAATTTCTCCTTTCTTCAAGTTAGTGATAGGTCAAATTCAGCGATTAAAGTCGACACATGTAGTAATTAAGAGTTGCCACCAAGACTATGCTCAGCGAACGGATGGATTTAGCAAATTATTATGCAACTACCCCTGCGTTACTACGGCTTTTCAACCCCACGGTAACAGATATTTTTGTATTGATAAAACCTATTCTTGTTCTTTTCATTAGCCATGCCAATATATGTGAACAAAATTACTAATAATCTATCGAGTAATTAAGTTTTTTTTTTTTTTTTTTTTTTTATACTCTACACGCGCTCAAGGGATTAGGAATACCCTTTAAATGTTTCAACACAGCGCGGGCGTTATGGTGAGGTTAAGGAAGAGAAAGAATGATAGGAGATTTATTAGTTAAAAAAATCTCCAGTAATCAAACAATTTAAGCGACCCCAACAGTCAATTTAATATAATATTTATTGGTAACTGAAGATGTTTCGTTATACACTGGAAAACGTTTATTTAAGGCGCTAGTTATAGCTTTCATTGAAACTCATCATTTTGTTGTAAATTCACTTTTAATTTTTCAATGATCATTGAAATGCGTTCCATCATTGAAAAATCAAAAGTGAATTTGCGAGTAAGTGGTAGAGCAAATAAAATATTTTTTTGACAAAAAATGTTATATATCTATTACCTTCATTTTGGTACCAAAACGACACAAGTTATATTCGTTTAAGAACCTCAGAATTGATAGTTAAAGTTTCCAATGATTTGTCTCAATGACAGCTATAACCGGCGCCCTAGTGCTTCCAAATATATGCAAATATAGCTGCGCCCCGCTTTGATTGTGTGGATATCCGTGCTAGAACTAAAATAAAATAGCTTGCTTGTCCGTATTTTGTGCGACTGTTGGTGTAGAGCTTTCGGGTATCAGGTTGCTTTTGTTTACTGGAATACTGAATTGGATACTGGAGCAGCAGCTGAATGCTGTGTGTGTGTGTTTTCTGGCTTCTTCTACCGGGATAAAAAGTATTCTATATGCTATTCTAGATTATAATCTATTTTTTCTCTAAATTTCATTTAGATCCGTTCAGCCGTTCTGGCGTTATTGAGCAACAAACATCCATCCATCCAAACTTTCACATTTATAATATTAGTAAGATTACTAATATTAAATTATTATTTGAGTGTTCTTAAAATTTTATTAATATAATTAAAGAACTTACTTTTGTTTATTTTCAGTGCAGTTTTTGGTAATAAAATGCACGACTGGATCGAAGCTAACAACTTTGTTGTAGTTAGCTACGATTAGTTAGGTTATCCTATGCACGTTTAAAGCCTATGTAGGTAAGATTACCTTTATTCTTAGTATAATGAATTGTCGAATGGATAATTCAAAAAATAGTTACATAGATACCTATCTCATCTACAAATGTATCACGTCAAACAAGTCATTTACGTATTTGGTGATAACTTTTGGTTTTTTTACAATCTTGCCAAGGACATCCTCCAGAAGTGTTTCCATAACTAAATCTGCTAGAGTTATAGATGCTGGGCTACCCATGAGTACACCTTGTTTTTGCTGATAAATATTGCCTTCGAACTCTAAGAAGTTATTATCGATTACACAAAACCTGATTATCTCAAAGAATTTCGCCTTCTTAATATTGGTATGTTTTTTAATCTTATCCCAGTTGCTCTTTATAATGTCTAGAACCAAACCAATTGGAATGCAGGTAAATAAGGAGACTATATCAAATGAAGCCAAAATATATCCGTTGTCCAAACGTAATGAAGCCACTTTGTCAATAAAATCTTTTGAATTCCTAACGTTTAATTTCGAATTCTGTGTCAAATTTTGAAGAATTTTGACCATGTATTTCAAGAGCTCATAGAAAGGGACTCTTATAGGCGCACAGATTGTTCGCAGTGGAGTATTTTCCTTGTGAATTTTGGGTAATCCATAGATCCTGGGACTTTTCACAGTGTATGTTACCATCCGTTTTTAATGTGTTGATGGTCTCCTTTCATAATTTCAAAAAAATTCTGTGACTGGTTTTTGAAAAATCTAAAAACGTTTTTTTTTTGAAAATTTTAGTATGTATCTTATTAACAGTTTTAGGCAGCATTCTTATAAAAAAAAATTATTTTAATCAGTTCATCCGATGTTGGCTAAGAAAAACGTGATATCCACTTCGTATATCCGTATCTTTTCTGATAGTCAAGTATTATGTCCTGCTCTCTCCCAAAGACGTAGATTACACCTAGGAGAATACTTCCCGGTGATCTAAAATATAGAGATTCACCAGCTATACCGCTTCATTAGAGGCTGCAATTGGTTTAATTAAAGAGCAAATATCTCACTTGGCTTCACAATGGACGTATCTAAGGTCTAAGTGTATCCGCCGTTTTCCTGACAACCACTTTAACCTAACCTACCTAACTGAAATATTTTATGACCTTTAGTCCAAAATGCGTTTTGCCCGGACACGATAGTTGGGCTGATCAGTTAGATGCTATCGTGTCGCTCTAAGACGCACTATTTTTTGGTCGATGACTAGAGCGACACGATAGCATCTAACTGATGAGCCCAACTATAGTGTCCGGGCGAAACGCATTTTGGACTAAAGGTCATAAAATATTTCAATTTGACTTAAACCCACACAGTCCACTAAACCAAAAACAAAAATAATATGTAGGTATTATTTGCGTTTTCTTCTATTTATTTAACCTACCTAACCTAACCTACCTAATCTAACCTTATTCGAAGGCAAGGATGGCTTAGAGAGTCACCTCCCTTATAATCTACGCATCCTGATCATTTACTCAAAATGCCTTATAAGATCCGATTGAACCCTGCAAGAAGAGTTTACTTGAGTTCGTAGTGATTGCGGACGCCTTGAAAACAGAACGCCGGCCGGCTAACAAGCACCTGCGAACTACGGGTGGGACAACACTGATCTAAACGATAACATACTATCTGCAAGCAATTATTTTAACAAGAACTACGATGAAGCGTTATTCCGGCGTTAAACTATTCACGATAAATTGTCAAACCTTACTGAACAGAAATGTCAAAAGAGTTTCACATTCTAAATTATCAAACCATAGACAATATCCATCGAAACTTCTCATGCAGCTAAACAAAAAATCACCCTATGTAACGGGTGATTTTTTTCCTACTTGGTTTTTGACGTTTATATTTTTGACAGATCGCACATGACAAATTCCACGAACATTTGACATTTCGATTCAGTATTGTTTGCCATTTCATCATGAATAGACTTACGCCTGAACAACGTTTGCAAATTATTGAAATTTATTATCAAAATTCGTGCTCTGTGAAAAATGTGTTTCGCAGGCTACGTCCGTTTCAGCGACGAGGCTCATTTTTGGATAAATGGATACGTGAATAAGCAGAATTGCCGTATTTGGAGTGAAGAGCAGGCAGAGGCAATTCAGCAGCTACCAATGCATCCCGAAAAATGCACTGTTTGGTGCGGTTTATGGGCAGGCGGCACCATTGGGCCGTACTTCTTCAAGGACGATGAAGGCCGCAGGGTTACGGTCAATGGAGAAAGGTACCGTTCGATGATAACAGATTTTTTTTTGCCGAAAATGCAAGAATTGAACTCGGTCGACATGTGGTTCCAACAGGACGGTGCCACATGCCACACTGCACGCGAAACCATGCATCAATTGAGAGGCGAATTTGGTGAGCAGTTGATCTCACGTTTTGGCGCAGTCAATTGGCCACCAAGATCATGTGATTTGACCCCGTTAGACTATTTTTTGTGGGGCTATGTTAAGTCTATTGTCTATGGGGACAAGCCAAACACGATTGCTGCCTTGGAAGCCAACATTGAACGCGTCATTGGTGAGATTCCGGCCGAAATGTGTGAAAAAGTTTGCCAAAATTGGACCTTCAGAATGGACCACCTGAAGCGTAGCCGCGGGCAACATTTAAGTGAAATTATTTTTAAAAATAAATGGCAGAAATTGATTCATCGATCCAAATAAAAATTTCATTCACTTTTAACAAGTTTCTGTGTTTTTTTGAATTTTCAAAAACCAAGCTCTTATAAAATCACCGTTCATAAAAAGAAAAAATAAACAAAAAAATTAAAAGTTGAACTCAAAACTGCACTATTTTCAATTATGTTAATATACTTTAGCCGACTAGTGTTGGTACATATATTGCCTATCTAGTTTCATTTATATATGTATAGAAGTACAGGTTGTACTTAGAAAAAAGTATAATTTTATTGTAGATAAAAAAAAGTGCACAGATTACAGTCGAGAGATAAATTGAAAAATATTAAAATTTTGAAAGAAAAACCATGATTGCAAAGACTATGGTAGTCGTGTATATTTATGCGATACAAACCAACTAAAGCACACTAAATACAAGTTTGGCACAGTTGACAAATGCTTGGATTAAAGAAAGTTTGCAATAGATTCCGATCTTAGCGGTTGCCTCTAAAATTAACGCCGGTGAATCGCCTGGATTTCCTATTCCAAGACTTACTAATTGTTTAGCACTATTAAGTCCCAAAACGACTTCAGCATCACCTTCTACCAAAATAGTAGCTGCATCAGCTAGGTTGATGTTTGACTGATTGCCAGATTTATGTCCTGTTTTTCCCAAAGCTAAATATACTGTTGTAACTATACTATGGATTTTTTTTTGAGCATCATCGACTAACTTCATGTATGTAATTTTCATGGCAAATGGGTCATTTTCTGCATGTGTTGTAAGGTTATTGGCTGCATGTATGGCCTTATTTACAAACTTGGCATAACTACTAATTGCACATTTAACGACGTCGCCAAATTGTTGGACAATGTCAGCATTAGCACCACGTTGCAAAGACTTGTCCGCTTCTTCATTTATAGCCTCGATGGCATCTGAAGCAACAGTATCGTCTTGGTCGGATTCACAATTGGAATTTTCAACTTTTTCTGGCATAGGATTGTTTTTAGCATCCCTAAGTGCTTGTACTGCAATTTGGACGGATATTTGAATATTTCGGGCGTCGCTTGCGTATGCAGCATTGACAGCTGATTGTCCAGCTTCGAGCAAAGCCAGAGATGCATTTCCTCCAGCTACAAGTCCCTCAAGAAGTAAGTTTTGAGCAACATTCAATGTAGATAGAATAGAAAATCCTCCAATTTGAGAAATGTTACATGCGGCGGCAATTCCTTGTCTAGCTCCTTCATTTGAAAGAGCCAAAGCTTCTCCAAATACCAATACTGTGGGACCTGCCGTCTTTAGGAACATTGTTTGTGTGTCCACAAAGCCTTGCTGCAATATGTTTTTAGCATCTTGAGGATTCTCTTTGGCCGAAGAAATTGCATTCGCTATTATATCTTTCGAATCAAAGACAATATTTGTGTAATTTATGTATTCATTGTATAGGACAAGTGATGCATTAGGGAAAACATTGGCGTCTAAGTTTTCCTTGGTATAATTTTTAATTATTTCGATGGTAGTATTTCTTAAGTTATTACTTGATTCTTGGGCAAACACAACCGATAACACAATAGCAGCCAACACAAAATATTCCGACAGCTTCATATTTAAAAGAAATTTAAAGACACTTTAAGACTAAAACCAGTACTGACAACTAACTGAGCAAAATCTATCTTCTTATATAGCTTAAGAAAGTCCAAAAGATATACACCTGTTTACATATATGTATTTGCTTAGTTATTTTTATAATATTTGAATAAAAATTTCAAATGAAAATATACTTATAATATTGACACACCTGTGTTCTACAAGTATAGCGTTAAGTGGGTTAGATAATCCGTATAATATTTGACTCCAATTCAAGAAAATATAAAAAATGCTGAATCATAATTCTTCAGAATGTATCTATGACCCCGAAAGCAATTGTTTTTTACTTACCACAATCTCTGACGTACATAAAATTAGCTCTCTAATATTAAGACAAACAATATTAGATTGTTTAGACACGAGTATTAAAGTTTTATTATTTTGTCATTATTATATTATTTTCGACAGGGAATTCCATTTTCTGTTATAAACGGTGATTTTTTAAGAGCTTGGATTTTGAAAATTCAAAAAAAACACAGAAACTTGTAAAAAGTGAATGAAATTTTTATTTGGATCGATAAATCAATTTCTGCCATTTACTTTTTAAAAATAATTTCACTTAAATGTTGCCCGCGGCTACGCTTCAGGTGGTCCATTCTGAAGGTCCAATTTTGGCAAACTTTTTCACACATTTCGGCCGGAATCTCACCAATGACGCGTTCAATGTTGGCTTCCAAGGCAGCAATCGTGTTTGGCTTGTCCCCATAGACAATAGACTTAACATAGCCCCACAAAAAATAGTCTAACGGGGTCAAATCACATGATCTTGGTGGCCAATTGACTGCGCCAAAACGTGAGATCAACTGCTCACCAAATTCGCCTCTCAATTGATGCATGGTTTCGCGTGCAGTGTGGCATGTGGCACCGTCCTGTTGGAACCACATCTCGACCGAGTTCAATTCTTGCATTTTCGGCAAAAAAAATCTGTTATCATCGAACGGTACCTTTCTCCATTGACCGTAACCCTGCGGCCTTCATCGTCCTTGAAGAAGTACGGCCCAATGATGCCGCCTGCCCATAAACCGCACCAAACGGTGCATTTTTCGGGATGCATTGGTAGCTGCTGAATTGCCTCTGGCTGCTCTTCACTCCAAATACGGCAATTCTGCTTATTCACGTATCCATTTAGCCAAAAATGAGCCTCGTCGCTGAAGACAATCTTGCAAAAATTTCATAATTTCGACATTTTTCACAGAGCACGAATTTTGATAATAAATTTCAATAATTTGCAAACGTTGTTCAGGCGTGAGTCTATTCATGATGAAATGGCAAACAATACTGAATCGAAATGTCAAATGTTCGTGGAATTTGTCATGTGGGATCTGTCAAAAATATAAACGTCAAAAACCAAGTAGCAAAAAAATCACCCTATAGTTGTTGAGTTTGTTGAACTAATAAAGTATTATTTTTATAAATTCCATTTTTACTTGCAATTTAAAAGGAACTATGGGAAGTTTTGGATTCGTGAAAAAAATTTAACTCGAGATTTTGATCCAGCTTGACATTGCGATCCGTCTGTTTGCCTAAACAGCTGAAGGATTTTTTTCTAACTTGGAACTTAAGCGTTTTAGGTGATTATCTCAAATAGTTTTTTTAATATTTTTACTTGCGATTATAGGTGCTGTAAGTCAAGTTATGTATTCGTAAAAAAAAATTTTTTTTTAACAATCAAACGTGACATTATAATCATAGAGATCACCAAAAAAGTGGGTCCCCCAATACTGTCTATCTCTCCTCGAGTCTGTAGACTAAACGGTTTGGTGGATTTGATTCAAACTTGGTACACATTGTTTTTTCGGTAATATGTTAACACATTTTTTTCATTTTTCTTTTAAAACGACAAATAACAGTAGCTACCATACATTTTTTTTTTGGCCAAAAACAAAAATTTTATTTTTCTCAAAATCGGGTCTAACGATTTTAATAAAAAAAATCAGTTCATTAACGACTTGAAAGGGTACCTTTTAATATTTTTTTCGTGTGAAAAAATTGTTCTTTTTGTGCCTCTAGTAGAGCCATTTTTTTGGTTTTCGATTTTCTCGAAACGGTTCGTTTGATTTTTTGTGATTTTTTTTCTACGCAGAATTGTTTTGATTTTTTTTTAAACACTCTAAATTTCGAAGACGACTTAATAGATTTTTTCAAAAGTTCGTATTTGGTGATTTTTTGATATTATCTTGAATAGTTAAAAAAAATAATTTTCCTAAAATAAAAAAACAACGGTACCTCCCATACAAATGTTAAAAAACAGTTAAGAAAAAAAAATTATTTCTTGAAAACGGCTCCAAGAATTTTTATAAAAAAATTTGTGTGTTCTCAGATTAGTACAGTTCAATTTTAAATATAAAAATATTTTTTTGCGTACTTTTTAACGGTACTTCCCATAGAACCACTTTTCATATTTTCAACTTTCTCAATATTAGATAAACCGATTAAAATACATTTTTTTATACAAATGCTCCATAAAATTGTTAATAAGACTGCATACTCAAGTTTTCAAAAGAAAAAGTTTTTCGATTTTTTAAAAATAAATACCTTTTTTTTTGAAAACCGATTTTTCGACAACCAGTCACAGAATTTTTTTTTTTTAATTTCAATCTTATATGTATATTAATAATATCTTCAAAATGGCGTTTCAAATTTTTTTCTGAAAATGTTGTCAAAATTTTATACATAAAAAAATAATTTATTAAAAAACGATTTTTGAATTTTTTTTATATATTTTTATTTATCCATGAATTCAAATTGCATCTTTGTTTTCCCCCAAACTATAACGACTAAGCAATATAAAAACATTTAAATACGTGTACTATCCATTTATTTCTATACCTTATTGTTATGCCGTTTTTACGAATTTTTGCTTACGTCACTGAATACTAAATAAAATGTAGGTCCTCATACATTTATGTATACATATGTGCTTTAAAAATCACATGAATCTTATGTATGCATATTGCATATATATGTAGATACATTTTACTCTCCTTACTTACATAATTAAAATCCATACCTTAGATTTAAATATACATTTGTAGGTTGGTACCTATGTAACTCTTCCTTGAATAATCCATTTGACAATTCATTATACTAAGAATCAAGGTAATCTTTCCCACATAGGCTTTAAACCAGGATAGGATGACTAAATCTAACTAACTAAACCTCAATGGTTAGCTGCATTAAAGTTGTTAGCGACAAGAGCAAGTTCGTGCGATGCAGTCGTACATTTTTATTTTTTTTTTTAAACCGAAAATATCGGTACATTTTTTTCTACCATCTTAATTATCTCGAAAACGGCTCCAACCATTTGCATAAAAAATAAAATGCACGACTGGATCGAATGAACTTGCTCTTAAAGCTAACAACTTTAGTGTAGCTAACCACTGACGCTCTTAGTAGTGGTTAGCCTAGTTATCCTATGCAGACTTAAAGCCGAAGTACCTTGATCCTTAGTATAATGAATTGTCGAATGCATGATTCAAGAAATAGTCAACATAGGAACTTACCTATAAATGTATATATGTAAATGTATAAACGTATATGGATTTTAATTATATAAATTAGGAGGGTACAATATGCCTACCTTTATATATGGAACCGGTATGTAAATAAGAACAACATTGGGGTGGCCGTGGCGCGATAGTTGCGTGTTCGTCTGTCAACCTCATGGTCACAGGTTCGATCCCTGCTGTAGTCTATGTCTTCTTATTTTTCCATTAAAAACCAATTCTAAAAATAAATGTCATACAATGAGTTGTTGGTTTACTCATTACATGCTGTTTAGGCATAGAACTAACAACATGTGATTGAGTAAAACTAGTATACCGATAATATATGACAAAGAATAAATAAATTAATGCGAATTATAAGGGACATAGATAAATAAGACACGGAAATTTCTCCGCATTAGTCCAGCCGCCATCCGTGGAGATAAAATCTGAGACAACAACCACCTACAGTCTCCGAATATCGCGCCACACATCTTTCCTATCATTCTTTCTCTCCCTTAACCTCACCCTCACGCCCGCGCTGTGTTGAAACATTTAAAGGGTATTCATATTCCCTTAAGCGCGTGTAGATTATAAAAAAAAAAACAACTACATTTATATACAATGAAAGTGAATGCTGCATAGGTACATACGTAAAATCGTTTTCAAACTTATAAAAACTGCTAAAACCACGACCTTAATCGGTTTCTCAAAAAAAAACAATATAGCCATTAGATTCCACGGATGAAAGAAAATTTTATAAAAAAGTATCTCGAAAATTGTAGGACGGATTTTGATGAACTCCTGTTTTTTATTTTTAGTTTTTTGAAAACAATTTTTTTTTGAAAATTTGGTTTGCAGTTGTCTAAAGTTTATTAATATACATGTGATTATAAAATTTGAAATTTTTTTTTTTGGTTAGTTTTGAAATTATTGATTTTTCACAAAAAGAATTTCAAAAATTAGTTTTAATTAGAAAAAAAAAATTTTTTCCAAAATTTTGATATGCAGAAGTAGTTTGGCTTCTTAAATCTTTTTAGAAATAAAATTTGACAGAAATTCAATGTACCGTTGCCAAGAACACCAAAAAATAAAAAAAAATCAGTTATTTAAAATGTACCGTTAACAGACTTCCCCGTAAACCTGGTTCGGATGAAATGATAGATAGCTAGTATCAACAAAAAAATTCTTAAAAATTTCCATCAAAATCGTTGTGTAAGTTTTCGATCAAAGATTTTCCATAACGGTTATATGACAGGTTCCGTAAAAATAAAATTTCAATTTCCTCTCTGAGAAATACCAAAAGAATAACATACCAAATTTGAAGGTAATTGCTTATGCCGTTTAGGCTGCAGCTCGTTATACAAACAGACGGACAGAATGACAGACAGACGGAACTGAGGGAGCCACTATTTTGGTGTTCTCTATCATCGTAATGTCAACTTTGATTAAATGCACGAGTTCGTTTTTTTTTCCAAATGCAAAACTTGCCCTATAGTACATATATCGCAAGTAAAAATTACAGAATGAAAATAATACCAATACTACACAAAATCTCATTGAATAAAACTCACTAATTATAATAATTATTATTGTTAACATTTTTTTATTTCTGCGTATTTGTTGATGGTTAAAATTGAAAAGTGTACAAACACTACTGTTCACCCTAAACCTAAAGTTTGCGTACAACTAACGCCTTTAGGCATAAAAAGAGTGCAACATGCATTTAAAGAACTCAAACAGGAAGAAGGAAATAGCAACGCAGATAGTTATCTTCTCCTTTTTAGCCACTACAGCCTAAACTGCTGAATCCATTTTCTTCAAACTTGGTATTTAAGCGTTTTAGGTGATTGTCTCAAATAGATTTTTGATTCGTTTTTTTTTACCATAAAAATAACGGTATTTGCCATACAAATTTTTCTACCATCTTAATTATCTCGAAAACGGCTATAACGATATTGATAAAAATTAGTTTGTGTTCTACTTTGGGTATGGTCTACTTTTTGGCAAAATTTTTTTTTTAATATTTTGTCATACAACCATTTTATTGATTTTCGACTTTCTAATAAACGGCTCAACGGATTTCGATCAAAATTTGTATACAGGACCTCCTTCATATTATGAATAATACTGCATTTCAAAATTTTCGTACAGTACATATTTTTTTGGATTTTTGGATTCGAATTCAATATTTCGAAAATGGGTTAACGATTTTTTTAGTTTTTGAATTTATATTGTTAAATATTTAAAATGAACATACCAATTTTTTTTTGAAAAAATTTAAGAATTTTAATATATTTAAAATTAAGTGAAAAACTACTAAAAATACATTTAGCCGTTTCGGCAATCGAAAATAGGAGAAAGTACGTGCGATCCAGTCGTGAATTTTATTAATAAATGCTTCGAGCTACAAAGCGAGATGTCGGGTTGTGTGTGGCGGCTATTTATTCTCTCTGATTCATCTTGAGTGTTGTGGTTTGTAAATCGGGTAGTAAAGAGTCGGTTTCCCCAATGTAGACTAAAACAGTCTGACTGTGTATGTGGCTGCTACATATTGCCTGAATCAAGCTGTGTTTAAGAGTTGGAGGGTTGTCGTCGGTTCCACTCGATCGTTTATTTTAGCACCCAGGTAAATGGAGAGTGCAACATCGTGTGTGCGTAGCTTTGCTGGTTCCCTTTAACATAGATGGTAAAGGAGTGTGTGGTGAGCTGACGTGGTTCCGTTGTCGTAATTAGCGGACTAGCCAGTGTTGTTCCTCTACGTGTCGACTTTAATTGTCTACAATCAACCGACAATGTCGATAATGTAGACAAAATGTCGTCAATGTTAACAATAACTTTTACATCTAAATCTCACAAATGAAATCATTCTAAGAATATAACTATTTACAAAATTTTGATTTGGGAGTTCTTTCCTAATATTTGGACGTTACTCCCTTATTTGGGTAATATTTCCAATTGTGGGTGTTCTTTCCATTTGAATTTTGGGCGTTCTTTCCATGAAAAAATAGAAAGATTAGAAATATCGCCCAAAAGTAGAAAAAAATACAATAACATTTTGCTAAGATTTTTTTTTTTTTTCAAATCGATTTGGATGAAATTGCCTAACGCCATTTCTGTTAAAAAATGGTTTTTCTTTCTTTTTTCCACGTAACAGAAATGGAATTTGGATCAAAATTTACATTTTTGGAAACTTTGGGACTTATTCCTTTCTTCCAATTGTTGGCTCAATTAAAAAAAGCTCTTCGGACTACTGTATGATTATGAAATACGGTAGATCGGTAGGTCTTTTTTTTTCAAAAGAAAAATCGAAAAGCTTAGGACTTTCGTTCCGGGGCGTGGTATCACCTCACTCTCTTAGAATCGATACCAATTATGAAGCACTTCGGATTGCTGTAGAAAAATGAAACGTGGTGAAGTAATGTGATTTGAGTTCATATTTAGTATAAAGGTAAACTAGGTTTCCTTACAAACTAGGTGTTAGTTAGGTTCATATGGAATGGAAATATTGAAAATTTGATATTTAATATTAAAAGCCATGTCATTCAGCCATTTTATCAGAGTAAAAATAATATCTCTGATAAAACAATTGAAATTGGACCAAAAAAAAAACAAACAGCTCCAGATTATGTGTGAAATTTGTCAGTTTATGATTTGATTACTGAACCAAATTTGCAAGTTTTACTGGCATTTCCGTCTGTTGATCCTGGAAACTCTTTTTACTTCAACTTCCGCAAAGCCGACTTCAATCAACTTAATCTCCTTCTCAATAGTATTCATTTCAACAACTTTATTAACTCCTCTACTCCCTTCTTTTACACCTCAATCTTCGCATGCATTGTTAAATGTGTCCCTTATTCAGCTCGAAAAAACTTTATTTCATCTCCTCCCTTTTATACAAAAGAGTTGCGCAATATCCGTAATGTGAGAAATAAATTATGGAAAACTTACTTGAAATCCCAAACGCCCATAAATCTTTTCTACTTCAAACAAGCCTCCCGCTGTTTTTCATCCCTATGTCATTCTCTCTACCAAACATATCTTAGTGAAATGCAGACTTGTCTTATCTTTGAACCTAAGCGTTTTTACCAGTTCATAAGCGTGAAAAGAAAATCAGATGGTATTCCTTCAACCCTTAGTTTCCTCGACGCCTCTTCCTCTGATCCCAAATTAATAGCTAATTTCTTTGCGACCTTCTTTAGCCTATCTTATGTCAATACTTCTAATGCTCTTGACCTTGAATACCATAGATTTTTGTCTAACTCTCCACATACATCTCTCCTTTTCCTTTCTGTCTGTTCCCGTACCGTCTATGACAAATTAATTGTGTTGAAAGATGACTTTTCAGCCGGCCCAGATGGCATCCCAGCAATTTTTCTTTAAAAGTGTGCTCATGCTCTCTGTGAACCCCTTTCTAACCTATTCCAACTGTCTCTCTCACAAGCAGTCTTCCCCTCAATTTGGAAAGAATCGTTTATTTTTCCGACCTTTAAAAAGGGCTGTAAGAATGAGATTTCGAACTATAGGCCAATAGCAAAGCTCTCCGCTATACCCAAGCTCTTTGAAAGCATAGTGTATGACTCCCTATTTTTTCATTGCAAGTCAATTGTTTCTCCATTACAGCACGGATTTTTAAAGGCCAGGTCCACCACGACTAATCTTACCCAATTTGTCTCATCGACACTCTTAGCTCTAGAAAAAGGATTTGACGTCGATGTTATAACTACTGACTTTAGCAAAGCGTTTGACAAGATCAATCACCAAATTATTTATATCAAACTCAACGCCTTCGGCTTTCCTCCTTTGTTTATTGAATGGATCAAATCATACCTCGAGAGCCGTGTATACAGAGTTATCTTTAGAAATGCGGTGTCTGATCCAATCTTCGCCTCATCAGGGGTTCCTCAGGGCAGCCATCTTGGCCCACTCCTATTTGTGCTTGCCATCAATGATGTGGGTAATATCATTTCCTTCTCCGATCTCTCAATTTATGCTGATGACATTAAAATAGTAAAAGTAATCTCATCTTCTCGTGACTCTTCCCTTCTTCAACAAGACCTAAACACCTTTTTTACCTGGTGCAATAAAAATTTTGTAGAACTTAATGTTCAAAAATGCCAAGCTATGTCTTTCTCTCGCAAACGTTTACAATCGACTGTTCGAACGTATCACTTCTGTAATGCATCTATTCCTATAGTTTCCTCTATTCGCGATCTTGGGATAATATGTGATAAGGAGCTAAATTTTCGATCTCACATTGATCATATCGTTGCCAGAGCAAATTCTGCTTTGGGCTTTATTAAACGATGGTCTAAGGAATTCTCCAATTCCATGGTTACAAAATCTCTTTACACCACATATGTTAGGCCAATCCTCGAGTATGCAAGTCAGGTATGGGCTCCTTTTCAAATAACTCATTCTCTCAGGATTGAAGCTGTACAACGAAGATTCCTTCGATTCGCTTTACGCAATTTACCATGGTCTGACCCCCTTATATTACCCCCTTATGAATACCGTTTACAATGAATTGACTTACAGACTCTTGCTCAACGTCGTCGTATCGCTGATATCCTGTTTATCCACCATCTTATCACTGGAGTCATTGACTGTCCTGAATTACTCAAATTAATTAATTTTAATACAAATCCACGAAACTTAAGATCCGTTCCTTTCTTCTGCCTTCCAACCCACCGCACCAACTACGCCCATTTCAACCCTATTTGTAGAATGCTCCGCTCGGCTAATTCAGTACATGATATCCTTGATTTCTCCCTTAGTTCTCCATCCCTCAGAAAAATCCTATTAAACACCTCTCCCTAACCCATTAACCTAGTTTTCTTTTTTTTTTCTTTTTTTTTTTTTTTAAATTAGTATTATGTTTATATTATTGGCATTATTATTATTATTAATTAAATTATTATTATTATTAACTTATGTTGATCTAAAATGTAACTGCTTGTATTAAACTAAATGAAATTAAATTAAATTAAATTTTATTACTAAATTCCTCAAATTTAAAAGTTTTTTAAAACTTGACTAGTAGTAAACCAGTGAAGTGATTCACTGGACCTATCGGTAGGCTTATCATACAAAATTTCTCCCATAATTTAAAGTTTTTCGATATCTTCTCTAATTTAAATATTTGAAACTAAAACTTTAATAAGCATAGAACTAGGTAAACTTACGTTTAGATTTAGATCAAATGATTTTTGCACGACTATTTTGTTCTTATACACATGTTTTTGTATTATAGAATAACTTGGTTCTTTTTTTAACATTTATGTTTACTTATTTGCTAAATTTTAGTTGAAAAAATTATGAATTATGATGGTTTTACTAATTGTCTACATTGACGACAAATTTGTGTCGACAATTTTGAATTGTCTACATCGAATAGTCTACATGGCACAACACTGGCCCAGCGCACACGAGACTGGGGACGTATGTCCCAGCACCGTGTAAAAATCCGAAACGTTATTCTCAATTTTACCCCTGCCGAGAGTTTACACCTCAGAAAAATCTTTTTTTTTTAATTAAATATTTGGAAAAGGGTGTACGTTATTTTTCTAAATTATGTTTTACAATTTTGTTATTAGATAAATACTTAAAATTGGCTCGCCAACAATTTCTCTTCATACGTAATTGAATTTAAAAACTTAATTTTTGACTTATTGGATTGAGCAACCATTAAATCGCACTACGAAATCATACCCGTGAAACTTAACCCTAAATTGTCCTCCTCTTTATTTTCAACAAAGTTCAAAATGTTTCAAAAATGTGCTTTATAAAATATAAATCTGAATTTGAATTACTTATATTTAATAACTTTTCAAAGTCATGAACGCGAAAACAATCATACAATCAGAAACCCAAAAAAAAAAAACTTAAATCGTAAGCATTTGAACTGATTCCTTATAGTCAAAGCTGACAAATCAATAAAATTTTATAGCAACGCGCTGAACATTAAACTAAAATTACTTCGACATTCACATTAACACCCAACGATAAATAAATTCAAAGCCAATAAGTTTCATCCTTAAAAGTTTTTGACTTCTCACCACATACAACCATACGGTTGTATTGGATTTTTTTTTAAAGGCTTGAAGCTATTAAAATGATTAAGTCCCCAATGCACCACACATACATAACTACTAGTATATGTAGGTAATCTTTTTGGTCGAATACAAATAAAAATATGTATACACCAAAAAAAAAAAAAAAAAAACTTTCCCAGCTATATTTATGACTTCATTTTCCCCAAAGAGCTTTAGCACTGTGTTAAAAAAATATAACAATAAAGGATGCGTCATCTGCTGGCAAACTAATAACAATAAAATGTCTTTTCTTTCCGAAAGAGATTTGACTACTTCAACATCAAAATAAAATGCACGACTGAATCGCACGAACTTGCTCGTTTATGGTTGGAAACTATTACATATGTACATGTGTGTATGGTAAGATATACATATAGTTTAGTTTAGAGCGCATGTAAAGGGCCAGTAAATTAGTTGTAAGTTATTGATAATTAGGCTATTTTTTTTGAATTTTTGTCTAGATTTAAGATATTTATAAGGTAATAATAAATAAATTGAATTACAAAAAAAAATGTTGTGTATGGAAGAGCGAAAAAGTTGAAAGCTCTAAAAAAAAAATATGAATGCAGTTTTTTTTTTAATTTCTCACAAGTCAAATTACAACGAAAGCGTTAAATACCATGAAGATTATTTGGGAATATTTTGAAAATAAAAGACAATGTCCTCAAAAAAACGCCAAAACTCTAACTCGGTTGTATATGTAGAAAATTTAATCAAAATCTGTTGAGTCGTTTTCGAGGAAATTCAGAGTAAAATATATTTTGTTACGGAATTATGTATTCTATATGAAATTAAACAAACAAATTCGAAGCAGATCAGTTTAGGATTTCGCTCTGTGAAAATTTAGACGCCCAAGCAAACTAACCCACGCGACAGACGATAGGACAAAAATCTCATTGTTTTTGTTAATTTTTCGTTATTACTTCGAAGTGGGTGGCAATGGCGCAGTGGATAAAGTGCTTGATTGCTAACTAGGACGTGTGGGTTCGATCCCCACGCTATTCTTTTCTATACCTCCAATTTTAATTGGATGCCGCCCATGGGTTTAGAGACAGTCAATACCTGGTTCTCAAATCCACTGTGCCAAACTAGTGCCGTGCAATTCAGGTTGCATTTAAAAGACTTTAGGTCTTACAGGCACAAAGGCACAAAAAAGATTATTGATTTTTTTTACATGAATCCAATACTTTTCCTATAGAGTAAGAAAATGTACAACATATTACATCATCTTTCAATAATGTAACAGAGTACTCGTACCTGTACTTTTTTGTACAGAATATCAAGGAGACATTTTTTTTAGCAACAACATGCGCCTTTTTATAGACAAATGATATCCGCAATGATAATTCATTATACGGTATAAATAGGGCTGAAATATTTTGGGTTACCGATATAAAATGAAAAAGAATAACTTAATCGCTATACAGGGTGGCCTACGAATCGTGCTGCAATAAGAAATTCAAATAACTCTTATTTTAATCGATGTATTTCATTAATTTGTTTTTATTGGATTAAAAATTAAATCTTATTTTAAATAACTAATGGTTTTTAAAGATGATAGGCCACAAATGACCACGCTCATCCACGCATATGCGGCACCTGATCAGAAAATTGTTCATTGCCCCCTGAAGGGTTGAAATGGGGATCGCCTCAATTATTGTCTTAATGGACTGCTTCAATGCAGTCAAATTCCTGGGTTTCGTTTTGTACACTTCCTGCTTGACATAACCCCATAAAAAAGGTCTGGTGCAGTCAGGTCAGGTGACCTTGGGGGCCAGCGGAAAGTGCAGTTTCTGGATATCAATTTGTTTGGGAATTTTCGTTGGAGCTCCGCCATAACATGTGTGGCTACGTGTGCACTTGCTCCATCTTGTTGAAACCAAATTTTGTCAAAAGGGATACGTCATTGTCGAAGTTTTGGGTAAAAAAAACTGCTTCAACATCTTTAAATAACGGTCCCCACTGACAGTTTGTGTAAAACCATTTTCTTCAAAGAAGTATGGCCCGACAATACACCTTGATAAAACTGCGCACCACACAGTGACTCGTTGTGGTTGCAGTTCCGTCTCATGGAGCATATCTGGATTAAATTCACTCTATATACAGCAATTTTGCTTGTTTACATTGCCGTTTAAGTCAAAATGGGCCTCATCAGACATGAACAAACAATTTATCAATGTGTTGTCTTCTTCGGCCATTGGAATCATTTTGCGGCAAAATTCCAGGCGAACAGGTAAATCTTGAGGGCTTAACTTGCTTGTAATTTTGGTACGGAAACAAGTTTAAAGTATATGTTGTAATTACCGTCTGCTAACTCCAATTTGGCCCGAAAAGTTTCGAGTCGAAATACTTGGATTTGCCTGTATTGCCGATGAAACAGCCACGATTGTATCCTGAACACGAACATTGGGATCTCGATGTTACGGTCTTTGTTCTATGCTTCAAGATTCGGTAAACATGTTCACCAGCCTCATAATGGTCCATCTACTCGGGAGAGTACCGCCAAACTCCAGCCTAAATTCCCTTTAGACGGAAATGACGGACTGCAAAGAATGGTATCGCTGCACTATCCAAATACTTTTTCAGTATCCCAAGCATTCATTTTGATAAATCTAAATAGTAGCCTATAAAATTTAAAAAAATAAGCCGATTAATCACACTGAAAAAAAGTTATTACGTTTTATTTTTGTAGCACGATTCGTGGGCCATCCTGTACATACATTATGTATATGTAATTATGTATGTATGTAAAGGTGGTACAGGCAAATCTTGTGGTCATCCTCAGATGGATGTACGCAACCCATCATTACCTATGGTGCGGTCGCATGTCACAAACGAACCGAACTATGAATTAACAACTAGGAAAACTCTAGAGAACGTACAAAGGCTCGCATGTTGAAGCATAACTGCAGTCAGGAGAACCTGATCTACATCAGATATGGAGGTTATCCTTCATCTGTCTCCTCTACACGAAGTTATTGGAAGTGCTGCAAAGGGAGCCATAATCCTCCATCTTTCATCAAGTGGATATCCTCGTATCTTGAAGATAGGTTCTATCAAATTCAGAAATTCTTACTCAAGACCCTTTATTGCCAAAACTAGGTGTTCCGCAGGGAAGCCAATTTGGACCATTACTCTTTACATTGGCTATTAATGATGCTTCTCTTTGTGTACGCAATAACGAAATTCTTATCTTTGCAGACGATATGAAGATTTATAAAAATATATCATCTCCAAAGGATCGAACTCTATTGCAAGAGGTATTAACCACTTTGCCTTGTGGTGGGAAAAGCACAGTTTGAATCTTAACCCGACAAAATGTCAAACAATGATATTTTCAAATAAACGTTCTCCTTCTCATGACTATGTTATCTCACGGCATATTTTAACTCGTGTTGTAACTGTAAGGGACCTTGGAGTTCTCTTTAGGGCCAATTTAGACTTTTCTGCCCATATTAATATCATAGTTAACAAAGCCAATTCAGTAATATGTTTTATGAAGCGTTGGTCCAAAGAATTTGTTGATCCCAATGTTACCCGTGCTTTATACAACTGCTTAGTTCGTCCCCATCTTGAGTATGCATCGCAGGTTTGGACTCCTTTTTACGATATTCATATTGTGAGATTAGAATCAGTTCAAAGAAACTTTTCTCGTTTCGCATTGAAAGGTTATCAGTGGAGTGATCCTTCTAATGCCCTCCCTTATGACCAACGTTTATCTATTCTTCAAATGCAAAGACTTGCACAGAGAAGAACTAACAATGATTTGGTATTCTTCCACCAAATAATAACTGGCGTCACAGATGCACCAGACGTACTTAGTTCAGTTTCTTTTAATTATCGGGGAGTAGGTTATAATCTCCGTGGCCTCGACATTATTAAAGTCCAAACACATAGGACCAACTATGGGATGCATGAGCCCTTGACAAGTATGGGTAGACCTTTAAATTGGAATTCAAACATTTTTCATTTCAATATCAGTAAAATTAAATTAGAGAATATACTCAAAACCAGTGCTCCACGCTCCTAAATGTTTTTTGTTTCATATTATGTTCTCGTTTTGTTTTTGACTTAATATTATTTGTTTATATTTTCATTTTGTACATGTGTAAGTGTTATTTGTAATAGAGACTGCCTACTAACAACTAACACTGCACTAAATGATGAACCTGTGGTATAACATAGTTTTCTGTGTTGGCAAATCATTGGTCGGAAGACGCAGCTTGCTATAAGCTCTCTTCGGCCAATTCTAATAGTGTGTTAAAAAAAAGAATCTTACAATTATGTAAAAAATAATTCTGAGATAATTAAATGTGCCAAAAGTTCCTTCAAATATTCTAAGTAATTTTGTTCCACATAAGATTTTTATCTGAAAATACCTACTTTATGTAAGATATGTAATTACAAAACGACTAATCGATTATGTGAAATTCAAATATGTACAATCATTTAAAAAATAATGTGATAATTTTAAAGTATGAGTTATTATTTTTAAGCTTTATCGGTGATTTTTTTTTTTTTTTAATGAGCTGTTATTTTAAAATCAAAATACTCGTATTAATACTCGTATAATACAGAGAAACTTACTTATTTGAAAAAATTCCCGCGTGGTGATTTGGGCAGTTAGAGGGGCGAGAGGGGGCGCATCTGGAGGGGGAAGTTCCCAAGTTTGTTTCTCCCTCCAGTCAGTTGCCATCATGCTCTGGTCTAGAGAGCAGCGGGCCTTCGCAGTCGAGAGCTTCTTTTCTAATGGTCGCTCACTTGTTGCTACGCAACGTTTCTTCCGCGCTCGCTTACAAATTCCTCCTCACAGACTCGTTCCTGGCCGTAATTCGATTCTGTCGTGGGTTAACTCATTTCGGGAGTGTGGAAGTGTCGCTAAACCCAGAAATGGACTTCAACGTACCATCAGAACTCCGGAAAATATCGAAAGAGTGAGGCAGTCAGTTGTGCGTTCTCCCCGGCGGCGTTCGGCTCGCAAACAAGCAGCTGCTATGGGAATTTCTGACACCACTCTTCGACCAATTCTCCATGAAGACCTTCAATTTCATCCCTATAGATTGGCTGTTGTGCAAGAATTAACTGAAAGCGATTTTGTTGCCCGTCAAAATGCATGCCAACATACCGATTGATATGCTGCAAAGAGTGGAGACGAATTTCAAAAATCGACTTCATCAGTGTATGCGCAATGGGGGTCGCCATTTATCCGATGTCATTTTCAAGACTGCATGAAAAAAAATTGGGATATTGTATTCTCAAATAAAAAAAAAATTAAAACAATAATTGAAGTACTTTTGTTTTCATTGACCTTTCAAATAAGTAAGTTTCTCTGGCGCACCCTGTAGATGTCTATTTAATAATTTAAAAAAAAATACCTATGTAATGTAATGTTCAAAAAGTTATTTAATTAATAATTAATAAGATACAATAAGATACATGATTTTTTATTTTGTCCCCGGCAAAATGCTGAACTCCCGGGATTTTTCATTATTTTAGCAAGTTTATCCCGACGAGCTGTAGGAAAAATATGGCAACCCTTATGTGTATACACAATCCCAAGAGAGATGAAATGTCAATTTTCTTGCATTGCCAGTTCAAATACTGGCTACAGTTGTAGCAGCGCCACTGTCGCATGTCATTATACTTCAATTGCTTTAATTTTCCAATAACTCAACTGTTAAAGTCAACTCAAAATTGAGTTAGCTTTTTACATTGATGCCTTTCTTTTTACGAGTAATTATGTAGATACCTTCCATCCGTGTATAATCAACCATCTGCAAAATTAGTTGAAAATTTCAAAAAGTTATTTTAAGGAACAAACTCCTTTAATTGAATTCATTTCTGCTCTACACCCTTTGTAAAGGATTCTTTCGTAAAACTTTTAGACTCTTTTTTTTTGTTCTTTGTAAAGCGCTAATGTGCTTGCTAAGTTTTTCTGATTTGGTAATGGTAATGTTTTCTTGACTTCTAAGGTATGTCACGGGTCTTAAGAAAGAAGTACTTTCAGTGTTTTTTTTTTTGTTTTTATTTTTTAATCGCAAAGAAAAAAGAAAATATTTCTAAAGGCTCATTTCAGACAAATTAAATTATTTACATATTTTCTTAAAAAAAAAAACTTGTCTTACTTTTTATTTCAAACAAAAAAAAAAAAAAAAAAAAACAGCGAGAAAAGAAGAAACCAACGAGTTAAGAGTTAAATCATTTAAAATCCAGCTCAACGCAGCGTTAATATTTCTCTGTAGAGTCGGTCGTATCTGTTAGTGATGTAAATTATTTTAGCCCTCGGAGCCGGAGATAAAATCAAAATAAAAGAAAGAAAAATAAAAACGAATTGAAATCACAAAGTGAAATGAAAATTATGATAAAGGATATTCGAGCCGAGCAGCCTCAACAAATTAAATTCTCATTCACTATTCCACGTAGGTATATCTACCTACATGGGATTTACAGGCAGAATTTACTTGGTAGCAATGTCCTTACAAAGTGGGGATGGTGAAGTGGAAAACTTTTTAGCTACAAGGACTGTTGTGTATGGGGCTATATTACATTTACTCGACATGGAATTTTTGTCACTTGATCCACTTCTGCTAAATGCGTTTTTTCTCTTGCTCTCGCATTGTGCAGCGGGAGTTTGATGATTATAAACAGTCTGCATCAGTTGATTTGGGATTAATCCAATTTGTATAAAAAAAATAATTTACAATTTCTTTCATAACTTGTAAATTTGTGAAAAGTGAGTGTGGTAAAAGACGCCTATTTTTCAGATATAAAATCATCGCCACTTGAATAGGACACTCTGTGCACTCTTCTTTCGATCGCTCGTAATTGGAAAGCGGAATAATAAAATAATGCAATTTTGCCCGTTATCATTGTGCATTGTGTTATCGCCAGTGGCCGTGGCGCGATAGTTGTATGTTCGCCTGTCAACCTCATGGTCACAGGTTCGATCCCTGCCGTAGTCTATGTCTTCTTATTTTCCATTAAAAACCAATTCTAAAAATAAATGTCATACAATGAGAACCTGGTTTACTCATTACATGCTGTTTAGGCATAGAACTAACAACATGTGATTGAGTAAAACTAATATACCGATAAAATATGACAAAGAATAAAAAAATGAATCTAATTATAAGGGACATAGATAAATAAGACACGGAAATTTCCCCCATTAGTACAGCTGCCATCCCTGGAGAGAAAATCTGAGACAACAACCACCTACAGTCTACGAATATCGCTCCACACATTTTTCTATCATTCTTTCTCTTCCTTAACCTCACCCTCACGCCCGCGCTGTGTTGAAACATTTAAAGGGTATTCATAATCCCTAAAAAAAACTCTCTTCTTCTTCCACTGTGAGAAGTTGCAAGTTCTGGAAAAAAGCCGATATGTGTTTTTTTCTCATTTTTAGTTAACATTCGTTAAACTAAAGCATATTTTTGCGCCACTTAAATAGAACATGTGTTTAGTTTGATTGTTATCGTTCGCACGCGGACTCATTATTTTTCATTGATTGTTTTTTTTATTTTTGTTAACTTCGACTATTTAATTTGAAAAAAACCTAAAATGGGTCGAGGAAAAGTGTTAACCGAGGAGCAAAAAGGACAAATCAAAAACCGAGGAGCAAAAGGACAAATCAAACCGACACGTGTCGTATCGAAATTTTTCAGCAATCAATTCGATTATGGGAAACATATGAAAGGCCGCACACATAGTGTGCTTACTAATGCGGAAAAGCGACTTTTATTAAGAAAAGCTTCAAAGTCTCACGACTCGTTGGCAAAAATCAGGGAAAAATGGAAAAATGTGGTATCGAGGCAAGTCTACCAACCATGCATCGTGTTATTTCGAAAGCTAAACATATAAAAACACTACAAATTAAGAAGAAGCCACCCCGTAACCCGATTCGAAAACAGCAACACCTCAGTTTTGTCGCGCACATGTAACCTGGACTTTAGAGTGGCACAGAGTAGTCTTATCCGACGAAAAAAAAATTAATTTGGAAGGCACCACTGGCTATAGCTACTATTTCCATGACCTCCGAAAAAAACTCATTATTTGGACCGGCTGCATAGCAGAGTTGGAGGGGTGATGGTGTGGGTAGCTATTACCTATTATGACACGTGCAAACTACGTTTTGTGTCAAGGGGGTGGCCGTGGCGCTATAGTTGCGTCCTCGCCTGTCAACCTCGTGGTTGCGGGTTCGATTCCTGCAGTTGTCTATGTCTTCTTATATTCCATTAAAAACCAATTCTAAAAATTGTCATAAAATAAGTTGCTTGCTCATTACATGCTGTTTAGGCACAACACTAACAATATGTGATTGAGTAAACTAGTATACGCATAAATATGAAACGAAATAATTAAAAGAATGTGAATTATAAGGGACAGAAATAAATAAGACACGGTAATTCTCTCCGCATTAGTTCAGCCGCCATCCCTGGAGATAAATCTGAGACAACAACCAGCTCTAGTCTCAGAACAACGCGCCACACATCTTTCCTATCCTTCTTTCTCTTCTTTCACCGGAAGTGTTAGAAACATACAAAGGGTATTCATAATCCCTTGAGCGCGTGAAGATTATAAAAAAAAAAAAAAAAAAAATAGGAAACATCTTTTTATAAAGAATCGTTGTAATTTTTCAACTTGGTTGTGTTCACGATATCTCTATGATAGTAATGTCATGTTTGATTGTTAGAAAAAACATTTTTTTCTTACGAATACATAACTTGCCTTATAGTAGCTTTAATCGCAAGTGAAAATATTTACACGAAAATCTTTTGCACATCTAGTGACACGGAGTGTATACAAATTTTATTTACAAAACATATATCTTTGCTACAGTCATTATAGAGTATAATTTCATGTATGCGTGTTTTTACGTACGTCAGAGTCGTATGCTCACAAATTATAATTAAATGTTCATACATGCAAAAATAAACACTGATAAATGTAACTATACATATATACGAAAAGAAGTTTTGACAAAGTTTAGAAATAATTTAGCATTTTAAATATGCAGCCGTGAGCAGAATAATCTACTCTAAAATTTTGTTAGTACCTAACTGTAGGAGTTTACTTAAAATGTATGCAGCATGAACATGAATAAAAATTATAATATTTAAAAATGTTATCGTAATTTATGTAAAAGCTTTTTAAGTTAAAACAAAAATAAGATTTCTTTTAAGACTGACATTATGATGATGGAAAAGTACAAACAATGTTGATGTGTGTTATACAATATCGTGCTTCGGGAATATGTCCATCAACCATACATCGAGTTAGATGTGTCAAATGGGTGACTCCATTTGCTTCAAATTTTGTGCAGAGCATTATAATTTGATTCCCTATGGAAGAAACTATTTCTGTTTTCATTTTTTTTTTAATTTTCACGAAAACGACTTTAACAATTTCGCCTCATATACTTTTCATCTGAAACATCAAAAACTAACACGAACAAGGCTTAATGACTTGAAGCTTTTAATCATTTATATAGGCTTGCTATTATTCGGTAAGATAAGGAGGAGTGAACTGTAATGACGCATTACAATCTCTCATCCTCCCAATAGGTACGCGCCCAAATATAATATATAAACAGGCCACCCGAATACTTTTAAAATACAAGCATACCTAATGAATACTTTAATACTCCTGTATCCCTTTTTACCTTTCTGGAACCAACTCTCCCCTCCTAAAGGCTATTGAGGTGCCCATAAAAACTTTTGAGTTACCAGCGAAGGCCGTTGAATTGACAGCAAGAGTTAAGTTAGGTGGAAGTGGCTGTCAGCATTGTAGCTGACACACTTAGACCAGAGTTGGTTCATTGTGATACCACATGAATCCTCAGATAAGCTTCCTATTCGTTGAACAATTTGGAGCTTCTAATTAAGCGTAAGAGACTGTAGATGTCTATTTTGCTTAGATCGCTGAGATCATCGAAGAAAAGTCTCCAAGATGGAGATTTGTCACTGAGATAAAGCAGGGAATGTACACAAAAGATTAGGAATAGATTCCACCTCTTCTTCGTCCAGGCAGCTTCTGCAAAAATCATTTGAATAAACGCCAAGCCTCGTTGCATGCTTGGCTATGAGGCAATGTTCAGTTATGACACCAATTACGGAACTGATGTGCAATCTGCTTAAGGATATCAAACGCTTGGAGCGTTTCAGATCAAGTTTTGACTAGAACTGATTTGTCGTCATACAGGCCGTTGTATTTCTCCATCTTCGATTTGTCCTTTCTACGGTATCTTGTTTCAGCATTAACTTACATGTAGCAATCGGTTTACCTATATTTGCCCTTTCAGGCATTAGAGGTAGCGTCGTGTCATTTTTGGCAAGTTCATCAGCTTTACAATTTCCTGGAATATCACTGTGCCCTGGCACCCAACATAAGTGAATATCGAACTGCTGCGCCATCACCATGATAAATGAAGGACAGTTAGAGCAGTTATGGAGTTTGTAGAGGACGATTCCAGAGATTCAATAGCCGCCTGACTATCCGAGAAAATACGGATTTCAGTAGTTGATATCACGTTTTCTTTCATCCAGGAAAGGACTTCTCTAATTGCAATAATTTCCGCCTGGAACACGCTACAATGATTAGGAAGACTTAATTTTAGTCCGTTTGAGTACACCTACACACCTCCAGCAATCCCGTAATCCGTTTTTGATTCATCATCAGTATAAAAATGGATAGGATCATTTTCCAACAAGCATAAGTTCTCCCAGACAGATCTTGGAGGGAATGATGACTAGGAAGTTTTTGCCGAATTCTAGTTTAGTGATGCTGTAATCAATGTAATTTGGAAGTGATGCGAATGAGTTCAGAATAATAGAATAGCCAATATCATTATTGATCCATTATGAAGAAGCTTAAAGGCGGGCGGATGTGGTCGCTGCCGTCTGTTTGCTGAAAATATCGAGGGGTATTAGATGGAGTAGAACGTCTGGCACAGCTGTAGGTGTTGTTCTTAATGCTCCGCTTATACACATGGGTCTGATCGTTGGACTTTGCTCAGCTTGTGACGATTTGCAGCTTTTTCTAGAGCGGTTAACCATACTGTTAGTTAGGAATGATTACCGAAGTATATAGCCAGTGAGTAATACGGGGTTGAAGGCCACATTTATTCCCTATAGCGTTTTTGCATGAGAAGAGTGCCACTGTGGCTTTTTTAACTCTTTCTTCGTTATAAGGTTTCCAACTTAATTTTTATCTAAAATAAGACCCAAGTATTTTGATTCATCTGAGAAAGCTAGTGGAACTCCTTTCATAGTAGGAGAATCTACGTGTGGAATTTTGTATTTCCTTGAAAATAGGACAAGTTCAGTTTTCTTAGGGTGGGCTCCTAGCCCACACCTTTCTGCACAGTTTATTAGCTTATTTAAAGACAAGATTTGTTTTTATAATTTGTATTTAATTTTTGTTGGGAATTACCGTAGGCGTTGCGGTACATTGATTTCGCTTAGATCAGTAGGTTCTCTATCGTTTTGACGTCTAACACGAGCGATTTTTCGTTTCTGAGCGACATCAGGAGGTAAATAGACCCTACATTCTGATGGGGTTTCTACTTTCGTGTTTAACACTATTTGAGATGGTGCATCACAAGTTGACTTTCCTTTATTTTTGACAGATGAATTACATTTCAACACCTGTTTTTTATATGCAGTTGGGGTATGGGAATGCTCACTGGGAAGTTTAACAACACTGTGTGTACCACTATTTTTCACCGTAATCACTCTTCCCCGACAGTTGTGAGTTTTGTTAAGTTCGCAGATCCAATAGACCTAATTTTTTAAACTTTTATTTGAGTGATAAATAAATCCATCGATTTCAATTTTTGCAAACCCTTTGTTCGATGTTATTTCGTTCACCTTCATTTTTCTTTTTTTTTATTGTTCTTCAAGTAACGATGTGAACACAGCACCATAAATAGTTTAACTAATCTCTGCAACCTGTTTTTACAGTTGCATTATACCTACAGTTCAGAGAGGTCGTTTTTTTTATCGCAAAGAGTGTAATAATTTACCATGAGTTAAAATATTAATTTTTGAGACAATGTTTATATACGCGCGCGCGAATAGAAACATTGTCTCAAAAATTAATATTTTTTTTTCGAGATTTTCGCATTAGAGATTTTTTTTTTCTAGATTTTTGTATTTCGTGATTTTTTTCTTTCTTGATTTATTTTTTCGAGATTTTTGCTTTCTAGATTTTTGCTTTCTAGATTTTGATTTTCTAGATTTCGTGGTAGACCCGTGTGTAGAACGATCTATAGCCTAAACGGCTGAACCGATTTTGTTCAAACTTGGTGATTAGGCGTTTTAGGTGATTGTCCAAAATAAATTTTAAAATCGTTTTTTTTAGCGCCAAAAATAACGGTACTTGCCATACAAATTTTTTTTTTTTTTTTTTTTTTTTTTTTTTTTTTTATTAAATTCATTTTTATTTCATATTAACTTATAACTATCTTAAAGCTAGACAAAAATGTTTAAAACTAGCCTAATTATCAATAACTTACAACTAATTTACTGGCCCTTTACGGGCACTCTAAATTAAACAATAACTCTTACAACTAATGTCTTTCGACCTAAAAACTATTTTAATTAAATCTAATTTTTTTTTTAATTTATTTTATATTTCAAGAAACTTTTTTACAAAAAACTTGATATCTTATTATTTTTTTTTTCTTTTTTTTTTTTTTATTTTTTCCTTTTTTTTTTTACAAATTGTTCTACCATCTTAATGAACTCGAAAATGGCTCTACCGATTTTGATATAAATTGAAGTGTGTACTAACTTGAATATGTTCTACATTTTGTCCGAAAAAAATATTTTGTTATTAACGGTACCTGCCATACAAACATTTTATTGATTTTCGACTTTCTCTGGATCTCCTTCAAATTCTTAACAATACTGCATTTCAAAATTTTCGAAAAAATTTTGAAAAAAAAATATTTTTTTTTTGAAAATTCAATATTCCAAAAACGGGTGGGCGATTTTTTCTGAAATTTTGTTTTTAAGTTTATATTATTAAAAATTATTATTAAAAATATCATAACAACTTTTTTTTTGAAAAAATTTAAGAAATTTTTTATGTAAAAAATTAAGTGAAAAGTTCCCAGAAAAGAAGAATAAATTATTGGCAGTAATTTTGCGCACTTAGAAACTAGGTCAAGGAAATACCGCACAAAATATTATTTTAAACTTATTGGATCATCTTTTCTATCTTCTTAATAAACTTTATTGAAAAGTTTTATCTTAAATATTCTGCACTTCCCTTTAAAAAAATGTCCAGAAGATTACACACAAATAATTTTATAGAGGAAAAGAAATATAGGAATTATTCAAATAGAATTCGAATGGAGATGATTTATCAAGAATTGTAGAAAACTTTCTTCTTCATATAAAATTATCAACTTCAAAGTGTGGTACGGGCTCCATCGAATCTGGTTACCGTGGAATTAATGTCAAATGATTTTACTATAGTAAGTTCATTTCGTGTTGAAATAAAACAGTAATTTAGGTACCACATTATTTATTTAGGTTTTAGTTATGAGTTAGTTATGTTAGGTTGGTGTGATTGCCAGCAGAAAACTCTCAGACTTAGACCTTAAGTTGGTCATTTGTAATACCAAATGTGAATGTATTAAGTTCATAATGAACTGCGGTGGATTGGCTTTCTGATAATGTGTGGATATATGAAGTTCATTTTACTTTACTTTAATCCAGATGAGGTTTATCTCTTTTAGCCAAAAATACACCAAGAGCACATACTATACTATAAAACAAATAAATCGGTCTATTTGTCAAGATACAATCGCGACCTAAGGGTTCGTAATAAAAAAAAAAACATTTACTGTTTTTTATTATTATTTTATTGCATTTATTAAATTTACAATATTGATAATTTTTGTTATATATATTCTAAAGGGAGGCCGCTGTTTTCAACTAGGCTGCACCTCACTGTTGGATGAATTGAATGGAACTGTCTTTAATAATAACTTGGTTTTTGAATAATGCTTCAGGTTAGGGTTGTGAAATGCATTGTAATCATATTTCGTCTGAGTTCAATGATATATGATGAAGCTTGTGAAGGTATATAGGTTTTCTATTGGTGAAGGGGAGAAGGGGTGTTTCCGTTTGGGATTGGTGTTTGCAAGGTAGAGAAAATTGGCGTGGGAAATAGTTATGGATTATTATAAGTGCGGTTAGGCTAAGGGGCGTTTGGGGAAGAACGGGTTAATGGTTTTGGGTGACGTCTGAGACGTAACTGTCAAATGTCAATGTTTCTTTCTCCAAGACAGATCTAAAATAAGTTGGTAATACACAAAATTCGTAACAAAGTTACCTTAATCTGAGTTCCAGGACATGGAAATGAAAATGCAGACGAGTTGGCCAAAACCGGACCATTACTTGAACCAAGACAAATAATTTCCGGGATATTAGTGCCACTAATATTTAAATTTTTTTATTGAAAATTCAAAATTTCGAAAACCACTCAATAGATGTTTTCGAAACTTCGTATTTATTTTGGTGGTTTTTTGACATTATCTTGAATAGTTAAAAAAAACTATTTTTTCTAAAATAAAAAAGAACGGTACTCCCCATACAAATATTAAAAAAAAAACGTTAAGAAAAAAATTTATTTTTCGAAAACGGCTAAATTAGTAAGTGCACTTTCAAGTATAAAAATATTTTTTTAGAAACCACGTTTAATATCTTCAACTTGATATCGCCACGACGAGAAATTACGCGGCCAGGAAATGTCTTTTGCAATAAAGCCATATTCGCTCGAGTTGTGTGGCATGTGACAACTTCTTGTTGAAACCACATATTCTACAAGTCGTATTCTTCAATAGCAGGCAAAAAAAAGTCTGTTATTATATGACCATAACGCTCCGAATTGACGGTGACAGTCGTTGCATCGTCGTTTTCGAAGAAGTAAGGTCCAATCAAAACTCCGGACCAAAGAGCGCCCCAAACTGTGACTTTTTGTAGATGTAATGGCCTCTCTTCAATTACTTGAGGATTCTCAGAACCCCAAATTCGACAATTTTGTTTATTAACATACCCACCGAGTGAGAAATGTGCTTCGGCGCTGAAGAAAATTTTGTTCGAAAAATCGCCTTCCACCGCCTGTTGTTCAAGCACCCATTCGACGTATCTACGACGTTTTGAATGGTCATCTGGCTTCAGTTGTTGTGTCAGCTGGACTTTATATGGATGTAGGTGTAGATTCAAATGCAAAAAACGGCATAATGTGCCGTACGACAGTCCTAGCTCCTGATAATGCTGAGGAATCGACACATTCGTGTCTTCGGCAAAGCTTTCACTTAAAGCAGCGGTATTTTCAGTGGTACGAGCGAAACGATGATGCACAGGCTTTACAATATCTGTAGCCAATCCAGTCTCTTCAAATTTCTTCACAATTTTGGCAATTGCTTGCGTAGGTGGACGATTATGTAAACCATAATCTCCTCTTAAAGCACGATATGTGGCTGTGGCAGAATCACCATTTTTGTAGTAGGTTTTAACAATTTTTATGCGTTGTGCGATAACTAAGCGATCCATTTTCAGACTTTCAACTGAAAAAAAAAATTGTTTTAACAACTAAGTTTGACAGATATCGAATTCCAGCCCTATACTTTTGAAACCGCAAAATGGATAACCCTTTACAATCATAGTAGCTATGCTATCATTGCAGTTTTTGCATGTGTTTACTTTACTTTACTTTAAGCTTTCCTACATCGGCTTAAAATCTGCCTAATAATAACTAGATTACATATCTACAAATATGCAGCGCCAATTTTTAGCTACAATAAAGCTGTTAGCTACAAGAGCAAATTCGTACGATCCAGTTGTGCATTTCATTTTGTTATTAACTATTTGAACAAATGAAACATATTATTTAAGTTTTAAATACATTATATATTGTCGTTGACGCTATATTTATTCGTATGGCAATGAGTCAGCCTTATAAAAGGCCTTTCAAATTCACAAAAATATTGCCTACGTCCCCATCAGTTTTGCGTCGCGTCATGCCAATTAACAACACGCACGCAATAATGGTTAAGAAGTGTAAGACTATTCCCGTCACCCAATTTATGTATATTTATATATTTATAGGTTTCGAAAGAGAATCACATTTTTTGCAAAAACAGAAAAAAAGCTGATTTTTATTTACTTGTATTGATTTGGCTAACTCTACGTTTTATGTCGTGTCATCAATTCTAGAGCCGGAGCTTTCTTTGGTTTGACTGTCTTTGGTTTCGACATGCCATTCCCATATTAATAAATCTACCGAAAATGCGATTCTCCACATCCAATAAAACAACAATAAAATTCTTTGATGCACTGTTTTTTTTATATTAAAAAAAAAATAAAGAAATACGTTTGAAATACGCTTTTTCAAAAATCAATGAAAATTTTTATTTTATTAAAATGAACTTTATTTATGCACGAAACTTAACAATGGATTTATGTTCAACCACAAAAAAACAAGAATTAAAATAAGAAAAATAACAATTTTCATAAAAAATAACAAAAAAGAAAATTACATTAAGTGTGCCATATCTCTCCCTACACGTGTGGGAGAGATGCCGCATGAAAAATTCATTGAACTTTAAGAATTAATTTGATTGTGAAAAATGTTTCTTTCTTTCCTGCTTAGGTCCACAGCCCGTGGAAAGTGTAGATTGTAGTATTTTGTAAGTTGCACAGTTTTCTTGTAGCCATTTTTGACATTTCGTAAATCCATTCTTCCCATTTTTTTGTATTTTTTTTGTATTTATTCATACGAGAATGCTTAAAACAGTAAGATACAATATCTTATATTATAGTCCTAAGCTTAATTTACAAAAAAAGTTAATAAATTAATTTAAGTCTTAAATATTATAATTATTATAAAGAAGTGTACATTAATTGCAATTCAAAAATAATTTATAAAATTTCAGAAAAATATAGTTTTAATGCTTTTTTAAGGCTAGAGGTGTTCTGCAGTTCTGTAATATGACGTGCTAAGGAATTCCACAGACGCATAGCGTAAACAAAAAATTGTCGTTCAGAAGTTTGAAATGAAAAGGATGAATAACTGATGAGACCTATGTGAGGAAGCTAATCATATCCTTTCAAAGCAGTACATCGGTTGGTGAGTCAGCAAAATATTAGAAAGTAAAGACAAACTACGGAGTTGAAGATAGCTTTCAAAAGACATATTAAGCGGTTGGGTAACAAAACTAGATAATCTGTCAGATCTCCTTAACCCATATATATACTTTACAATACTATTAAATGCGACATTCAGTTTTCTTCTGCTTACAGAGTTGCATTTAAAAAACATCTCGCATCCATAAGTCAAAATTGGTATTACCAGGGTTTTTGCGAGTAACAGAAGAATTTTAACCAGCGCCAGCGGTGTGAACGAATGGAAGACCCATAGGTTTCTCAGTACACCATAGACTTTACCAACTATTACGTTTATATGATTGTCCCAAGTTAAAAAAACTATTGAATGTCATCCCGAGATTTTTGAAGGTTTCGACATATTCGATTGGAAAATTGTTTAAACGAATTGAAGAGAAGTAAGAAAGATCTAATGGCTTTCTCGATATAACCAAGGATTTGTTTTTTTAGGGTTTAATATAAGACCATTAGACTTAGACCAAAGTACTAGCTTTTCAAGGTCTTCATTGACAAACGAGGCATTTTTTGTTTCAAAATAATTTTCCCAACATTCAACACAAATATTGGAACCTTCAGTGAACTCAACCTTCCTTTTAGTAAATTTTTTTCTTTTTTTTTCCGGAGACTTGGAGGTTTTCTTTTTTTCAATGAAACTGGGAGAAGTTAAAACCTCTACTAACTGCTTACATCTTGACAACTGGAGTTTTAGGTAGTGAAATTGCTTCCAGTAGTTTTATTGGCGTTGGGTTTTCGAAAGATGATGCAGTGTTTGTTTCATTTTCGGAATGATTGAAAGTATGCGATCCATTCCTGGTGGTTAGATTAGGTTAGGTAATTGGGCTGACAATTAATGACGTTATCGTCACACATAGATCAATGTAGATCCATTGCGATACCCGGAGTGTGGTCACTCTTTTCCTCTATAAACCTGTGTCAAGCCATTTGGAGGCATTGACGAAGTTCGATATGTTAATTCCTGAAATATTAGAGAGGTCTTCCAAATTATTGAAGAAGTAGCTGCCTAACAGACTATTTCTCTGGTGACAGAGTGCAGGTCAGTAGCAGAGAAAGTGTCAGGTGTCCTCATGCACCTTCTCGGCACCACATCCCTCGCTTTTATTGCCGCTTGGCTATCTATATAAAAGGTGATATCAGCCCGTGGTAGCGCCATCATCGTTACCTCTCCAGCAGCTGTTTCCACTGCCAGGACCTCCTCTTGGAAGACACTACTATAATCTGGGAGCCTAATTGAGTTGTTTAACACAAGGGATGCAGAGAAAAAGCCTGCACCAACACCAGTGTCCATTTTGGAACAATCAGTTTAGATGCTACCGCTGATTCATTGGTGTAGGGTTGGTTGTTCGTCCATTCTTCTCTGCTTGGAATGGCAGTTTGGAATGGTTTATGAAAGTCCAGTTCGGGTGTTTTATAGTCTGTAATAATACTATCACCCAGATGTTTCTGAAAAATCTGTGCGTGACCTATTGTGCTGTTTTTCCAGGTATGGTAGGGGTTTCAGGCTGAGTATCGCCTCTAGCCCTGCGGTTGGCGCGGATCTCATGAACTCCGTAATTCCAATGCACGATAGTCTCTGTACTTTTGTCAGGATTTTAAGATTTGTTCTTTTTTTAATTGCTTTCCACCAGACCAAATTACCGGAAGTTAATATTGGCCTGATTATTGCCAAGTACATCCACATGATAATTTTTGGACTCGGTCCCCAAGATCTCCCAAAAATTCTATTACAGGAATAGAATGCAATCATTCTTTGTTTAGCTCTTTCCCGAGTAATCTGACTCCAGTTTAATTTTCTATCTACAATGACACCAAGATACTTTGCCTGATCTGAAATTTTCAACGGGGTATACTCAATTGAAGGCATTCTGAAACTTGTTATTTTCCTTTTGTTTGTTAAAAGGACCAATTCCATCCAATTCCAATTCCATCTACTAACTAACTAACTAACTGGATAAGAATTTACCTGTCGCTAATAATGCAAGTTAGTTCGTCCGCATAAACTACTACATTTTCTCCCCCTATTGGGCTCCCCTGGATGTGGATACTCTCATATGTAACCCTGCCAATTCGGAGTTAATCTGCCTGTTCTTCAACATGCACATAACCCAATCTGTTATTAAATTATCGACCTTATCGTCTACAAAGCTGCTCTTACTGCTTCATTATTCACATTATTGAAGGCTCCTTCAATATCAAGAAACGCAGCAAGGATATATTCTTTGTCATTCAGTGTCTTCCCAATCATGCTGACGACTCTGTAAAGATCCGTTTCTACACTCTTTCCCTTTATATAGGCATGCTGAGCTGGAGATAAAGCAGCCAGTTTAGAGTGCCGCGAAAATGTACGCCTATCAGTCTTTCGAACGTTTTAAGAACAAACGATGTCAAACTGATAGGCCTGAAATCTTTTGCTTCTGTATGGCTGGGCTTGCCAGCTCTTGGAATGAAAACCATTGGGAAGATGCCGTCTATGCCAGGGATTTATAGGGAGAAAAGGAATGAATTGCCCATCTAATTTTTTCATCCGTTATAATATCCGATGATACAGTGTGTTCCGTGTAGGACTCCGTTTGCGGGTTGCTGTCATATGACCCGCATCCCGCAAAGTGAGTATTTATCAGGTGCTCAAGAGTCTCATTGCAAGATTCGGTCCAGCACCCAGTGGGTGTTTTAAGAGATCCCAGAAAAATTGTACCCTTGGAAAGATTTTTTCTTAGCCTGGCTGATTCGTTTGTACCTTCGATTTCACTGCAAAAAGTTCTCCATGAGCTTCATTTCGCTCGTTGCGTTTCTGCTATAATTTTTCGTTGACTAGTCTTATATACCTCCCAGTCATTATCATTTCTAGTGCTTTTGGCAGCATTGAAGAATCTCCTCGTTTCTTTTCTCAAGTTACCAAGTTACACAGTCCACCAGGGTGTTTTTTTTTACCCTTCCCTATATGTTTCAGCGGACAACCTTTCTCAAAGGCATTATTTAGGATCACCTTGTCACTGGTGGTTGGAATTACTGGTTCCAAGATTGTTTCATGACATGAAATGCTATTTTCAGAAGGGAGAGGTTTCTTTAAAAAAAATTCCATCTATCAATCGTCTCGATTCGTGTTCTAGATGGTACGCCAAATAGTTTTTCTGCTTTTCGGAGAAACTTAAAAAAAAATTAAACAAATATCATATAAAATAATTTCCCTTGGAAAAACACGCGATAACATCTTTCAGCATTAATGATTTTGGTTAAATGTGGCATCTCTCCTGCAATTACCCTATTGTTTTGCTTGTTCAATGTGTTAAATCCCATGTTTCTCTCTTGAGGGGATATGTATTGAGGTTTACATCAAAATCAATACTTACTTTTTATGTAAATTGCCATAAAACAATTCACTTTGATTTGTATGCTCCTTAAGACTTGAAGAGTATTTCGACAAATCATTACCCATCACATAAAAACAAAAACATATTTATCTATACTCTTCGACTTGATTCCAAATATCCTACGCCCTCGTGTTATTCGCAAGAAAACATTTACAAATATTCCAGCCAACATTATAATACTCATAGATACATGTGTGTATGTATAGACAGAGAAACTTTATACCCACATTATACATACTACAGGCCCCATAGGACCCTCTTCCATAATAACTATGAATATCTACTGATTTGTTGTGCCAAAATATAAAATCCCATTTATTTAGGGATTTCTTAAGAAAAAAAACAAGCAAACAAATATTAACAATTCCTAAATGTTAATATTTGTAAATGCAGACCATTACTGAAAATTGATATTTTAAGTTTTTTTTGTTCCTTTCGTTAATATCAAAACTTTGCAAAGCTTGATTCGACCGCAAAATTTCCGGCAGACCTAATTGATAGAGCATACTGTGTCAAAAGCGACTAATCCTACACATAGACACACACACCCACGAACGTAGGAGAGTCTGATGCTACAGGAAAATAATATATCTAAGCTCCTTTTACGCCCAAACATTCACCAAATCGATATTCAAAAGAAAAAAAAAAAGAAAAAGAACCAAGTAGACTTAAGGAAACCTTTTAAAGATATCCCATTTCTGTGACGCCTTTAAAAGGCTGTATTCTTCGACCCACCGACGACGACGACGCGACCCCGAAAAGATTATATCTCTAACTTCAAGTTCATTTTGTGAAATGTGTGTAACGTTGGTTATTTATATTAGTTGTCGATGGAAACTGTTAAACAGTTAAACTGAATAATGTAAATGTGATGAATGTTGCCCCCGCTGGCGCTGGCTGGTGGGTGTAAATTCTTAAGAGCAACGATTTAAACTTCAGCTTTTATAATAATAAAACAAATTTACCCTTTAAAGGTCAGTCCATTGTGATGGAATTTGGAAAAAAAATCACAACTACATTTCAAACAAACATACATAACTTGGTCCAGATGAAGTGTGTGTATGTCAGGTGCGGATACAGGAAGGGGCAATGGATGCCATTGACCAAATCCTGGGCAAGAGAGAAAAAAGAATATAATATAAATGTTATAAAATGCAATTAAAAATGTGTTTTTTAAGTTCTATGTTTATAAAATGTATTTTTGGCAGCCAAAAGAAGACTCCTTTTCCGAAAACTTGGGATAAGTATCTCAGCAGATATCCTTGGTTTGTTCTTTCAGATGCAAAACAAGAGGTTTATTTTGTAAATATCTGCAACCCTTCATTGACACTTGTTGGTGTTGGTTGTGCCAAAAAAAATTGTGCTTTTATAAAAGCTCGTGACCAAACGCTGATAAACTTCAAGGATATTGCTGAACCGAATGAACCCATGTTAATAAAAATAGCAGCGTTTTTTTGGAAATCTATCCGCAGCTCAGTGAGATTTTTCAAAAAAAAAAAAACGTTTACCAGCAGCCTGATTTTTTTATATTTTTAAAAAATTATGTGTGAAATAACTAAATGAAAAAAATCAACAATTGTTTTTTTAAGATTTATAATTTCTTATTGGAGGGTAAACCGCTTCGTTACTTCTATTTTTCTCACGCATACAAAGAATTTCTGAAATTAATCAAATTAACGAAGAACTTGTGAAGCTTTTCTCATATTAAACAATTTTAGCATTAAATAGTTCAACTTAGAAGTGATAACTCTCTTCCGTCAGGCGTCCCCTGTAGCACATGTTTTTTTTTCTTTTTTTTTTATTTCTTCAGATTATAGGCATATAAGAAAACTAAAACTTGAATTAAAAAATCCAACTAAAATGGAATATTATATGAAACAGTAAGAAATAACAAAAAGTTAAAGTTTCTCATCCTTGAGGTCCTAAATGTTGATTCTAAGATTATTTTATGTTTGTTGTACCAATAAAATATTTGCATAGTGCTTCCTTGCAAAAAATGACCGCATTCATTATTTAACTATTAAGGATTTTTGAACTTCGTTTATATGTGGTTCAAAGATCGAGTTGGAGTAGTGAGGTTAAATCAAAATGAGTTATAAAGCGTTATCCATTTTGCGGTTTCAAAATTATAGGGCTGGAATTCGACATCTGTCAAACTAAGTTGTTTAACCAAATTTTTTTCAGTTAAAAGTCTGACATTTACGAAAATAGATCGCTTAACTATCGCACAACACATAAAAATTGTTAAAACCTACTACAAAAATGGTGATTCTGCCACAGCCACATATCGTACTTTAAGAGGAGATTATGGTTTACATAATCGTCCAACTACGCAAGCAATTGGCAAAATTGTGAAGAAATTTGAACAGACTGGATTGGCTACAGATATTGTAAGGCCTGTGCATCATCGTTTCGCTAGTACCTTTGAAAATATTGCTGGTGTAATTGAACGTGTTGCCGGCACATTATCGCGTACTTTGCATTTGGATCTACACCTACATCCATATAAAGTCCAGCTCACACAACAACTGAAGCCAGCTGACCATTCACAACGTCGTAGATACGTCGAATGGGTGCTTGAACAACAGGCGGTGGACGGCGATTTTTCGAACAAAATTTTCTTCAGCGACGAAGCACATTTCTCACTCGGTGGGTATGTTAATAAACAAAATTGTATTTGGGGTTCTGAGAATTCTCGACGATGGAGCTAATATCACCGTCAATTCGGAGCGTAATGGTCATATGATAACCGACTTTTTTTTGCCTGCTATTGAAGAATACGACTTGGAGAATACGTGGTTTCAAAAAGACGGGGCCACATGCCACACAACTCGAGCGAATATGGCTTTATTGCAAGAGACATTTTCTGGCGGCGTAATTTCTCGTCGTGTCGTGGCGATATCAACTGGCCACCAAGATCATGCGATTTGACACCGCTGGACTTTTTTGTTGTGGGGCTACGCGAAAGACTGTGTTTATGCAGATAAAGCTTTAACTCTTGAGCACTTGAAAACCAACATTCGTCAAAAAGTGGTCGAAAATTACCTCAAAAGAATCTATGCTTCCAACAATTCGCGTGGTGGTCATTTAAATGATGTAGTGTTTCACACATAATGTCAACGTTCGAACTTTAGAAAAGAAATATCATGAAAAAAAAAATATCTTATATGCATTTTATTTACGTTTACTTTTGAAACCGCAAAATGGATAATTTGGATATTTGTGCAAAGATAGAACAAAAGAGTGTTGTTTTTCTTTTTTGGAAAAAAGTACTTTTAATTTCTTAAAAACTAAAATACATTTTTGTATCTGGATTTCTGTTTTTTATTACAAATTAGTAAGAGCATTGAATTTTGAAAAGAAAAATTATACTTAAATACATAAAATTTTTAAGAAAAAATTAGTTAAAATATAAAAAAAAAAAATGTTTCAAAATTTCTAGTTTGAACATTAATTTTTCAAAAACTATTGCCTAGCACAACTTAGTTTAAAACGAGAATTAAAGAAGAAATTTCTGGCTTTCCAAAACGTATAACTTGGCATTGTAGGTTTTACCGTTGTTCTTAAACAATTTTTTTCTGATTTAAGTCAATTTTTTTTAGAAAATTGCCCTTCCCTTCTAAACGGGGGGAAATAGACCCCCCCATGCGATTTTTTTCTTCTCTTAGTCCAACCTACACGCCATAGCTTTTTGTCGCATTTTATACCAATCACCCTGTATACAAAATTTCTTTAATTTTTTTTCAAAAAAAAAAAAAATTGACATGTACGTATTACTTATATTATAAGCTTAAAAATATAATTTCAAAAAAATCGTCATCTGTTTACAAAATTTTCAAATTTCAAAAAAAAATATTTTTTTTTTTTCAAAAATCCAAAAATATATTTTTCGAAAATTTTGTTGTGCGGTATTCAACCAAAATGTAGAATATAGCTATGGTGGTGCAGAGAATAAGCAATGCGTAAGCGTCTAGAAACAAAGAAAAATGGTTACAATTTCCGTAACAATATCTTCATAAGTCTCTGACTCTGAGCCACAAATGAGTCCAGAGTTGTTGACCCAAATATTCAAAGGAACAGCAAAGGCACATATAAGCAATACAAGGATGGGACATATCGTAACGTTGTGAAACTGATTTTTTGCAACTATGTACGATAAAACTGATATTTTTTTAAATTTATTAATGTAGAGAAAGTCAAATTTTCAGATACAACAATGTAAACAAATCGGTTTTGCAGAGTGAAACAAACATACGAAAGACTAACACATTTGTATTACTCATCTGTGCTCTGAGCATTTGGGACCGAGTAATATGGACTGATGGAGTTCATTTGAGTTTCATAAGCCGCGTTTTATTATGCACGAAAACCTATATATATCAGAACTTTGCATTCATTACAACAACAATACAAGATCTTAAACATATCTTACCACCAGGGTTAGCATTTTAACTTGTACAAGTTGGTACTTCAGTTCTTAATTGTCAACCAGCGTGCTGCCAAATTACCAAACAATTACTTATAATTTATTCATTAATACAATCCAATAACCTATCTCAAAACAAAATGAATTTAAATCCCATTCCATCAAATTCTATATTTAGCAATGGAAATGGAAAGTAAAACGTAGTTGTGTTAAAGTTAAACAGAATCATCTCTCCGCACTCTTACTCAAACAATAAGGAAAAGCACAATGAAGAAAGAGCGATAACTTAGTAATTTTATTTAACCCCGCCATGCGCCACCACCATTCGGAACTATTACACGGTGCAATAACATTCAAACACCCAGTAAAACACTTATGCGAATAATATACCCACATCTCTATTACACACTGTATAGTGTGTTCTCTTTAATATTTTTTTTGTATGCAATTTAAAGACGAGATAACGTGCACTGGTACCATTATTGACGTCTATCCGGGTAAAAAAATATTGACTTATATTTTTTACAAGCAAAGTAAGAAATAGTCTTGTATTTTATTGTTTTATACAAATAAAAAATACGTTTATTCGTTTGACCGCGTAATACCGCTCAATGTGACCTCTAAAAGTAATTCGAAGTGTTATAAAGTTATAGTGGTATGGTACCTACGCCCTTATAACTGTCTTCAAATTGCTTCATCTTCCATTATCCATTGTTTTGTAGATATCAGTGTATATCCAGTCAGTTATCGAGTTCATATAAGATTAAATCGCATCGATTCGGTGTATGTTCTGGCAATTATCGCCATGTAAATTAATTTTGACAGGAGAACGTTTCATGTTCCTGGCGTGCAAATGTGGACTGTATTTTTCTTAAACTTATTAGATATGTTACCAAATATCTTCATAATCAAAAGCTTAGAAGATCCTGTACAATATATTATTAAAATATTTCGTTGATTACTTTTTCACAATCAAAACAATACTGATTTTTATTTGTCTGATTTGCTCAATAAATCATATTTGCTACAAAACAAAATATCAAGTTTTTTCTTTTTAAATACATAACATCTGAGTGATTGTTTTATAAGAACATGCCTATATCTTTCTTTTCTTAAAAGGTTGGGCATGTGGATCATCTTTCCTGTAGTAGGACTCGTTGGCTTTCACATTTGTGTCGATATGAACATCTGTTTAGTGTGCTTGGAGCCGAAGTTTCGCTATAGTATGGGGGAGCCTTAATTGATTTCTTTTGTACACAACTGGCAACTCCGGTTTGACAGAAATGCAAAAAAAATCATGTTCTAATTATTTGAAGACAATTTTTATTTTCAAAACGCGAATTTGATTGATTTTCGATGGTGATGAATTTTGAGGACCTGTGATTTGTCAACAAGGATTAGCATATGTATTTTGAATAAGATCCGCCATTGAACTGGCCTTGAACAGAACTTTCAGTTCTTCTTTCCCTTCTTTTTACCACCATTAAACTGAAATCACATTATGTTTGATCTAACGACAAATATTTACCGGGGTAGAGCTTACGATTTATTATTGTTTATTATTTTATATTCACTTAACTAAAATAAAACAAGAAAGGACAACTTCCTTGAACCGCAGTAAGCAAATTTTATTTAATGTAAAATAAAAAATTAAATGTCAAAATATAATCACAGCTTCCAACCATGGAGAGTGTGTTTCTTTATTGATTCCGGATAAGGAATTGAATGGAAGGAAAAGACGAAATGTTTACCTCCGGAACGGAATGAATAAAGAAACAAAAATTCTATCCCTAATAGGAAAGAAAAAAAGATGACACCAATCAGCTGTTTTAAAGAGTTGTGATGATGACAAGAAAACAGATATCTCTATGGAAAATAGTAAAAATAAATTATTATTGATTTATTAATTCATAAAAACTCACATTAAATTGTTATTTATACATTTATTTCAATAATGAAAATATAAACAATGTTTGGTCATCCATTTTGCTTACTTATTCGGTTTTCGTCTTTGGCTGCTGTCATTTGTTTTGCTTTCATATGAGATGGTTATTTCTAGAATATTCTTTTCGTTCCGGGTTAAACATGGAATGAAAAGAATGCATTCCAGACGTTCCGGAATGAATATGGAAACAACAAAATAGTTTATCCGGGATATTCCTCGGAATAAAAAAACGCAAAACTGGTATTCCGAATATTCTGGACATCTCAGAATGAATACAGAAACACAATCTCAAAGTACAAAATTTTCATACCCCAGATCGTTTTATTTTCACGGCGTGAACTATATGGGTCAGGGAGTATAATAAAACGCGGCTATAGATTCATTCGATAATGTTGGATAGTCAAAAGAACAACGTAAGCAAAAAGTTATAGTTTTACAAACAATGAACCACGAAGGAAGTTCAGCTATGTTTTGGGGTTGTGTGTTGTCAAGTGGACAGGAAAACTTAGTCCTAATTGATGGAACAATGAACCAGTAAAATATTGGACTGTCTTAAGTGTTATGCATTTCCAGCTGGCGACAGACTTATCGGCGAATCGTTTATTTTCCAGCAGAACAATGCCATATGCTACAGCAGCAGCATCATTCTTACGTTTTGTGAGACATCGGAGTAGAAACACTTGACTGGCCTGGTCACTACAAAATATGTGGAGAGAATGTATAGGCGTATGTATGTAATCGTTTTTCCCTTTTTTTGACACGTACCAGAGAAGGTAATATTTTGGAAGTAAGAAGGCTTTGAACTTGTTGAATACATATATATATATTTTTTTTTATAATGATGCGCGCACTAAAGGGGTTTTGATTACCCTTAATATTTCCAAGTACAGTAAGAGTGTTAGGAGATACCGATGCACATTGGTTTTGAATTTATGACTATCAAAATGGGGGGGGGGGGGGAATAGAGTCGGGTTATTTATTCCACAATTCCACATTCACGTTGTACGGCTAACGAAAGAATCCCTATACTTAACAGTACGTCCGAAGTTGGGCTCAAGGGTAAACTGATACGCATTCCTAGAAGCGCGAGTATTACGGTTGAACAGTTTAAGGAGAGTAAGTAAGTAAGTAAGTAAGGAATTCATTTATTGTTTCGTTTTCGTTTTTGATATAATGTTTATAATTTTTGATGAATTTTATAGCTATGGCATTGCCGTCAGCTCGGTTAGCAAATTAAGTACAAATATTAATACTGATTTTTTTCTTTTTTTTTAATAAATATTTAAACAAATTTATTAAGAAGTAACATCCTATATTTATAAATAACTTTCAAATAAGAATTCCGACTTTTCCAGTCGGAATCATTTAGCACTGAAATAGTTTCGTGGAGCGTCATAGTTTCCTTTCCAACGAATGTTTTTCTGTGGGAAGCAAAAATGGGGCATATACCTATGATGTGAAAACAGTCCTCTTTGGCTTTCAAATTACATAACGTGCAAAATCGGTTAAAACTGTTGTTGTAAGGAGATCCGTTTAGCGGAAGAACTTCACATCTTGTTTTAAATATTAAAGATATTTCCCTGTAATTAAGTGAATCATTAAAGTAGTTTGATTGCATAAGGTTAAGTTCCAGTTGTGAGTAAAGTAGTCTGCTATCTGATTCTCGAGCTTGTATTATAAACCCATCGCGTTCAGAATTTTCGTGCGCTTGTATTATTTTGTAAAGCTGTTCTTTTATATGACTCAAATTTTGTGAATTTAACGATACTACTTCACCACAATTGCTTCCCAGATGTTTCCATTTTGACACCCACCAGTCCTCGTTTCTTAGGTCGTATAGTGCCATTCGTTTAGTCAGTCGGTCATCACGATGAGACAACACCTTGACAATGTAGTCTGCCTGTGATTTCAGAGTGCCAGTAAAAATTTTGGGTAGCCCTGTTTCCAGATATAAAGCATAATTCGGTGTGTTTAAAGGTAAATTAAAAAGTTTCTTCAAAAAGCATCTGTGAAATTTTTATATCGACTCGTATTCGTTAATTCCCCATACTTGGGCAGCATAGCAAAGGAACTCCTAACAGCAGCATCAAATATCCTGTATTTCGCTGAAAGTACTATGCGTTGATTCGAAAAGATATTTCTCCAAGATAGATTTAACAGACTTTGTGTAGTTTTAGCTTTGATGGTTATATGATTGTTGAAATCTATAGTTTTATTAAGAATTACTCCAAGGTACTTATACTCAGAAGCTACCTTTAAAAGATTTCCATTGTAGTACCAATTATATGTTTATTGATACCGGGCAGATTTTGAGAATATCATTACTTTTGATTTATCTGCGTTAATGGTACGTCCCCATTTTCTGCAATAATCTGCGAGACGATTAATCATTAGCTGGAGATTGACTGGAGTCTCGGAAAGTATCACTAAGTCATCAGCATATAAGAGGACATTTATGGTCAAATCAGCAATCCGAATACCTCCAGGTAGGTAAGATTCAACATCATTTATTAAAAGGGCGAATAGAAGTGCACTTAATAGGCATCCTTGCTTAACACCAGAATCTGTTTCAAACAATTCTGAATAAATTGATCCATCCCACACAGCAGCTTTCGATTCTGCATACATCTTCTTTACTACACGGATGAACTTACAGGATATGCCTAGTTGTGAGAGCTTGTAGAAAAGTGCATTTCGATTCACAAGATCAAAAGCAGACTACGAAAAATGCATAGACTTTCGTTCCTCGCTTGAAATGCTTTTACGATGGAGGTTAGTACGAAGATATGGTCAATGGTTGAAAAATTTTTCCTGAAGCCAGCTTGGAATTGGGTCAATGTATCGTTATATTCCACCCAAGTCTCCAATCTGTTAACAAGTACTCCACAGAACAATTTTGCGATGACGTTCATAAACGATATGCCTCTATAATTGTCTACATTGTTGATGTCTCCTTTTTTGTGAATAGGGAATATAACAGACTTTTTAAATGATGTAGGAATTTCTTCTTTTGAAAACACTTCATTGAAAAAGGATGTAAGTTGACATATAAAGGTTGGTGTGGCGTTCTTGAAATATTCGTATGGAATCCCATCTTCTCCTGGAGCTTTTCCATATTTTGCCTTGACGACAACAAGCTGTACTTCAGCTACAGTGATTTCAATATCCAATATATGGTCAACGAAAAAAGGTTCTGCATAAGAAAATACAAGGTCTGCTTTATTTTTTAAAATATTTTTGAAGTGAGTTGAAAATTCGTTAGCAGATATTCCTGGTCCTATTTTAAAATTCGATCCAATTATTTGTTTTGTCACCTTCCAAAATTCTCTTGAATCTCTTGTTTTACCAAGTTTATCGGCTAGATGGTTTTCGAATTCAGTCTTCTTCCTGAAACACAGATTTTTGTATCTTTTATTTGCTATGTTGTACCAATTTTTCAAGTTTTGACAGTTTGAGTTCCGGAGTGCATTTATAAGGACAAAGGACTTCTTTCTAGCTTTCATACACTCTTTGTCAAACCATTTTTGTTTAAAAGCCTTACGAAATTTTGAGGGTACTCTTGTTACAGAGTTTCTTATACAAGAAACAAATTGATTTGCACGTTCATCCGCTGAATTAGTCCTCTCATTCAGTCTCTCAAGATGTATATCAAGCCTGTTTTGGTATGCCAATAAGTCATCCTGTTTCCATTTGAGCCTCGGAATCAGCCGAAGATTTCTTTGAAATGGTGTTATTTCTTCTGACCATTCAACAACAATTGGCATGTGGTCTGAGTAGTTCTTACTTTGTACTTCGATTTTTGTTATAAGCTCAATCCATTCACTATTTGCAGCGCAATAATCAATCACAGATTTGCCTTGACCTCCTATAAACGTATACTGACCTTCAGTGTCTCCGTTAGTACAATCGTTCAAAATTATACAGTCATACATCTGCAAGACTTCAAGAAGGTTGGTACCATTTTGATTGCATACATTGTCCTTGGAATTTCTGTTGTTGCGGTTTATTGAAGGGTTATTTGAGTTGTGGACTGTAGTTACCTGGAAGTTGTTGGTTCTTGCGTTGGGGAGTAATGCAACTGGCTACTTCGCTAGAACACTATTTATAAGAATAACGATAAAATAACGAAATACATGAAACATTTCGACGATTTTCGGGAGATGTAAATGTTTCCACTATGGTTCTATCGCCAATCATTCTCAGAGCTCTATTTTGAATTCTATATAAAAGATTCAAATGGGTTTTTGGAGTTCCTGCCCAAATATGAGAGTTATACTCCAACTTTGGACGAACGAAGCCCTTGTAGACTACAGCCAGATAAGACGGGGAAAAAATTTCTTGCATCTTCGAAGAAAGCCCAAACACTTTGCAGCATTTTTGGCGACAACGAATATGTGGTCATTCTAGAAAAGGTGGTCTGTTATGCACATGCCAAGGACTGATAGCTGATCGGTTTCTTCAATGCAAGTGCCGCTAATGGATAGTGGCATGGGGATTGCGTCCTGCTTTAACGACAGAAGACAGCAATGAGTTTTTGAGGCATTAAATTCTACGCGGTTTTTAATTCCCCATTGGGCAATGCTGGCAAGATCAGAATTTAATGAGCTTATCATACATATTCGTTGCAGTTCCACGTCCGAAGAACAAGGAAGTGAAACTGGAAACAAATATAAAAAGCTGAGAGTAACGTCGTCAGCAAAACAATTAAGTGGATTAGAAGTTCCCGATAAGAGGTCTTTACTAAAAATGAGAAAAAGGGTCGGAGACAATACAGAGCCCTGGGGCACACCAGCATTTATTTTGTGAATATCAGACTTGAAACCATCTAGTACAGCTTGTATTGAACAGTCCGAAAGGAAATTTCTAATACAACAAATAAGAGATTCGTCGATACCAAATGCACGAATTGTCGATAAGAGAGCTGATGCCAAACTCTATCAAATGCTTTGAAAATATCAAGCGCAATAATCTCAGCGGACAAAAGCCAAACTGCCGGTCATTAAAGAGCTTTCGTTCTTCAAGATATTTCTGAAGCTGATAATTAGTCAGCGTTTCCATGACCATGGAAATAAGGGACGTAAGTGCAATTGGACGGTAATTAGAGGGTTAAGAAGATTCGCCATTTTTAGGGACAGGCTGGACAAATGCTGTTTTCCATTCACTCTGAAAGAGACCTGTAGAATAGGACAGATGAAGAAGCTTACGCAGTGGTTTTGCCAGCGTTGAAGAACACCTCTTCGGAACGATGGGAGGGATACTATACGGGCCAGCGGATTTGTGTATATCAAGGTCTTTGAGGACTCTAGCAACTGCACGAGTGCGAAAGAAGATTCGTCCCATAAAATCGTTTACGCTTTCAAGTACAGGAGGAGTCATAACACTTTCTGGCAGCCTCGAATTAACAGCAAACTGCGCTGCAAACAAATTGGCTTTTTTCACGAGAACTGACAAAAGGGGTGTCATTAAAGACGAGTGCTGGAACCGAAGATGGGGTTGAATTTTTGAACTTTCTCCGGTTTTCCTCAGTGGGGCTGGCTTTATAATTCCGGAAACTTACTTCTCTAACCCTAATAACCTCTTTAGAGCTCGAATCAAACCATGCGTTTTCTTTCCGTTTGATAGATCTCACCCTATTCGGGATAACATTTCTCATTCCGTAAAGGATTATATTTGTTATCATAGCTGCGCTGGAGTCTATCTATGTCACTACCGAGGAAGCTTACTGACCAGATAAAGTTTCTGAAGAAATTATTGAAACGGTCCCGATTGGCTATCTCGTATTGCCAAACGGTTCTCTTAAGTAACTTTTCTTTAACTGGGAGCTGTTGGCATGAGAAATTTGCCGATATGACACAATGGTCTGATGTGAGAAACAAGTCTAGAGTTAACATGAAGATAAAATTTGTGTTTGAGCACAAACCATATTGTGGTTGAAGTTGGTACGCAATATCATTTCTTATGTATACGGCGAGACCATGGTGGGAAAAGAATAATCGTACTCAGGTATACCCAAACAGACGAAATTCGGAAGAATCCGAATTTTCACCTATTTGGTTCTCACTGAGTGCCAAAACAGCTGGCCTGTTTTTAACAGTGTGGACATATACGGCACAAAAATTTTTTTTAAGCCCACAAATATTGGTAGAGCCAACCCTAAATACACCAACCATCAAAAAATACAAAAACAAATGAAACACAAGTCAGACGATTAACTAACCGGTGATTTTTTAAGAGCTTGGTTTTTGAAAATTCAAAAAAACACAGAAACTTGTAAAAAGTGAATGAAATTTTTATTTGGATCGATAACCCAATTTCTGCCATTTACTTTTTAAAAATAATTTCACTTAAATGTTGCCCGCGGCTACGCTTCAGGTGGTCCATTCTGAAGGTCCAATTTTGGCAAACTTTTTCACACATTTCGGCCGGAATCTCACCAATGACGCGTTCAATGTTGGCTTCCAAGGCAGCAATCGTGTTTGGCTTGTCCCCATAGACAATAAACTTAACATAGCCCCACAAAAAATAGTTTAACGGGGTCAAATCACATGATCTTGGTGGCCAATTGACTGCGCCAAAACGTGAAATCAACTGCTCACCAAATTCGCCTCTCAATTGATGCATGGTTTCGCGTGCAGTGTGGCATGTGGCACCGTCCTGTTGGAACCACATCTCGACCGAGTTCAATTCTTGCATTTTCGGCAAAAAAAAATCTGTTATCATCGAACGGTACCTTTCTCCATTGACCGTAACCCTGCGGCCTTCATCGTCCTTGAAGAAGTACGGCCCAATGATGCCGCCTGCCCATAAACCGCACCAAACGGTGCATTTTTCGGGATGCATTGGTAGCTGCTGAATTGCCTCTGGCTGCTCTTCACTCCAAATACGGCAATTCTGCTTATTCACGTATCCATTTAGCCAAAAATGAGCCTCGTCGCTGAAGACAATTTTGCGATAAAAAAACGGATCCTCATCCAACTTTTCTAAGGCCCATTCACCGAAAATTCTACGTTGTGGTAGGTCGCCTGGCTTCAATTCTTGCACCAGCTGTATTTTGTATGGCTTTAAACCAAGATCTTTGCGTAAAATCTTCCAGGTGGTCGAATAACACAAACCCAATTGCTGCGATCGGCGCCGAATGGACATATCGCCATCTTCAGCAACACTGGCGGATGCAGCAGCAATATTCTCTTCGGTACGCACTCTACGGATACGATTTGGTGGATTAATGTCCAATAAAGTGAAACTGGTGCGAAATTTGGTCACAATGAGCTGAATAGCCTGCTCGGTGGGTCGATTATGACGACCATAAAACGGACGTAGCTTGCGAAACACATTTTTCACAGAGAACGAATTTTGATAATAAATTTCAATAATTTGCAAACGTTGTTCAGGCGTAAGTCTATTCATGATGAAATGGCAAACAATACTGAATCGAAATGTCAAATGTTCGTGGAATTTGTCATGTGTGATCTGTCAAAAATATAAACGTCAAAAACCAAGTAGCAAAAAAATCACCCATATATATGTGTTATAATCAAATGTTGAGTAACGTGCGGGCATCACGATATTATTTAATATCGAACCGATATCGCATTTTAAAGGAAACGAATGGTCATAGAACAGTTTAAGAAAAAACGACAAATTCGAAAAAAAACTTTGAAAATAATATCTTCAAAGCATGTCTTTAAAAGTCTCGAGAGTACGTACAAAAATAAAATATCAGTGGCTACACAAAACATGATAAAGAGAAGGGAATTTTTAAGGAAAATTTAAAATATGTCACAAACTGAAAGAATTGAACTGAGAACTTTTAGAAAAGAAATAAAGAGAAAAAGCAAACAAGAAATAAGAGAATTCCATGAAAGAAACATACAAAATATCTCGGAAATCACTTAATCAATAAAGAAAGAGTAAGTAAGTAGTAAGTAAGTAATAAAGACAGATAAACAAAGCTTGAAATTAAAGGAGGAATGGGTTTTATTGTTATCAAAAAACAACGAACAAGTCCGGAACAGAAGACAAATAAACGAAGTGGCAACAGAATTGTATAAGGACCTATATTCAAATAAATCGGCAAAATGCAAACATAGAAAACAGACTAGAAGAATAATCTGAAGAAATCTTACCGTTTCTTCAGGACGAAATAAAAAAGGCTATTATGGAACTTGGGAACGAAAAGAGTAAAGGCAGTGATGCAATCGAAGCCGAAATCCTAAAATATGGAATTGAAACATCTTCAGCTTTTCTTAAAAATATTTTTAACGATGTTATAGCTACTGGAGAAATTCCTACCCAATGGGCAAAGTCGTATATCACTCTTTAACACAAGAAAGGGAAAAAAGATGACATCAACAACTATCGTCAAATAAGTCTCATATCTAACATCTACAAAATCTTTGCAAAATGTATCTTCAAAAGGCTAGAAGCAGAACTCAGGCACCATCATCCAGTTGAGCAAGCAGGTTTTCTATAAGGTTTCTCGACTAGAGATCGCCTTTTAAGGCAGTTAATCAAATGATTAAAAAGAGGGGAGAATACCGATTACCTGTTTATTTCATTTTTATTGATTTTAAAAAGGCTTTCGATACCATTAACCAAGACTTCATGTGGAACCCACTGCTCAAATAAAAACTGAAATCTTTGGAGAGCCTTTTAAACTGCAAAGTGGAACTAAGCAAGGAGACCCCATCTCACCACCGTTCTTTGCAGCCACTTTGGAAGAATGTTTCAGAAAATTAGATTGGGAACACTTTGGCTTAAAAATCAATGATAAATATCTTTCAAACATAAGTTTTACTGATGACATTATTTTGAAGAACGATAATCCTGAAGGTCTTTAAAAGATGATGCACGAACTTATTCTCGAATGCTCTAGAGCACGTCTTCATGAAAATGAAAGCAAAACAAAAGTTATGACAAATGTGATCAGAACACCTATGTATATTAATGGAGAGCTAACTGAATATGTGGAGGACTTCACATATTTAAGACAATTAGTTTCGCTTAATAGAAGGGAAGAGAAGGAGATCTCTCGAAGGATACCAAACGGATTGAGGCAATTCTGGGACGTAAAACCTATGTTGGACCCCAATATCTCAAACGTTACAAGGAAATACATTTTTGATTCCACAGTTTACCAGTGCTAACATAGGGCTTTCAAACATGGACGAACAACGTTGCTATAAAAAGGAAGCTTTCATCAACTCAAAGAGCAATGGAAAGAGCAATGCTAAAAATAAGAAGATCTCAGCGAATAAGAAATGTCAACATACGCTTATGGACAGGCTTCGAAGATGCTGTTTGCAAGACAAGGAAGTTGAAATGGCACTGGGCAGGACATTTTATGGGAAAGTCTGATGACAGGTGGTCAAAAGAATGCACAAAGTGGACACCGTTTAATAATACCAGATCAGTTGGGCATCAGCCAAAAAGATGGAGAGATGAGCTTCAAGCTTTTGACAGACTTTGGTTTCAAAAAACTCACAACAGGAACGAATGGCAAAAAATGGGGGAGGCCTTTGCCCGTACATAATTATATTTTTTGTTAAAACAAATCAATTAGATTTACATAAATATTAATATAATGAATAAATTAAAAAGAAAATATAACTTTAGTATATTAAGACAGAATAGCTAATAAATAATAATAATAATATGGAACTTGAGATTTCAATTAAACATGACTTTACGATGATAGACAACACCAAAAATGCGCCCTACAATTAGGTCTGTCTGTCTGTCTGTCTGTACAACAATCTAGAGCTGAGAAATGGCTGACGCGATTATCTCCAAACTTTGGACTTAAGTATTTTAGGTGATTATCTATAATAGAATTAAGAATGTACCAGTCATACAATTTTTCATCTTAAAATATTTCGAAAACGGCACACAATTTTAATTACAAAAAATCTGTGCACTAAAAATATAGTGTACGTTTTGAAATGTAGTTTTGAATTTTTTTTTTATTTTCGACTTTCCCATAAGTGGCTCGACCAAAATTTGCAACAGTATTGTTTAAAATTCGACCTCCTAGAATTTTAAACAATACTGCATACCAATATTTTTGAAAAATATTTTTGAAAATTCAATATTTCTAAAACGGGTGGATAATTTTTTTTTAAATTTTGTTTTCAAATTAATATTATTAAATATCTAAAATTATCATATCAATATTATTTTTTTAGAAAAGAATTAAGGATATTTTGTATATGCAAAAATTAAAAAAAAAACGACTTTAAATATAATTTAGCCGTTTCTATTAAAAATCATGTAGATGGATTAGATAGATTAGACAGATTCTTTATTTTTTCATCATAAGGTTTTACAAAATTTTATAAAATAATAAGGTCATGGCCTGAAATGACATTCCTTATGATATACATAAATAAAAATATAATAAAAATGCAGGTAATCAAAAACTTGTATACAAAGCTAACTATTCTTTTCTTCATAATATATGTCTCAATTTTGATATGATTTGGATCACAAGAATAGATTTAATGTTTAATGTGTTTATTTTACAGGTATTAGACTTCTAGACTATGTGATATTAATTTTGAAGTGATTTAAAACACAAAAAAAGAAAATTTAATTGGACTAAGCTACTGTTTTTACAAATTAAATAAATAGGTAATCGATCCAATCAGCTAGGGAATTGATTTCTATAATTAAGACCGTCTTGAATATATTTGACCAGGCACAACAATCTCTTTTCTCCATTATGGATTTGAAAAAAAATTACTAAAGTAAAAAAGCTAACTCTAAAGTGTAATCTTCGGACCTCTTGAAGAATGGGACACTTGACCACGAAGTGGTAAATTTCTTCATTTTCTCTTCTATTACAAAGATTACAGAGCTGTGGCAAATCTTGTCGATGTGGGATGAAATTAAGATTTAATATTTCGACTCTCGTTCTAAATAAAAATGAAACTTATTTGAATGGCCGAAAGATTGTTACAAAAGTAGTTATGAGAGGTAAGAAGCTGATGGTACAATTTTTTGTAGTGGTTTCTCGAGGCTGATAAAGTTGCTTTGGCTAGATTGTCCTGAAATAATTTTTGGTCTACAGTCTTCAATTCGATCTTCTGACAGGTGTAAAACTGATTCGTGGTCAAGTGCCACCTGCTTCCACCCTTTGAACGGAGTCGCATTTCATAGTAACAAGTTCTTACAATGTAATCCGCGCTAGTCTTCAAATTTTTAATGTAGAGTTAGTTATCCCTGATTCTACGTAGATTGCATAATTTGGAGTGAATTTGGGTAAATGAAAAATTCTTTTAAAGAAATTTCTTTGTACGAGTTCAAAATTATCAAAATATTTGTAACCAAAGACTTGGACACCGTATGTCATGCAAGTATTAATTTTTGCGTTAAAAACCTGATATTTAAATCTTAAATTGATGTTTTGGTTTGAAAAAAATGTCAGCCACATTATGTTTAAATCTAGTCTAGCTTCTCGACTTTTTTCTTTAACGTGCTTGCAAAAGTTTAGGTTGTAAGTCAAAAGGATACCCAAGTACTTAAATTCCTGTACAATATCAATACTGATCGTGTTAACAAACCATTTTTCTTCCGGCCGTCTTCTTGATTGCCAACCTTCAAAAATTAAAATCTTAGTTTTTAAAGAATTTATATGAAGACCCCAAGTATCACAGAAAGAACTTAGGCGGTTTATTTGCATTTGAAGTGTTGATGGTTTATCAATAAAAATTACTAGATCGTCAGCATATAGCAGAAATTTTATTAGAGTATTTGCGTAACTAACTTCTCCAGGAAGATTGTCACAGACGTGGTTTACATATAAGGCCAACAGTGACGGACTGAGAATACAGCCGTGAGGTACTCCTGCCGAAATTTCAAATTGGTTTGAGAACCTCAAAGAAATGAGTCTTTCATACATTTGAAGGAATTTTCGAGATATACCCATACAAGATAATTTATAGATAAGGGCTTGTCTGTTGACTTCGTCAAAGGCAGCTTCGAAGTCCACAAAACAAGTGTAAAGCTTTTTTTTGTTATCTATGAATTTTTGAGCCATGCTGGAAATTGCAAAATTTTGGTCCGTCGTCGAAAAAACCGGTCGAAAACCAGCTTGAAAAATTCTTAGATGATTGTTATTTTCTATCCACTTAGAAAGCCGTTCATACAAAATTCCTGAAAAAATTTCCTTATAAAATTTAATATTGAAATGCCTCTATAATTCTCGACTTCGTTGGCATCACCCGTTTTAAAAATAGCAAAAATCAAGGATTTTTTGAAATTGGTAGGAGCAGACAAGGAGTTGTAAACTTTATTATAAAAGTTAACCAAGTAGTTTTTGAAATCCGTTGTGCTGTTCTTGTAAAATTCTACTGGAATTCCATCAATGCCTTGTATTTTATCAAAAATCATGTATTTACAATGTGATCAAACACAAGAGCAAGTACGTGCAATCCTGTCGTTCATTTTATTTTATTAGACAGCCTATGTAACATATCTTATTTCGCCCAGGACATAGTACATAAATCTATGGTCTTATGTATACCGCGGAGGTTGTCACAATTAAAAATTACTGAAATTAAAAATGGCTGTGTTTTTGAATCTTCAAAACTGAAGTCAAATTAAAACTCTACTGATTACTTTTAATATCTGCTGTGCTCCCAGGTCAGCCTTATCTTACGATACTTTGCGGATGGTAATATTCGTGAATGCGCTTGGGAACTTCCATAGGAGTCCGATGAAGATTGGAGAGAAAGCTTTTTATTGCCGTTGCTACCGAAGAGAAGGTTGATGGGATTTCCACAAAAAGGCTAGTTGGCTTTAACTGACACGGCCATTTGAAAAATTATCTTATCCCGGGTTGGGAAGAAAGAGCTTAAACTTCCACTCATCGTGTGTGAATAGGAATAGGAATAGAATTAAGGATCTCCTTCACGTTAAAATATATACTTTTGTCGTTTACGATTATCAAAAAGTCAACTCTCATTTTAAAACTATTTTTTATAGTCGACTCCTATCTTATAACTGATTAAGAGGTTAGCCTTTAAATGTTTAAAATTTTGAGCAACAAATTTTAAGTCAGAAAAACAGAGCATTGTTCAATCAGACTTTTACCTATTAAATATTATCATGGCACAACAAACTAAATATCATTTTAAAGGTAAGTACATAGAAATTGAACCCCCCTCCCCCGCTCTCCCCCTCCTAATCGAAATCATGGATCCGCGCCTGGTGTGTGGATGGATATATCCTTTTATGAGAGTATCTAGTTCTATTCAATAAACAAGAATAACAAACCATATCCAGAAAAAGATACATTGCCACTGCATACAATTAGAAAAGATACACAGACGAGCATGAACCTGCTGCGCTGCGTTGGAAAATGAAAATCAACAATTGCTTAAAAGAACTCCTGCTCGAGCTCGCAAGTGACATAAAACATTGTTTTTTTTTTGTTCAAATAGAACAATAAGAGTACATCTCAGGCGAGAGGCTCGAGTCTACACTGTGACTCTTAGACCTTCCTAATTATATTAATATGTAGTAGAGGAGTATACAGCCAATAGTGTAGATGCAAGGAAATTCAATGAGGACACACGAGTTTCCCTTAGTCGGCACGATGCAATGGAGTTAATTTTTTTTTTATTTTTGCTTTTATAAAATGATTTATTGTTACGAATGCATAACGGAAGAAAATGCCTTGTGCCCTCGACCTGAAAGCTTAATGATACAATTGGTCACAGAAGGAAAGTTTTTTTTTTTTTTTTATTGAAGTCATAAAATATTATTATTAGTTTTTCTTCAAAAAGAAATTTAAGCTTACACTACACAAGTTTGGGAAGTGTTGTACATATTTACAGATGCTGAGCTTGGGATTAGACAGAAGGTGTTGTAGACAGAAAGAGATTTGTTTGACTAATTTCCAGTATGATGTTTTAACCCAGGGTGAATGTCTTCGTTGTTTAATCTCGTGTAAACAGGATGACCTATATGTATTATGTATATGGATGTATGTCAGTAACCATTGACCAGAAGATGCAAACAAAAGGAGGCTGCAGACATATCTAAGTTAATTTTTTTTCGAAATGTTGCCAAATTTGGTAATCGAGCTTTCGTGGTTTCAGTTGGACAGAGCAACCGCGTATATAGCTCGCACATGGGTTTTAGACCAACAATGCTGGTTTTAGCCATAATGGTTGGACATAACTGCTTTCTTTGGACCATTTTTAAGTCCAACAGCTATATAAAATAAAACTTCGAATCATTTAAGACTCCAGAAGAAAGCTCTAATTTAGAATAAGATGTTTTGCGACTAAGAACTAAAACTCAGCAGTCAACCAGTGTTGCCAATGTCTTCCTGGAGAAATCACAAAACCTCAGTAATAACGTCTTTCATACCTTTTGTATAACAAATCTTCTGTTAAGGATATGGCAAGTTATGGATTCATAAAAAAATCGAATATAAGATTTTGATCAAACTTGACATAGCAAAGACGAAAAAAGTGGGTCCCCCAATTCTGTCTGTCTGTCCTCGAGCTTACACCCTAAACGGTTGGATGGATTTACTTCAAACTTGGTACATATTGTATTTTGGATAATGCGGGCACAGGTTTTTTTTAAATTTTTTTTAAGGCGAAAAATGAAGGTACCTGCCATAGATTTTTATTTGTTTTTTGTTAAAGGGAAAACTGTTATTTTTCTTGAAACTATTTCTATATAAATAAAATGCACGACTGGATCGCACAAGCTTGCTCTTAAGTTCGATATTATGCAAAAGGTTTCTATTAAGAGTCTAAATGGATTTTCAAAGTCGTTTTTTACTTAATTTTTTTATAAGTATAGGTACAACATTTTTTTAATTTTTTTTTTTCAAAAACAAACTTGATATGACAATTTCAAATATTTAATAATATAAACTTAAAAATATAATTTCACAAATTTTGATCGGTAAAAAGGTTTGTGTGGCAGGTACCGTTAATAACAAAATAAAAAAAAAATAAAAAAAAAATGATCAAAATATAGGGTATATCAATTTCGATCAAAATCGTTAGAGCCGTTTTCCAAATGATTGAGGTGGTAGAAAAAATTGTATGGCAGATACCGTTAGTTTTGAAATTAAAAAAACGATTCAAAAATATATTTTAGGTAATCAGCTAAAAAACGCTTAAATACCAAGCTTGAAGAAAATCGCTTCAGATGTTTAGGCTGTAGAGCGTTGTACATATAGACAGACAGACAGAGAGACAGGTAGACAGACGGAATTGCGGGACACACTTTTTTGGTGTTCTCTATCATTGTAATGTCTCTATCATTGATTAAAATCTCGAGTTCGATTTTTTTTCTAAATGCAAAACTTGCCCTTTTATACATACATGCATACATATATCGCAAGTAAAAAATCATTCATTAATAAAGGAAAACCTACATTTTTTTAATTATTTTGGAAAAAAATGTTTATTTTTTGGTACCTCTATAAAAACAATGTTTTTGGTTTTCGATTTTCTTCTTACTTCGTATTTGATAGGTTTTTGACGTTATCTTAAATAATTAATAAAACAAAATGTTTTTAAGAACTAACATGTATTGTAGGCTTTCAAAATTCAAAAGATGCTTATTATCTTATTATTGTAAGCAATATTTGTCGTTAATAAATTAATAAATAAATATTAAAAAACCGTTAATAATAAAATATTTTTGTCAAATCGGCTCCCAGAATTTGGATAACAAAATGTATGTTTTTATATTAGTGCAATCCGCTTTTTTTCTTTTTTTTTTATAATTTTGCACGCGCTCAAGGGATTATGAATACCCTTTATATGTTTTTAACATAGTAAGGCATCGGGTGAAAGAAGAGAAAGAGGGATAGAAAAGATGTGAGGCGCAATATTCTGAGACTAGAGCTGGTTGTTGTCTCAGATTTTTCTCCAGGGATGGCGAATGAACTAATGCGGAGAAAATTACCGTGGTCTTATTAATTTATGTCTCTTATAATTCGCATTATTTTATTTATTTCGTTGTCATTATGGGTATACTAGCTTACGCAATCACATGTCGTTAGTGTTATGCTTGAACAGCATGAAATGAGTAAAGCAGCAACTTATTTTATGACAATTTTTAGTATTAGTTTTTAATGGAATATAAGAAGATATAGACAACAGCAGGAATCGAACCTGCGACCACGAGGTTGACAGGCGAGAACACAACTATCGCGCCACGGCCACCCCAAAAATAAAAAATATTTTATTTTGCGTACTTATTAACGGTATTTCCCAGAGAACCACTTTTCATATTTTCAACTTTCTCACTATTGGATGAACCGATTTAAATTATACTCTTATACAATTGCTCCCTAAAAGTGTTTATAACACTGCATACTCAAATTTTGCCAGAAATTGTTTTTCGATTTTTAAGAAATAAATAATTTTTTTTCAAAAACTAGTTACTGAATTTTTTTGAAATTATGTTTTATATGTATGATAATAATTGCTTCAAAATGGTGTTTTTAACTTTTTTTGTAATTTTTTTTTTAAATTTTATACATTCAAAATTAATTTTTTGATTTTTTTTGTATATCCATATTGGTCCACCTATTCAACTACTAAACAATCTAAAAAGATTTTATTATGTGTATCATCCATTTATTTCCAACTAGTTATATTTAATTTTTTTACGAATTTTTACGAAGGTTATAGGGTGATGGCATGTGAGGTCGGCCACCTCTAGTAGTCGGCCACTTCGTTGTAAATTACTAGTTAATAGCAAAAGTTTTCGTTTAACCTCCCGGAAAAAAATATTTTCCAAAAGGCTAACATTTTTTCTTCCACGGTGCAAAATTTCATTCCATTTTAGCTACTGGTTTTCTTGTAAAAAAATTTTATTCTCTATTTATTTATTTGTATACCAAAATAATCAAAAAATACTCCATGGTTTCAGTAGTCGACCGCCTGTTAACGTTAAGAGATATTGGGTGGCCGACTATAGGAGACACGTGTATTTATGTCGGCTTATTGGGTTTATTATAGAGGCTGGGATTACATTATCTATGTCTTACTTAGATAAGTTACAAATATAATTACTTTTTAAAGAAATAATGAGTTACAGTAAAATAAACTAACTTCCGTTTGCTCACGGAGAACTTGCAACATACTCCACTAGTATTGAGAAGTTTTTTGCTTTTCGTAAGAAGAATTCACTGCACTGGCCATTAGTATACCTAATTACTCTTGTAAGACACTTATTAAAGGATTTCGCAATTTATAAATAAAACGTATACATGTACAATGTCTAAAAAATTGATAATGGATATGTTACACAAATTTCGAAAATTTGTTTAATATGTTGTTTAAAGAACTTTCAAAATGAAAACAACGAAGTCAAAAGGCACTTTCTTCAGGACTGAACAAAATTAGATAAACATTTTAAATTGAAACAGGTTTCCTAGAAGTAATCTACAAGACCGAAATAATAATAATAAATTATATTAAAAATTTATTCTAATACAGACCTTAGTGCGACCAGGGAATGCAAATTTTTAAAGCAGTCCATAGACCTTTGACAAATGTGAACTCTCACAAAAATCATCAAGTTTATTAAAAACGGTCCAAACATTTTAAAACAGAATTTCAATAACCCATTCTAAGACGAAAGACTTGCTACTATGAGTTCTTCAAACATCTTCGAAGTTGTGAACAGTGACGAAGTAGTTCCTGGAGCTAAAATAGTAATTAAGTAAAATTGATGCCTCGAAAACGATTTGGGAGACGCTTCATGTATTTTGATAATGTCAAAGAAACATTCGTCTGACTGTTTTCAAAATCAGGTATTGGTTTAGTTCCCAAATGATAAAATAAATTGCATAATGATTCATTAGGAAACCATAAGGCGAGGCTAATTTCTCTGTATTCAGTGCAAATGAAAGCATTTGGTACAACTAGTGTTCCTTCCTCTGGCCTCCTCGTCACTATGTTAAAACTATGCACAGCAAGTAGGTTTTAGGTAGGTCAGAAAGTGGCCAGATGCGATCGAAAATGGCTGTTTTTACTGGGTAGCCGAAATTAATATCAAACGGCCAATAATATCACGGGTACTCCACAAATTTGTTTCCATGTACCTAAGTGATTTTAGCAGTAATAATTTCATTATTTTGTATACACACCGTCCAAACACTGACCGCCCATATTACATTACTATATGCTATACCATAGGAATGGCAAAACATTGCAGAACCAAGAAAATCTATTAAGTATAAATACAAATATAAGTTGTTTTTTTTTTTGTTGTTTTATCTAAAACAATGTTTAATAATATTTGCTGAAATCTTCCTATTCCTTCTAATTATTGCCGTGCAATTCACTTTGCGTTTAAAAAGACCTTAGGTCTTAAAGGCATGTAGTTAATATTATTAAATTAAATGTATTTTTTTTCCTATTAATTAACTTTTGTAAAAAAAAAAGTCAATGTCTTTGTTCCTAAAATGAAAATAAAGACCAAATAAAATCTTACCATCACATTTTCTATTTAACTGAACTGTTTTTATTAAATATTAAAATGATTTCTGGATACCTACATTCTATAAAATTGTAAATAGACAAATATTTAGTATGAAAATATAATTTTTTATATTGAGGCCGACTACTGGAAACTCATGTGGCCGACCTCTGGAGTTTAGGAGACCGACTTCATAAGAATCAATCTTTCATTTCATTTTTTTGAAATATTTCGTGCTTTATGGCAAATTGACTGAAAAAAACAAGATTTTCGAAATTTAGACATTCCATAAAATCAGACAAAATAAATTTTATATCAAAAACTCGAACAACTGAATTTTAAGAGACAGTCAAACATGAAAAAAGTTAGATGGCCGACCCTATGCATATAGATACATCCTTCACCCCTTAAATAAACCGAAAAATTTATTGTGGCAACATTTCCATACTTTTTGAAGTATGTAATCATTTCTGAACCATTCTTAAATAAATGTCATTACGAAAAATCATTAATGTTCCAACTAAAATCATGTTCAATTAAAAAGAGGAAACTTTCAAAATTAAATCCAATAAAATGTCCTTTTTAAAATCCCATTGTCTACTTAACATTTCCTTACAAGTTGATTTCGCTTCTTATTTCCCAGAGCTCTTTATATTTTATTTTATTTCATAAAAGAACTGGAAAAGATCTTATATAACCTCAATCAAAATTAAAATACAAAAACACCAACTTACAAACCTACAATAAATTACAGAAACAAAATTCTAATTATATTTTGAACTTAATTAATAACGACTTTTACTCTGATTCATTAAGCCATGATTGCTTGAAATTTTTCCGTCTCAAATCTCAGGATGTCTGAAATGCAATATTATAAATTGTAACAATCAAATTACAATTCCCTCCACCACCAGCAAAATCAGCAATAAAACCCAATAATGACATTCTATAAAGACATTGCACTTTTTATCTGTCTGCCACTTTACACTTTGTGCTCTCCTTGTATTTAGATCAATGAAGATGAAGAAAGAGCAAAACCCTTCTTTATCCTACATTCACACTTCTTATAATCCGACATCCCTTACATCAACCTCCACACCAGAAAAAAAAAACAATTCCATTCCACTTACACCAAAAGCAATTGAAGGCTATAAGGGGGTTGGGTAATTCCATACTATGGCACAGTTCAAAATTCTTTTCAATGACCATATCGTGAATTTCTCTTCTAACTTTGTGACTGTTTTGTGACTGATTCTCTTTCTTCATTTTTAAAATACTGTATACTCAGCTAAAAGCATTCCATTGCAATTGCAACTGATTATTTAACCCAACGTGTATCTCAACTCTCTATACCCTTCCTAACAATTGCACCACATTCAGTTAAAAGCTCTTAAAGAATTGTATAACTTGAGATACAAAAGGCCAGAAAGATTAATAGCTGGGGATGGTTGGTGGATGAATGCTTAACAAAAGCCACCAAATCACTGCTGGAAAGATACAAAATTTAAATATAGCATTTCATCTAAGCCGTCGTGTCGTCGTCGCCGTCGTCGTTGGTTTAGAAAATGAAAATAAACCAAAGACAACGACGACACGATTGCACGATGCACCCTCCGCAAGCGACTGCAAGCAAGCTACCCGTATATACACAAGCTTTTGTGTAAATGCAATTTTTGGTTCTATTTTTAGACCAATTCAAGAACATGGCCAAAAAGACATATGAAAGATACATTTTCGACTTACCCAGCATTAAAATCCATGAATGAAAGTTGTCTTCGAATATGATTTGATTCGCATCTAGATTGATCCTGAATTCAGCACAATTCTAATTCTTTAGTTTTGAATCACTTTCAAGATATTTTTTTTTATTTTTTTTATTTTTGTTAAATAAACCTTCTCAAGCTACAAATATTTACGCATCTTTTGATTCCTTAAAATGCATCACTATATTCGCACGACATTTATACAATACACATAATTTCCTCCTGCTGCGAGAAGAGAGATAGATTTTTTTTTAACACAAGAGATACAGAGATACAGAGAGATGGAAGAAAATTCAATTAATTCACTGGATTTTCTCACGTTTACATACAAAAAGAAATATCACAAAAAAAATAAAATAAAAATCTGAAAATAGAATTTAAAAATCTGAGGGAAATATTTTTGTTGTTGTTTTTATTTATTTTTCACCTCTGGAAGTATAGATTTATTGATTTATTTTTATCTAAAAGAAAGATACAAATCAAAGACTAAAAAAAAGTGCAACAAACGCAACAAGATTCTCAAGTCGAATGGCCAAGCAAAATGGTTGAATGTATCAGTATCAGTATCAGTAGGTTAAGTGGTAGAGGGTGGAGGTTGATTAAGAATGCATGTTATGTGAATTAACTGATGTCGATTCGAATGTATTAAAACAACAAAAAAAAAGAACTCAACTAAACCAGGAAGAGGATAAATTTTGAAAAAAAAAAACTTTACGAATCTAATCCAACGCACTTTTTTATCGATTGAACAAAAATAAACACATGCTTACACTTCTTTTCAAAATTTTCTTCTTATCTAAACAAAATATTTTATTTTTATTTTTTTTTTTCAATCCGAAGAAAAAAAATATGCGGATGGACCGAAAAACATTTATTTCAGATGCGAATCGAATTGTAGCTCCAACTATAATGAGAGCAGGTTATTCGGCGGCGTAACCAAATTGGAGTCAAACCAAAAGTAAAGGAAAAGTTTTTTTCTCTGAAAAATTAAAGAAAAAATATAGTATATTTGTATATATGCAGAAGAAAAGTCCTTTTTTCTCTCTCTCTCTTTCATCCTCTTTTCTCTCCAATGTTGAGTGGAGATTTTCACCCGCTTGCCATTAATATTAATTTTACTCAGAGTTCTTGTACTTTTAACAAATCGAAAAAAAAAACATTTTTCATTCATTTGAGCTTTGGAGAGTACAAGCAGAGCAGATGATTTTGATAGAAAATTTCTCCAGAAAGTGTTAACCTACGTATCTACGGAGGACGACGGAATTTCTCTACACTTTTGAGCTTGTATGATGAGCGAGTACTGCTACGGCTACTGAATTGCTGCTTAATAGATAGTTTATCTACAGTTTTGATAAGCAATTTATCCCAAATAGATAGAGAGTGGAATTCATGTGGAATTGCCATGCGCACCATGGAACAAAAGAGGAGACATTCGAAGGATCAAATGAGAATTTGTGTACTACTTAGTTTTTTCTTCTTGAATTATTTATGATTTACTTTGGAACTGTGCGTGGCAGTGAAAATTTACTCTTATCAAATAAAATAAAATCAATTTCAGATGAGAAAAAATAAACTTAAATAAAATACAATAAAATAAATTTAAAATAAAATAAAATAAAATTAAATTAAATTAAATTAAATTAAATTAAATTAAATTAAATTAAATTAAATTAAATTAAATTAAATTAAATTAAATTAAATTAAATTAAATTAAATTAAATTAAATTAAATTAAATTAAATTAAATTAAATTAAATTAAATTAAATTAAATTAAATTAAATTAAATTAAATTAAATAAAATAAAATAAAATAAAATAAAATAAAATAAAATAAAATAAAATAAAATAAAATAAAATAAAATAAAATAAAATAAAATAAAATAAAATAAAATAAAATAAAATAAAATAAAATAAAATAAAATAAAATAAAATAAAATAAAATAAAATAAAATAAAATAAAATAAAATAAAATAAAATAAAATAAAATAAAATAAAATAAAATAAAATAAAATAAAATAAAATAAAATAAAATAAAATAAAATAAAATAAAATAAAATAAAATAGAATAAAATAAAAAAAAATAAAATAAAAAAGATAAAATAAAGCAAAACAAAAATAATATAAAATAAATAAAATAAAATTTAGTTAAATTAAATTAAAAAAATAATTAAATAACTTTAAATAATATCTAGACAAATCAAGAATAATTAAATCAGGAATGAAAAATGAAAAATATTAACAAATTAACAAAAATATATTTAAATATGTATTTTCTTTAAGAATAAACAAATTTGTTTTTATTTAAACGTAAATATTTCTACAAATCATGTATTAAAGCTTATGTAATAAAACTGTCATCAGTCCCTTTATAATTGTGTTTTTGTTTTTTCAATTTTTGTTACTGTGTCAATGTAAGACAATAAAACCAGCAACTGCTCTTGATTGGACAAATTGATAAAAGCACTCATAAATATTTAATATGTTTTGTTTTTACCTAGTAGAATAATATTAACAAAATCGGTTAAGCCACTATTAATATAAGAATAGCCCAATAATCAAATTTCTCCAAACATGTCAACGTCAAACCTCTCATATCCATCATAAGGGTTTATTCATAAGAACCTGAAATGAAAATTTTAAATATTACAAACCGTTTCACCTAGTATATACGCCCCTAGAAAAGCATTAAACATACCCTGGGAATTGCTTTTTTGCTCAAAACCAATACGTATTCCCTTTAAACCAAGTAAAATTTAATAATTTTATAAAACACTTCCAAATATTAAGTTGCGTTATAAAAAGCCCCATAAATGCAAATAAAGATTTATTTTTCGATTTGAAAATTCGACTACAAAAAAAATTACTCATACGCCACAGTGAATCTGAGAAGTTAAAATCATTGAAATAGCTAATTGATTTGGTGTATATCTAGATATTTAAAGTTAAACTGTGTAAGTTCTACACGTTATAACTGACATTCCAAATGATACTAAAGGAGTCTCCAGACGATATAATCTAAAACGCGCATAGTCTCTCTTTCTCACATTACCACACACAAAATGGGGGAAATTTTACCCTCGATAAATTTTAAGTAGTATAAACATCGCAAAACAAACACACAAAAAAACACAAGCAAAACAGGTTTTCCGGAGTAAATAAAAACTAGTACAACTTAGAGAGCCAGGGAGACTGAAAAGTAAAACGAAAAAGAGAGATAGTGAGACAAGTAAAATGAAATAAAGATAAGATATAAAGGTTTTCCAAAAAAAAAAAACACAAAATTATATAGGTCGACAACGTGCTCCAGGAAAATGTAGAACAATCCAGTAACAGCTGCAGCTGAAACACTAAGGCATTCATAACCACAGCTGAGTTGTGTAGCTTTGGTATGCAACATGCATTTACGAAAAGCGTGATGGAAAGCTTTTTCATTTTATCTCATTTCCCTGCCGACTTGTGATGGTGTGAAATATATTTTGGTTTTAGGACAAATTTATGCCCTGCCGTGGTACGCCATTGAGAATGTTGATGCTGACAGGAGACTCGGAATACGGCAATGTGGTCGTTTCTCGCGCGTTGGCTTTGGCAACGAATTCCAGCAAACAGATGGGTATGTTTTATTTTTTTGTCGACATCAGTCAAGTCAGGAAAAAATAGTCTTTGGCTTTGGCGGTATTTTTTTTAGGATTTGTGCTTCTATGCTTGAAGAGGTGGTGGTAGAAAGCGATAATGGTGTTGCATGTAGAGTGCGCTTTATGTGGAAGGATATAAACGGAAGAATTTGAAATTTAAACAAACAGATAAATTGGGTAGCTAGGTACCTCACACGAACACATTTAAAAGTTTTTCGCAAATTTTAGGGAAATAAACAATTCCTAGAAATTCATTAATAAGTCAGACAGTTTAATTTGAGTTTATCCTATTTTAATTATAATATTAAATGGTATTAATAGCTTATCGTTTTTTTTTAACCGAAATTAAATTATTTTTTCCAAATTTTATCATGGGTAAAAAATGTGGTGGCATTAAGGCATATTCTGTGGTAAGTTACAAAGCTTTATCAAGGGAGATTAATACTGTTTTATTGAGTGTGGATGATTATGATGGACTATTAAGTCGTTTATGTGTGCATTTCGAGTTAGTTTAATGGGAGTTTTGTGCCATTGCGCTTTACAATTTATGAAGAATGATGATGCACACTATAAAGAAATTATTATCTAAAATCAAATTTGGGTTCGCGTCGCTGTGCTGGCACAATTGTTATATAATTTCATTAGAAAATTAATTAAATTAATAATTTTTCTCATATCTCATAGCTTCTGGGGACCTACACTTTCCAAGATCACGTACAATTTTGTGAGCATGATATGCACAAAAGAGAAGTAGGCATATAATATTGGGTTATCCATTTTGCGGTTTCAAAAGTAAACGTAAATAAAACACATATAAAATATTTTTTTTCATGATATTTCTTTTTTGTTATAAAGCTTGAACGTTGGCATTATGTGTGAAACAACACATCATTTAAATGACCACCACGTGAATTGATGCAAACATCGATTCTTTTTAGGTAATTCTCGACCACTTTTATTGGGCGGTATTTCAGCCATAACTTGACGAATGTTGGTTTTCAAGTGCTCAAGAGTTAAAGGTTTATCTTCATAAACACGGTCATTCGCGTTGCCCCACAAAAAAAGTCCAGCGGTGTTGATATCGCAACGACGAGAAATTACGCGGCCAGGAAATGTCTCTGCAATAAAGCCATATTCGCTCGATGTGTGGCATGTGACAACTTCTTGTTGAAACCACATATTCTACAAGTCGTATTCTTCAATAGCAGGCAAAAAAAAGTCGGTTATCATATGACCATAACGCTCAGAATTGACGGTGACAGTCGTTCCATCGTCGTTTTCGAAGAAGTAAGGTCCAATCACGCCTACGGGCCAAAGAGCGCCCCAAACAGTGACTTTTTGTGGATGTAATGGCCTTTCTTTAATTACTTGAGGATTCTCGTAACCCCAAATACGACAATTTTGTTTATTAACATTCCCACCGAGTGAGAAATGTGCTCCGTCACTGAAGAAAATTTTGTTCGAAAAATCGCCGTCCACCGTCTGTTCTGCAAGCACCCATTCGACGTATCTACGACGTTGTGAATGGTCAGCTGGCTTCAGTTGTTGTGTCAGCTGGACTTTATTTGGATGTATGTGTAGATCCAAATGCAAAATACGCCATAATGTGCCGTGAGACCGTCCAAATTCCTGAGAATGCCGAGGAATCGACACATTCGTGTCTTCGGCAACACTTTCACTTACAGCAGCGGTATTTTCAGTGGTACGAGCGAAACTATGATGCACAGGCCTAACTAATCCAGTCTGTTCAAAGTTCTTCACAATTTTGCCAATTGCTTGCGTAGTTGGACGATTATGTAAGCCATAATCTCCTCTTAAAGCACGATATGTGGCTGTGGAAGAATCACCATTTTTGTAGTAAGTTTTAACAATTTTAATACTTTGTGCGACAGTTAGCGGTCCATTTTCGTAAATGTCAGACTTTCAACTGAAAAAAAATTGGTTTCACAACTTAGTTTGACAGATGTTGAATTCCACCCCTATACTTTTGAAACCGCAAAATGGATAACCCTTTATTATTATGAGAGATACCTCCTTTTTGCGGATTTATCACTTCATCACAAGAGGCAAAATTATATTCTCAAGCGAAAAGTTTGCTGACACTTACCATTACAGGATAAGGGGTACGAATACTCTACTGAAAATAGATATTATGTAAGATTTAATTTGTGACTCGTCTATAGGAATTAATTGTAGCTTTGGAACTATTTTTAATAGCCATAATTGCATAACAAGGAACAAATTTAATGCAAGATTTAAATCAAATCTGACATTACGATAATAAAGAACACGAACAGAAAACAAATTAAATGCACCCGTGTGAAGCATTTTAAGTATTTACAGCTTAAAATATATAACGTATTACCACCTAGATGACTCTGTGAACTTTGTTCTTTCAAAGTGTGTTTGAATTAATAATTTAAATTTCGGAAGTTGAATTTCTTTTGAAAGAATGCAACTATTTTGGAATTCAGCCCTTGCTAATTGCTAACAGTTGTTTTAAGAAATCATACAATTCAACTGCAGTATTTCTATCATGTATTGTCAGAAATTGATCGCGGGATGACCAGTAAAATATAATGGTAATCAATGACCACCAGTCGTAATTTCGTAATTTTTTTTTTAAAGTTGTTGATCAATTTAAAACTGAAAAATCAGCACTATTTTCAGCACAAAATTAAAATACAGCCGCAATGAATCATTCATTAATGTGCAAATATTGAATATACATATTATATGTATAAACCACTCAGCTGTCAAAAGTGAACAGAAGGTCATATTAATGCTATGTGGTGACGATCCCATCCAATCAAATTTTTGGCTCCGTTGTGTTTATACTTGGGGCATATAACACAACGCGACAAGTACTTGTAGGACAAGTAAAATACGACAAGTTTTAAAAAAAATTGCAACACAAAACGACAAGTCTACAAGCTCTGTGACAATTGTCATTTTAAAATGTGACAAGTTTGAAATTGTTGGATTTCCCTCCTTTTATAACATAAAGTGACAAGTGTCACAGAAAAGATGCTTAAATATTGGTATTGTGTGTAACAGGTAATTTAAAATTGTCATTAGTTTACAAGTTTTCTCTTTCTGAGTGAAATCATTTTGACAATGAGGAATTTAAATTGTGGAAATATTATGTAATACCTAAATAATTTAAAAGTTCCAAAAACAGTATTTTTTTTTCTTTTCTTATTTTTGATCAAAGAGCCATATTTTGTCTTCCGAAATGTTTTATTTTTGGCCACTTGTCACACAATGTGGACAATTCAAGGGAAATTTATTATTCTGACAAGTGCAACAGTTTTAAGTTGTATTACAGAATACACTCTTGTCGTTGTTGTAAATTAGATTTAGATTAGATTAGATTGATTTTTATTTTTGTAAAAGAAATTTTCCCAATTCATATATGCAATCAATTAAGCATGGCGCTGCCGTCTGTCTGATTGACAAAAATTAAATAATTATTCTCAAAATTGAATACTTTAAGTTACAGGTTATTGACTAAAAATATTTATTTAGTATTCTTTTTCGATAATCCATTGCGATTTTGCAAAATTTAAACATCCTTACTACATCTACTTCGTTAAGGAGATCCAAAACTTCGCTTTCTGTTAGAAAGTTACTGCCCAATAAGCATCTTCTTGTTTCTCGTAGAACAGGGCACCTACCGAAAAACATCTTTACGTTCAGTCATATTGCATATTTCGCAAAGCAGCGGTAAATCTTTCCGATGGGGTATGAAGCTGATATTCAACAATTCTCCTCTCAGTCGAAACATGTTGGAAATTTGAGCAATGGTATAATTATCTCGAAAGTAGTTTCTCTCATTAAGATTATGATTTAGCCTACTATAAACCATCCGATGCAGTGAATTTGAAGCCTCTTCCACATACGCACTTCTTAAGTTGTCTATTGGCCTTATTATCTGGTGTAGTGATTCTTTCCAGGTACTCTGCTCATTAATATTAAAAGGGACATTGGCTTCTTCTGCCAGATTGATCCACTCTTTAACCCAGCCTGACTTGTTTATTATAGCTTGCAGAGCCACTTTCTTAGGGAGGTGATCATTTTGCATATTCATCACTTTCAATGTGTAGTCTATTTGTAGTTTTAACGTCTTCGTGAAAAGTGGTGATAAGCCTGTTTCCAGCATTATCATGTAGTTCGGTGTGTTTGTGGGCAGGTGAAATATTTTTATATAACATCTTAGCAATTTTTCCACCGTTCGGATTTCTTAGTTCCCCACACTTGCGCCGCATAAAACAAAATTGATTGGGATACTGATTCAAATACTTTGTATTTGCTGCTATGGGCAATGTGATTATTGCTGAAACACTTTCTCCATGCTCCATTAATAGCTGTTTTTGCCAACGACAGTTTTTCTGTGAGTTGTCTTTCCATTTGCAGATTCTGAATAAGATGGACTCCTAAGTATTTGTATTCTTTTGTAACTTCAATTTTTTCATTATTGAAGCACCAACGTTCACTCGCACTAGTTCTTCCTCTTCCTTTCTTAAAAACCATTACCTTTCACTTATTCAAGTTAACAACCAAACTCCATCGGGTGCAATACTCAGACAACCTATTAATCATAAGCTGGAGGGATTCTGGTGTGAATGCCAGCAGGACATTGTCGTCTGCAAATAGCAGGGCTTTAATAACAGTTTGCGCATGGTTCACATCACCTGCCAATGCCTCAATAATATCATCTATGAATAATGTGAATAGGCTTGGACTGAGCGCCAACCCTGTGTCAGACCTGAGTTTGTCTGAAACCACTCCGACTCTTATTTCGCATTCCACACATCTGCTCTAGTGTCTCAATACAAATTTTGAAGCACTCGTCCAAATTTTAATGATATTCCAACTTCAATCAACTTGAACATCAACACCTTTCGATCGATCGTGTCAAAGGCTGCTTTTAAATCCACGAAAAATATGTATAGTTTTTTATTTCTAGAGAGGAGTCATTTAGCGATGCACTTGAACACAAAAATATGATCTACGGTTGAGTATCCTGCCCTGAATCCAGCTGGAAACTCACTCAATAGCTGGTTCAAGTTTATCCACGAGTTTAATCTTTTAAGCACTCTGTAAAAATTTTATAGGATGAGTTCAGAAAGGAGATTCCCCTATAGTTTGCTGGATCTTCGATATTACCATTTTTGTGGATTGGAAGGATAAGATCATCTTTGAACTGTTGTGGTATGGTTCCATTTTCCAGTTTCTCTGTGCCGTATCTGTAAAACTCAGCTGGTATCCAATCCGAGCCTTCAGCTTTTCCATCTGCGAGTGAATTTACGGAAGCGAGAACTTCTTCTTGAGTTATTGTCTTGTCCAAAATTTCGACAAAGAAGCCTGGTTGTGCATATTGGCATATGTATGTATTTAAGGTTGACGGGTTGAGAAGTTGACTAAAATGAGTTTGTACTCTACTGGAATATAAAGTGCGACTGATGATATATTTAGTGCCGTTTAATTTCCGAACTAGGTTCCAGAATTCAAATGGGTTACTGCTTCTAGCTAGTTTGATCACCTCTGTTTCATAATAGATTTTTCTTTTTTTTACATATTGCTCTATATTCTTGATTGTATTCCAAGTACAAATGTTTAGCAAGGTACTCATTTGATCGTCTAACCCCATTAAGCAAAGCATATGAAAGGCTTCTTACCGGCATACAGTCCTTATCAAACCACGGTTCTCTAAACTCAAGTTTTTGGTAATAATTTCTGTTTTTCGCGTGCGATAAGCCTCTTTATGCATCTTTCGATTCTGCATAGGCTCATTTCATTACACGTTTCGTTGTTGTACAAGTATAGTTTGACTAGTGGGCTTAGACTTGTCGGCTTTTCACGTCTGGTTGGTCCCTTGTTTATTAGGAATCCAAGAAAAAGTCACCATACAAATTAAACGAGTAATATTCAACTTTGATACCGAAAGTTATAGTTGACCAAACCAAACCGTTTCTAAGGGGGAAATTTCTTAATTAAGGTTAATCAAGTTTTAAGTTTACAATTGAGCGCAATATTCATTGAACGTAACCATAAGTTTAACATTTCAGCTTTTATAAGTTTTCGGTAAGCAATTATCGAAGCATAAATAACTTATCGAAGCTGAAATATTAGTTTGGAGGTTTGCTAAATTCATGAAATCATTAATACGAGATTGATAATAATACTCAGTGTGATAGTAAGAGTGAAATCATGTTCAAAATAATCTATTAAAAGAATGATAAGTTAATAATTGTCCAAAAATATTTTAGAGAAATCAAAAATATTATATACATGAAATTCCTTTCTGAGGTAAAACCATTTCTGCGGCTTTGTGGGTAAGAATTGCATATGGAGCTAACAGTGACATATCAAAACGACACGTTTTCTTTGAAAAACTAATAAAATTTTTCGAGACAGATTTTGTTTAGGTCTCTAAAAAAATTGTGTCTAGAAATAAATATTTTGAGATCTTTTTATAAGTGATGCTGACATTATTTGTACAGTTGGGAGGTGCTGTCGTTATAGGTGATATATATGTTTGGTGGTAAATCATGTTCTACATTTATGAAAATTTTTATAAAATTTTGTTTAAATCGGAATTTAGATGAAGTCAATAATTTTAAGACTTCAGCGTTTTGTATAACAGTTACAAACATTTCCAAAGAAAATCATGCTGTTTTTCAAAGCCACTTACTTCATTTGGATTATTAAAATGGTTTTGAGTTTCAAATTAATTCCTCTAATCTCTGTCACAAGCTCTTTGCAGATTATGGTTTCTCTTCGTCGGCAGTGCGCTTGATGTCATCCTATCTTCGGGATAGACAACAAGCAGTTTCACATGACAATAAAATGTCGAATTTCCTTCCGACTACTAGAGGAGTCCCTCAGGGTTCGATACTAGGCCCACTTCTATTTTCCCTATATATTAATGAACTCCCCAATAAGATCAGAGGATGTTCTATCCAAATGTATGCTGACGATGTACAGCTTTACAAAAGCTGCCCGCTTGGGCTTATCGAAGAGTGTGTTTACACAATCAATAAAGACCTTGAAGAAATATCGCGTTGGTCAACTTATAATGGTTTGTTCTTAAATCCTGCAAAATCAAAATGCATCATTATTAGTATGAAATCGCTGAAAATCGATTACTTTCCCAGTCTGTACATCAATAATTCGCCAATTGCCTATGTTTCTTCGGCCCCAAATCTCGGAATGTTATTTAATAGTACATTATCTTGGGATATGCATATCAACGCCGCCGTTGGTAAAGTTTATGGAGTACTCCGTATGCTTTGGTGCTCCCAGCATTATACCCCTTTCAATACTCGATTGCTCTTAGCCAAAACACTAGTAACACCTATACTCACATATGGTTGTGAAGTTTTTTGTCATTGCGACTCAGTAAGCAAGAGAAAGCTTAATGTCGCTTTTAATAACACTGCACGATATGTCTTTGGCTTGCGAAGATCTGACCACATATCAAGGTTTTCAATACAAACCTTTAATATCTCTCTCGATAACCTTATGCGCTTCCGTACTATTATACTACTGTTCAAAGTGATCCAAAGCAAACAGCCGTGCAGTTTATACAATAGGATTCAGTTTTGTTCCTCTAACAGATCGCAACAACTAATTATTCCGCGTCACTCATGTCTTACTTCGGAGAGACAGTTTTTCGTCAACGCCATCCGCCTGTGGAATTCATTACCACGGCACCTAAGAAGTATAAGAGGTGAAGCAGAGTTTCGTCGAGCGCTAAAAATCCACTTTCATGATTAAATAAATCTTTTTTTTTCTTTTCCTCCCTAACTGTTCTTTGATTTAATTTTTCTTTTGTCAACAGAGACATATTGTATATATAACTATTTTTTCTTTTTATTTTTTTGTATTGCTTAAACTTAAATTTAACTAATACTTAAAGATTGTTTATTATTGTTATAGCTTATCTTTGTATACTTTTAGCTTAACACTATCTTAAAAGAAGTGAATTCTTACTGTGTAAGCATACAATGAACTAATAAAAATAAAATAAAAAAAAAAATTAAAAAAAAAAAAAAAAGTGGTAGGACCAATAAAATACATAAGTAGACACAATCTTTTTTACTTGCGATTACCGAAGTGCCGCTTTTTTTAATCCCGTTGTTCAAAAATCCCGAAAACAAAAGTTTTAAAATCCCGTCCACTAAAATACTGTTTTTTTCAAATCCTGTCTTCTAAAAGTCCGCTCATAAAAATCTTGATCTATTACAACCCCGCTTTTTAAAATCCCGACTTATCCCATTTAATCCCGCCAGGCTCGTTTTGTATATTGATAAATATTAAACAAAAAACTTTGCAAGCTCGACCCCACCCCAAATCCTATAATTGACTATTAAACGAATAGTGAAAAATAGACAAAAAATGAGTAAGACAGGTTTTTTGCGTCGTATTGCTCAAAGTATACAATTACATTAATATATCTCCAAATGACTAAAATAATTGTTAATGGTTTACAGATTTTTTTTCTCCCGTAACAGAATATTATATACTTTTTTTAATATATTGTTAAACGATATAATAAAAATGCATTCAAAAAAAATCACTTGTTGCTTATTTTATTTTAATTTTCTTATTCAAAACTAGTTGTTTTATTTGAAAAACTCGCGCGATAATAACAAACGGGATTTAAAAAACGGAATTATAAAAACCGGGATATCGAACCTAACCAAAAAAAAAATAAATGCATTAATAAAGGGAAAACGAACATTTTGTTAATTTTTTTTTTGGAAAAACATTCTTATTTTTGGTAGCTCTAGTTTTCTTTTGTTTTTCGTATCATTTCGTATCATATGGGAAACGGTTAAATTATTTAATTTTTTATTTTTTTTGCGTAGAAGCTCCTAAAAAGTATTGTAAGCCAAAATTTTTCAAATAATTTTTTTTTTTTTGGAAATTAAAATAAAAAACTTGTTTTTTAAACTCAAAATTTCGAAAACGACTGAATGGATTTTGTCAAAACTTTGTATTTGGTAGTGGTTTGATATTATCTTGTAAATTAAAAAAAAAACTTTAATCCTAAAATAAAAAACAATTTCACCTCCCATAAAAATGTTAAAAAACCGTTAAGAAAAAAATGTATTTCTCGAGAACGGCTCCAAGAATTTTTATAAAAAAAAAAGAGTGTCAGTACTTATGTAGACGCGCTAGAAGTCAGACTTCCCTAATTTAAAACGAATTTTTCTTTCATAATTCTATGTCAGCTAATTTCAATTTCATGGAAACCGGTTACACATTTTTTTTATAGAACGTGTCGTGTTATCGGTTTGACAGCTCCATAGACATTTTTACCCCCAACGCTGCAAAAAAAGTTTTACTTCAAAAGTTCTAATTCAAATTGTATTTTATTTTTTATTTATTTAAAATGTTTCTTTCCGAATTGATTAATTCTTAAAAATACAAATATATTACTACGGGAATATTATTCCTTCCCTTATATTTTTGTTAGAGAATTAATTGCTTAATAAAATGTACAAATCTAAGTAATATTAATTAGGCTATTCAATAATTGTTTATATTTCATTCGTTAGACTATTCGACCAATAATTTTTTGTTAGTGTTTAAAAACAAGAACTTCATTTGCATTTTAAAGTTATTTTATTTGCATATGAGTCAAGATTGAACAAAATAGCCTCAAAAACCTTTGAACATCAAATAAATATAAAAGCTTAAATAACCTGTTGGAAACACAAAAAAATAAACGGAGATTAAAATATTTTTTTTTTACAAATGCTCGCTAAAGTTGTTAATAAAACTGCATACCAAAATCTTCAAAAAAAAAGTTTTTCGATTCTTAAAAAATAAATAAAATTTTATTTTGAAAAATCGATTTTTCAAAAACCAGTCACAGAATTTTTTTGAAATTTGAATTTTATATGAATATTTATAATATCTTCAAAATGGCGGTTTCTAAATATTTTTTCAAAATTTTATACATAAAAAAATAATTTATATTTTATAGAAACCGCTCCAACGATTTTTTTTTTGATATATTCTTATTTATCCATGAATTCAAATTGCTTCTTTGTTTTCCCTCAAAATATAACCACTAAGCATAATAAAAACATTTAATTATGTGTATTATCCATTTATTTCCACCTTATTATTATTCTCTTTTTACCAATTTTTGCGTACGTCACTGAATACTAAATACAATGTAGGCCCTCATACATTTATATATACGTATGTGTCGCTAAAAATCACATGAATCTTATGTATGCATATTGCACCTAAATTATAAAGTTATACAGGGTGGCGCACGAATCGTGATACAATAAGAAATTTAATAACTTTAATTTTATTCGATGTATTTCATTAATTTTTTTATTGGATTAAAAATTAAATTTTATTTTAAATAACTAATGGTTTTTAAAGATGATAGACCGCAAATGACCTCCACGTTCATCCACGCATATGGGGCACCTGATAAGAAAATTGTTTATTGCGACCTGAAGGGTTGAAATTGGGATCGCCTCAATTATTGTCTTAATGGACTGCTTCAGTTCAGTCAAATTCCTGGGGTTCGTTTTGTAAGCTTCCTGCTTGACATAATCCTATAAAATTAGCTGGTGCAGTTCGGTCAGGTGACCTTGGAGGCCAGCAGAAAGTGCAGTTTCTGGATTCACAATTTGTTTGGGAATTTCCGTTGGAGCTCCTCCATATCTTGTGTGGCTACGTGTGCACTTACTCCATCTTGTCGAAACCAAATCCTGCTGAAAGGGATACGTCTTCGGCGAAGTTCTGGGTCAAAACAAACTCCTTCAACATCTTTAAATAACGGTCTCCATTGACAGTTAGTGTTACACCGTTTTCGTCCAAGAAGTATGGCCCGACAATGCACCTTGTTGAAACTGCGAACCACACAGTGACTCGTTCTGGGTGCAGTTCCGTCTCATGGAGCATTTCTGGAATAGATTCACTCCATATACGGCAATTTTGCTTGTTTACATTGCTGTTTAAGTCAAAATGGGCCTCATTAGACATGAACAAACAATTTATCAATGTGTTGTCTTCTTCGGCCATTGCAATCATTTTTCGGCAAAATTTCAGAAGAACAGGCAAATCCTGAGGGTTTAACTTGCTTGTAATTTGGACTTTGTACGGAAACAAGTTTAAGCATCATGAAGTATCCGATGTAATGACCGTCTGCTAACGCCAATTTGGCCCGATATGTTTCGTGTCGAAACACTTGGATTTGCCTGTATTACCGACGCAACATCTACGATTGTATCCTGAACCCGAACATTGGGATCTCGATGAAACGGTCTTCGTTCGATGCTTCCAGATTCGGCAAACATGTTCACCAGCCTCATAATGGTCCATCTACTCGGGGGAGTACCGCCAAACTCCAGCCTAAATTCACTTTGGACGGAAATGACGGACTGCAAAGAATGGTATCGCTGAACTACCCAAATCCTTTTTTCAGTATCCCAAACATTTATTTTGATAAATCTAAATAGTAGCCTATAAAATAAAAAAAATAAGCCGATTACTCTCACTGAAAAAAAGTTATTACATTTTATTTTTGTAGCACGATTCGTGCGCCACCCTCTATGCATAAAGCTACCTACCCAACTACACCCTTCATTTTCATTATTATGAGTGTGTTTCTTTATTTATTCCGGATAAGGAATAGAATGAATGTAAAAGACGAAATTTTTATCTAGAATATCCAGAATGGAATGAATAAAGAAACAAAAATTCTCTCCGGAATAGAAAAGAAAAAAGATGACATCAATCAGCTGTTTTAAAGTGTGGTGATGATGACAAGAAAAGAGATATCTCTATAGAAAATAGTAAAAATAAATTATTATTAATTTATTAATTCATGAAAACTCACATTTAATTGTTATTTATATATTTATTTCAATAATAAAGATATAAACAATGTTTGGCATCCATTTTGTTTACTTACTTGGTTTTCGTCTTTAGCTGCTGTCATTTGTTTTGTTTTCATATGAGTGGGTTATTCCGAGAATATTCTTTTCATTCCGAGTTTAATATGGAATAAAAAGAATGCATTCCAAACGTTCCGGAATGAATAAAGAAACAATAAAATAGTTTATCCGGAATATTCCATGGAATAAAGAAACGCAAAACTGGTATTCCGAATATTTTGCACATACCAGAATGAATAAAGAAACACACTCTATATGTACTCACATGTTTACATATAGACATCCATCTATATGTATATGTATGTATGAAGATACTTTTTACTCTCCCAACTTACATAATTAAAATCCATAACTTAGATTTAAATATACATTTGTAGGTGGGGAACTATGTAACTCTTCCTTGAATCATCCATTCGACAATTCATTATACTAAGAATCAAGGTAATCTTACCTATATAGGCTTTAAACCTGCATAGGATAACTACATCTAACTAACTTAATCTCAATGGTTAGCTAAATTTAAGTTGTTAGATACAGGAGCAAGTTCGTATGACCCAGTCGTGTATTTTATTTTCTACCGCTAAACGAAATTTGAAAATTGTTTCTGAACCAATAACAAATTTTTAAGAAAAGTGATTTATTGATAAATTTCGAACAAGTATATGTAATATTTTACAGAGAAAAATTATGTAAACTGTTAAATACATTATTATATAATCTTTGAATGTATGAAACTGGCGATTTACATTTTGCGCCTTGTGTTAATTCCGATAGCTGGAATATAATAAACAGGATGGTAAAAAACGGGATTTTAAGAACAGGTATAATAAAAAGCCGGATTATAAATTTGCGGGATTATAAAATCAAGATTATAAAAGGCGGGGAAAAATCGGGATTTAAAAAACAAACGGGATTATAAAAAGATATCGAGCCCAACCCAAAACTTAAGAGCGCCAGTAGAAGAAAAATTATATTATATAACCCATTTCGTATTTGATCGGCTAAAATATTATATATAGCAACAAATGTATGGCAAGTGTAATTTATTTATGAAATCAAATTGTATTTGCACAAAAAAAGGGGACGAAGAGGAATTAAAGAGAATAGAAAAACTAAACAAAACAAAATATATAATAAATTGATACAAAAATGACATTTACCAAAAAAGACGAGAGGGCTAAGGAAATAATTTTAAATGAAAAATGAAGTGAACGAAAGAAAAGTAAATAAATGTTGAATTGTTTTCCTCTCTCTCTCTTTCATTTAGCTCCAAATTAGATACCTACATACATATATACATCAACAATAATTGAAGATTGATTTTTTATTAAGTTAGAGATTTTATTTTCTAAGGTGGTTATAAGAAATTAATTAATTTAATATAAAACCTCTAATAAATAATCTGGTTTTAAAAAAATCTGTAAAAATGCTGTAAAATAAATATCCTTCTGATAATGTAAAAAAGGAGCGCATTTTTCTACATATCAATTTTAAAGCAATTTTACAGAATTTTGATATACCAGTATTTTACTCGTACAGCATTTATGTACTTAAAGATTTAGCTTTCTTTGGCCTTTGCGGTTCACCCTCACTCTCAATTTTTGTTAAGTTTAGTCCTAGCAAGGGTTTTTTTTGACAATATAACAAGATTAATACTCTTAATTCTTAAAATTGGAAGATTTTGTCCAGGGTAGACATTATAGCTGCTTATGAAGATTTTTATAATACCAATTCTATATACTACTGAATTATTCAGCCAAGTAGAAGATTCAAAATAGCTTAAGATGAACTGAATTCAACAGCAAATTTCGTATTGACAAAGCCTTCACTAGTTATTTATTATATTGTATTTTATTTTATTTTATTTTATTTTCAAAACGTCGCGTTTGACACATAAGTTTCAACTTTCAAGGTAGTAAAGAAGTAAATACAATATAGTGGAAATAAAAACGCTTCGCAAAACATGTTGTTTTACGGAGCCGAGTGCTAGACAATAGAAACAATAAAGAAGAGGTGTCAGTGATCTATGAATATTTGGTCTTGTGTGTGAGGATGGCGAATAGGGGAGAAGATGCAACCATCAATTCTATGAAGTGTACAGAAAATATGTGGATGTATGTAGTTAGGAAGCATCGAGCGACGTCGGGCAAGAACAGCTAGTACATAATTCAAAAACAAATAAAAATCAAATGATCTCAGATAAAAAGACCTTAAAAGAATTCTGCAACTGTTGATATAAAAATGGTTTTAATCCAAATAACACATTTTGCTAATCAAATACAGCTTGAAGCTAAACCACGATACACTGCTAAACAAAATAGAAGTCTTGTCTGAACTTTTATGCAAATTCTAGGTAAGATTATTAGTTTTCCAGAATAATTAATTAAAATAATTCAAACGAAATTTCTCGCAAAATATAATTACTGCTGATAATGATCTAAAAGACCACAAAACAAACAACATTACACAAATAGTGATTTTATATTACGAGTACACTGTTATATTCTTTCAGGCCTCATAACGACAAAATTTCATACCAAAAGCCAACTATACTTTTGTAAGGCTTCAACTTAAAGTCAAAAGTGTGTTTATAATGTTCTTCTATTTTATATTTTTTATTTCAAATAAAATGAAAAAAATCATAAAGGAAAAACCATAATGAACACTGCTCTTGGGAATGCCCCTTCGTAGCATAACAAAAAAAAATTCTTTTCGTTGCAGCCTAAGGCCACACACACACACACTTCTACACGAGAATGACTTCAACTTAAGTTTTCAATTTAAAATAGTAAACCCAAAGAGGCAGATACACTGAAGATGAAAATAAATAAAAAAATATATGAGAGCAATACTGAAAATAAGGTTAAGGATAAATTCCAGCAGTATGTCCCTGTTGCTCCACAAAAATGCCCTATAGCTATTTGTACTTTGATTAGAATTGATGTGATGTGAGTGAGATAGGGGAATAAAAATCGAGTCAACTGAAAACCCCTAAAGTAATTCGAAAATTTAGGCCAAACGCAACAGCACCAAGGATAAATTTGATTTTTTTTTATTGGAAGAGTGTCTGTAGACAATAATAATTAGAGAGTCTGAGTTTTTGTTTTAATAAAAAGCTTCATGCAAATTTAAAATTTAAATATGTATGTTTGCAACATCGAGTAAGAAATAAACATTGTTCTATATTTATTTACAAAATGTTCCGCATATTGGATCGCGGCTGTAACAAAATCGTATCGGGGCTTATTCACCCCTGCTTAGATGAATCTTTCCAACTAACATACTCTCCAGAGTTAAGCTCCCAAAATCTGAAAAACAATCTTGTAAGCCTCTTGTATGTCCCATTACTATCTTTAGAGTTAATTTCTTGGTACGAAACTTAAATTATTCTCATAACGTTTTTTTTTATAAGAAATTAGCTCTCTACAATTTTCAAATAATTTAAATCTTATACTTAAAACAAATTTGCCTCCTTTAACAAGATTCCAAGAATTTAGAGTTTTATAAAAATCTTGTTATGAAATTTAAACGGTATATATCTTCAATCCCATAACAACTGACTTATCGGAGTCTAAGCTATTTTAAAATTCTATAACGAACCTTATAGAATTTAGGGTAAACAACGTTTTATTACAGGATTCTAATAGGAGTTGCATTGGCACATACTTACTCATCACACGCCAAGTCAGGGACGTAGTCGAGATTATTAAATGGATGTGAATTGTCTGTTTTAATTTCCGAAAAGTCTTTATTGTTCTAAAGATTTTTAAAATATTTGAAAATGCAAGTGTTTCGCGACCAAAAATTAACCCATATCAAATAGCGAAGTATTTAACATTTGTTGTTTATTAGAAGATTGATCGTCGCCGTCGACTAAAACGTGTCATCATAAAAGAAACATTCTTATAATTTTGTAAATCAAATTTACAAAAAAAAATGTATGATTGATATCTCTATTTTGGCCTCGATATTTTCAATAATAATTGAATATTTCATACTTTCAATGGAAAACAACAGTAATAAATTGGCATTCTTCTAGTGTCGTGCTATGATAAAAACAAATTCATATTTTACTTTTGTAGCTTAGGTCCCCTTCCCTTACTACGTCCGTGATTAATAGTTCAATATATATGTAACTTAATCTCGCTCGCTTTTTTTTTAAATACTCCCATAATATAATGAATATTCCCATAAGAAGACTTAATAAACTTATAAACTTAGTAAATGAGAGTGAGAGTGAGTAAAATAAGAGGAAACCAAACTCTTATAATGGTCTCATTGTAATTATTAAAGGATTCTCTCATCTCAACAGCAGCCATATTTAAAAACGCAGAAAATATTCTCTTAGTATTTTGAGGGTTACCAGACGTACAAATTGTGAATATGTTGAAATTAATTCTAAAAATTATTTATTTAAAAAACCCTTTTTTTTAACCAATTTATGTGCATTATAATGTAAAAGATTCTTTCTAATCTTGATACAAAATATTTAACAATCGAAATGGGTATTACTTTAACTTTTCGACTTTCCTCTATTGAAACCTTTTGTGAGATGGAAAATGTTTCTTGGGTAAATCTGTTTTGTGGCATTAAAATATTTACCGACAATTACATTTTGTCATTTGTGTAAATGCAGCATTAAGGCCATTAGTGTGTCATATGGTTTGTTTTTCAGATTTAAATTGACTCACAAGTTAATTTTTATGCATTTAGGATGGCATATTATTCACTATAATTTCAAAAACTATGCTTGATAAAAAGTATTTATAAATTAAATAATTTAAATATGCATTATTTTGAAGGCGCTTGGTTTTTTCGAGGTAAAATCTAAGAATAAGAGATAAAATTTCAACCGCATTCATTTTTAGCTCCCATATACGAACAAACAATAAAATAAAATAATGTATCGCCATTATAAAATAATTAATAGTTGACTAACAAAATAAATACTATCACAAATAGATATCAAGCCCATCAGTTTTTAGCCATGACATATAAGTTAACACGACACCTATTGCACCTTTCCAAGAATTCCACCAACCTTAACACGACACCTATTGCACCTTTCCAAGAATTCCACGAACCTTTTATTCCTCAATTCAAGTTCTCAGAATTGCAATAAGTAATAAGCAAACTGTAAATTCCAATTCAAGTTCTCAGAATTGCAATAAGTAATAAGTAAACTGCAAATTACGAAATTAATGAATAAGCAAATGTAAACTGATAATAAATTTTATTGTTAAACTGATTTGTAATCAAACAAATGTAGTAAATAATCGAAGAAACTAAATAAAGGTGTTCATTCCGTTTACAGCAGTAAGCTAAATTTGTCTTTTTTTTAATCAAGCGGCTACACACTTAATAACTGGCGCCCGAGCAACATACACCCTGAAGGGCTTCGCGAAAAATACTAAGAAAAAAACGTATAAATAAAATAAGTGTTTCGCGATAAATATTAGACTTAAAAACCACTGTGGAAAAAATAGTGAATTACGAAAATTATTTGAAGTTAAATGAGTGTCACGAACGAACCACTCTTCAAGTAAAACAAATATTTTTAGTGATTCATAAAAGACAAAAGTCATAAACGGAAAAAAGTGAACCCCAAAAAACCACTGCGAAAAGAACAAAAAGCTTAAACGAATGTCACGTAAGAACCGCTCTGCAAGTAAAAAATATATATTACTAGTGATCCACGAAAATAAAACCTTAAAAGTGTGTCACGTAAGAACCACTCTGCAAGGAAAAATATATTATAAGATATTCACGGAAAATAGAAACTTTATCGCAAAAAAGGTGTACCGTAAGAACCACCTGTGGAAAAAAGACCTTTCTAAAAAAATCAGTGCATTTAAGTGTGGACTAACCCGTGCCCGAGTAGCAACCTGTACAATAGCGAGGCAAAATAGACCCCACGGACTCCCGACGATGCAGAAAATTATACTGTAAGCCTTAATTATATTAAAATATTGAAGGCAAACACATATCATTTAAGCTAAATTAAAATATTATACTCAAGAAAAACATCTTGAATTTTATAAAAATATGTACAAACCTTAAAATTATAATTATAAAAAAATATACAATTTAAATATATATACAAGCTTAAAAACTATAATTTCTTATCTTCTTTAAGAAAAAAACTTAAAAACTTGTAGACATTCCAAAAATCCTTTATTAAAAGAGAACAATCCCAAATTCACATTCCTAAACTGTTCTAACATGGCTAAAATTGAGGATCTATCTGAACTCGTGAAACAATTAACAGGAGCTGTTAATGCTCAAATCGAGCAAATGAAGCTCATTAGTAATCGATTAAGTCAAGTCGAAAGCAGGGTAACACCGCCTCAAAATAGAACAACTTTTTTGCCTGCCCCAAGAGATGAGCAATAACTTGCTGAGATAAGAAAACTTCCCGACTGTGTAAGAGACCTTCAGGTCTTTGACGGAAACGCCGTCCAGTATATTTCATGGCTCCACAATGTGGATTCCATTCTTAAAGATTACAAAATCGTAAAAACAAGACCCATATATAGAGCCATATTACAACATATTCGCCAGAAAATTAGAGGCCCGGCCGATGCCGCCCTCATCTCTTACAACATCTTCTATGAAGAATGGGCAACAATTAAAAAATGTTTGTCACTGCATTACGCAGACAAATGTGATGTTCGCACATTGGAACATGAACTTAATTTACTAACCAAAGGTCGCAAAACTATAGATGAGTACTATGCTAGAGTTAACCATCGGCTATCTTTACTAATCAATAAAATTAAGACCGAGGACTATTGCCAGCAAACGGTAAATGCCTTAACGGAAAATTACCGAAACAGAGCATTGGACATCTTCATAAGAGGTCTCAACGGAGACGTTTCTAAGATGTTAATGATTCAGAAACCCCAAACATTACCAGAGGCTTGTACCTCTTGCTTAGAGTTTCAAAACCTTAATTTTATAAATTTTCAAATACATCAGAGAAATACCAATAATACAATCACTGCTCCGATTAACCAGATGTTTTCAGCAAAATACCAAACAAAAGCTACACCTCCTCAACTAACACCCATAGAGAAATTTCGATTGTACAATAACCAACGATATCCAAATCAAAAACCAACGTGGATAAGCTTAACACCTCCTAGGCCATCTAACCCAAAACCCCCACAACCTATGGAAGTGGACAAATCTATTCAAAGTCGTCAAATTAACTATAAGAATCGACCAGAAAATAATATAGCGCCAAAAAGAATCAACCAATCCGTTAATCTTCCGAGGAAGCAGCAACGTCTCTTTGCAACAGACGTTGTCATAGATCAAGACACCATAGAAGAAGTGAATGAAGAAGGGATATTAAATTAAGAGTATCTCAAAACCTACCAAGAAGCGTGGGATGAGGATGGCAACAATGACAATTTAGCAGAGCTAAATTTTACAACGGAAGCCTCTCTAGAGTACCATACTTAGAGTATGTTACTAGAGATGGTGAAGTCTTAAAATTCTTGATAGATACTGTAGCTAACAAAAACTTCATATCCGACAGAATTGCTTACAACTGTAAGCCAGTCACTTCTCCATTTAAAATACAATCTGCTACTGGGGAATTAGAAATAACTCGTAAGATCAGTGCTCAATTCTTTAAGCCCATCGGCAACAATACCCTTTTTGACTTTTTTGTCCTCCCAGGTCTCAAATCATTTGACGGGCTCATAGGAAACGATACCCTTAAAAGATTAGGATCCGTTATAGATAGAAAAAACAACATCCTTAACTTAGCCCCAGACATCAAAATCAATCTCAAAGAAAAACACTTAAAAGAAGTAAATAACATTCAAACAGGTCCAGACCTCGAAAATCATATTCAAAACCTTTTATGCAAATATAAGAAGCTTTTCGGACCAATCTCAGACAGTGGTACAATAGATACCAGCGTTCGCGCTGAAATATGAACTGCTTCATCCGAACCTGTATACACAAAATCATACCCTTACCCCACTAACCTAAGAACAGAGGTCGAAACACAAATAAGCAAAATGCTTTCTGATGGCGTTATAAGACCATCCAAAAGTCCGTTCAATTCTCCACTTTGGATCGTTCCAAAGAAATCCAACTACGCACGCAAAGGCAATATAGACTTCTTATTGATTTTAAACGACTGAATGCAATAACTATTCCGGATGCTTATCCTATTCCGGACATTACGAATACTCTTGCGAGCTTAGGAGAATCTAAATTCTTTACGACTCTCGATATTACTTCTGGGTTTCACCAGCTTAAGATGAAAGAAAGCGACATAGCAAAAACTGCGTTTTCAACGGCAAATGGAAAATATGACTTTACCCGTTTTCCATTCGGGTTGAAAAACGCACCCGCTATATTTTAACGCATGATAAACGACGTTCTTAAGCCCCTTATAGGCAAAATATGCTATATCTATATTGACGACATTATCGTCTTCGGCAAAAGCATATCTGATCATTTGAACAATCTTGATCAAGTCATATCGTATCTCGATAGAGCCAGCCTAAAAGTGAAAAATCAAGGTTTCTAAAAACTAAAGTCAATTTTTTTGGTTATATCATCACCCAAGAAGGAATTCGGGCAGATCGCCAAAAAATATCAGCAATCCAAAATATTCAGCCCCAAAAAATCTTAAAGATCTAAAAAGCTTTTTAGGCCTCGCGTCTTACTACAGGAAGTTTATTAAAGACAAGACGACAGAATGCTCAAATTAAAGCAAATATGTCCAAAAAAGTCGAAATATGCTTATATCTAGCGACATCCTCATATTCCCAAACTTTGAAAAGCCTTTCATTCTAACGACATACGCCTCCAATTACGCCATAGGAGCCGTCCTCTCGCAAGGCGAAATTGGGAAAGATAGGCACATTACATTTATCTCTAGATCATAAAACGAGACAGAAGAAGGGTTCTCAACAATCGAAAAAGAAATGCTGGCGATAATATGATCCCTTGATAAGCTCAGAACATATCTTTACGGTACCAAAAACAAAATGTTCACAGATCATCAGCCATTGACATTTGCATTGAGTAATCGCAATAATAACGCGAAACTAAAAAGATGGAAGGCAAGAATAGAAGAGTTCAATTATACTCTTGTTTATAAGCCTGGAAGATCAAATGTCGTCGCGGACGCACTTTCAAGACTTCCCGTACTTAACGTAATAACTTCATCCTCCGCAACTCAACACAGCGCTGAAGAAGATAGTAGAGATCTTATACCACACTGTGAAGCACCTATCAATGTCTTTAAAAAAACAAATTATCTTCTCCGAAGGCAATGACATGACCTGCTATGAGGAACCACATCCAAAATATCAAAGGCATTATATTAAAATGCAAACCTTTGATAACAATACTCTAACTCAAACCTTAAAAGAAAAATTAAACCCAAATATTTTGAACGGTATAAAAATTCCAGAAAAATATATTACAATTTTGCAAGAAATTTATAAATCGAATTACACAGAGAATAGTTACAGACATAAATAACGAAGACAATAAATTTAGAATTGTTAAACTGAGCAGAATAAAAAAGACGACCCGTTTGCTTTGGAAGATGAAAAGCAAGTAGTTGTAATTTATTATATTGTAATGTACACATCATGAGATCGATACATAAATAAGTACATAAAGAAACTATTAATATTATGTACCAAACAAGAAGTGTAGAGTACAGTGATTGGCAAGAATTACTTTGCATAATAATACAATTTTAACACTCTCACTTATTATTATATTGCGAACAAGAGATTTTTAAATAATCATAATTTTAAAATATTAATATTTTTACGAAAAAGCTTAAATTTAACTTCTGAGAGTGGCTTTGTGAAAGCATCAGCTAATTGGTCGTTTGATGGCACAACAGATATCTCGAATCGGTTCTCTTTGTACTTCTCTCTGATGAAATGAACACGAACATCAATGTGTTTAGTTCGTGCATGAAATTCAGGGTTCTTCACCAGCTTAAGAGCACTCTGATTGTCGATATAAAGCGTTGGTTTAGTGATTTGAGGAACCATGAGATCGTTTATGAGCGCATCAAGCCACATCATCTCCTTGACTGCCTCCGATGCAGCTATATACTCTGCCTCAGTTGTGTTCAATGCTGTGCATCGTTGCCTTTTCGATGACCAACAAATAGGGCTACCTCCAAGAAGACAAACTTGTCCACTCGTTGAACGTCGCGTCGTGTCGAATAATCTGCTGCAAAATCAGCATCACTATAAATAGAAAAATGAAGATTAACTTTCGGCTTAAATAATATACCAAAATTTTTAGTATTATTCAAATATTTAAAAATGCGTTTAACGGCTTTGACATGATGAGATTTTGGATTATCCAAAAAACGGCTAACTACACTGCATACGAAATGTCAGCTCTAGTTCCAATAGCTAAATACATCAGGCTACATACTGCCTCACGGTAAGGAAATTTGGTCACAGATGATGACTCTGTTACAATTGCAGATCTGCTTCCGAGTTCACTGGGTGTAGATACTGGATATGAATCCGACATGTTAAACTTGTGAAGCACTCTGTCGACATAATTCGACTGATAAACAAAGTATCCACCATCTTCTTTGTGGAAAATTTGAAGTCCGAGATAGTAGTTTGCTTTATAAAGCTTAACCTCGAAATGCTGAGTTAAATAGCTTTTAACGTACTCCATATCATGTGCATTATGGACAGCAAGCAAACCGTCATCAATATAAACTGCAAGATAAACCACCCTCTGCTCGTTTTGCAGAACGAAAACACATGGATCAGCTTTAGAGATGTTAAATCCAAAATCGGCCAATAAATTTGTGAATCTCGTATTCCAACATCTGGAGGCTTGCTTCAGGCCGTATAAGCTTTTGATAAGCCTACAAACCCGACCGGAACCATCGTCGTAACATTTTGGCTGGCACATAAAGATTTCTTCATCTAGCTCGCCATTGAGAAAGGCAGTCTTTACGTCAAATTGGTAAAGAGTTAGTAATTGACTGGCTGCAATTGCGAATATGGTACGAATCGACGTGAACTTGGTTTCTGCATAATCGATTCTTTCTTGTTGATTAAAACCTTTGGCAACAAGACGTGCCTTATATCTCTCGATTGTAAATATTTTCTGACGATAACTTTGCTTTATAAACCCATTTATTTTTGATGATCTTCCGATGCGGTGGTAGGTCAACCAGCTCCCATGTTTTGTTTATCCGATGAGATTCTATCTCATCATCCATAGCCTTTCTCCAGTGATCTGCTTCCTCCGATTGTTGGGCTTCCTCAAACGTATCTGGCTCGAAAGAACTACAAATAAAAGCATAACCTTCTAAAACATAAGTGTAAAATCCAGAACTTGGTTTTGCGCTATTTTGGGAATGACTACGATGTTTTTCGCGTTAGTTAATGCTCGTTTGATTTAAGCCATTGTCAGATCTTAAAACTTTGATGCGACGATAAAGCTGAATACGAACAAGGGCAATGTACTTTTCAATCATTGAATAAGCTTGAGATTTCTCGCTAATAAAGAAAACAACCCTAAAATTTGAGTAGTCGTCTTTGAAGAGACAGAAATATTTTGACCCACCAATCGATGACGTTTGCATCGGGCCGCACAAGTCTATATGTACTAATTCACCTGCCTCCTTAGCACGAGAACTACTTTTTAAAAAAGGTGATCTATGCATTTTTCCACAAAAAAAATTTAAATCATCAGTAAATCGTATTTCATTGGATTTTAAAAGGCTTCTTATTTGACCAACACACATGTGGCCAAGTCGCTCATGCCATGTTTGCAGTGCTTCAGCTTTAAAAGAAACGCAGGCTGAATGAAGCGTTTGTGGTTCCACTACCTTGAACAACATCTTAACTAATCGACCCGAGCGATTTCCTACAGCTACAACATCACCATTAGGCTTAACAATTTTGCAGTTGTCTCTAGTTGAAGTAAGACAGTATTTTTTGTCTAGAGCACTACCAGAAGAAAAGAGGTTTATTTTTATATCCGGAACAAAGTAAACGTCAACAAGTTTCTTTTCAATCCTATCATGACTATTGAAAGCTAAAATGTTAATAGAACCTTTGCCACTTGCCTGAATTCTACTTCCATTCCCTATTGTTATCGGAATCGGGTGCTCAAGTTCAATATATTCACTAAACCATTCCCTTCGTGAAGTCATATGCTCACTTGCACCGGAGTCTAGTACCCAATCATCTACAGTGACTACCACATTAGAATTTACTGTAGCGCAAACCAAAGCATCGCAATCACTACTCTCTTCTTTCTTCGCATAATTTAATTTTTTGTTTTTATTTGGACAATCGAACTTCCAATGTCCATACTGATTACAAGCAAGGCACTTACCTGGTCGTTTCTTCTTACCACGGCTGCTTTGGTAATTCGTTTGTCCATGTGCTTTGCGTGAGATAAGAGCACTACCTTCCTCAATGGATGCTGCTGGGGTTGTCACATGGTCCATTGCATTTAACCTCGTTTCTTCCATCATAAGACGTGACCTCAGATTTTCAATTGTTCGGCATTTGATGTCTGTGGATTCCCAAGCACTAAAAAAATGGGAAAAACGACTAGGCAAAGTCATTAAAATTTTTGCAATTAACATCGATTGAGAGATCGCCTCCCCAACATCGCCTAACTGTTGCACTAAGCTTTCTAATTTGCTCATGTGCGTGGCTATGTCGTCATCTGGATCTTTTTGAAAGCTATAGAAACGCTGTTGAAGTAAACTTATACTTGCACTGGATTTTTGCTCATACACTGAACAAAGTTTGCTCCACATGTCACAAGACGTCGAACAGTTCATAATGTGAACCAACGCCTGCTGTCCAACACAGTTGCTATAATTTTCTGAGCCTTCCGATCTTTGCTGTGCCATGCCTTCAATTTTACAGCTTCTGTTTCAGCTGGAATTACCTCATCTCCATTTACCACCTCGAATAAATCGCTGGCGTTGAGAATAATTTTTACTTGGAACTTCCAAATGTTCCATTGTTCAGAGCATTGCAGCATCTCAATTTTTGCACTATCTTTATCCATTTTTAAAAAAGTGATTGAGAAAAAAAGTATCTAACACGGTTTCAAAATAAATTAATACTTTTCGTGTAACTTTTAACCTTGAACTACTCTTAAGCTTTTAACAAAAATTTACTAACGCTATTGGGTAACTGGGCCCATAACCTGTTAAACTGAGCAGAATAAAAAAGACGACCAGCAAGTAGTTGTAATTTATTATATTGTAATGTACACATCATGAGATCGATACATAAATAAGTACATAAAGAAACTATTAATATTATGTACCAAACAAGAAGTGTAGAGTACAGTGATTGGCAAGAATTACTTTGCATAATAATAAAATTTTAACAAGAATAATTCAAGATGAGCACAGACGCGCTCATAGAAACTAAATCGAAAACAAAAACCAAATCCTCGAAAAATATTATTTTCCTCAAATGGCTAAATTAGTTAAAGTTTCGTTAATTCCTGTGACGTCTGGCGTTCAAATAAATATGATCGCCATCCCCTAAAACCTCATCTTCAGCCTACCCCTATTCAGTCATACCCAACAGAAATTTTACACATGGACATTATAGAATTCAAAAAAGAAAAATTTATAACATGTGTAGATAAATTCTCCAAATTTACAAAATTCTTCCATATTAAAAACAAATCGGCTTTACACATCCGATATAGGATAATAAAGTTAATCCATTTCTTCACTGCACCAAAGATCCTAGTAACAGACAATGAAAGTAGTTTCATTAGCCCCATATTTCTTAATTATATTGAGGGTCTTGGCATTAACGCTTACCTAGCCCCTCCACAAAAAAGCGAAGTTAACGGAACAATAGAAAGGGTGCATTCAACTATTATCGAAATTATAAGATGCCTGCAACAAGAATTCCCAGTCCTTATTATTAAAGAGATTATTAATATTGCGACAGATAGGTATAATAATACAATCCATTCGGTAACAAAGAAAAAACCTGCTGATATTTTCTTTGGGAGATCGCAAAGAATTAATTATCAAAACCTAGTCGATTTCAAAGACATATTGAATACAGATCTAAAACACGAAATCATACGCAATCAAAAAAATCAACTAAATAGACATAATAGAAAAAGATCATTACCTAAAACCTATAACCCTGGTGATACTGTATTTAAAAGAGATAAACAAATAAAAAGTAAAGATAAACCTATCTTTCATAAAGAAACTGTGGGATTAGATATTAAAGCTACCATAACAACAATTGATGGAAAACGAATTTACAAATCACACCTCAAAAACATACCTCTCATTACAGACTAAATATCTTTTTTTGGGTGGAAGCCATCGTGAACATCTACGAGTACCAAAACCCACTCGTTGCAATCAAACAAGGCAATGGAAAATTGATAAACGGTAACTACAAGATCAACGAAGCCATAAACCGATATATACCCAAAACAAGTATCTACCTACCCCAGCTGGAGCTCCAACAGTCAAAAACAGTCAAAACCTCTTAGAACAACTCCAGGATAAGAGATCAGGAAAAAAACGGTCAATTAACTGGATAGGATCAGTTACTAAGGTAACTGATACCTTGATTGATAGCTATAACAAAATAATTGAAGAAATCAGTACTAACCCCACAGGAAAATTCGAACAAATTATTTTCAACAAACTAAGCTTCTTAAAAGAGGAAATAGGAGAAATAGTCCTTGTAGGACAACTTGCAAAAAGAGGAATTGTAGACTCAAATCTTCTAAGTAAAATTGAAATTTCAGATATCCTTTCAAGAAAAGAATCTCTTCCCTTTAAAAACGAGCTTCAGGCTATAGAATTCGCCGAACCTATGATGCTTGTAAAAAATTCTCTTCTGCTCTTTGTCATTTGCTTGCCTCAAACTGAGGGAACAACGCTTAGTAATATTATAATTAGGTCAACAATCAAAAATAACAAAAGAATACATTTAAGCTTTTCAAATTTATTAGTTTCACAATATCTTCAATTTGGCATATTGAAATTGAAGAAACCATTCTTTGCAAAAGATCCCAACTCCAAAAACTCACACAAGACGATTGTGCACTCAAACTTTTAGACGGCGAACAAGTAAAATGTGATTTCAATTATGAAAATAGACCAGTAATAGAATTAATTAATGAGAGCACATTATTTCTCACCAACTATGTCGGAAATATTACATACAGCAGACACTATCGTAACCTCAACGGTTCATATCTCATTAATTTTTTCAACGAGTCCATTGAAATTGACAATATTAAATACACTAATTGGGAAAGTAGAACTTATCAGCACATATGGCCACCTCTTCTCCAAAACAACCTTTCTGAGGGCGAGATAAAACTCGACCTACAATATTTACACAAACTGCATCTGGATAACGTTGTAAAGCTATCTAGCATCTCTTCTAATGCCACACTTTTCCTAAGTTCAAACATAACCATTTTGCTCATTGCTATAGTCATAAATATACTTTTATTACTTTTAATTAAAATCCGATCAAAAAACAAACGGAAACATCAAATTCCTTTACCAATCAAACTCGATATTCCTTCAATTAACCAACTATTACACAGACTCCTCCTCTGGAACAATATAATTTAAATTTAAAAGGGGGAGTTCACACGTCACCTTTTGCACCTTTCCAAGAATTCCACCAACCTTTTATTCCTCAATTCAAGTTCTCAGAATTGCAATAAGTAATAAGTAAACTGCAAATTACGAAATTATTGAACAAGCAAATGTAAACTGATAATAAATTTTATTGTTAAGCTGATTTGTAATCAAACAAATGTAATAAATAATCGAAGAAACTAAATAAAGGCGTTCATTCCGTTTACAGCAGTAAGCTAAATTTGTCTTTTTTTTAATCAAGCGGCTAAACACTTGACAGCTTGAATGCACCAAAAAAATAATGAAGAGAACACATATAATTTATCAATATAACACTTTATCTTCGCACTCTTTCTCCCGCCTCGGGCCTTGCAATATTTTTGACAGCTTAGCTATCACCTGGAGTTTGGAGTAACGCAATGTTGATGAGTTTTTTCATTTTTCTATTATTAAAAGCGTCAATCGTTCTCTCCTTTTTCAATCCTTTTTATTTTCCATTTTAGAGACCATTTTGCTTTGAACAGGGAGTTCAGCTTCAGCAACTGCATAAATAAACTGTTAATTTGATATACTTTTTTGTTTTACTCATGATATGGTTTCCAAATTGTCTATTTGAATTCTTTTGTTTTTCATTTAACGCGTTTCTAACTACGAGATAGGTCCGTCATATTTTTTATTCCAATTCTTGTTTTTTTTAATTTATTAGTGGCAGCACTGCTGACGATTTAGCACAAGCGACGTGCGTCGTATGGAATTTGCTTGCCTTCGCCAAAATTGGACCGAGGTCGACTGGAATAGAGTTTTTTCACAGACGAGTTAAAGTTTTGTCTGCGCTCACAAGATGGACGAAGCAGTGTATACGGAGACGAACAGGTGAAAGGTACTCTCGTCGGCAACAGTTGCCCAGCGGGAAAAATTCTGTGGAGGTTCAGTCATGGTGAGGGCAGGAATTTCTATGTGGGGGAACACCGATCTGTGTATCGTGGAAAGATCGGTAAACTCCAGTTATTATGTAAATAACATTCTGGAGGAATATGTGGTTCCATTCGCACCATTTATTGGACGGTGTAACTTTTGGCTGATGCACGACAATACTAGATCACATGTTGCTACGTGCCTTAACGAATACTTGCAAGAAGTAGCAATTGAGGAGATGATTTGGCCAGTGATGGGCCCGGACATGAATCCCATCGAACACATTTGGGAGCTACTCGGGAAAATGATAAGGAGGCGACCAGCTCTTCCAGAGACACTCAGTGGGCGATCTGCTCTGATCAAGGAATTGGAACATTTGGACGACACCATTATAGCAAACCTTATCCGATGTATGCCCAGGCGAATTACAGTTTTGCTAGATATTCGGGGATGTAATACCCATATTAAAGGACCGAGAAGTCGTTGACAAAAAAATTACAATAAAAATCTAAATGTGAATTTAGGAATTTTGTACATTTGCTACAATTTTTTTTTATTTTTAAATTCCTTAAATTTTTATGTTTTCTGTTAGATTAATTATTTATTGCAAAATTTCAAGTCTTATTATAATTCGATGTTTTAAATCTTTACATCTATTCTGCGATGTTTCACATGCTTCAATGTCGAATAATCAATATTTTTATCGCCGTAAAATTCAGATTCAAGAATCTAGTATTAATTTGTTCAATTGGAATCCTGGATTGGAGAGTTCCTTCGGTAGGATTACCAATCAAAAAGGACATTAGTATTACATACTTGTCAAAATAATTATGCCATTACGTAAAATTAGTAATTAACTTATATCTTTTTAAGTTTCTTCGACAAAATATTTGTTTAGTTATTTTTTAGTTTGTATAAGTTAACTATATATAAAAAGAAAAAAAATAAACAAACATTTTTTATAAAGCCATTTAAGAGGTAAACTCAAAAAATGCACGATTTTTATTTCGTCAAAATATTTATACCTACTAGTCTAGGTCATACATGTATTGGGTACCTACTTAGTTTCATAGATATATGAGAAGAGATTTAATTCAGAAGAGTGTATAATTTGATTGTATATAAAGAAGCACAGATTACAGTCGAACAAAATTAATTAAAAAATATTAAAATTCTCAAAAAAAAAAAAAACGATGATTATAAAAAACTATTGTTGTGGTGTATATTTATACGAATCAAATCAACTATAGCGCACTAAATACAAGATTTGCAGAATTGACAAATGCTTGGATTAAAGAAAGTTTGATAAAAGATCCGATCTTAGCAGTTGCCTCTAAAATTAACGCCGGTGAATCGCCTGGATTCCCTATTCCAAGACTTACTAATTGTCTAGCACTATTAATTCCCAAAACGGCTTCAGCTTCACCTTCTCC